>JAJQWJ010000002.1:148683220-149271822 GCA_023637945.1 Phaethornis superciliosus | reverse complement strand
TCACTGCCACCACCATCGCCGTGTCCCCACAGAGCTGGCTCGTCCCCACTGCTGCCATCACCACTATGGCCATTGCCACCACCATGTCCCAGCAGAGCTGGCTGGTCCCTGTCACTGCCACCAGCGCTGCCACCATCACCGTGTCCCCGCAGAGCTGGCTGGTCCCCGCCCCTGCCGCCACCACCATAGCCATTGCCACCAGTGTGTCCCAGTGGAGCTGGCTGGCCACTGCCACCACTGCCACCATGTCCCAGCAGAGCTGGCTGGTCCCTGTCACTGCCCCCGGCGCTGCCACCATCGCTGTGTCCCCGCAGAGCTGGCCGTCCCTCTCTGCCCTCGGCCCCTGAGCACCGGGGTGTCCCACGGCCTTGTCACTGGGCTGGGGACCCCCCTGATGTCACCGTCAGCAAGGTGGCCACTGGGGAAACCTCTGGGCAAGAACTGGCCCTGGGTGACAGGGGACACGGGGGTCACCTGGGTGGGGACAGGGACAGTGGCCACAGTGGAAGGGACAGAAAGCCTCCAATAAACCCAACTGTGACAAAGTGTCCTGAGACGTGAGGGGACACCGGGATGGCAGCAGGGTCACCACTGAGGGACCAGGGACATCCCTGGGGTCACCTCTGGGTGGCCTGGGGTCACCCTGGGGGAGTGGGGACACCCCTGGGGGGTCCGGGGACACCTCAGGGTGTTCTGGTGTCACCATGGGGGCCTGGGGACATCCCTGGGGACACCAAGAGCCAGGGCCACCTCTGGGTGGTCTGTGTCACCATGGGGGGGTTGGGGACACCTCTGGGTGCTCCGGTGTCACCCTTGGGGGGAGGGGTGCCCCAGGGCCACCCCCGCGTGTCCGGCTGTCACATGACGGGGATCGGTGCCACTCTGGGGGACACAGGGACACGTGGGGGGCGTGGCTTGTCGCCAAGGGCGTGGCCAATGCGTCGGTCTCCATAGCAACGGGAGAGGGGGCGGAGCTTGCGGGGCCTGCCGGGAGCTGCGGAGCGGTGGGTGCGGGGGGGGGGGGGGGGGACAGAGGGGAGGGTCCCAGGGGGGTCCTGGAACATCGGGGGGGGGCACAGGGGAATTGGGGGTTCCGGGAGAGGGGGACATGGGGGGGCATGGGGGTCGGGGGGGTGGATTGGAGGGGGAGGGAGTGGAGGGTCCTGGGGGGGCTTAGGGTACCGAGGGGGGGGGTCCGGGTGGGCATTGAGGGGTCTGGAGGTGCGGGGGGGGGGCATGTGGGGGTCCCGAGGTCAATGGGGGGGTGGGGGCTCAATGAGAGGGGGCGGCAGGAGGGAGCGGAGCGTCCCGGGGGGGTCTTTGAGCACTGGGGAGGGGGGGACAGGGGGGTCCCCGAGGGAGGGGGGGGCACCGAGAAGAGTTGGGGGGGCCTGGGGGTGCAGGGGGCTGGGGGGGAATCTGGGGGGCACAGGGGGGTCCAGAGGGTCTGGGGGATTTGGGGGGGGATCTGGCAGCACAGAGGGGTCCGGGGGGGTCTGAGGGGAGTGGGGGGGTCTGGGGGGTATCAGAGCCCAGGCCCAGGCCTTGTTCTCTTCTGAGGGAGGGGGGTGGGATCCTCCCCACAGACCCCCCCATACTCCCACCCCCCCCAGGGGAATCCCACTGCCCCGGAGCCCCCCAGTCCCACTGTTCCCCCCTCCCCTGATGACTCAGTGACCCCCAGGGGACCCTCCACTCCCCCCCAATCCATTCCTCCCACCCCTCTCACCTCCTCCATTGCCCCAGGAACCCCCAGACCCCTCACACTTCCCCATCTCCCACTTCCCTCACCCCATTGCTCCTGGGATCCCCTCGACGCCCCCTCAGCCCCCCCCCACCCCCCATCCCTACCCTTTGCTGCCCCCCCCCACTCCCACTGTTCCCCCCTGGGCCCCCTACTCCTTCCCCCCCCATTTCCTCCCCCCCAACACTCCCCTATTACCCCGCACCCCCAGACCCCCCCTCACCCCCCATTCCCCCCACAGGCAGCGGCGGGGGGGATGTCGGGGCGCCGCGAGGAGGAGGAGGAGGAGGAGGAGGAGGAGGAGGAGGAGGAGGAAGAGGAAGAAGGGGAAGAAGAGGAGGAGGAGGAGGAAGGCGCTGGGGAGGGCTGCAGGGAGGGGGTGCGGGTCACCCCCCAGCTGCTGGTGGCCACCACGGGCCGCTGGTCCCTGGAGACGGTGCTGGTGCTGGTTCTGCGGGAGCGCGGCATCGCCCAGCTGGGCTGCCTGGGCCGCTGCCGGAACCTGGAGTGGTTGGACCTGTCCGGGAACCGCATCTCCCGCCTGGAGCCCCTGGCAGCCCTGCGCTCCTTGGCCGTCCTCAACCTGGCCCGGAACCGCGTCTCGGACCCGGGCCCGCTGGCCCATTGCCAGAACCTCCAGGTCCTCAACCTGGCGGGGAACCGGCTGCGGGGGCTGCGGGAGCTGCGGTGCCTGCGGGGGCTGCGGCGCCTCGAGAGCCTCCGCCTGCGGGACCCCCGCGCCCCCAGCGACAACCCCCTGTGCCACGATGTCCCCCGCTACCGCCAGGCCCTGGCACGGATGTTCCCGGGGCTCAAAGCCATCGACGGGGAGCGCTTGGACGGCGACAACGGCGACTTCTGCAGCCTCTGGGGTGACCTGGAGGGAGCCCCGGGAGGCACCGGCGACGGCGGCACCCGCGGTGGCACCGATGACACCGGTGGTGACACCGCTGGCAGCGCGGGTGGCGGCACGGGTGACAAGGGTGACGGCACGGGTGACAAGGGTGACACCGCCGCCCGTCCCGCCGCCCAGCCCTGGGTGCAGGGGGGTTTCTGGGAGCCCCCTCCCCGCAGCACCGTGGCGGAGGAGGCACAGAGACAATTCGGGGAGGTGCTGAGCGAGTGCAGGGAGCTGAGCCGCAGAGCAGACGACGCCATCGCTCAGGCCCAGAGAGCCCTGGGGAACCGGCAGGAACAGGGCCCCTTCGTCTGCTGAGATCAGGGACAGGGACACAGCGGCAGGAAATGTCACTGCTGGGGGGCGGGGGGGACACGGGGGGGATGGAGAAACTGGGGAGGGATGGGGGGGATGGAGGAGCCATGGGGGGGATGGAGGAGCCATGGGGGGGATGGAGGAGCCATGGGGGGGCATGGGGGAGCCATGGGGGGATGGAGGAGCCATGGGGGGGATGGAGGAGCCATGGGGGGGGATGGAGGAGCCATGGGGGGGCATGGGGGAGCCATGGGGGGGGAGGAAGGAGCCATGGGGGGATGGAGGAGCCATGGGGGGGGATGGGGGAGCCATGGGGGGGGGATGGAGGAGCCATGGGGGGGGATGGAGGAGCCATGGGGGGGGATGGAGGAGCCATGGGGGGATGGAGGAGCCATGGGGGGATGGAGGAGCCGGAGCAGCGCTGCTCCCAGCTGGGGGTGCCAGGGCTGGAGCCTTGTGGTAGCCTCAGGGCCCCTGGGGACTCTGGGACAGGGACTGGGGGGGTCTCTGCCCCCCCCAAGCCATGGCAGGAGCAGGGGTGTCTGCAGGGATTGGGGAGCCAGCCCTGAGCTGAGCTGGGGGGCACACAGGTGGGGACTTGGGGACACAATGGGGACATTGTGGGGCTGTGCAGTAAAGCCGTGCTGTCCTTCCAGAGCCCTCTCTGCTATTTCATCCTGGGCCCTGAGCAGCCGGGGGGGGACGTGCCACATCCCTGTCCCACCACCCGGGGCTGGGGACAAGGGGGTGACACAGCCCGAGCCCACCCTGTGCCCCCCACCCAATGACATCAGTGACAGCGGGAGCCAGAGTGGGCTTTACTGGGGGCTGGGGGGGGTGGCAGATCCAGGACCCTTTTTTGGTCCCACAGTGCTGGGGGGGGGGGGGTGACAAGCTGGGGGGGTGACAAGCTGGGGGGTCCCGTGGTGGCATCTGTCTCCTTGAGCTGGTGGAGGGGGTGGCCTGGAGAGGAGACACAGAGGGGTCTGCAGGAGGAACCCCCCCAGCTCCTGTCACCTCGTCCCCTCATCCCCAGCACCTACCCTGGGGACACGGGGACACAGGGACAGGGGGACAGCCACCTAGGTGGGCAGCCCCTTGGAGAAGGCGAACATTCCCGGGAGGTAGAGCCCATCCGGAGCCTTCCCGGCCGCCTCCACCGCCCGGCACTCGGCCTCGTCCCGCTGGCGGATCTCCTGGGGACACAGTGACATGGGGACACCCACCACACACACCCCAACAGCCATGGCACCCACCCAACCCTAACAGCACCCACCCACCCACCCTCCAGCCTGCCATGGCTCCCCTTCTGTCACCCATGGCACCCACCCACCCATCCCAGCACCCACCCGACCCCCATGCCACCGCCCCACCCCTGTGTCCCCCCCCGTGCCACCCCCTTGTCCCCTCACCTTGGCAGCCAGGTGGTGGCTGGGCCCGCAGTTGTGGTACTTGTCCAGCACTTTGGGGACATCGCTGCCATCGAACTTGTAGCAGGCCAGGCAGGTTGGCTTCCTCTGGGGACAGAGTGGGACGTGTCACCCCCACCCCAGCGGGAGTGTCACCCCCAGCCTGGCTGGCCTGTCACCCCCACCCCAGCGGGAGTGTCACCCCCATCCTGGCTGGCCTGTCACCCCCACCCCAGCTGGCCTGTCACCCCCACCCTGGCTGGCCTGTCACCTCCCCCGGGCCCTGGGGACACCATGAGGACACTGCCAGGAGGCTCTGTCACCCCCCTCGCTCCGTGGCGGCGTGGTGGGGGGGGGGGGGGTCTCGGTGACATCGTGGGGGCTGTGGGGAGGGGTCGGGTGTCCCCAGCCCCTCACCCGGTGCTCCAGGGGGTGGCAGTTGTGGCGCCGCGGGGTCCTCTTGCTGCAGGAGGTCTGGACCAGGGTGAGCCGCAGCTGCACGTAGGTCCCCGAGGGGTCCTCCTGGGGGGGACAGATGGGGACACACACACACACAGACCCTCAGCTGCCACCCCCGCCCCACCCCTCCCGGGACGGTGGCATTTGTCCCGGGGTTAATCAGTAGCCCGGTCACCCCTGGTGGCCGTGACAGCGGGGATGGGGACACTGCCACCACCCCCCTGGGACACCCTGACCACACTGTCACTGCCCTCCTGACACCCTGACCCCACTGACACCCCCTGACCCCACTGCCACCCCCCGGGACACCCTGACCCCACTGCCACCCCCTGGGACACCCTGACCCCACTGACACCCCCTGACCCCACTGCCACCCCCTGGGACACCCTGACCCCACTGCCACCCCCCGGGACACCCTGACCCCACTGCCACCCCCTGACCCCACTGCCACCCCCCGGGACACCCTGACCCCACTGCCACCCCCCAGGACACCCTGACCCCACTGCCACCCCCTGGGACACTGTGTCCCCCCTGACCCCCCCCCCCCCCATCACCCCTCACCCAGCACCCACCACCCCCCAAGGCCCCGGAACCCTTTCCCCCACCCTTCCCACCCCCCGGACCCCCCCTCAGTCTCCCCGACCCCCCCCACCCTGACGCCCCCTCCCCTCCACAGCTCCCTGACCCCTTTCCCCCCCACACCCGGACCTCTGACCCCCCCTCCCTCCAGCCTCCCCGCACCCCCCACCCCTCTTCAGCCCCCGGACCCCGTCCCGGACCCCCCCTCACCCTCTGCAATGCCCCCCCCCACCCGGACACCTCGACCCCCGACCCCCGCCCCTTCGGCGCTGCCCCCCGGACCCTTGCACCGCCCAGACCCCGCCGGGCCCCCCCTCCCGGGCCCCGACCCCCGGACCCCCCGTTCCCCTCCCCAGGCCCCCCCGTGCCCCTCACCCTCTCCAGGACCCCCTCCACCTCCCTCTCTCTGTGCAGGGCCCGGACGTGTCCCCTCCCGTGGAAGTTTTCCAGCACCTCCTGCACCACCCGCCGCTGCAGCGCGCTCTGCCCCGCGGACACCGCCACTGCCAGGGCCACCAGGGCCACCAGGGCCACCAGGGCCACCCGCCCGCACGGCCACAGCCCCATGGCTGCCCGGAGAACGGGGTTTGGGGGGCGGGGGGGATCGGTCCCCGGAGAACCCGAGGGACGCGGAGGGAGCGGGACCCTCCCTGCCACCGCCCCCGGGGAGGGGACACGGGAGGGGACAGGGGAGGGGACACGGGGAGGGGACAGCGGGGTGGCACCCGGGGGCTGGGGACAGCGGGAGTTCCCCAGGGGGCCTTTGGGAGCAGGGACACGGGGGTCACACCGGGAGCACCCCCAGGGACGGGAGGACACCGGTGTGACACAGGCAACACCCGGAGCCACCGGGGGCTGGGGACAGCGGTGTCACCACAGCCCGGGGCCTCCGGGACAGGGGGACAGCGGTGTCACAGCGGGACCACCCAGGGCGGCACCAGGGGACACGGGGGTCACACCGGGAGCACCCCCTGGGGACAGCGGTGACACAGAGTGGGAGCACACTGGTGTCACTCTGGGAGCACCCCTGGGGACAGCGGTGTCACCACAGCCCGGTGTCCCAGCGGGAGCACACGGGGTGGCACCAGGGGACACGGGTGACACTCTGGGGCACAGGGTCCCCCAGCACAGGGGGACAGCACCCACGGCACCCCCTGGCACCCGGGGCCACCGGTGTCACCCCGGGGGCTGGGGACACCCCTGGGAGCACCCACAGTGTCCCCTGGGAGCAGCGGTGTCACCCCGGGGGCTCCCGCAGCGTCCCCAGGACAGGAGGACTGGGGGTGGGGGGATGGGATCCTCTCTGGCTCATCCCGGATGTCTCTATGGTAACGGGCAGGGGACGCTCTGTCCCCCCGCGGCGCTCTCGATGGTGCGGGGCTGGAGGTGCCTTCGCGGTCGGGCCGGCAGGGGGCGCTGCAGCCCGGCCTACGGGGGCCGCCAGAGGCCACGCCCGCTAACCCGGAAGTGCCGTCACCGCCTCCCTCCGCGACGTCACCGCCGCCACGACGTCACCGCGCGGCCCGGCCGCCCCACTCCGCCCGTGAGTGTCCCCGCGGGAGGGGGCACCGGGCCCGGGGGGTGAGGGGGGGGGGGGGTTACCATGGCAACGAGCGGCCTGGCCCGGGGGGGGGGGGGGCTGGGCACCCGCGGGGGGGCGGTGCCGGTACCGGGACCCCCCGGATCCCCCCTCCTGCCAACCCCCCCGGGCCTCACCCTCAGCTGAGCCCCCCCTGCCCGACCCCCCCCAACCCCTCTGCTTCCCCAGCCCCCCCGCCCCGCACCCCTCTCCCCTTCCCGGGACCCCCCCCATCCCGCCCCGCACCCCCCGCCCCGCACTCCATCTCCCAGCAGCGCTGCGGGCACCAGACCCGGGGGCAGCCCCGTCCTCACCCCCAGATACCCGGGAGGAGGAGGGGGAGGGACCCGGGACCTCCGGATCTGCCTCCCCCGCACCTCCCGACCCCTTTTTCCCCCTTTTTCCCCCTTTTTTCCCCCTTTTTCCCCTTCTTTTCCCGCAGGAGCCGTTGGCAGGAGGAGCGGAGCGGGGACGGCGGCGGAAGGCAGCGGGCAGCAGGCGGGGGGGCCCCGCAGCCCATGTCCCCCCCCTCCCAGGGGAGCCATGGCGGCGGGGGGAGCGCCCCAGGTACCCGGGGGGAGGGGGCTGGGGTCGGGGGGGTCTCCGGGAGGAGCTGATCCGGATCCGGCGAGGAATCCGCTCGGGAATCCCCGTCCTTCCGTGGGGGAAACTGAGGCACGGGGAAGGAGCAGAAGCGCAAAAATAAATTGGGGGGGGGGCTTCCGGCTGAGTTCCCGAGGGGTTGGAGCTGCCCCGGGGGGTGCGGGGGCAGGATCGGACCCCCCACCCCAAAAAACTTTTTTTTTTTTTTTCTTTTTCTTTTTTTCTTTTTTTTTTGTTTTTTTTTTTTTTTTTTTTGCGAGGGGGGGGGCGGTATGGGAGGAACGAAAAAAAAATTCCCAGGATTCCTCCTGGTTACAGCTCCGGAACCCACGGACCCCGCGGGGGGGTTGGACCCCCCAGGTTGAGCTTCAAGGGGGTGATGAAAAAAATAACAAAACCAACCCAAAACAAACAAACCCAAAAAAAAAAAACAACAAAAAAACCCCAAACCCAGCCCCTCCCACCCCAAAGGAAGGTGTGGGGCTGTGGGGCTGTGTGTGGAGCTGTGGGGCTGTGTGTGGGGCTGTGGGGTTCTGGGGCTGTGGGGCTGTGTGTGGGGCTGTGTGTGGAGCTGTGGGGCTGTGGGGTTCTGGGGCTGTGTGTGGGGCTGTGTGTGGGGCTGTGGAGCTGTGGGGTTCTGGGGCTGTGGGGCTGTGTGTGGGGCTGTGGAGCTGTGGAGCTGTGGGGCTGTGTGTGGGGCTGTGGGGCTGTGGAGCTGTGGGGCTGTGTGTGGGGCTGTGGGGTTCTGGGGCTGTGGGGCTGTGTGTGGGGCTGTGGGGCTGTGGAGCTGTGGGGCTGTGTGTGGGGCTGTGGGGTTCTGGGGCTGTGGGGCTGTGGGGCTGTGTGTGGGGCTGTGGGGCTGTGGGGCTGTGTGTGGGGCTGTGGGGCTGTGGAGCTGTGGGGCTGTGGAGCTGTGGGGCTGTGGGGCTGTGTGTGGAGCTGTGGGGCTGTGGGGCTGTGGGGTTCTGGGGCTGTGGGGCTGTGGAGCTGTGGGGCTGTGGGGCTGTGTGTGGAGCTGTGGGGCTGTGGAGCTGTGGGGTTCTGGGGCTGTGGGGCTGTGGAGCTGTGGGGCTCTGCCACTCTGCCACTTTTGGGTTTTTTCCCCTCAGGCTGCCCACGCCCTCAACCTCCTCCCCTACCCCCGCCTCAGCGAGGCCCCGCGGGCCGGAACCGAACTGGACCCCATCAGCACCGAGATCCCCTCGGACCCCTGCACAGGTGAGGGAACCCCGGGGGGTCTGCCCGCTGCCCCCCCCCCCCTTTCCCACCGGGATTCCCTCGGGATTTGGGGTTTTTGACCTGTTAATGACTCCACGGTCCTGCCCGGGGGGGGGAGGTTCGGGGGGGGGGTTTGGGGGGGGGTTCGGGGGTGTTTGGGGTGTTTGGAGGTGTTGGACCCACTCCTCCCCCCCAGGGTACCGGTTCTTCAAGCCGGGGGGGCTCTTTGGGATGAAGCCCCCCGAGGAACCCTACGGAGAGGGCCGGAGGATCCCTGAGGAGAGCAAAGTCCTTCCCAGCCCCTGTGCAGGTGGGTGCCCCGCAGCTTTTGGGGCCATTTCACACCTTTTCATCATTTTCCCCCCACCCTGCCTCCCCCAGCACTCTGTGACACTGCCCCCCAGTTTGGGGCATTCTGGGGACATTTGCAGCCGTTCTGGGGTGGTTTGTGGGCATTTTAGGAACATCTGCAGCCGTTTTGGGTTAGTTTGGGTCACTCTGCAGCCACTTTGGATCAGTTTGGATCTTTTTGGATCTTTTTTTCCTTGGAGTTTGCTCCATTTTGTGCCTATTTGCTGACATTTTTGGTCACTTGGAGCCACTTTGCAGCCGTTCTGGGCCAGTTTGTGACCTTTCAGGGTGATTTTGAGGCTGTTTTGGGGCAGTTTGTTGCCACTCTGGCTCAGTTTGTGGCCATTTTGTGCCACTTTGTGCCATTTTTGGACAGTTTTCAGCTGTTGGGTCTTTTTTACCCTTCTGACCTATTTTTAACATTGTGCCACTCTGCAGCCAGTTTGGGCCATTCTGGGCCAGTTCACCCACCTGGACCACTTGGTGCTGTTCTGGCCCAGCCCCTGACCCCTCCTCAGCCATTTTGAGTCACTTTGCAGCCATTTTGTGGCCATCTCTGCTCATTCTGGCCCAGCCTGCAGATATTTGGGGCCGTTTTCTGCCACATTTTGTTATTTTGGGGCAGTTTGCACCAACTTTTCCCCACTTTTCAGGCTGTCCATGGCCCCTCTGGGCTGCTCTGCACCCATTTCCCCACTTTCTGGAGCCATTTTGGGCCAATTTGCAGCCTTTTGGGGCGTGGTTGCTGCTGGATTTGCCCATTTTAGGGCAGCTTGTGCCATTTTGGGGCAGTTTGTGCCGAGTTTTCAGCCATTTGGGTCCAATTTGCAGCAGTTCTGGCTGGTGTGCTGCCACATGGGGCCATTTTCCAGCCATTTTGGACCAGTTTGGGCTGGTTTTGGCCGTTCTGGGCCAATTTGTTGCCATTTTGGGCTGTTTGTGAATCTTCTAGACCAGTTTGCAATAGTTTTGGGCCAATTTCTGGCCATTTTGAGCCAGTTTGCAGCTTTTCTGGGGCAAACTGAAGCAATTCTGGGTTGGTGTGTGGACAATTTGAGTCGGTGTGTGGCTGTTCTGGCCATTTTTGTGGCTATTTTGGACCACTTTGTGTCCTTTTTGTGCCAGTTTGTTCCATATTTGCCCAGTTTGTGGCCATTTTTGGTCCATCCTGTGCCAGTTTGCTGACATTCTGGGCTGGTTTGTGGCCATTTTGGGGCAGTTGGCAGATTTTTGGGATCATTTGGGGCCAATTAATGGAACTTTTTGCTGTTTCTGCTGCCACCAGCACCGCTCTGGGAGCTCTGGGACATTCTGTGGTTCCCCAAATCCTCTGAAATCACAGAATCCCAGAATGGTTTGGGCTGGAAGGGACCTTAAACCCCCCCAGTGCCCCCCCTGCCATGGTCAGGGACCCCTCCCCCAGCCCAGGGGGCTCCAAGCCCCATCCAACCTTCAACACTGCCAGGGATGGGGCAGCCACAGCTTCCTTGGGCAACCTGGGCAACCAGGGGCTCAGCACCCTCAAATTCAAGAATTTCTTCCCCATCTCCAACCTCAATCTCCCCTCTCCAAGTTTTAACCCATTTCCCTTCTCCTCTCCCTACCCCCCCGTGTCCAAAGCCCTCCCCCAGCTTTCTTGTAGCCCCTTCAGATATTGGAAGGTTGCTCTGAGCTCCCCTGGGAGCCTCCTCTTCACCATTTCCCTGTGCTCTGTCACTACACACCTGATAAAAAGATTATTATTTTCAGAATTTAGTAATTTTAAAATTTAAATTTAAAATAATTTTTAAGTAATATAGAAACCAAATGTTTATACTTAAATATTTTTAAAATTAAGATTAGATTTAAGAAAACTATGAAAATTAAAATTAAATTTAAAAATCAGTTTAAAGTTAAGAAAAAATTAAAATTTAGTGAATTTTTAAATTAAGTATTTTAAAAATTGGTTTTAAAAGTTAAATTAATTTTATAATTAAATATATTAAATTAATATATTTAGTATATAACCCTAAAAACTAAGAACATTAAATCAAAATTTTTAGTTTAGGTTTGTAAGTTGTGAGGAAAAAAGAAATCAATATTTGAAAACTACTTTTAAAGTTTTTTAAATTTTTTTAAGTTTTAAATTTTTAAAGTTTTTTAAATTTTTAAGTTTTTCAGTTTTTTTAAGTTTTGAAGTTTTAAAATTTTTTTTAAGTTTTAAAGTTTTTTAATTTTCTTAAGTTTTGAAGTTTTTTAACTTTTTTAAGTTTTGAAGTTTTTTAACTTTTTTTAAGTTTTGAAGTCTTTAATTTTTTAAGTTTTGAAGTCTTTAATTTTTTAAGTTTTGAAGTCTTTAATTTTTTTAAATTTTTAAGTTAAAATTTTTTATTTTTTTAAGTTTTAAAGTTTTAAAGTTTTTTAGTTTTTATTTTTTTTTAAGTTTTACATTTTAAAAGGTAAGGTTGGGTGTTTACAAAAGCAGGATTTAAGAGGGAATCTTGAAAGCAGAAATTTTTCGCCATCGCCTCCTGAGAGCCAGGCCTTTCCCCCCCAGACTGAGTTCCCAGGAGTCTCTTTGTTGGGGGGGGGTCTCCGGGCGCCCCCCTGACCCTGCCCCCGTTTCTGCCCGCAGTGGAGCCGGGGCGGGTGCAGAAGGTGGAGCAGCCGGAGGAGAAGCCGGGGGTGGGCGCCGGAGCCCCCCTGGAGCTGTACCCCCCCGCGGGCCCCCCCGCCGCCGGCTCCAGCCGCTGGTTCCACGCGGGGCAGAGACCCCCGGAGCGGGCGGAGGGGCGGGAGGCGTCGGGGCGGGGGGGGCGGGGGGTGCTGGGCCCCCCAGGCGGGGTGCGGGCCCTTCCGCTGCGCCCAGTGCGGGAAGGGGTTCCGGCAGAAGCAGAGCCTGGTCACCCACCAGCGCATCCACACCGGGGAGAAGCCTTTCCGCTGCGGGGACTGCGGGAAGAGCTTCAGCCAGCGCCCCAACCTCCTCACGCACCGCCGCGTCCACACCGGGGAGCGCCCCTTCCCCTGCGCGCAGTGCGGGAAGAGCTTCAGCCAGAAGGCCAACCTCCTGGCGCACCAGCGCATCCACGCCGCCGGGGAGAAGGGCCCGGCCGGGGGGGAGCCGGGGGAGGGCAAGCCCAAGCTGCGGTCGCAGCCCCGCGGCTACCCCGAGGACGCGCCCTTCGTCTGCCCCGAGTGCGGGAAGAGCTTCCGGCAGAAGCCCAACCTCATCACCCACCGCCGCATCCACACCGGCGAGCGCCCCTTCACCTGCTTCCTCTGCGGCCGCAGCTTCAACCAAAAAACCAACCTGGTCACCCACTACCGCGTCCACACCGGCGAGCGCCCCTTCGCCTGCGCCCAGTGCGGCAAGCGCTTCACCCAGAAAACCAACCTGGTCACCCACCAGAGCACCCACACCGACCTCCGGCCCTACCCCTGCCCGCAGTGCCAGAAGTGCTTCAAGGACAAGGTCTCCCTCAAAGCCCACCAGAAGACCCACGCCCCCCGCCAGCGCCGCTGCCCCGGACGCGGCCCGGCTCTCGGCCACCCCTACGGCATCGCCGCCCCCGCCCTGCTGCAGCCGGGGGGGCCCGAGGCGGAGACCCCCTTCCCCTCCGTGCCCCCCCTGCCCCTCCAGAAGCTGCCGGAGGGCCAGGAGCTCTACCCCTGCGCCGAGAAGGGCTTCGCCCCCGCCAAGGAGCCGCTGCTGCCCCCCCCCGGGCGAGCAGAGCTTCCCCTGCGCCCAGTGCGGCGAAGGCTTCTGCCAGAAGCTGCCGCTCCTGCGGCCCCAGCCCGAGGGCCCCGGGGGCTGCGCCGCCGCTGCCGCCGCCTTCAGCCCCGGCCCCCACCTCCTGGGTCACCTGGGGGTGCAGCCGGTGCTGGGGGACGCCACCCCCCAGCCCCCCCCCCACCCCCGGCGTGGAGAAACCCTTCATCTGCAACCAGTGCGGCAACAGCTTCGGGCTCTGGCTGGCCCTGGTGGCTCACCAAAAGAGCCACCTGGGCCCCAAGCTCTACCCCGAGCAGCAGGAGAAGAGCTCCGGGGAGGACGAGCTCTCCCCCAAGCCCCCCCTGGAGAAAGGGGGCGAGGGGAGAGCCTGGCTCTGCCCCGACTGCGGCCGCAGCTTCTGCCAGTACGAGCGCTTGGCCAAGCACCGGCAGGGCCACCGCGGGCGCGGGCCGTACCGCTGCGACGTCTGCGGCAAGAGGTTCAGCTTGAAGACCAACCTGGTGACCCACCAGCGCATCCACACCGGCGAGAGGCCCTTCACCTGCGGCGTCTGCGGCCGCCGCTTCAACCAGAAGGGCAACCTGGTCACCCACTACCGCACCCACACCGGCGAGCGCCCCTTCCCCTGCCCGCAGTGCGGCAAGCGCTTCGCCCAGAAGCCCAACCTCATCGCCCACCAAAAAACCCACAGCACCCGCCAGCCCTTCGCCTGCCCCGAGTGCCCCAAACGCTTCAAGAGCAAACTCTCCCTCCGCGTCCACCAGCGCATCCACGGCGGCGCCGAAAGCGACCCGGGACCCTCCCCCAGCGCCGCCGCCATCACCGCCACCGCCGTCACCGCCGCCATCGCCACCACCTTGCAGACCCCCCCCGGCACCCCCTACCCCTGCGCCCTCTGCGGCGAGAGCTTCGAGGAGCCGGGCGAGCTGCAGCTGCACCGGCAGTGCCACGGGGGCGAGCGGCCCCACGCCTGCCCCGACTGTGGCAAACGCTTCCGGCAGAAGGTGAACCTGGCGGTGCACCAGCGCACCCACACCGGCGAGCGCCCCTTCCGCTGCCCCGACTGCGGCAAAGGCTTCAGCCAGAAGGCTCACCTGCTCCGGCACCGCCGAACCCACCCGGGCGCCGTCCCCCAGCACCACCAGGAGGAGACGGACGGCGCCGGCGTCCCCCTGGGGAAGGTTTCGGAGCCCCCCGCCATGCTCCTGCCCCCCTGCTCCCGCGGGGCCGTCAGGGAAGAACTCCGGCCCGGCTCGCAGCCCCCGCACCGGCCCGACAGCCCCTCGGGAGCCGCCGACATCCTGCTCCAGCTGATGCAGGAGGAGCAGCACCTGGGCGCCCCGCAGCCCCCCGAGGGTCCCGCCGCCCTCTGCCCCTGCAAGTGCGCCGGCCAGGAGGAGGAGGAGGAAGAGGAGGAGGAGGAGGAGAGGGCCAAGGCTCCCCCCGGCCTGCCCCCCCCCTGCTGCTGCGCCGACTGCCTCAGCCAGCGGCCCATGGTGCCGAAACCGCCCCCCGAGCTCTGGGGGGGGAAGTACGGGGGGGGCTGCGGCAGAAGCTTCGAGGAGAAGCGGGCGCTGCGAGTGCCCGAGCGGGCGCACGGCGAGGAGAAGCCGGCACCCTGCCCCAGCTGCCTCTGACCCCCCGCAACGTGGCCCCCCCACACCCCCAGCCCTGGGCCGGGGGCGGGGGGGAAAAGGGGTTGGGGGCGAAGCCGGGGGTGAGTGAGACCCCCGGGGGGGGCGGGACCCCGAGCTGCGGCCCCAGGAAGGGGGAAGCATCGGGGATCCGCTGGAAAACTGCTCCTGGTCTGGGACTCGATGATCTTGAGGGTCTTTTCCAACCAAAAGGATGGGATGGCTCCCGGGGGGACGGGGCGAGGGAGGGGGTCTCTGGGGGGTAGGGGGTGCCCCCAGATCCTCCCCCTCCCGTGGACTGGATGTTGTTCCCCCGGGAATGGGGCAGCTGCAGCCCCGCTGCCCCCCAGCCCAGGCAAGAAGCGGCTGGGGAGACGGGTAAAGAGCCAGGAAAATGGCTGGAAAATGGAAAAGAGATGGAAAAACACCCAGGAAAATGGGAAGGAGCTGGGCAAGTGGCCAGGAAACAGCTGGGAAGACAGGAAAAAGGCTGGGAAACAGCTGGAAGGATAGGAAAGAGGCAGGAAAATGGCTGGGAAAAGGGGAAAGAGCTGAGGAGTTGGACAGGAAACAAGACTGGGAAAGTGGCCAAGACAAACACCTGGGAAGATGGGAAAATGGCCAGGAAACAGCTGGGATAACAGGAAAAAGCTGGGAATATGGCCAGGAAGTCAGGAAGGAGCTAGGAAAACGGCCAGGAAACAGCTGGGAAACCAGGCAAGAGGTGGGAAATCAGCCCGGAAAACATCCGGGAAGCGTCTCGGGCCGTGCCGGGGAGGGGGTGGCGGCGGCTCCGAGCCGGGGGGTCCGGGGGGGGGTGAGGGGGTGGGGGGTGGGGGTGGCTTTGTGCTTCTCGCTCTGTGCTAATCTCTGACTCGCAGCTTCCTGGCACTCCGATTAATTTCTGCCGCGGTGACGTCACGGCGCTGAGTGACGTCACGGCGCCGGGTGAAGCGGTCTGGGGGTGTCCCCCGAGGATGGGGGGGTGGGTGGCAGGAGGAGAGGCTTTGTCACCGGCCCCTGGGGACACCGGGACGCTGCCGCTGAAGCCCAGGGTGGCAGAGGGGTCCCCCCGGGGTCCCGATCCGGGGGGCTCGGGGTGTCCCCTGTCACCTCCCCCAGCAGCATTCCCGGTCTTTGCAATTCTATTTTTTTGAGGTTATTTAAATAAAAGCTTTCTCACAGCCCGCCCCCGCCTCCTCCCTGCCGGATGTCACCCCGAGTGTCCCCAAGGGCGTTGGGAGGACGGAGCTGGGTCTGCTCAGGGACCTCTCAGCCAGGTAGAACGGGACAAAGCCCTGGATGGGGAAGGGTCCCGGGAAAGCTGTCACCTCCTGAGCAGCGTGTCCCGGGGAGGCATGGGATGAGCAAGGAATTCCTGGATACACTGAGGGGGAAAAGCAGAGTTCAGAGAGGATGGAAGGGAAGGAGAGAATCTGGGAGGAGTGCAGAGAAGGAAGGAGAGGAGGAGAGGAAAGCAGGGAACGGGATCTGGCAAGGGGGGGAAGGACAAGAGGAAAAACTCCGTGTGTGACCAGGGGAAGAGCAGGGACAATCTGGGGACACTCCAGGACGTCACTGCTCACCCCAGGGGCAGGAAAGGCCAAGGCCAAGGTGAGCACTGCCACAGCCTCCGTGTTCCAGAACCCAACGGCAGGGAGTGGGAAAAGGGAGATTCCCCCTGAAGAGCAGCCGGGAACCACCCGGAGAACCTGTGGGGAACAAACCCCTGGGACCTGCTGGGTTCACCCCCGGCCCCTGCAGGAGCTGCAGAGCCAATGTCCTGGGATTTGGAGGGCCTGGCACTCCGGTGAGATTCCTGCCGGCTGGAAAAGGGGACACCTAACCCCGGCTTCAAAAATGGGAAAAAGAAGAGCCAGGGATCCCCGGGCACATCGGCCTCAGCTCCGGGGCCGGAGCAGGTAACGAGGGGGGGTTGGTGACATCAGTGGGGGGGACAAAGAGCAAGAGATGTCACCTCCCTGTCCCACACCACATCCTCATCTCCAGAGTGGGACGGTACGGGAGGGATGGAGGGATGGGGGGAGGGAGGGATGGACTTGGGTAAGGAGCTGGTGAGTGGTGTCACCCAAGGAGCTGTGATCAGGGGCTGAGCACCCAAATGGAGCTGTGTGAGCAGCGGGGACCTCAAGGGTCAGAACCGGGACCAGTGCTGTTCAACATCTTTGTGGGAAACAGGGAGGGTGGAATGGATGCACCCCGAGGAAATGATGGCACCAAACTGTGTGGGGAGGGCACCAGGCTGGAGGGAAGGGATGGATCCAGAGGGACCTGGAGGGGATGGAGAAGCGGACTCATGAACTGCATGGAGTTCAAGGCGGCCAAGAGCAAGGTTCTGCAGCTGGGGGAGGCAATCCCATGGATGAACAGGGGTTGGGAGGAGAGGGGATTGAGGACAGCCCTGAGGAGAAGGACTTGGGGGGGGGGGGGTGGAGCAGGAGCTCAACGTGAGCCCTGAGTGTGTGCTTGGAGCCCAGAAACCAACCAGGTCCTGGGGGCATCAGAAGCAGTACACAAGTTGGTTAAGGGAGGGGATTCTCCCCCTCTGCTCTGCTGAGCCCCCCCTGCAGTGCTGGGCCCAGTTCTGGGGTCCCCAACCTCAGAGGGACACAGAGCTCCTGGAAGGTGTCCAGAGCAGAGCCACTGAAATGCTCAGAGGGCTGAGCACCTCCCTGGGAAGCCAGGCTGAGGGATTGGGGTTGTTCAGCCTGGAGAAGAGGAGGCTCCCAGGGGAGCTCAGAGCAACCTTCCAATATCTGAAGGGGCTACAAGAAAGCTGGGGGAGGGCTTTGGACACGGGGGGGTAGGGAGAGGAGAAGGGAAATGGGTTAAAACTTGGAGAGGGGAGATGGAGGTTGGAGATGGGGAAGAAATTCTGGAATTTGAGGGTGCTGAGCCCCTGGTTGCCCAGGTTGCCCAAGGAAGCTGTGGCTGCCCCATCCCTGGAGGTGTTGAGTGCCCATGGTCTGACAGCAGGAGGTACCTTCTGCATTATTAGGTAAATAATAATTTATCAAAATGATTTACCATTATTAGGTAATTAAAAGCACATCGATTGTGCTTGGCAGCCATGCCCCAGAGCCCTCAGCCCTTCCTGGGCAGATTTCTGCTCCAGCCCCTTCCCCAGCTCCGTTCCCTTCCCTGGACACTCTCCAGCCCCTCCGTGTCTCTTTCCTGACCCAGAGCTGACCCCCGGATTCCATCCCTGCCCTGCCCCTGCTGCCCACCCCACTGCTGGGGGGCTCTGGGGGGGTCCCTGGGGGGGGTCCCTGCGGCCCCGGGTCTCAGTCCCAGCTCTAGGCCGCGTTTCCATGGCAACAAGGGCGGGAAGGGGCGTGGCCTCACTGTGCTCAGATCCGGTGACGCACTTCCGCCTCCCGCACCCAGGACCCGGAAGTTACGTATTTTCCCAGAACCCCCTTCGCCGCCTCCCCCCACGTGACCCGCAGCCCGCTCCGCCATTGGCTGCTCTCACCGGCGCCGCCATTTTGTTGCAGCCGAGCCCGGTGCTATCGGCGGCACCTGATTGGTGCGGCGCGCACACGTGACCAAAGGAGCGCGCTGCCATTGGCTGAGGAGTTTGGGGAGGGGCGCGGTGGCCGCCAGGGCCGGGCCCGGGGAGGTCGAGGCCTGGAGCGGCCTGGGGGGGCCCGTGGGGCCTGGAACCGAACTGAGCTGAACCGAACCGAAACGACCCGGCCCCGCCCGTTCCCCGCTCCCGCAGTGTTTGCCCTCGGGGATCTCCCGGTGCCTCCCCCCGTCCCGCAGAGCTCCCGCTGCCGAGGGACAGAGCCCCGGGAGCCTCCCCCCTGCCCTTGCGGAGCCTTCAGACCCCCGGGAGAGCACAGCGAGGCCCTGAGGGGCACCCAGGGAGAGGGGACCCGGGCAGCCCGGGGGATGGTGCTGGAGACAGCAGAGCTCTGAGCAGAACTTTCACCCGAGCTGAGGCCTCTCAGCCCCGAGGCAGTTGTAGTCCCAGGCACCCCCAGCTCCCCCCAGCTCCTGCCCCCCCAGTTGCCACTCCTTCCGCCACTCTTGGCTTTCCCAGGCACAGCAGACGGAGCCTCCCCATTGGCTGGGCTGGAGAAAAGCTTGGAAGGTGCTGGAGTCCCTGCAGGGGATGTCCCCTCCCGCTTCCCTCAGGGACAGCTCCTGTGCCTCATAAAAATCAAGTGCCTTTTAATGTCCCCCCCCCGGCTCCCTGCGTTTGTGGGGTTGAAATGAACGCTGGGAAAACGGGCTCAGAGCAGAGGGGGACAGCGGGGAGAAAACTTGGAAGCAGGAGAGGGAGAAGGGAGGAGAGGTGGTGAGCAGCCTGCCCAGCCCCTGCCCAGCCTCCTTCCTCCATCCCCACTCATCCTCCCCTTCCCTCAGTTGCTCCCCCACTCTCCACACGCTTTCCCAGCCTCTCCCAGCACCTCCAGGGGTTTTGTCTCAGGACGGTCACCTCCCGGTGAGCAGCTGCCAGGGTCCTGCTGAGGCTCAGCTGTCCCTGTGGATGGAGATGGGCCAGATCTTCCTCAGGGAGCAGCCGGACAGCTCGGAGCTCTGGCAGGAGGAGTCCCAGACGTGGTCCAAGGGCAGCAGCTCCGCTTTGCAGACGCCGTAGAGGAGGATGGGATTGGACTTCAGGAGGTCACCTCCTTCCAGCTTCGGCTCGGCCCCGGGGCTCCTCCTGCCCCCCACCTCCTGCTCCTCCTGGGGAGGTGTTGGTTCTCTCTTCACGGCCACCCTCAGGGGGGAGGGTGCAGCAGAAGGCACCTGGAGGGTGCAAACTCCTCCTGAGCTCCCCTCCCGGGGGCTGTCCCCGCCCCGAGGTTGGGGGAACACGGGCTCCTGCTTGACAAGAGGCCCAACCGCCCCAGAAGTCCCATCCGCGGGGTCGTCTTTGACCTCAGGGAGTTCAGAGGGAGAGGAAGGACCGGATGCACCCCGAGGGCATCCCGACGCCTTGAGGAGGGGTTTGTGGTTCCAGACCACCCGCCGGGCTCTCCGGATGATCCTCCTGATCTGAGATCTCTTGGACAGCGTGGTGACCCGAGCCAGCTGGCTGCCCCTGGCCCTGTCCTGCTGAGGCCTGGCCGGGTGGCAGTACCCATGGTCCCTCAGGGCCTGGAGGCCGCCCCAGCCCCTCTGGCAGTAGTTGTGTTCCCTCAGGGGGTGCAGGAACCAGGGCTGACTCCCCCCGCAGTAGCAGTGGTCCCTCCAAACCACCTCCTGCAGCTCCTCCGGGGACAGTTCCTCGTCTCCCCGCAGAGGTGACCCTTCTCCCGGGAGGCCTGGATGTTCCGTGTCCGTCAGGAGCCTCTCCCCAGGCCCAGCCGCCTCGCCCAGCGCCGCCCTTCCCGCCGCGTTTCCCGGGATCCGTCGTTCACCCCTGGCTTTTCCCTTCCTGCAACACCTGGAGCAGGAGACCACCTGGATCTGCTCTTGGCTTCCCAGCAGCCCTGCTCCTCTGCTGTCCCCCTCTGCTGTCCCCTGCCTGCTGTCCCCGGGACACGTCCTGAGCAGCCGCTGGCACCGCAGACGCCACTGGAAGCGCCGTCCTCCTGCTGAGAGAGGCTCAGGGAGAGTTGGGACGTCTGCCCGGCTTGGGACCCCCCTGGGGAGCACCAGGACTCACCTTGGCCTGGGGGCTGTGTCCTCTCCTGGGGCACGGGGCACTCACCAACACCATCCCACCAGGGTGAGGGGGGCTCCTCCAGCCACCGCCCCTCCCCCTCCTGTCCTGCAGGGCAGACAGACAGATGTCACCTTCCTGTCACCTGCCCACGGGGACAGAGGAGAGGGCCCCACCCACACCAGCAGCCCCTGGGAGTGGTTGGATGGGGGGTCTGGGGGGGATGCTCCCCTCTCACCTGGGGAGGGGCGGCGGGGCCCGTCCCACCTCACCGGGCTCTGGGCGGCGCTGACCCACGGCTCCTCCCCGCGCTCCATCCGACACAAGATGTCCGGCTTGGGGCCGGGGTACCCTGGGCAGGGAAGAGGAGAAACAACACCAAAACGTGAGGAAAACCCCAGGGAGAGGCGGGAGCTGCTCCAGGGAGGAATTGGTTCTGGAGGAGGAGGCCGGGGCGCTGCTGGGAGGGGAGGAACCACCCCACCCCCAGCCCTGCTGCCCCACCAGGGTTCTGTCTGCCCCCGGCCTTGGGGCTCCTCCCAGCTCACCAGAGATCTCCTCCCGGTGTGGTGGCACCAGGGAAATCCTCAGCAGCGACCTCCCCGGTCCTGAGGGATCCTCCTCCTCCTGCCCCAGCGCTTGGGGACGGGGGTGACGCCCCTGACCCACAGCCAGGACCTCCTCAGGGTGAGCGCCTCCCCCAAGGGGACATTTCCACAGCCAAGGAGACCCAGATCCCGCGTTTCGCCGGCCCCAAACTCCCCCCCACCCCGGGACTGTGGGTGCTGCAGATGTTCTCCCAGCCCCGCCTCCGTCCCTGGAGTCCCAGCTGAGGCCCCCCGGTGCCCCCGTTACCCAGGGAGGTCAGGAGGAGGTAATTCTCCATCATCACCCGGTGGTAGAGCTCCCGCTGCCCCGGCCCCATGGTGTCCCACTCGGCACGGCTCAGGTACACAGCCACGTCCTCGAAGGTCACCGCGTCCTACCCCAGAGAGGTGTGGGATGGCCACGGGGGGGTCACATGACTCCTCCCACCCCGGGGAGAGCCAGCACCCCGCGAGGTTGGGGGTTTGGGGTGGTGCTTCCCAGGGGTGACAGGGAACTCCAGGGACATGGAGCTCCAGGGAACGCGTGGCCTGGAGCTCGGCGTCCGTTTTTTTTGGGCAGTTTGTGGTGGTGGCCATGTCCCCCCCGACACCCCCCAAGGGGACAGTGACCCTGGGATGGGGCTGCGGGTGTTGGGAGAGAGGGTGGGTGGATGGGGGTTGGGGGGCATCCTGAGGGGTAGGGAGGGGAACAACAGCACAGGGGATTGGGCAGGGGGAGCAGTCGAGGGGGTTGGGGGCCATGTTGGGGGAGCAATGGAGAGGGATGGGGGCAACATCATGGCGGGGACACGGAAAGAGCTGGAGGGAAATGTTGGAGGGCATAGGGAGGGTTGGGGGTGATGTCACGGGGGCAATGGGGAGAGTTGGGACAATTCTGGGGGGCCACGGAGAGGGTTGGGGGCGGTGTCAAGGGGGGCCATGGAGAGGGTTGGCTGATCTCGGGGGTCAAAGGCCATGGGGGAGGCACCAAGATGGCGGCCGCGGGGGGGCAGCAGGAGCCGCCCCAGGGAGGGGGGGTCGGGCCCGGCTCTCACCTGCGCCCACCCTGCCATGGGGGGGTCCGGGTCCCGCGGGGCCTCAGAGCGGCGCTTCCGGTGCACCTGCCGGCCGCAGGCTCCGTGCCGGAAGTAGGCCGCGTGACGTCAGAACCCGGAAGTGGACACGCATTTCCCGCCCGGACATTCATTTTCCCTTTCTCTCGCGTGTTTCCGGCCGGAGCGCCGCGCGAACCGGAAGTCGACGCCCAGCCACCCGGAAGCGGTGCGAGGCGGAGGGGGCGGGGATGTGGGCGCCGCCATTTTGAGCAGCGAGTCTCCTCGCTCACGTGACCGGCAGAGGCTTCGCCATTGGTCCGTCCCGGCGGCTTCCGGGGTGGTGACCTCGGGCCCTCCGTGACCCCTCCCCCACGGCCTCCCAGGTGGCCAAGGTGGCTACCAGCATCCGGGCTGCCCAGGAAGGGCCCCGGGGCACGGGGAGGGGAGGGGAGGGGGTTTGGGGTCAGGAAAGAACCAGGAGATCCTGGAGTCCAACCCTGAGCCCAGCACCACATCCCCAGGGGCTGAAACCCCCCAGGGAGGATGGGGACTCCAGGGGGACAGAGGGGAGGGGGAAGGGGAAAGGAAAAGGAAAAGGAAAAAAAGAAAAAGAGAAAGAAAAAGAGAAAGAAAAGAAAAATAAAAAGAAAAATACAAAGAAAAAGAGAAAAGGGAAAAGGAAAAGGAAAAGGAAAAGGAAAAGGAAAAGGAAAAGGGAGGTGAGAAGAGAGAAGGGGTCTCCATCTCCTCAAGCCGCTTGCCCCCTTGGGCCCTGCCCCTCTGCTGGGGGTGTAGATGTCCCCCCTGTCCCAGGGTTTGTTTTCCCTGGGGTCTCTCCTCTCAGTTGAACATTTCCCACCCAAAGTCCTCCATGCGTCCTTCCACCTCCCCACCCCTTCCTTATCTGCCGTGCCTGGAGCTGTGTCCGTGGGAAAATCTCTTTGGGAGAGCCCTGGTGGGGGTCACACCCAAAGCCCCCCGAGCTGCTCCCCTGCCCCATCACTGCTCTGCAGCGGGGCCCTCTGGAAGGACCCCCCCTCTTCACCCCTGGGAGCTGCTTCTGTCCCTCAAGACGCCCCTGGTGGGGCCGGTGTCACCCCTGGGGCCCAGCTGGGAGTCAGAGGACAGGAGGGAGAGAGCCCAGGGATGGCCGGGTCCTACCAGAGGGTTCAGGTTCTTCCCTCATCTCACTGACCAGGGCAGGGAAACAAAATGTCCCCATGCTGGCCGAGCCCTGCTGTGCCTCCCCGATGACACCGGTGGCATGGGGAGGGTGACAGGTCACCAGCCCAAGGGACAGCAGTGGGAGGTGGCCGTGTGTGGGACAGTGCCAGGTCTGAAGCCTTTTGTTTGATGATGTCCCTGAGGAACACAGAGCCGTGACATCAGAACCCCCGGGCTGGAGAAGGTGTCCCTGGAGCACAGAGGGACATGGAAAGGCAGCAGGGGACACAACGGGGACCATCAGAACAGCCGGTGGGTGGGCAGGGGCTGGGAGAACCAGGATGGATCCTCCTGGAGCCCCCGTGGTGCTGATCCCCAGCAGCAGCAGGGAATGTTCTCCTGAGGGTGACCACGGGCTGCCCGGGGAGGTGTCCAAACCCAACCGGACACCAGACCTGGGGAGCAGGAAATCTCCAGAGGCCCCTGCCAGCCTCCACCTTCCTCTGACTCCCTGAGTCATTACCAGGAAATTAGGAAAACTAAAGGAAAATGTGGGAAAACAGAGGAAGGGGATGGACAACTACCCCCTGAGCCCCAACCTCCCTGCAGGGCCCAGCCCTGGGCTCCCCCCTCTGGACCTCTCCACCTCCTCTCCCATTAAAGGCTCCTGGTGTTCCCATCCCATCCCCCTGGCTCAGCTCCTGCTCTCTTCAGGATGGGTGAGACCATCGTGGGTCTCAAAACCTCAACTCCAGAGATGTCCTCCGTGTTCTCCTCGTCTTCCTTGAGGGACTGGCTGCTCACCAGCAGCTCCTGGATCAAAAATCTCTCTGGTGATGTCCCCGTCCAGCCCAGTGCCCTTGTGCACAGCTCACGGTCTCCTGGCCTTGGTGACATTCCCCAAGGAGGGTGGGAGGAACCACAGTGTTGTTTCTGATGGGTGCCCAGCACGAGGTGACCCCCGGGAGACCCTCCCCAGGGTGGGTCCCAGTTGGTGCTGGGGCAGAACCAGTTTTATTTTCCATTATTTTACTTCTCAGTGACCTCTGCCCTGGTGAGGTGGGCCCTGTGCTGCCTGGAGAACAAATTCAGAACCTGGCTTGGATCTGCTGAGCTTCCTGTACAGCAGAGACACCAGGAAGAGAAAAGGGGTCCCAGCTGCCAGCTCCGGGGTGGGCACACTGCCCTCTGCCTCTCTGCCTCTCCCCTCCTTCCTCTCCCTCTGCTCTTATCTGCTGAGCTTTCAATGCAGTGTCCACTAATGAAGAATTTTCCTGACCCTTTGGGAGCTGTGCTCATGACTCCCACCCTGGAGTTCCCCAAGGGAACTGAAGCAGAGGACTGGAATTTCTCTGGAATTTCCCTGTCCCTCCAGAGCCGTTGCTGTGACCCCGGGGTACAGGGACAGAGCAGCCAGGAGGTCAGTGTCCCCCCAGAGCTGGGGACAGGGGTTTCAGGGACATCACAGACCTCAAGGATCACCCATTCCAACCCTTCCCCCAGCAGTGCCAGGGCCACCCCCAGCCCCTGTCCCTCAGCACCACATCCCCAGGCTCTGAAACCCCTCCAGGGATGATGGGGACTCCAGCCCTGCCCTGGGCAGCCTGGGCCAGGCCCTGACAACCCTTGCCAGGGAGAAATTCTTTCCATTCCCAGGACAATCCCTGCCCTGCTCCTGCTGCCCACCCCAGTGCTGGTCCCAGCCAGGATGCTGGTGGCCACCTTGGCCACCTGGGCACACACTGAGCTCATGTTCAGCTGGGTGTCACCCAACCCCCCCAGGGCCTTTTCCCCCGGGGCACTTTGCAGCTGCTCTGCCCCAAGCCTGGAGCAGTGCCTGGGGTTGGGGTGACCCCAGGGCAGGACCCAGCCCCAAGCCTGGGTGAACCTCAGACACCTGAGCTCCCCCCATGGATCCATCCTGTCCTGATCCCTCCCCAGAACCTCACCCCATGGATCCATCCTGTCCTGATCCCTCTCCAGAACCTCACCCCATGGATCCATCCTGTCCTGATCCCTCCCCAGAACCTCACCCCATGGATCCATCCTGTCCTGATCCCTCTGCAGAACCTCACCCCATGGATCCATCCTGTGCTGATCCCTCCCCAGAACCTCACCCCATGGATCCAGCCTCTCCAGACCCCTCTTTGGACCCTTCCCACCCTCAGGCAGACCAACACTCCCACCCAGGTTGGTGCCATCTGCAAACTGAGGAATCACTCAGTTCCCTCCTTGCGATCATTGCCACTGAAGATCAGCCCCAGAACTGAGCCCTGGGGGACAGCCCTGGTGACAAGCCACCCTCTGGGTTCATCTCCATTTAACACAACTCCCTGGGCCTGGCCACCAGCCACATTTTGAACCCTTTTTTTGTTTTTTTAACAACAAGATCCAGGGACACTGGAACCCAAGCCTTTGTGACACTGGGTGTCAGGGACATGGGGACCTGAGCAGAGGGACACCCAGGAGATGGGGATGTGGGGATGGCAGGGACACTGTGACCCTGGGCACATCGGGATGACGGGATACCAAGGATCCAGCAGCTCCGGACGCTGAGGGCCACACGGTCCCAGAGATCCCAGGGACCCCTGTGCCCCCCCAGCTCCCAGTGAGATGGAGACCCGGGACCTTCCCACGCTTCCATTCCTTTAATGACAGAGAGGACAGAGCCCCACGGGGCGGCACGGAAAGCGGGGAGGGGGAAGGGAAGGGGGCGGCGCGGGGGCTTCGCTTCCTCTCCGTGGGTGCTGGAGCCCAGGGGAAGCTGCTGGGCAGGGGACATCGCTGGGGACATCGCTGGGGACACTGGCGGTGTGCACCACTCCCAGTGTCACCATTGTCACCTCCCCGGAGCAGAACCTCCCTTCCCCACCCCCCCAGCCCCTGAGGTGCCCCTCGAAGCCTCCTCCTCCTCAGCCCGGGTGGGGGTCTCTGCCCATCCGCAGGGGTGCAGCCCCCTCCCGCATGACGCAGGGGTCCCGGGGGGGACGTTCTGTGCCCACCACCCTCGGGGGTCTCTGTCCCTCTCCGGGGGGGGTTAAGCTGCAGCACGAGGCCAAGGTGCCGGGCACAGGGGATCCACGGGGGTGGCTTGGGGTGCGTGACCGTCAGGAGGAGAACCCCACGGGGAGGGTGTGGGGTGGGGTGTGTGTGAGTGTGTGTGTGTGGGGGGGGTGTGTGTGAGTGTGTGTGTGTGGGGGGTGTGTGTGAGTGTGTGTGTGTGGGGGGTGTGTGTGTGAGTGTGTGTGTGTGGGGTGTGTGTGTGAGTGTGTGTGTGTGTGGGGTGTGTGTGTGAGTGTGTGTGTGTGGGGTGTGTGTGTGAGTGTGTGTGTGAGTGTGTGTGTGTGAGTGTGTGTGTGTGTGGGGTGTGTGTGAGTGTGTGTGTGTGTGGGGTGTGTGTGTGAGTGTGTGTGTGTGTGGGGTGTGTGTGTGAGTGTGTGTGTGTGGGGTGTGTGTGTGAGTGTGTGTGTGAGTGTGTGTGTGTGAGTGTGTGTGTGTGTGGGGTGTGTGTGTGAGTGTGTGTGTGTGGGGTGTGTGTGTGAGTGTGTGTGTGAGTGTGTGTGTGTGAGTGTGTGTGTGTGTGGGGTGTGTGTGTGAGTGTGTGTGTGTGGGGTGTGTGTGTGAGTGTGTGTGTGAGTGTGTGTGTGTGAGTGTGTGTGTGTGTGGGGTGTGTGTGAGTGTGTGTGTGTGTGGGGTGTGTGTGTGAGTGTGTGTGTGTGTGGGGTGTGTGTGTGAGTGTGTGTGTGTGGGGTGTGTGTGTGAGTGTGTGTGTGCGTGGGGGTGCCCCAGGCCAAGCCGGGGCTGCCAGCACCTCGGGGCATCCCGCGCCCCCAAGCCCTGGGGGACCCCAACTCCCCCGGGACCGAATTGCTGCGGGTGGGAGGGGACGCGAGGGGCGGGGGGGAGCAGGCGGGAGGGACCCGCGGGGAGGGGGCTCACGTGAGGGCATCGGGGGCCCCGTGGGCGCGCTGGTGGGCGGCGAGGTCCAGGTTGCGGGCGAAGCTCTGGGCACAGCGCGGGCAGCGGAAGGGGGTGCGGGAGGCGCGGCCGCGCCGGGGCAGCCGCGGGGACCCCTTGGGAGCCAGGGCTTCCCCGCAACCGCGGCCGCTCCGGCACCCGCAGCTCTGCCCGCAGCGGTCGCAGGAGAAGGGTCCCGGGGCGGTTCCGCGGGGTTCGGCCGGGCCGGGCCGGGCCTCGTGGGTGCGTTGGTGGCTGAGGAGGAAGCGGCGCTCGCGGAAGGTGCGGGCACAGCGCGGGCAGGGGAAAGGCTTCTCCGTGGAGTGGGTGCGCTGGTGGGTCAGGAGGTTCTGCTTGAGGCTGAAGCTCTTCTGGCAGACCCCGCACTGGTAGGGCCGCTCCCCGGTGTGCGTGCGCTGGTGGATGATGAGGTTGTGCTTGAGGCTGAAGGCTTTCCCGCACTCGGCGCAGATGAACGCGCGCTCGCCCGCGTGGTGCTTCTGGTGCCGGGCCAGGCTGGGCTGCTGCCCGAACCGGGCCCCGCAGAGGATGCACTGGAACTTCTGCACCTCCTCCTCCTGGCTGTGGATCACCAGAACCTTCTCCTCCCCCAGCCCTTCCGAGAAGGGACTCTCGCTGCTGGGTGACGCCAGGGCCCTCCCTGGGGACACCGGCTCCTTCCTCCCTGGGGACACCGGCTCCTTCCTCCCGGGTGACACCGGCTCCTTCCTCCTGGGTGACACCGGCTCCTTCCTCCCTGGGGACACCGGCTCCTTCCTCCCTGGGGACACCGGCTCCTTCCTCCCGGGTGACACCGGCTCCTTCCTCCTGGGTGACACCGGCTCCTTCCTCCCTGGGGACACCGGCTCCTTCCTCCCTGGGGACACCGGCTCCTTCCTCCCTGGGGACACCGGCTCCTTCCTCCCTGGGGACACCGGCTCCCTCCTCCCGGGTGCCTCCGGCTCCATCACGGCTCCCACCCCCTGCTCAGGGCTCGGGCATCCCTGGGGAGCACGGAGAGGGAGAGCTGCAGCTCCCGGCACCTCCGGGAAGGGGTTGGACCGGGCCGGGCCGGTACCCACCGACCCAGCACCCCCGGCTTGCAGCACCGGGGGGAGCCCCCGGGAGGACCCTGCTGGGGCCGGGACCACCGGAACCGAATGAGCCCGAGAAAGGGCCGAAGGAGGCCGGGTCGAACTGAGCCGAACCTAACCGAACCCAGCCGAGCCGGCCCGAGCCGCCCGCACGTCCCCCGGTGCTGGTCCCGAACGCTCGCGGTGTCCCCCCCGCCAGCCCCATCCCGGGGCTCCCGTTGCCCCCTCCCCAGGTTCTGACCTCTCCGAGCCGCCGCCACCGCCTCCCGACGGCCCCGCCCGCTGACGGAACCGGACCCGCCCGCTGACGGAACCGGACCCGCCCGCTGACGGAACCGGACCCGCCCGCCACCGTCACTGCGGCTCCGCCCGGGGGGGACCGGCGGCATCACCCCCCCCGCAGCATCCCCCCCACAACCGCTGACCCCCCCGGCATCCCCCATTCCCCCCCAGCACCCCCCACCTCCAGCAACTCCCCCCCCCAGTATCACCCACCCCCCTTTGGCATTTGCCCCCCCGAAACACCCCCCCACCCCCCCCACCCCAGCATCTGCCTCCCTTCCCCGTATCATTTATCCCCCGGCATTGCCCCCATCCCCCCCAGTAGCCCACCCAGCATCACCCCCCCCACACTTGCCATTTACCCCCCCGGGCAGGATCGCCCCCCCAACCCAGCCCCCCCCTACTGCCACCCTGGCCATGGTTTGGTGGCATCACAGCAGAGGTGACAGTGACAGTGGCACCAAGGTGACTGTGCCACCGTCCCCGAGCCACCCCCATGACCACCATGGACCCCACCGGCTGGGGTGGGCCACCAGGTGACCAGCTTGGTGGCCATGGTGGCCCCGAGCTCCTGCAGTGACTGGTGACAAGGTCTTTTGTCCCATGGTGGCCCCGGAGCTTGTGGGTGACACAAAAACACTGTCCCCATCAACCTCTGCCACAGCCGGAGCTGGCACGTGGGGACAGTGACCAGGGGTGACACAGCAGGGGACATCTGTCCTTGAGAGGTGGCAGGGGACACCCAGAGCCACACCACAGCCAGGACACCAGGGCTGGTGGCTCTGGGAGCCCTGTGCCCGCCATAAGGAACCCCCCGGGGTGGTGGTGTCCCCAAGGGCCCTGGTGTCCCCTCAGTGTCCCCTCAGTGTCCCCTTGGTGTCCCCAAGGCCTCAGTGTCCCCCAGCACAGCCCTGGGGCTCACCCCAAACCCAAGCCCAGGATTCCCTGGATGTCCCCACAGCCCCCAGGCTTCAGGTGGCACCTCCATAGAATCCCAGAATGATTTGGGCTGGAAGGGACCTTAAACCCCCCCAGTGCCCCCCCTGCCATGGTCAGGGACCCCTCCCCCAGCCCAGGGGGCTCCAAGCCCCATCCAACCTTCAACACTGCCAGGGATGGGGCAGCCACAGCTTCCTTGGGCAACCTGGGCAACCAGGGGCTCAGCACCCTCAAATTCAAGAATTTCTTCCCCATCTCCAACCTCAATCTCCCCTCTCCAAGTTTTAACCCATTTCCCTTCTCCTCTCCCTACCCCCCCCGTGTCCAAAGCCCTCCCCCAGCTTTCTTGTAGCCCCTTCAGATATTGGAAGGTTGCTCTGAGCTCCCCTGGGAGCCTCCTCTTCTCCAGGCTGAACAACCCCAATCCCTCAGCCTGGCTTCCCAGGGAGGTGCTCAGCCCTCTGAGCATTTCAGGGGCTCTGCTCTGGACACCTTCCAGGAGCTCCTCGGGGGACACAGGACCCCCCCCTATGGCCTGGGGGTCTCCCCAGGATGATGGTGGCACCTGAAGGACCCCCCCCGGCCAGGTGCCATCCCCTCCCGGGTGACAGCTCCGGCAGTGGCCGCAGGGGGACGGTGACATCAGGGGACAAGGTCCGTGCGGGAGCAGCATGAGGCGGGGGCTGCTCTGGGCCTTGGCCCTCACCCTGCTGGCCATGGCCCCAGCCCACCCTGGCGACCCCAGGAAGGTGGGGGGGGGGGCAGAGGTTGGGGCTGGGGGGAGAGGGGGAGAGGGGGAGAAGGGGGAATAACGGAGCTGGGGAGAGGAGGAGGAGGAGGAGGAGGAGGAGGAGGAGGAGGAAGAGGAGGGGGGGGGAGCAGGAGGCGGCCAAGGCGCAGCCCCAAACCGGATCCGTAACCCCCACCCCCCCCTTGCAGGGACCCCCGGGCGGGGGGCGGCGGTGGCCCCACAGCCCCTGCTCCGGGTGCTTCTCTGTGCTGAGCGAGGTGAGGACATGGCCACCCCACCCCGGGGACACCCCCTCCTCGGTGTCCCCCCCGCACCCCTGTCACCCCCTCTGTCCCTGCAGGAGTGGGGGTCACGGTCCCAGCACGGGGAGGAGGAGCAGGGAGGGAGGGTGCGTATGGAGAGGTGGTGGCACTGCCGGACAGGTCACCCCCTTGTCACCCTCTGCCATGTCACCCCCCCTTGTCACCCCCCCCTTGTCACCCTCTGCCATGTCACCCCCCCTTGTCACCCCCCCTTGTCACCCCCCTTGTCACCCCTGCCATGTCACACCCAGCTCTGTGACCCCCGCCTTTGTCAGCCCCCTCCATGTCACCCCCCTCTTGTCACCCCCCTCTTGTCACCCCTGCTATGTCACCCCCAGCTCTGTCACTCCCCCCTTGTCACCCCCACCCATGTCACCCTCTGCCATGTCACCCCCAGCCCTGTCACCCCCCACCATGTGACCCACAGCCCTGTCACCCCCTCCCTTGTCACCCCCCTGTGTCCCCCCCATCTCTTGCAGGTGTCACCCCGAGGAGCACCAGGACACAGCCCCACACCAGGACAGAGCCGGGGGTCCCGGCCCCCCCGTGCCATGCTGCGGGCCCCCCCAGTGCCCCCCCAGCCCTGAGGCAGCCGTGGGGGGACCTGGGGCCCCTCCCCCCTCCGCACCCCCAAAATGCTTCTGGGCACCCCCCTATCCCCCCCCCAGCAAATAAAGGCAGCGAGGAGAAGGGCGAGGGTGTGGGGGGACTGGGGGGGTCTGGAGGGGTCCGGGGGGGTCTGGGGGGGCTCTGAGGGGGGGTCCGGAGGGCTCGCGCTGCGGTTCGTGGTCGTTAATGAGGAGGAAAAGCAGAAACAGAGGTGGGGGGGCTGCGGGGGGCAACCGGGGAGGGGAGCGGTGGGGATGGAGGGACCCGGGGCAGCGGCTCCCCACGTCCCACACAGACCATACTGGGAGGCACTGGTCTGAACTGGGCTGCAGCAGCCGGGCAGGAGGGTGCTGAGACCCCCGGGTGGGCACCTCGGGGCTGAGCCACGCGGTCCCGCAGCACAGGGGGTACCGGGGGGAGCAGAGAGGGACCCGGGGGGTACCGGGGGGCACAGGGGAGGCACAGGGGGTACCGGGGACACAGGGGGGGCACAGGGGGTACCGGGGACACAGGGGGTACCGGGGGGCACAGGGGGACACAGGGGACACCGGGGGTACCGGGGACACAGGGGGCACCGGGGGTACCGGGGGGCACAGGGGGACACAGGGGGCACCGGGGGTACCGGGGGGCACAGGGGGACACAGGGGACACCGGGGGTACCGGGGGTACCGGGGACACAGGGGGGGCACAGGGGGTACCGGGGACACAGGGGGTACCGGGGGGCACAGGGGGACACAGGGGACACCGGGGGTACCGGGGGTACCGGGGACACAGGGGGACACAGGGGACACCGGGGGTACCGGGGGGGTGCCCGTGCCGGGGTCCGGAGCGGAGCCGTCACCCCCGGGCCCTGCCCCGCGTCCTCCCGCCCGCCAGGGGGCGCCACGCCCCAGCCCCCTCTGTCGCGGACAGCGCCCCCTGTCGGCGCGGCGGGGATCGCTGCGGCAGCGCGCGGGGCCGGTGTCGGTGGTGTCGGCCATGTCCCGCCGGAACCCCCCGCAGGTCAGCGCCGGCACCGGCACCGGCCGAACCGAACCGAACCGAACCGGGGCCTGCAGAGGGCGCGGGGCGGCGGGAGGGCTCTGACCCGGGCCCAGCGCCAGCGACGGCGCCGCCGAACCCGCGGCCCGGGGGAACCGGGGAATGGGGTTGGGAGGGGGGGGGGAGGCCCCGGGGTGCCGGGGGAGGGGGCGGGAGGGGGGGCTGGGGGCACCCCAGAGGTGGGGGATGCACACACATGGGTGCAGGTGCAGGGCGATGGGGGGGGCTCTGACTCCAGGGGCTGAGGGGAATTTCCCGTGTGGGAGTGGGAGAGGTCCCAGGGGTCCTGGTCCTGGGGGGGCCCTGGAGGTTTGGGGCTGGGGGGCTGGGGGGGGGGGGGGCTCTGTCCGGTTCCCTGCAGGTTGTGTGGGGTGGGGTGGCCCCACGAGGGGGTCCCGGGCCCCAGGTCGCTGACCCCCTCCTCTGTCCCCCTCCCCAAGGACTCGGGCACCCCCAGGCGCAGGCCGGCTCGGGCCACAGCGGGACAGGAGCTGCAGGAGCTGAGGAGCAGGACAGAGAGGGCAGAACGGAGGCTGCTGGCCTGTGAGAACCTGGTCGGGGAGCTGGGCAGCAACCTGGCCGCCCTGGGCAACCTCCTGCAGGACTATGGCCACCTCCAGCAGCGCCTGGACAACGTGGAGAACCTCCTGAAGAACAGGAACTTCTGGATCCTGAGGCTGCCCCCCGGCTCCCGGGGAGAGGTCCCCAAGGTGAGGGGCTCCCAGCTGTCCCCCGGGAGCTCTCGGGGCTTGGGAAATGCTGGAGCTGTGGCCACCTCCGAGCCCTGGACGTGGAGCTGCTGAGCCCTGAGCTGAGCAGGCTCCGTTCTGCCAAGGCCTGGCTGCTCCCTGGGGTCCCAGCTGGGGGCTGTGTCCTTCCAGGTGCCGGTGACATTCGATGACATCTCGGTGTACTTCAACGAGCAGGAGTGGGAGAGGCTGGAGCACTGGCAGAAGGATCTGTACAGGGCTGTGATGAGGGGCAACTACGAGACCCTCGTCTCGCTGGGTAAGGAGGGATTCAGATCAGGAATGACAAAACATCCCCTTCCCACCACCTCAGAAAGGATTCCCAGGTCAGGGAAGCCCCGTGGGGGTTCAGGAGTTACCTGGGGGGGGTCTGATCACTGCACCCTGAGCCCCTGCTCCCCATAGAGCAGCAGAGACCCCCCCTGCCACCCCACTAGGAGCCAGGCTGATCACACTCCCTGGTTCTCGGGACACCAAGCGCGTGCTGGGATGGTTTAGGCTCCAAAACATCCCCCCAGATGCTGTTCCCTGGCCCTGGGCAGCTCCTGCAGCTGAGGTTTCTCTTTTCTCCTCTCACTGTGTAGGGACAGAGTAAAACTGCTCCTCCCAGGGCCCTCACCTTGCTATGGGGCAGGAGGTTTCCTGTCCCTGCAGCAGAGCAGAAATGTTCCCCAGGTCACTGCCAAAGCTGATGGGGGAGGAAACCATGAAAGAATTTTCATTTTTACGTGGAGAGTTCAGTTCAGGGCCTGTCCCTTGGATCTTCTCTGGAGCTGTGCTGGTGGTCCAGGTCCTGCTGCAGGGCCAGGGCAGCAGCTCCAGGGTTCCTGTTGGAGCATGGAGGACGTGTCCCTGTGTCCCTGCTGGGGACAGAGGGGACACTGACACAGAGAGGGTGCTGATCATCCCCACTGTCCTCTGCCCCTGAGCAGACTACGCCGTGTCCAAGCCTGAAATCCTCTGCAGGATGGAGAGGGATGAAGAGCTCTGCCTCAGAGAGGGGCAGGAGAACCCCTGGACACGAGTGGGAGGTGGTCAGGAGCCCCCCCAGGGACCAGGAGAGACAAAGGAGGTGGAAGAAGGTGTGGGAGAAGATGCAGTCCCCATGGAGACTGCCAGGGGTAAGTTAGGGGGGTGGCAGCTCCCACCTTGGCTTTTTTAGGAGCTCTCTTCCCAGCAGTGTCCTCCTCAGGACTCAGCAGCTCTGAGGCTTTGCTGCTCAGCCTCCAGCTTTAGCTTTCACCCTTTGGAGCTTTCTTCCCAGAGGAAGGTTCATGCTGGGCTCAGTTTGAATCCCGTGGAGAAAAGCAGAGAAAAGTTGTCAGGGGGGTGGGACAGACCTGGGACCCCTCCCACTCCTCTTTGGGTGGGGTTTGTGCATCCCCCCTCACCTGTGGTGTGTGTGAGCTCTGGGACCTCCCAGCACTCCTCACCTCGGGGGCAGAGGAGAAGTGCTGGGAAGTGAGGAATTTGGGGTGTCTGAGGGGGCAGGGGGAGGCAGAGTCTGGGGGGAAGGTGTGGGCAGGGGTCCCTCCTGCAGGGGAGAGGAGGAGCCTCAGGAGAGGCTGGGGGGTGCTGGGGGGCAGGCTCCATCCTTCCTCACCCAGAAACCTTCCCAGCCCCACATGTGGGGGGTGTCAGTCACCCAGAGCTCTCCCTCTGGAATTGACAGGATTGACAGGAAGCTGAACATGAGCCAGCAGTGTGCCCAGGTGGCCAAGAAGGCCAATGGCATCCTGGCCTGGCTCAGGAACAGCGTGGCCAGCAGGTCCAGGGAAGGGATTCTGCCCCTGTACTCAGCCCTGGTGAGGCCACAGCTCGAGTCCTGTGTCCAGTTCTGGGCCCCTCAGTTCAGGAAGGAGATTGAGGTCCTGGAGCAGGTCCAAAGGAGGGCAACCAGGCTGGTGAAGGGATCCAGCACAAGTCCTGTGAGGAGAGGCTGAGGGAGCTGGGGGTGTTCAGCCTGGAGAAGAGGAGGCTCAGGGGAGACCTCATCACTCTCTACAACTCCCTGAAAGGAGGCTGGAGCCAGGGGGGGTTGGGCTCTTTTCCCAGGCAACTCTCAGCAAGACAAGAGGGCATGGACTTAAGTTGTGCCAGGGGAGGTTTAGGTTGGATATTAGAAAGAATTTCTTCACAGAGAGGGTGATCAGCCATTGGAATGGGCTGCCCAGGGAAGCAGTGGATTCTCCATCCCTGGAGATATTTCAAAAGAGCCTGGATGTGGCACTCAGTGCCATGGGCTGGGAACCACAGGGGGAGTGGATCAAGGGTTGGAGCTGATGATCTCTGAGGTCCCTTCCAACCCAGCCCATTCTATGATTCTGTGATTCTGTGATTCTCTCCTTGGGTTCAGGTTCTGTTCCTCAGATCTCTGCCCTGGAGCTGAGCTGTGGCCCAGGTCCTGCTGCAGGGCCATGGGAGCAGCTCCATGGTTCCTGTAGGAGCAGGAGAAGTCTCCCCATGTCCCTGCTGGGGCTGCCAGCTCCTGACCACCCCCTCTGTCCTCTGCCCCCCAGCTGAGTGCCCCCTGCCCAGGGGGGGTGAGGAGAACCCAGGCAGAGGAGTGGGAGATGGTCAGGAGCCCCCACGGGAGGAGAGCTCAGGCAGGCAGCACCCACGGGGCCAGGGTGCTGAGGAGCCTCCTGAGAGAGCCCCCCAGGCTGGTGACAGGACCCCCCCGCCAGACACCCAGCCCAGGCAGGACCCCCCCCAGAGAGATGTCCCTGACACTCAGAAGCCACCTCAGGCACCAGAAGAGATGGAGCAGGAGGAAGAGGCTTTGGGAGGAGGCCCCGTGGCTCCTGGCAGAGGTGAGTCCGGGGGTGTTCCCTGAGGAGGGGTCTGCAGGGGGGAGTTCCAGCAGGGGATGGTGCTCAGGGGGCAGCAGAAGCCTCAGGGTTTGCTCTGCAGAGGGGACAGCAGCTGTGACCTTCCCGCCAGCACTTCTGCTCTTGTGGTCCCTCGGGTCCCCCCCCCAGCACCTCCCACCCTTCCCCAGAACCACAGAATGGGTTTGGGGGGGAAAGGACCCAGGGGATCCTGGGGTGACACCAACACTCAGCCTAATGCTGCCCAGCCCCCCAGCCCCCCCTGCACAGCACCCTCTGGGCTGAGCTGCACCCCTGCCTCCTGCTCCCTGCACACCCCAGCAGGAGGGGGGGGCTCTGCTGAAACCTCCTCTGCTCTTCTCTCCCCACACAGAACCCCCCCTGGGGACAAACATCACATCCCTGGAGGCACAGAAAGAGAACCTGGGCAGGGAGGATCAGCCCGGGGCAGAGGTGGAACCGGACCCAGAGGTGTCTGAGGCTGGTGAGGAACCTCCTGAGGGGCCCCGAACCTGGAGAGGTGGGGAGGGAGAAGAAAGTTCCAGAACTCTCTGGTATCACCAGCACGGGACAGGGTGTTCAGTGAAGGGTCTGGGGCTCCACAGGTCTGTCCTCTGAGGGCCCTGGGGGTGTTGATCCTGGAGCAGAGGAGGCTGAGGGGAGAGCTTCTGGCTCTCTGACACCCCCTGAGAGGAGCTTGGAGCCAGGGGGGGTCGGGCTCTGCTCCCAAGGAACAAGGGATGGGACAAGAGGAACTTTGGGCACACCTCAAGTTGTGCCAGGGGAGGTTTAGGTTGGAGCTGGGGAAGAATTTCTCCCTGGCAAGGGTTGTCAGGGCCTGGCCCAGGCTGCCCAGGGCAGGGCTGGAGTCCCCATCATCCCTGGAGGGGTTTCAGAGCCTGGAGATGTGGTGCTGAGGGACAGGGGGTGGTGCTGGGGTCAGGGTTGGACTCCATGACCCCAAATCTCTTCCCCAGCCCCCCATGTCCTGTGGTGCTGTCACCTCAGTGGGCAGCACGAGGCTGCAGTTGGGTTCTTGGTGCTGGGGTCAGGGGGGGTTGGATGCCCCCAGAGGCACCCTTGGTGCACAGAGCAAATTCCTCTTCCAGGGGCTCAGAGCATGGTTCTGGTTCTGGTTCTGGGCATAGCTGAGGCCAGCTGAGGGCTGGGGGGACAGACAGAGCCTCAAGTGTGATGGAACCAAGAGCCCATCACTCTCAGTGACCATTTTTTCCTCCTACACTTTGTTGGTGTCAGGGTTCTGGTTGTTGGGTCCCTTTTTGGCCCTGGGCCTGCCCTGGTTCCGCCCAGCTCTGCAGCCCTGGGAGCACACTGGGTTGCTCAGGATGCTGGGGTGGCTCCAGGTTGGGGTCTGGTGCCTCGGGGGTTTGGGTGGGGATTGAGGTGATCTCCTCCTCAGCTGGTGGAACAGTGCTTGGGTTTGGATTTCATAGAAAAGGGAAGGGACCTGAAATATCACCAAAAACCTGCATGGTCAGGGACCCCTCCCCCAGCCCAGGGGGCTCCAAGCCCCATCCAACCTTCAACACTGCCAGGGATGGGGCAGCCACAGCTTCCTTGGGCAACCTGGGCAACCAGGGGCTCAGCACCCTCGTAGGGAAGAATGTTTTTTCTCATCTCTAACCTAAATCTAACCTCTGACCTAAACCTGACCTCACCTCTAGCCTCAGTCTCCCCTTTTTTTGGTTTAAAACCAAGGTTGCCCTTGGTGCTCTCTGGTGACAGATTTAGTCTGGGGTTTGGCACACGAGGCAGGAACTTGCTGGATGTGGGCACAGGGTGGGTTTGTCCCGGGGGCAGGGGTGACCCAGGCTGTGGTGTTCCCTTCCAGGGGAAGATTCTCCGATGGAAAACGGGGCAGCAGAGGAGGGAGCTGTGCAGAGCGTCCGGGTGAAGGAGGAAGAGGAAGCCGAGGCCTCACGGGAGGATTCTGCATCCTCCTCCTCCATCCCAGAGCTGCAGAAGTGCCCCAGGGGCGAGCAGTCCAAGGCCAAGAGCAGGAGGAGGCCGAGCAGGGGTGAGAGCAGCAGTTTGCTGGGGGGCGGCTGCCGGCGGGGGTACGTGCGGGAGTGGTCGCACCCCTGCACCGAGTGCGGGAAACGCTTCCGCCTGAAGATCAACCTGATCATCCACCAGCGCAGCCACGCCAAGGAGGGGCCCTACGAGTGCAGCCTCTGTGAGATCAGCTTCGCTGACAAACGCCACCTCGACCTTCACCAGAGCATCCACATCAAGGACAGAGCCTTGGGGGCCAAGGTCTGGGGGAACGTCCACCCCGAGCTGAGGATCCGGCCCAGGAGGAACCCCTGCGGGACTTTGTGCGGGGCTGCTCCCCGGAACCCGGGGGGGAACAGGGGGTCCTGCCCGGGCCAGGCCAAGGAGGAGCCCCCGGACAGAGGGAGCCCGGCCGGGGGCTGCGTTTCCAGGCAGCAGAGCCTCAGATCCCAGAGGAGATGTGCTCAGTGCAAAAAAACCCTCTCCTGCAGCTACTCCCTGCAGCGGCACCTCCGGACCCACGCGCGGGGCCGGCCCCACGTCTGCAGCACCTGCAAGAAATGCTTCACCCGTGGGACCCACCTCCGGCGCCACCAGAAGATCCACGAGCGACAGAAAGCTCTGGGGGCCCCCCCCGGGCATCCCCCCACCACCCCGACTCAACCCCAGGGCCCCCCCGGGGCGCAGGTCCCGCGCTCCCCGGCCTCGGAGCGGAACGTCAGCCCCGCCGCGGCCACCACGGCCACCGCGCTGCTGGAGGGAGCTCCCCAGCTGGGAGAGGCTCTGGAGAAGACCTGGGCTGGCAGAGACATCCAGCCCGTGGTCAGGCTGGGCACCAGGGCCGTGCTGTCCAGAATGGTGGAGAAATGACAGCGGGACTCAGCCCCACGACTGCGTGATCCCTGGGGAGGAACTGGGACGGCGTCCTACTTTGTTGGGTTTTTTTGCACACAAACCATCTGCTGGGTTTGAGGAGCTGTCCTGAACGGGTAGAAGGAAGTCAGAGCTTGGACACCACCCTAGAGACCCGACTGCTGAAGCCTCCAGTGACCCAAAATGCTTTGAACCATTCCTCAGGCTCTGGTGCCTGCTGCTGATGCACAGAATCTTCCCAAGCCGAGCTTCCCGGAGAGCTCCAGGCCCCTCTCCTGCTGTGCCCAAACTGCAGCTCAGCTCCCCCTGAGGTGATGCTGGAGCTGCCCCTGCCCCGTTGGAAACCCAGAGCCATGGTGAAGAGGGCAGAGGGAAGGGGCCCCAGCCGGGAGTCCATCCCAGGGGGTTCCTCAGGAGTTCTTCACTGACAAAGTTTCTCAGCCGAGGCAGCAGATCGAGCGTGGGCACCTTGGGAGATTCCCCCCCAGCCCCTGCTCACCCCCCACCCTGCTGGACACCCACCAAACCCTGACCACCGGGCTGGGAACACCCCCAACCTTGTACCCCCATATTTGTACAACAAATCCAAACACAATTTCTAGTTTCCCCACTTCCGAGGGCACCGTGGGTGTTGCCCCAGGTCCTTCCCTAACCCAAACCCAGACCTGGAACCACCCAGACCTGGAACCACCCAGACCTGGAACCACCCAGACCTGGAACCACCCAGACCTAGAACCACCCAGACCTGGAACCACCCAGACCTGGAACCACTCAGACCTGGAACCACCCAGACCTGGAACCACCCAGACCTGGAACCACCCAGACCTGGAACCACTCAGACCTGGAACCACCCAGACCTAGAATCACACAGACCTGGAACCACCCAGACCTGGAACCACCCAGACCTGGAACCACCCAGACCTAGAATCACACAGACCTGGAACCACCCAGACCTGGAACCACCCAGACCTGGAACCACCCAGACCTGGAACCACCCAGGTGCGGGGTTCCCCCCGCAGCAGCCTGCACAGATGGAGTCACTTTAGGATCACCCCTGGACCATCCCCTCTGCCCTCATCCTGGGTGGAAGCTCCAAGCTGGGAATCATCTCCTGGAGCCCCCTGCAGCCCCCCCATAACTGATCCCATGGAAGGCAAAGTCCTGGAACCGCCTGCCCCAGACACCGGAGCTGCGGGGGGAGCGGTGAGAGCCGGGGCAGGGGAGGCTCTGCTGTTCCCAGGGACCCCCCCGAGCCCCCCGAGTGTGGTTGGGAGGCACAAATGGGTGCAGGGAGCAGGACCCATTCCTGGGGACCCCAAAGGGAGGGGACACCCTACACTTTGGGTTTATTCAGGTGGTTTTGGTTTGGTTTTCCCCAAGGAGTTTTGTTTGATGAAATTCCTTGGACATCCCTGAGGCCCTCGGGGGCAGGGAACCATTTTGCTGATCCCACTGTTTCATTCCTGATCCCTTCTGGAGTTCTGCTGGGTTCCAGGGACACATCCACGCTGTGTCCCACTGTCACCCCCGCTGCCACCCTCGCCACCTCCCTGCCCCACCCGAGGAGGGGACAGCAGTGTCAGAGCTGCTCCTTGGAGACATGGCTGGTGTCCCCACTGCTGCTCCTGGCTCCTTCCCCACTCCTCCTGTCCAGAGTGGGATGGGACCCCCGCGCTGGGTGGCAGTGGTGGCAGTGGGAGGGGGGACAGCCCGGTGTCCCCAGAGGGACCGTGTCACCCACTGCCACACCCCATAGGACACGGGGACAGCGCTGTGGTGACACTCAGTAGTGACCAAGCTGCCCTGTCCCTGCCTGGGCAGAGATCCCAGTTGATCCCAGCTGATCCCAGTGACTCGGTGGGGGGACAGGATGTGCTGGGGTGGGACCCCCGGGGCTGCACCCAATAAAGCTTTGGTCTGGAGAAGCCCCCCGGGCTGTCTGAGGTCCCTGCCCACCTCTCCCAGTACCTCCCAGTTCCTGCACTGGAGCCTGCCCAGAGCCAGCATGGCCACCAAAGCCACCGAGGTGTCCTCAGCCAGCGTGGCTGCCACCACCTCAGGGTTGTGTCACCCTCTGTGTCCCCAGAATGTCCCCCAGCACGTCTGGGTGGTGTCCCCACGATTGTCCCCATCACCCTGGGTGCCCCTGGGATTGTCACCCATGCTCCCCCAGGCTGGGGACCCAAGCAGGGGGACACGGGCACTGCCCCAGGGGTTGGTTCCCCCTCCCCCGAGGATTTGGGCTCCTGGGCCCCACAGAACTGTGCTGGGTGTGGGGACAAAGGGGGCTGAGCCCCGGGGACATCCTGGGGCCTGGCCCTGCCCCACAGGTGTCCCAACCCCCTGGGGACCACGGTCAGGAGGGCCAAAGCCTCTGAGCTGGGACAATGAGGGACAGAGGGGAATGGGAAAGGCCCCGAGGGGTTGGGATTGGCAGCTCCCATGTCCCTGTGGGGCTGCAGGTGACACTGGGGACACGGGGTGGCTGTCCCCAGGGGAGAGGGGGCACTGCCACGGTGCCATCTGTCCCTTCCAAGAAGCCACACGCCAGGAGACCTCCTCAGCCCAGGTTTTTATCCAGAGTCTGATCCCAGCTGATCCCACACCACAGCCCCCAGGCCACCCCCTGGTGACACAACAGCCCTGAGTGCCACCCACACTGCTGCTCCTGGTGGGGACACCAGCCCCGTGGTGGGACCACAAACCTCATGGTGGTGTCACCAGCCCCGTGGTGGGACCACAAACCTCATGGTGGTGTCACCAGCCCCATGGTGGGACCACAAACCTCATGGTGGTGTCACCAGCCCCACACTGGTGTCACCAGCCCCGTGGTGGTGCCAGCAGCCTCATGGCCGTGTTGAGCCCTGCAGTGGTACCACAAGAGCCACGGTGGTGCCACCAGCCCTGTGGCATTGTGGCATGCTCTGTGGTGGTGCCACCAGCGCCACGGTGGTGTCACAAGCCCTGTGGCATTGTGGAGGGTCCCGTGGTGGTGTCAACCCCACAAGCCCTGTGTTGATAGTGCCACCAGCCCCACTGTGCTGTGGAGAGCCCCACAATGGTGCCACAAGTCCCACAGTGGTGCCACCAGCCCTGCAGTGGTGCCAGCAGCCCCACGGCATTGCGGGGAGCCCTGTGCTGGTGCCACCAGCCCCATGGTGGTGTCACAAGTCCCATGTTGGTGCCACCAGCCCCATGGCATTGTGGAGAACCCTACAGCAGTGCCAGCAGCCCCAGAGCATCGTGGGGAGCCCTGTGCTGGTGCCACCAGCCCCACGGTGGTGTCACAAGTCCCACAATGGTGTCACAAGTCCCATGTTGGTGCCACCAGCCCCACGGCATTGTGCAGAACTCTACAGCGGTGCCAGCAGCCCCATGGCATCGTGGGGAGCCCTGTGGTGGTGCCACCAGCCCACGGCACGTCCCCTCATGGCAGAGCAGCCCGGGGGAACGCCACCCCTTCCCTTCTCCCTCCCGGGGCCCGGGGGCCGTCCCGGGTCAGAGCTTCGGTCTCCAGGTGCCGGTGCCGCCGGGCGGGACGGCAGCCGGGGAGCCGGGCAGGGCGTGGATCTTCTGGTGGTGGTTGAGGGACTGGCGGTGCCGGAAGCTCTTGCTGCAGCCCCGGCACTGGAAGGGTCTCTGCTGGGTGTGCCGGCGCTGGTGTTCCTCCAGGGAGGATTTCTGGGGGAAGCTCTCGGTGCACTCGATGCAGCGGTAAAGCCGCTTGCCGGGCCGGGCCGGACGCGTGGGCCACGGTGCCCCGCGGCGCTGCCCGCTGTGGATGTGCTGGTGTTTCTGCAGGTGGTGCTTCTGGATGAAGCCCTTGCCGCAGGAGGGGCAGCGGAAGGGCCGCTCCCCGGTGTGGATGCGGAAGTGTTTGTTGAGGTTGGATTTCTCGTTGAAGGTTTTCCCGCAGGTGGGGCACTGGAAGGGCCTCTCCCCCGTGTGCAGCCGCTGGTGCCGCAGCAGCGCCGCGTGGTGGGCCAGGCTCTTCCCACACGTCGTGCAGATGAAGGAGCCACCGCTGCCACCACCGCTGCCACCACCACTGCCACCACCGCTGCCACCACCAGCACCAGCCCCACCGCTCCTCCTCTGGCTCTGCTGCTGCCGGGCCAGGTTCCGGGTCAGCCGGACGCTCTTCCAGCCCAGCGGGAGGATGTGAGGGTCCTCACCCACCTCCTCCAAGGTCACCTCCGCCGTGGGGTCTTCTCCCGGTGGCAGGGCTTGGGCCAAGGTGAAGGGCTGGTCCAGCCCCACACCCAGCACCTGCTCGGTGGGGAAGGGCAGGCCCGGCACGGGCTGAGCCTCCACCGGCACCACCACGGGTTTGAACTCGGTGCTGGCTTTGCAGAACTCCCCCAGGCTCTCCCCTCCTGCCTTCTGCTCCTCCCAGGGCACCAGGGGCTGCTGCTGGCTCAGGGGAACCTCCTCCTCCTCCTCCTCCTCCTGCAGCCTCCCCGAGGGGGCCCGGGGCAGGGCCAGGATCTCAGCTCCTTCCTCCTGGGGCTGCTGCTCCTCTGTCTTGATGACAATCTTCTCACCTGCTGGCAGACACCCGGTCAGGAGTGGCAGGGGACAGGGTCCCACCCCCCGGGGCTGCACACTGGTGACAGGAACCAGGGATCACCCATGGGAACGGGAGCAGAAAGGTTTGAAGCTGAGGACGCAGGAGGTGGGGAAGGGGGGACTGGTGCCTGCTGGGGGTTCTGTTGGACCTGGGGGACACCTGATGGGCTGAGAATCAGAACTGGATGGACTCGGGGATCTGAAAAGGTCTCGTCCAACCAGAACGATTCTGGAAAGAAGCCAAAACCTGAGGAACTCTGAAGGCAAAGTCAAGGCCACAGAGCCCTCTGTCCTGGAGGGAATTTTTTCAGGAATGGCTGAGTGCAGGAGGCTGGATCTGGGGGAAAGGATGAAAGCAAAATCCCCCAGGAGCAGCAGGGAGTGCCTGCTGCAGGAGCAGGAGAGCCACCCACCCCACGCCTCACCCCAGGGTCCCTATGTCCCTGCTGGTGTTTTGTCACAGGGGGCTCTCTCAGGCTCCAAGATTTGCTCTCCAGAGTCTGTCCTGCTCATTCACAGCCTGTGACCCACACTGGGTCCAGCTCTGGGGTCCCCAGCAGCAGGAGACGGAGCTGTTGGAGCCAGTGCAGAGGAGGCCCTGGAGCTGCTGGGAGGGCTGGAGCAGCTCTGCTCTGGAGCCAGGCTGAGAGAGTTGGGGGTGTTGAGGCTGGAGAAGAGAAGGCTGCAATGGGGAGAGCTTAGAGCACCTTCCAGTGCCTGAAGGGGCTCCAGGAAAGCTGGGGAGGGACTTGGGACAAGGGCCTGGAGGGCTGGGAGCCTGGAGGGGGAAGGGTTTCCAGCTGGGAGAGGGGAGATGGAGGGTCCCCTCCTGGTGTCCCTGCTGGTGGCAGGGGGTGACACTGGATGAGCTGTAGGGTCCTTTCCAACTCACAGCATTCCATGGTTCCATGATTCCAGGACTCACCACCACCAAGGTGCCCTGAGACCTCTCCCTTCTCCAGCAGCCCCTGGGTCCTTGAATCCTCCCCATCCGGGGCTGGTGGCAGCAGAGCAGGTTTGGAACTGACATCCCCGGGCCCTGGGAGGGAGAAGCAGTGTCAGGAACTGCTGGGGGAGCTGAGGGGACCACCCCAGATCCCCCATTAAAGGAGCTGCTGTGGCACAGCAGGAGCTGTGGGATCCCCAGAGGGGTCGTGGCTCAGCCCTCCCAGGACCATCAGAGGTTGGTGTCACCAGAGCAGGGAAATGATTTCAGTGAGGAAGGAGTGATCCTCAGACTGATCCTCACCCAGAGCAGCCACGGCCTCGGGATTCCCCTTCATGGCCATCCTGTAGAGCTCCTTCTGCTGGCTCTGCATGCTGCCCCACTCCTGCTCTGCCAGGCTGCACCCCTCCTCCTCACACGCAGGCACCTGAAACCACAGCAGGAACCATCCTGGCATTCCCACCTCCTCCACCCCAAACCCCCCTCCCAGGAAAGGGGAACACAGTGTGGGGCTGGAGCTCTGGTGGGAAGGAGCTGTGTCCCCCAGGGAATGATTTCATGGAATGTTCAGGGCTGGAAGGGAGCTGCAGAGCTGATCCAGTGCAAGGCCTGTCCCAGCAGGATCCCCCAGGGCAGGGCACACAGGAACACATCCAGGGGGGGTTGGAAAGGCTCCAGAGAAGGAGACTCCAGCACCTCTCTGGGCAGCCTGGGCCAGGGCTCCCTCACCCTCACAGCCAAGAAGTTTCTCCTCAGCTGGAGCTGGAACTTCCCATGTTCTCCCTTCAAGCCAGGATTCCCTCTCCTATTCCTGGGCACCACTGAACAGAGATTGGCCCCTTCCTCTTGCCCCCCACCCCTCAGCTCTTGATGGACATTCAGCACATCCCCTCTCAGCCTTCTCTTCTCCAGCCTCAACAGCCCCAGGGCTCTCACTCTTGCTCCACAGCAGAGATGCTCAAGTCCCTTCAGCACCCTCCCAGCTCTCCCTTGGCCTCTCTCCAGTAGATCTCTGCCTCTCTGCAACTGGGGAGCCCCAAACTGGAGCCAGGATTCCAGGGGTGCTCTCCCCAGGGCAGAGCAGAGCAGAGCAGAGCAGAGCAGAGGGGGAGGAGAACCTCCCTGGATCTGCTGGACACACTTTTCCTGATGCCCCCCAGGATCCCATTGGCCTCTTGCCCACCAGGGCAGCTCAAGGCACCCGTGCCCACCCCCCCAGGATCCCTCTCCTGATGCACCCCAGCAGCTCTCAGCAGGAACCCCCATCCCCAGGGGAGCAGCACAGTGGGAAGTGCCCCCCCTGCCCCCGAGGTGACCACCAGGGCACAACAAGACTGAAAATGCCCACGGGGTGGGGGGTTCTGAGTCCTCTCTTCACTGGGGACAGTGAGCATCTGAGTGTCCCTGCCTGTCACCTCGGGGCTCACCTGGGGCTCATCACTGCCTTGGGGACACCCCTGTTACCTGGGGCTTGTCCCTGTCACCTCAGGCACATCCCTCTTACCCAGGCCTTGTCCTCATCACCTTGGGGACACCTCTCTTAGGTGAGGTGTTTCTGTTTGTCACCTTGGGTGCATCCCCACTCCTCAGGGCTCAGCCCCTTACCTGGGGAGTGTCCCCATCTGCCACCTTGGGTACAGCCCCATTCCCTGAGCTCATCCCCCATTCCCTGGGCTCTTCCCCCATTCCCTGGCCTCTTCCCCCATTCCCTGGAGCTCATCTCCCATTCCCTGGGGCTCATCCCCCATTCCCTGGAGCTCATCCCTCACTCCCTGGGCTCTTCCCCCATTCCCTGGAGCTCATCCCCCATTCCCTGAAGCTCATCCCCCATTACCTTGGGCTCATCCCCCATTTCCTGGAGCTCATCCCTCACTCCCTGGAGCTCATCCCCCATTCCCTGGCCTCTTCCCCCATTCCCTGGAGCTCATCCCCCATTCCCTGGGGCTCATCCCCCATTCCCTGGGCTCTCCCCCGTTACCTTGGGCTCATCCCCAGCCGTTCCAGTCCCAGGCCTGGGTGCCCAGCAGCTGTGGTGCTGGAGCTGCCTCTCGACGTGCTCCAGCCTGCGGGTGTTCTCCTGCACCAGAGCAGCCAGGGCAGCCCATTTACGTTCCAGCCGGCTCCCAAAGTCCAGCACGGCTTTCTCCAGCCCGGACACTTTCTTCTCCGCCGTCTCCGTTCTCCCTTCCAAGCTCAGCAGCCTCAGGGCCTGGGACTCCACTTTCCTCTCCACCGCCTGCACCGCCGCCACCACAGTCCACAGCGTGATCTCGGGCACGGCCGCCGCTTTCTCCCCGTCGGCTCCGTGGTGCTGGAGGGGCTGGAGGGGCTGCCAGGGCTCGGGACCCCACTCGGGCTCCTGGGGGGGTGGGGAAGGGTCCGTCAGGGGCTGACCCGGGGCTGGGGGGGGGGAACGGGACGGGACGGGGCGGGACCGCTCTCAGCGCAGCGCAAGGCCCGGGCGGGCCCCGCCGCTGCCGGCAGAGCTTCGGGGGGAGCTGTGCCCGCTCGGTGAGGCGGGCGGGGGTTGGGGGGCACGAAGGGAACCCCCGGTGTGTCCCCCCCGTTCCCCCCGCCCCCCCTCAGACCCCCCCCTCCCCCCCGTACCTGAGCGGGGCCCCAGCGGGACATGGCCGCGCGCGAGGCCGCCTCCACACAACAGCGCCCCCTGGCGGCCCGCCACAGGCACCGCCCCCTCACAGACACGGGACCCCCCGGGACAACCCCGGGACAACCCCGGGACAACCCCGGGACCCCCCCGGGACAACCCCAGGACCCCCCAGGACCCCCCCTGACCCCCCTGACCCCCCGGGAACCCCCGGGACAACCCCGGGACCCCCCCGCACCTCACCCGAACCCCCCTGACCTCCCGGACCCCCCCGGGACCCCACCGTAAGCCCCGGATCCCACCCGAACCCCCTGAAACCCCCAGACCCCACCAGAACCCCCCCGAGCCCCTCTCGTTCCCCACCCGGAACCCCCCCCGGACCCCACCCAGACCCCATCCGCACCTCACCGGGACCCCCCCGGGACCCTCCCCCAGCCCCGGCCTCATCCCCGCAGCAGGATGCCGGAGCGTGCCCCCTACCCCAGCACAAGACACCCCCTTCCCCCCTCCCAATGCCTTCGCTCGGCACCCCACCAGGACCCCCCCTTCTGCCCCCAAGCCCCTCCGGGTCCCCCAGTTCCCCCCCCAGACTCATCTGGACCCCCACCCCAGTTCCTATCCCGACACAGTGCCTCCCACCCCATTGTTCCCGCCCGTGACCCCACCAGCTCTTCCAGTTTCACTCCTGGCATCCCACCAGGACACCCCCAATCTATCTCCCCCAGACCCATCTGGACCCCCCTCCCATTCCCACCCCAGGACAGCACCTCCAGCCCATGACCCCCCCTCCACGCTGGGTGCTCCTCAGGCTTCACACCCAGCACCCCACCAGTGTTCTCCCAAACGGGTGATCCCAGAGGACCCCCCCCACCCCTCAACATTCCCAGTGCTCCCCAGGGACAACCCCACCCCACTCCACCCCCCTGGATCCCGAGGAAGCCAGACTCAGCCTTGGGAAGCATCCCGGTTTCCAAGGATCTATTGGTGCTCTCCAGAGAGGGGAAGGGTCCTTCCGACTCCATCCCCCCCCCCACCCCAGCCGGGGAACCCAAGAGGAACCGGAGGCTCTGCCCAACCCCCCCGCCTGACAGGAGCTCCCACAGTGTCCCCATATTCCCGAGAGAACCCCCCCGGCCTCAGGAAATCCCCCCCTGGCCTCAGCAGGACCCCTCCCCACCCCCCCCCTTCCCTCCCCCAGGCCCCCGGGTGCCACCGGCTCCATCCCCGGGGGGGCGGTCGGGGTCCTCCCGCTACCGGCGGAGCCTCTGGTGGGAGCTGAGGTGTCCGTGGAGCCGGGAAGTCCCCCGGCAGATCCCGCAGCGGGAGGGGCAGGGTGCGGGGCGGCAGCAGGGGCAGAGCCTGCGGGGCAGGGTGAGGAAGCTGAGGCTGGAGCAGTCCTGGCAGCACTCCCCGCACGGGGACACCGCTCCTGGCACTGCCACCAAACCTCCCCTCTGCCCGAACCTCTGCCCGAACCTCTGCCCGAACCTCTGCCTCCAGCCCTGCCCGCAGCTCCCAGAGCAGGTTTGGGGCTGGCAGGGAGGACACGGAGCCCCTCGGGAGGAGCCTTCCCCCTCCTCCTCCTCCTCCTCCTCCTCTTCCTCCTCCTCCTCCTCTTCCTCCTCCTCCTCCTCCTCCTCCTCCGCCCCGGGTGGGCAGAACCCCCTGGCCACCCGTGTCCGGACGGATCTCCCTCTTGGACAGGAGGGGTTGGGGGCAGTGGGTGCAGACGCAGGGCACCCAGGTCCCGTGGCTCCACGGGTGGATGTGGAAGTTGATCTCCAGCAGGAAGCTCTTCCTGCAGATGGAGCAGGAATATTCCTCCCTGGGGGAGTTGGGGTCCACGGGGGGACCTTCCATGGGCTGCTCCCCATCTCCCACAGCTCCGCAGCCACCTGGGATCCCCTCCTTGCCTGGATCTTTGGGAACATCTCCCACTGGATCCTGGCCACCATTCCCTGAATTCTCCATCTCCAGATCTCCCACTGCCGTGGCTCTGCAGACACCTTGGATCTTCTCCTTGCCTGGCTCTTCAGGAACATGTGCCACCAGATCCTGGCCATCATTCCCTGAATCCTTCACCTCCTCCTCCTTCCCACCCTCTGAGGGCATTTCAGGCACTGGTGCTCTCTCCACAGTGACCTCCTCTTCCGGTACCTCCATTGGGATCCCCAGCTCCTCAGCATCTCCTGGGAAGTTTCCAGAAGCCAAAGCTCACTCTTCCACAGTTTTGATGACAATCCCAAGGGATTTCCTTCCCCACCCTTGCCTCCCACCCCTTCCGGGACAATCTCAACCCCACTCTCTCCTTCCAGCTCATCCCTGCAGCCTCCCCGAGGTGGGGGTGTTTGGGATGTCCCCTCAGTAGGACAGGGGGACTCTAACAGAAACCTTGGGGCCTCTCCTTCCAAGCCCACCCCCACCACGCCACATCCTTCAGGGTTTCCAGGCTGGCACAGGATTTACTGCCAGGACCCTTTCTTGGCCCATCCTGGAAGCCCCAGAGATCCCTGTGGAAACCTCCTGCTGCTCCCCAGGCGTCCTGGAGGAGGTGCTGGGGGAGGTACCTGCTGCTGGAGGTGGTGATGGGCTCCAGTTCCAATCCAGCTCCACGTGATGGCACATGGAGAGAGTCCAAGAAGGAGCTGGGCTCGGTGGGCTGGGATCTGCTGGGAGCGTGGTGGCTCCAGGAGGGACGTGGCCTTCAGCAGGAGGGGTGGTGGTGCTGGGTGAGGCAGGGTCAGGCCCGGGGTCCTCAGCTGACCACTCATGGGCACTGTCCTGCACCGGGACCACCCGGGTCTTCCTGTCCTCCTCCTGCCTCCAGTTCCCTGCACGAGGCTCCATCATCTTCCTCTCCAGCAGCCCCTGGCTGGAGCAGCTCCCACAGCCTGGTTCTGGAGGAGCTGGATGCCCTGGGGAGGAGGACACTGGGCTTCACCAGCAGCCAGCTGGGGGGTGGGCACTGTCACACCCCTCCCAGGGCCATGGGGCACCAGCCAGCAGCCAGGATTATAGAATCCCAAAATGGTTTGGGTTGGAAAGGACCTTAAAGCCCATCCAGTGCCACCCCTGCCATGGGCTGGGACCCCTGCCCCAGCCCAGGGGGCTCCAAGCAAGAGATGAGATTTTGGTACCAGCAGTGGGGTGGGCAGCAGGGGCAGGGATGGAATCCTGGGGTCAGTTCTGGGCCCCTCAGGAGCAGAAGGAGATTGAGGGGCTGGAGAGTGTCCAGAGAAGGGAATGGAGCTGGGGAAGGGGCTGGAGCACAAGGAGAAGGTCTGGAGAGCATGGAGGAGGGGCTGGAGAAGATGGAGAAGGGTCTGGAGAAGTTGTGAGGAGCAGCTGAGGGAGCTGGGGGTGTTGATCCTGGAGCAGAGGAGGCTGAGGGGAGACCTTCTGGCTCTCTGACACCCCCTGAGAGGAGCTTGGAGCCAGGGGGGGTCGGGCTCTGCTCCCAAGGAACAAGGGATGGGACAAGAGGAACTTTGGGCACACCTCAAGTTGTGCCAGGGGAGGTTTAGGTTGGAGCTGGGGAAGAATTTCTCCCTGGCAAGGGTTGTCAGGGCCTGGCCCAGGCTGCCCAGGGCAGGGCTGGAGTCCCCATCATCCCTGGAGGGGTTTCAGAGCCTGGGGATGTGGTGCTGAGGGACAGGGGGTGGTGCTGGGGTCAGGGTTGGACTCCATGACCCCAAAGCTCTTTCCCCACCAAAGCAAAGGTGCAGGGTGGAAGAATCCCCGTGTCACGCACCCACGGGTGGCTCTGGGGACACTGCTGCTCCCTCCAGGTCTGACTCCAGCAGCTCTTCTCCTCTTTCCATCCTCGACAGGAGCTCAGGCTTGGACAGGGCACAATCTGCTCAGGAGCAAGAGACCACATCAGAGGTAGAGGTGACAGCACCTCAGCCACCCCTTGTCACCATCTGGGGCCAGAGAGGGGTGAGGTGCTCCAGCACCCAGCACCAGGAGGAGTTCACAGTGAGCAGGGAGGGGAGGGGATTCCCTGTGGGGGAATTATTTGGGATGGAGAAGACCTCGAGGATCCATCGAACCCAAGGGGATTTTTTGGAAAGCCCCATCCCAGGGGTGGGTTTGGAAACCCAGTCTGGAGAGACCCCAAACTCTGCCCCAGAGCTGTGTCCCAGTGAGGAGAAACAGGGGAGGGCAGAGAGAGGGGAAAGGGGGGGTCTGGGTGGGAAGAGGGGATTTCTGGGATGGAAAAAGGGAACTTCTGGGCTGGAAAGAGGAATTTCTGTGGCAGAAAAGGAAATTTGGTGATGAAATTACGAATCTCTGTGAGGAAATTTCTGTGAGGGAAAGAAGAATTTCTGGGATGAAATGAGGAATCTCTGTGATGGAAAAAGGGAATTTCTGTGAAGGAAAGAGGGAATTTTGGTGATGTAATGAGGAATTTATGTGAGGGAAATTCTGTGATGGAAAGAGGAATTTCTGGGATGAAAAAAGGGAATTTCTGTGATGAAGTGAGAAATTCCCGTGAAGGAAAGAGGGATTCCTGGGAAGGAAAGATGGAATTTTGGTGACTGAGGAACTTCTGCAAGGGAATTTCCATGACGGAATGAGGAATTCTGGTGATGAAATGAGTAATTTCTGTGATGGAAAGAAGGGATCTCTGTGGTGAGGCCTCAGGGAGCTCAGTTCCCCAGGAGTGTGTCCTGCCCCCTGCCCCCTGCCCCCTGCCCCCTGCCCCCTGCCCCCTGCCCCCTGCCAGCAGTGCCAGAGGGGGCTGAGAGGATGGTTTGAGGATGGAGATCCCAGGGAAAAGGCAAAAGAGGTGGAAAATAAAGCCCTGGAGAGAGAGGGAGAGGCGGGAGGAGCCTACAGAGAGCCACCAGCATCTGGAAGTTTTCCTCCATGACGCTGCGGCAGAGCTCCCGCTGCCCCCGCTCCAGTCTGCCCCACTCCTCCCTGCTGAACTCCACTGACACCTCCTCAAAGGTCACCGGCACCTGGGGACAGGGGGGCACCTCAAAACACACACACACACACACACACACACACACACCTCTCCCTCACCCTGCCCCAAAAAAAAACCAAACCCCAAAAATCCCCCAGCCCCGCAGCACCGCCCCCCAAAATCCCCTCCCCGAGCACCCCCCTCAGGAGTTCCACGCTGGCTCCAAACCCACACGAGGAACCCCCCCCCAGCAGCCCCCTAAGTGACCCCATGGCTTCACCCCCCCCCAGCAGCCCCCTAAGTGACCCCATGGCTTCACCCCCCCCCAGCAGCCCCCTAAGTGACCCCATGGCTCACCCCCAGCCCCCTCGCCCCCCCCAGCCCCACTTCCAGTCCCCATCACCCCCAGACTCACCCCTCATCTCTCCAAGACACCCCTCAGCCCCACAGTGGCCCCATAAGTGCCCCCCAAAGCCAACCCCCAGCCCCCACTGCCCCCAAGGCTCACCCCCATCCCCCTCACCCCCCTCAGCCCCACAATGACCCCCCAAGTGACCCCCCCAGGCCCCACAATGACCCCATAAGTGACCCCCCCCCAGTCCCCTCCCAGCCCCCACCGCCCCCCAGCAGCCCCCTCAGTGACCCCACGCTCACCCCCAGCCCCCCAATGACCCCCCAAGTGACCCCCCCAGCCCCCCCCAGCCCCCGCTCCGTACTCCGGGCAGCCGCAGTGTCCCGGGGGCTCCATCCCTCTCCCTCTCCGGTTCCCGGTGCGGTGGCTCCTCCATGGCTCTGTTCCGGGGGTCCCTATGGGGGGGTCCGAGCCCCCGGGCCGCCCCTCACCTCCCGCCCCCTCCTCACCCGGGCAGAGCGAGCGCCGCCCCACGTGCACCGCGCCCGACAGCGCCCCCTGCCGGGGAGAGGGGGGAGCAGGGGGCGGGGGTCACAGCCCCTCCCCCCGGACGTTTTGGTGCCGTTTCGGGGGATTTCCGCTCAGCCCCCGCCCCTCTTCTCGGAGCGATGCTCGGGGGGGGGGGGTGTGTGTGATTGACAGCTGTCAATCATTGCCGCGGGCCGCCCGGCCGGCAGGGGGCGCTCTGTGGCGGGAGGGAGCAGCGCCCCCTATGGGTCCGGGCAGGGTCGGGTCCGTTCCGCCCCGCAGCGCAGGACCCGGCGGTCCCGGTCCGGTTCCCCCCAGGGAGCAGCCCCGGGGATGAGAGGAGGTGGTGGCGGGTGCGGGAACCGGCAAGGCGGGCACCTTCCTGCGGGGACAGGGGCGGCCCCGGGGCAGATGAAGAAGAAAAGGATCTGGGGATCCCAGCCCGGGGTGACAAATGGCTCCGGGGGGGCTCTGCCGGGGGACAGACACCGGGGACAACCCCGACAGCCACCGGCGTGGGGGCTGAAAGGACCCTCTGAGGACAGGGGGTGGCTCAGGGGACAGGGGGTGGCTCAGGGGACAGGGGGTGTTGGTGTCCCAGCCACACTTCCTCATCGCTGTGACAGGATTCCTGAAGTAAAAGAGGCCAAGGAAAGGAGGAGCTGTGGTGGTGTGGCTGGCGAGTTCCACCAACACCCGCACCAACACCAACACCAATACCTGCACCAACATCAACACCCACACCAACACCCACACCCACAGCAACACCCGCACCAACACCCACAGCAACACCCGCACCAACATCAATACCAATACCTACACCCACACCCACACCTGCACTAACACCCACACCCACACCAGCCCCTACACTCACACCATCAAACACCCACACCCACACTAACACCCACACTAACACCCACACCATCAAACACCCACACCCACACCAGCCCCTACACTCACACCATCAAACACCCACACCCACACTAACACCCACACTAACACCCACACCATCAAACACCCACACCCACACCAGCCCCTACACCCACACTACACCCACACCAGTCCCAGCCCTCTGCTCCCACCCGCCTGCTGCTTTCTCTTGCCTGTTGTAACTTTTCTCCTCCTCTTTCTCCCTCTTTTCCTCCCTAAACCCACGAGGTAACTCAAGGCCCACCCTGACTTTTCCCAGGCCTTGCAGCTTCAGCACACACGTATTGTGACTTTTGTCACCAAAATGTCATCCTGAGCACATACAATAATCAAATTCCTCCTCTAATTCTCATTAAAGCTGACGTTCCAACCAGACCTGGAGTGCTGCCTCACCTGCATCCAGCCAAGGCCTGGGGGAGAATTCCCTCCCACCGGAATATTTTCATCACTCTCCCCAGGACCAGGTCTGAGCCCAGGGTTGGCTCCACAGAGGAGAAAACCTGAACCTCCCCGGGCTGTGACAGACCCCAAAGCCCTCAGCACCGTCCCACAGGATGTGACCCTTGTGCTGAGCCCCCGGGTGCTTCTGGAAGTCCTGAATTTGCTGAATTCCCCTGCTGGGGTTGGAGCCCGGGCAGAAGATCCACCCAAAGCTTCCAGACACCTCAGCTTCACCTCCATTCCTGCTGCGTTCCTGGGCCCTGAGCTCCGGGGGCTGCGGGATCTGAGGAGACCCCCAGGGACCCAGGGGAACAAAACCCCCGCGGCTCTGAGAGGAAACGGATCCGGCACGGCTCTGGGGGAACTGCTGTCTGGTGGCTCCGAGGGGATCCCCAAAACTGCACAGCTCCGAGGGGATCCCCAACCCCTCACAGCTCCGAGGGGATCCCCAACCCCTCACAGCTCCGAGGGGATCCCCAAAACTGCACAGCTCCGAGGGGATCCCCAACCCCTCACAGCTCCGAGGGGATCCCCAACCCCTCACAGCTCCGAGGGGATCCCCAAAACTGCACAGCTCCGAGGGGATCCCCAACCCCTCACAGCTCCGAGGGGATCCCCAGCCCCTCACAGCTCCGAGGGGATCCCCAGCCCCTCACAGCTCCGAGGGGACCCTGATCCCTCATGGCTGTGGGGGGATCCTGATCCTTCCCAGCTCCAAGAGGACCCCAATCTCTCCCAGCTCCCACCTGGCTCCGAAGGGCCACGAGTCCCCACAGCTCTGAGAGGGTCTCAGATCCCTCCCGGCTCTGGGGGTCCCAGGGGACACGGATCCCTCCGGGCCCTGAGAGACCCCCTCTCCCCTCTCCTCTTTCCCCTTTCCCTTCTCCCCACTCCCCCTTTCCCTCTCCCTCCCGCCGGAGAGCGGTGCGGGGCGGTGAGCGGGGCGGGGCGGGGCGGTGCGGGGCGGTGAGCGGGGCGGTGCGGGGCGGTGCGGGGCGGTGCGGGGCGGTGAGCGGGGCGGTGCGGGGCGGTGCGGGGCGGTGCGGGGCGGTGAGCGGGGCGGTGCGGTGCGGGGCGGAGCGGTGCGGTGAGCGGTGCGGGGCGGGGCGGCAGAGGGCGCTGCGGTGCGGGGCGGGGCGGGCGGTGCCGGGTCCGGGTCCGGGTCTGGGTCTGGGTCCGGTGGTGCCGGTACCGCGTCCGGGTTCCGGCATGGCGGGTTCCCGTGCGGGGCGAGCGGAGGCGGTGCCGGTGTCGGTGCCGGTGCCGGTGCCGGTGTCGGTGCGGGTGCTCCGGCTGGAGGTGCGGCTGGCGCGGGCGGAGCGGCAGCTGAGCGCAGCCCTGGCTCTGCGGGGCCGCCTGCGGGCGCTGGAGCGGCGGCTGGAGAACGGCGGAGGCTGCGGGGCCCCGGGGACCGCGTCCGGGAGAGGAGCGGCCGGGAACGGCGGCCGGGAGGCCGGGAGGGGCCGGGCAAGGCCGGTACCGGTGAGCTTGGAGGACGTCTGGGTCCAGTTCAGCGAGCGGGAGTGTCGGGCGCTGCGGGGCTGGCAGCGGGCCCTGCACCGCGCCGTGCTCAGGAGCACACCCCGCACACCCCGCACACCCCGCCCCGCCGGTAAGGGCCCGGACACCGCCGGCAGCGGCCGGGAGAGAGCCCGCGGGGGGCAGCGGGAGGTTGGGAGGGTCCCGTGCGGGGGGGACCCCCCGGCTGAGCCCCCCCTCCCGCCCCCCGCAGAGCTGGGGGCTCCCAGAGGTGATGCCCGGGACTGCCCGGTGCGGGGGAACCGACCGTGTGCGGGGAGCTGCGGGGACACCGACGGGAGATGTGACCCCAAGGAGACTGGCGACGGTGAGTGGCTCCGGGGCGACCCCGGGACATGGACCACCAAAAACCCGGCAGCTTGGCCCTTTTTGGTGTGTAGCATCAGGGCAGCCAGGCTGGCAGGACAGAGACCACCAGGACCGCAGCAGCTTGGCTCCTCCTGGTGTGTAGTTTCAGGACACACAATCTGCGGGAACCACCAGACCCCCCCAGTTTGGTTCTTGCTGGGACATCAGCCTCTTCCCAGGGTGCTCTTCCCCTGTACTCAGCCCTGGTGAGGCCACAGCTCGAGTCCTGTGTCCAGTTCTGGGCCCCTCAGTTCAGGAAGGAGATTGAGGTCCTGGAGCAGGTCCAAAGGAGGGCAACCAGGCTGGGGAAGGGATCCAGCACAAGTCCTGTGAGGAGAGGCTGAGGGAGCTGGGGGTGTTCAGCCTGGAGAAGAGGAGGCTCAGGGGAGACCTCATCACTCTCTACAACTCCCTGAAAGGAGGCTGGAGCCAGGGGGGGTTGGGCTCTGCTCCCAGGCAACTTTCAACAAGACAAGAGGGCATGGACTTAAGTTGTGCTTAGGTTGGATATTAGAAAGAATTTCTTCACGGAGAGGGTGATCAGACATTGGAATGGGCTGCCCAGGGAAGTAGTGGATTCTCCATCCCTGGAGATATTTAAAAAGAGCCTGGATGTGGCACTCAGTGCCATGGGCTGGGAACCACAGGGGGAGTGGATCAAGGGTTGGAGCTGATGATCTCTGAGGTCCCTTCCAACCCAGCCCATCCTGTGATTCTATGATTCTATGATTCTGTGATTCTACTGTGTTGGGCTTTCCAGGCTTGGCTGTTGGGCCCCTCAGCCCTCCCAGTCTCAGCAGGATCTCCATCAAACCCTTTTCCCTCTCCTGGTGGCTGAGCTCTTGTCCCCCTGTGCTGAGCCACCTTCTGTTGCTGTTTGCTTTTCCAGACTGACAGTTGGCTGTGCAGAAACCTACCCAGTGCAGTTTTACACCCACCCAAAGTGTTCCTTTAACCCGTTGATAGTGTTAAGAGTATAAAGGTGATGTGCAGGGCACTCTGCCATCTGGTTTTCCTTACGTTTTGTTTTGGTTTGTTCCTATGAAGTTTCATTCATAATTATCACCAGTGTTTTCATTTGCTAACGTACACTGCAACAACGCAGACATTACACCTGTGTGAAAATGTTGTGTGTTTCCCAGGCTCCAACCTCTGCTGAGGATTTTGTGACAAATATTTGAGGTCTCTTTAAGGTAATTTGATCAAGAAGATCTAGAACTGAAGTGAGGTTTTCAGTAGAAGGTGAGCTAGAGCAGAGCTGCCAGGCCTAGGATGGGATGAGAATCGGAATTAATTTTGTGTGTGGATTAAAAAAATATTGGTTCCTCTTAACAGAAGACAGCATAATCCATATTAAGCAAGAGGAAGAGTTGTGTGGTGCAGATCAGCAGGAGAGGGAGGCTGGAGAAGCTGAAGAGCCCTGCCCGGGTGAGTAACTGCATACCTTGGAGGGAATATAAAACAGAGGGATTATAAATTCCAGTGTGGTTTTGTTTTGTTTTGCTTTCTTTTATTCTACTCTTCTCACATATTCCAAATCCATCATAAAAAGCTCTCAGGTTTTGAACAGACTTGCCACCAGTCCTGACAGGTAAGGGCTGGTGTTTCATCTTTCCCTTCTTGCAGCCATTCTGGAGTTTGCAGATGTGGATGGTTTTCCTCCAAGCAGTGCAGTAGGGAGTAGGAAATGATGTGTTTGTTATCCCTTCAGTTCCTTATTTTGCATCCCTCGAGCTGATAGCTCTCAGGTGGTTAAATATCTGGCACCAAGTGGGCCATTGGTCACTCTTTGGGGCTATGGGTTAGTCTGGGGGAGTCAGAACCCAGGCTGAGGTCTGTGTTTGGTGCTGTACTGGTCTGGCTCCAGACAAATCAGATGTTCCAGGACTTAGAGGGGGCTACAAAGCAGATGGAGACTCCCTGGGTACAAGGAGTCCCAGGGACAAGACAAGGGGCAATGGGCACAAGGTGCTCCTGGGGAGATTCCCATTGGACACCAGAGGAAAATTTTTCCCCCTGAGGACAGTCAGACCTTGGAATGGTCTCCCAGGGGAAGGGGGGGATTCCCCCACTTGGGAAAGTTGGAAGTCTCAGCTGGATGGGTGCTGGGACATCTCAGATCAACACTAATATGAGAAGGGTTGGGGCAGATGGGCCCTGAGGTCCCTTCCCACCTGACACTCTGGGATTCTGTGAATCAGAGCAGCTCCTCAGCTCCACATCCCTGCAGCCTGCTCTTGCAGGGGCTGCTGTGCCACTCCTCCCACATTCCCAGAGGTTCCAGGGTTGTCTTTTCCCTCCTGGCTTCTCTTCTGTGGTTTTTGTGCCTGCACAAGTGAGCACTGCTGCTCTCTGGGGTCACTCGGTGAGACCTCCTTGCATTCCAGAGAACCATTCCAGGTGTGTGCTTGGCTGCAGGGAGCAGCTCTGCCTGTTGGCTCCACTCTGCACAAACTGGGATGTTTCAGACCTTCCCATCAGGTCTCATGAAGGAGCTGGGTTTATGGGAGCTTGGCTCAGGGGAAAACAAAGAACAAAACCTGAGCAGGTTTCACCCTGGTGGAATCCTGAGCTCAGGCAGTTCTGATGTGCTTCTCCTGGAATTCCTCCTTTGGCAGAGGAAGAGTTTTATGATCCTGAGGCTCGGAGCCAGGCCAGGAGCAGCACAGAGGTGTGTTCCAGGGAGCTGCCAGGACCTGAGGACCTCCCCAGAGACCCTGATACAGGTGAGGGTTCCCTGGCAAGAGCTCCTGCTGTAGGAATTACCCCTCGGGAGGCTCCTCATGGCGTGCCTTCCCTGCAGCTGCTTACCTATGTGAATTCCCAAATATCCCATGCTTTTGCCTCTTTCTCTGGTGTTTCTCAGCTGTGTAAATTCTCCCCAATGAACAGGATTCCAGACTTATGCAACTGATGTTTTGTCATGGATTAAACAAGAGGAGGAGCCATGCACCCTAGAAAGACAAGACTTGGGGAAAGAAGAGATCTCTACAGATTCAAGTACAGGTCAGTGAGGGATTTCAGCTGAGATTTCTGGGATGGCAAGTTGAATTTTGAGGCGTTTTTGTACTATATTAAATGTCACAACCTTGTAATGTAAGCCATGAAAGAGCTGGAACAAAGCTCAGTCTGGTAGTTCCTATTAATTCTCAACATTTCCAGGTTGTGTCTGATGAAGAGGCTCCTCCTTCCCTCAGCTGGCCTGAAGCCCCTGCAGGCACCCTCTGGGGGTTGTGTTTAGGCAAGCACAGTGGATTCTGCTGCCTCCAGTTTGTGCTTCCAGCTGCTTTGATGGTGTCTAAACCTGGTCCAGATTAATCTGGAGCCCTGGCTTTGTTCTCCCCAGCAGGAGAGCCATCCTGCAGCAAGAGAAAGGGCTGAATGCCAGAGAGTGTCAGGAGGGGGTGGGGGGTCCCGGGCTGAAGTTTTGTGCTTGGACTGTGGGTCCTGCTTGAGGTGGAGGTAATGGGGGGAAATTTCTCTTTGGGCTGAGGTTTAACTTGGGGGTCTGGGTGGGAATTTGTGTGGGGATGTTCTTGAGACCTCTCCTGGGCCCACTCAGCATAGCTCTCCAGTGGGTAACTGGGGAGGGGGTGCAGAGGAAGATTTTGTATAGAAATCTGTCAGCAGCCTGGAGCTGCCTCAATCCACGTGAGTTCTGTGGACACTGATGGGCACATGATGGAGTTCTGGTGGAGGAAATCAAGTGGGAACTGCCAATGGGAATGATTCTGCCCCACAGAACAAAAGTCATCCAGGATATTGTCCCAGTGTGAGGCTGGATCAGCTCCACCCAGCTCCTTCCAGAGAAGGGAATGGAGCTGGGGAAGGGGCTGGAGCACAAGGAGAAGGTCTGGAGAGCATGGAGGAGGGGCTGGAGAAGATGGAGAAGGGTCTGGAGAAGTTGTGAGGAGCAGCTGAGGGAGCTGGGGGTGTTGATCCTGGAGCAGAGGAGGCTGAGGGGAGACCTTCTGGCCTCAGGGTTGGTGGTGGCAGCGCTGGACATTAAAAGTCTTTTCCAACCAAAATGATTCAGTGATTCTCTACATGTGCTCCCTCAGTATTAAAGCTCCCATCTTTAATTCCTTTCCCTGTCCATTAGCATGGGGTGGCTGTAGGCTTGGAGGGACACTTGGCAGCACCTTCCCCAGTTGAGACTCTGAAATCTTTCTGTTTCAGTGCCCGATGAAAACTCCAAGAGGGACCCTCAGGCAGATTGCTTTGAAACCCCCATGTGTGACTCAGAGACACCAGGAAGACACGGAGAGAAATTTTCCAAGGATCCTATCCCCAGAGTGACATGGGATGCTCCGTGGAATTCAGAAATGATGGAAACAACCAGGAGCAGGAGCAGCCTCGGGGGTGAGCCTCAGTCCAGCCGAGGGTTTGCTGAGCACTTGGATGTCTGCAGCCCTCAGGAAAACGGCGTGGGGAGGAGACCCCAGGGCAAATGTGAGAGAAACCCCAAGCAGCAGGAAGATCTCCAGCCTCCTCAGGCAGCCCGAGCAGGGGAGATGTTTCCAGGCCCTGTGTCTGAGAAGAATCTCACTGAAAGGGTTTTCCATCTGCTGCCCCCCCTGCCCTGCGCTCCTGGGGAGAAGGACTCGGAGCCAGGAGCTGCTCCCACCTCCTGCACCCAGGGGGGACAGAACCCCCCAGGGGGAACCCGGCTCCAGGACCTGGCTGGGGAGGAGCAGCCCTCTGTGGAAAGCCAGGAGAACTTCCCTGTGGAAAACCCCTCGGGCAGTCCCTGCTGGGAACCCCCTCAGGAGAGGGGCAGCCAGCAGCAGAGCCAGGGCAGGGGGAAGTCCTACATCTGCAGTGACTGCGGGAAAAGCTTCGTCTGCCACTCCTGGCTGCTGAGACACCAGATGACACACACTGGGGAGAGGCCCTACAAGTGCTCCGAGTGTGACAAAAGCTACAGGAGGAAGGATTACCTGCTCAACCATCAGCGCCGGCATTCGGGAGAGGGGCTCTTCCAGTGCCCCCTCTGCAGGAAAAGGTTTGTGCTCAGGAGGAGTTTCGTGAAACACCAGGAAAGCCACGTGCAGGAAACACACCTGAGCCTGGGGGGTTGGCCCTGCACAGAGCTCCAGGGGTCTGTGATGCATTCTATATAGAACAGCCCTTCCCAGGGGGTGTGTGGCCCCCCAGGCTGGGCAGGAGGCAGGAGGCAGGGCTGGCTGGAAAACCCATCCCGAGCTCCCTCCCAGGCAAAGGGGGAAAGTTTGGGGGTTATTTTCCAGGTTGAAACGTGCTCTCAGCAGTGCCCAGAGCTTGCTGGGGATGTGCTGGATGCAGCAGTTTGTAATGCCTCAGGGCTGGGGAATATCCAGAGTGTTCTCCCTTAGGCTGCTGAGGGCATGGAGCCCAGGGACTGGGCTGAAAAGAAGCAAGGTAAAGGTATTAATTATCCACTGAAAAAGTGTCAGGAAACACCCACTGGTGGGTGGAAGCATCGAGCTGCTGGGAAGCAGCCTCCTGGGGAGATGGGAACCAGAGGGGAGCAGAGCCTGAGAGCTTCTTCCTGAGCTTCAGTCCTGGAGCTTGGGGGGCTCTGTGCTGCTGAACCCCCAGAGAGGATTCCTGAGGGCTGGAGAATCCCCTGCAGCTGTAACATCACCAGGAGCTTGGAGCATGGTGTGCACTCTGCAGCCTTCACTTCTGCTGCCTTGTCCCAGGAATTCCCTGTTCAGTCGCTTTCCCACGAGATGCTGCCTCAACATTTGCCTTCAGAAAGTGCATTTTTGCTCATATTCAGTGTCTCTTAAGGGGGAAAACAACTGCTGAGAATCTGAGTGACACCACCAGGACACAGTCCAGTCATTTTAGTAACAAAAGAGTGGGGAGATCATCTGTCACCTCCTGGTCAAGCCTTGGGAAAAAAACCAGAAGCAGCAGCACTGGGTGAGCCCGTTTGGGTTCAGGGTTTTCCCTCTCAGGCAGCTGTGCCAAACTTCCTTAAACAGCCTTTTTTCTGTGCATGTTTCTGCTTAAGTTTTGTACAGATGCTTTCTTCTTGATTGGAAGTGTCTCTTTCTTTTTTTTTTTTTTAATTAAAATTGTTACAGAAATGCCACGGGTCTTCTGTAGGGAGAGGAGAAAAGATGAGCAAGGTAGAAGCAGGAAGAGAAATGCTGGGACTGCCATGCCCCAAACCCTGTTTTCAAGGGAAACCTTTGCTCTAGAATATAACAGAATCACAGAATTATTTTGGTTTGAACTTCAAGATAATCAATCCAACCCTTCCCCCAGCAGTGCCAGGGCCACCCCCAGCCCCTGTCCCTCAGCACCACATCCCCAGGCTCTGAAACCCCTCCAGGGATGATGGGGACTCCAGCCCTGCCCTGGGCAGCCTGGGCCAGGCCCTGACAACCCTTGCCAGGGAGAAATTCTTTCCATTCCCAGGACGATCCCTGCCCTGCTCCTGCTGCCCACCCCAGTGCTGGTCCCAGCCAGGATGCTGGTGGCCACCTTGGCCACCTGGGCACACACTGAGCTCATGTTCAGCTGGGTGTCACCCAACCCCCCCAGGGCCTTTTCCCCCGGGGCACTTTGCAGCTGCTCTGCCCCAAGCCTGGAGCAGTGCCTGGGGTTGGGGTGACCCCAGGGCAGGACCCAGCCCCAAGCCTGGGTGAACCTCAGACACCTGAGCTCCCCCCATGGATCCATCCTGTCCTGATCCCTCCCCAGAACCTCACCCCATGGATCCATCCTGTCCTGATCCCTCCCCAGAACCTCACCCCATGGATCCATCCTGTCCTGATCCCTCCCCAGAACCTCACCCCATGGATCCATCCTGTCCTGATCCCTCCCCAGAACCTCACCCCATGGATCCATCCTGTCCTGATCCCTCCCCAGAACCTAACCCCATGGATCCATCCTGTCCTGATCCCTCTGCAGAACCTCACCCCATGGATCCATCCTGTGCTGATCCCCCTGCAGACCCTTCCAGAACACTCCTGCCTCACTCCTGTCTCCCCGTGGCTGAGGCCCACTTGATGCCCGTGTCCCCATCCCCGGTACAGATGTTGGCAGCACTGAGGCAGCCCGGGGCGCTGTGCACAGCCCGCTTCAGCTGTATGCATCCGCACCGCATTTCCCCCGCAGCCTCTTCGGGCCCGCTCAGCAGCCGCTGTTTCACCCAGCTCCGTGCCCGCCCGGGGCAGCGCATCCCCCTTTCCCCGCTCCCCGGTTCCCGGTTCCCCGGAGCCGCCTCAGGCCCGGTCCGCCCAACGCCGCCGTTGCCATGACAACGCGGGGTTCACGGTCCCCGCCTCCCCGCCGTGAGGTCACTCCCGCCTCCTCCAATCAGCGCCTCGCTTTCCTCTAACGCTGGCCAATAGGAATTGAGCACCGTGGCGATTGGCTGCGTGGGGCAGGGAAGTGGGCGGGGCCGAGGGTCCGTCAGCCAATGAGAAGGGAGGAAGGGGGAGGGTGCAAGGCCCGAGAGGAGGCGGGAGCTGCCGGGCAGAAGGGATGGGACAAGAGGAACTTTGGGCACACCTCAAGTTGTGCCAGGGGAGGTTTAGGTTGGAGCTGGGGAAGAATTTCTCCCTGGCAAGGGTTGTCAGGGCCTGGCCCAGGCTGCCCAGGGCAGGGCTGGAGTCCCCATCATCCCTGGAGGGGTTTCAGAGCCTGGGGATGTGGTGCTGAGGGACAGGGGGCACCTGGGGCTCCCTGGAAACCCCGAGGTTCCACCGGTGCCTCCTCCCCCAGGTGATTCCTGGGGTCTCCAGAAGAAGAATTCGCTGGGATTTGGGGCTCAATTCGCCTTCAGTTCTCCTCTGGGCTGGAGGAACCCGGGAGCCTCAGCTGATCCCGGTGTGTGGATGTGACAGCCCCAGCTCTGCGTCCCTGAACCTCCTCCTGCTGCTGCACCTCCAGCCTGGAGTGTCCGGGGAACAGCAGCACAAACCATTACATTGGGGTTGCCTTCTCTTTTTCCATCAGAAAAGGTGCAGCCTCCAGACAGCTGCCTCAAGTGGGGTTTTTGTGGGGGGTTTTTTGTTTTGGTTGTTTTGTTTTGGGTTTTTGTGTTTTGGTTTTTTTTGTTTGTTTGTTTTTGGTTTTGGTTTTTTTTGGTGGGTTTTTTTCAGCTTTGATTTGTTAAAAACCAAAATGTGTGGTGTGCACTGGCAGAGGAGGGGTGAGCTGGGGGAAAAGAAGTTTGTGCATCAGAGAGGCTGTAAGGGGGGCAGGATCAGCACCAGGCAGCTGAATTCTGCTCCTCTGCCTCTCACCCCGGACCTTCCCCTACTGGGACACTTGGCTTTGCAGCCTTTTTGAGGGAATTCCTGCAATAAGGAAAAAAGCAATTGGAAGACAAACATTGTTCACCTGCTTCTCAGCTGCTCCCTTTGAGTTTGTCATTCCCTCCTCCCTGGAGCTTTCCCTGGAGTCAGGGAGGTGGTGGCTGTGCAGGTAACTGTGGAATCACAGCATCACAAAGTCTGCTCTTGGAGCTCTGGGAACAAGGAGGAAAAAAAGTGGGTTTTGAGAAAGCACAAGGCAGTGTTTTCTGTGTAAATTAACAAGAACTGAGTCACAGGACACACACACAAAAGGTGTAAATGAAAGGAGTAAAGAAATAGCTTGGTCACTGGGGGAAAATACAGATTTTGAGAAAAGGGAGATCCCCACAGGGGTGTTGGAAATGAAACTGGCACTGCCAGGTCCTTTTTTACCCTCAGCTTGGTTTGTAGGGATGAAGCCACAGTGAGTGCTTGGATTCCCTGGAGGTTTGTGCTGTGTCAGATGAACTCCAGGAGGGGCTGGAGCTGCACCCCCAGCTGGGCTCTGCCCGTGCACCCCCTGGAGCAGAACTGCTCAGGAATTGGGGTTTGTGCTGTGAGAGCAGGCAGCAGGTCCCAGACCCCACACCTCCAGCTCTGCTGCTGGGACCAGTGCAGAGGAGGCCCTGGAGCTGCTGGGAGGGCTGGAGCAGCTCTGCTCTGGAGCCAGGCTGAGAGAGTTGGGGGTGTTGAGGCTGGAGAAGAGAAGGCTGCAATGGGGAGAGCTTAGAGCACCTTCCAGTGCCTGAAGGGGCTCCAGGAAAGCTGGGGAGGGACTTGGGACAAGGGCCTGGAGGGCTGGGAGCCTGGAGGGGGAAGGGTTTCCAGCTGGGAGAGGGGAGATGGAGAGGAGAGCTTGGGCAGGGAGGGAGAAATTCTTTGGTTGGACTTGGGGAGGGTGCTGAGCCCCTGGTTGCCCAGGTTGCCCAAGGAAGCTGTGGCTGCCCCATCCCTGGCAGTGTTGAAGGTTGGATGGGGCTTGGAGCCCCCTGGGCTGGGGGAGGGGTCCCTGACCATGCAGGGGGGGGCACTGGGGGGATTTCGGGTCCCTCCCCACCCAGCCCAGTCTGGGATTCTGTAATAAAGGGAACATGTGGGATCTTTCTGTTCCAGGCCGTGGTGGGGCTGGGATCAGACCCGAGCTACAGAGCCACGTGAGGAGCAGAGAAGCTCCAGAGCAGCAGGGATGGGTCTCAGGTCTCAGCTCTCAGGTCTCAGGTCTCAGCTCTCAGGTCTCAGATCCCAGATCTCAGGTCTCAGATCCCAGATCTCAGATCCCAGCTCTCAGCTCTCTGTGTCCCTCAGCCTGAGCTGCTCAGACACTGGGCAGCTGAGAGCCCTGGGGATTCAGCAGGAATGGGGCAATCCCACGGGGAAGCTGGGAGGGCACAGCTCTCTTGAGGAAGGAGAACCTGGTGGAGTGGGAGAAATCCCTTTTTTATCAGCAGCCCCACGGAGGAGAGGACCCGAGAGGCTCTGAGCATGGAATGTCAGCAGGTTTTCAAAGTGCAGATTGTCCTTGTCCTTGTCAGACACAAACTCCCTGCAGAAGGAGCCGGGTGTCAGCAGGGGCTGTGGGGAAAGCTTTGGGTGCCCCAGAGGTGCATGAGAAAAGCTTCAGGGAGGAGCCCTGGCACACTGCTCAGCCCTGACACCTCTCCTGGGGTGCCCTTCCCCATGCAGGTACCCACAAATGATCTCTGCCCAGGGATGGTGCCCACGGGAGAGCTTTGGGAGGGGAGAGTTTGGTGAATCACAGCAGCAGAGCTGGAAGGGATCTCTGGGGGTCCCCTAGCCCAGCTCTCCCACTCAGGGAGCTTCACCCAGAGAACATCACCCAGGACTGTATCCAGGTGTGTTTTGAGTGAACTTGAAAATTAATTCAAATTTAATTGAAATTTCCGGGTGAATTAACTTGCAAACCTGTGCTAATTCACCTGAATTTTCATTTGAGAGGAAAAAGAACAAAAATTCTGCCTATACATATATATTAAAACAATCTCTGTTTCCACAGTTTTGAATATTCTGAAGGATGTCTTAGAAATGTTAAAATCATCTCTTACACATTGAGATTGAAAACAACAAAAAAAGGGCTTAAAAACAAACTAGTAGAGCTCCTCCTCAGAATTTTCTTTTGTAGATAGCTGAGAAGGAAATGAACACAACTGATGAAATGGCAAATTCTTCCTCTGAGAATACATTTCAGTCCTTTGCAGAATTCCAGGAGACACAAGCATGGAAAAGGACTCCTGGAGGCAAAGGCTCTGCTCTCCTGCACATTTTTTTGCTTGCTTTGCTTCAGCAGAGTCAAAGTCAAGTGTGAAAGGCACCTGGTTGGTGGCAGCCTGAGTGTCAAGTGATCAGGAGGTGATTTTAATTAGCAGGTAGATGATTCACATCTGGGAGGAGGTGTTGCAGGGAGCAGCATTGCCTGCCACAAAAGCATTACTGAAAAAATAAAATAAGATTTTTCTGGTGCCCCAAAGAGCACATGCTGGAGAATTCCTGATTCCTGCAGAAAAATGCTGCAAGGTGTTCAGAAGGTGGGAGAAGATGGAGGAAATAACCAGGCTGGGAGCAGCAACGGGAGCTGCCAGGAGGGTGGCTGGAGGGTTTGATGTAAAAATAGCAACCACACCAAACCCCAAAAACCAAAACCCCAAAACCCTGAGTTAGCTCAGCAGCTGTGAGAGGAGAGCAGCGGGGGCAGGGACCTGGGAGGAAGGACCAGAATTGGTGATTTCAGCTGCAGGATGAGGCCAGCAGGCAGGAGGGAGTCCTCAGGAGGTGGTGGTTGCAGATCCTGAGTGGTTTTCAGCATTTTTCCTCATTCCCCTGGAGTGCCAAGGGTGCAGAAGTTGGATCACCCAGCTCAGGGGTGATGTCCGTGTCCTCAAAACCCCTGAGGAGCAGCAGAGCAAGGGGCAGCTGGGGCTGTGCTGGAGTTTGAGAGGTTCTGCAGGGCAGCTCTGGGCCATGTTGGCCCCAAGGCATCCCAGCCCATCCCAGGATCCCAGAGAACTCCTCTGGGCACAGCCTTCCCATGATTTCCTTCTCACCATCCCCTTGGGAACAGCTTTTCTCCTCTGCCTCTCCCACACAGCCTTCGTGGTCCCGAGTACACCCTGTGCTCCTGGGCAAGGATTCTGTTGGATTCCTCATGGAACAAATCCTGTCCAGCACCTCCTTACCAAATCTGCTGTTCCTGCTGGGGAAGACCTGGATGGGGTGTGGGGTCCTCCAGGAGCTGCTGAAAGTAAATCCTGGAGGAAAGATCTCATGTAGGAAGGTCCCGTTTGGAAGCAGCTACAGAGATCCAACCCAGCAGAGACATCACTCAACTCAAAGATTTGTTCCACCAAAATACAAATAAATAAATCACCTTATTTAGAGACAGGGATGAAATGGACTTAGAGATGGAAAGCCATGCAGGCAGGGTCAGGAGAAATGAGGGCAGAGATGTTTTGTTGTATGATCTGGTGAAAATTTTGGTGCCTCTTTCCTCCCACCTGGGAGCAGGGGGGTTCTGGTGAGGCAGGGGGGGTTCTCCCACCATCCAGACCCTCTCCAGAGCTGAACCTCAGAGCACACAGGGACAGAAATGTCACTTCTCAGCACACCAGCTCAGTGCCACCCTCTCTGCTTGGGATGTAAAACGTGCAGAGGTGTTGATGCAGGGATCCAGCCCCAGAAACGAGAAGTTTGGTTGTTGTTACTGAACTGTCATAGAATTGTCAGGGTTGGAAGGGGCCTTAAAGCTCACCCAGTTCCAACCCCCTGCATGGAATGACTGAACAAAGAATTTGTGTGGCAGAACAACCTTTCCCTCCAAGTGCTGTTGGTATGGAGGCTTCAAACCCTGTGACTTCTGCAGCCACACTTCAGCGTTGGCTTTAAATGATGGAAAAACAACACTAAAAGGTAAAGCATCAAATATTTATGCCCACAGACACTTTCATGCACAGAGGTTCCCCAGAGAGTTTCTGTTCCTTCTGTATGCAAGGAGAAATTCCATGGTGGAGCAAAGATGATGTGGACCTGGGGGGCACTCTGTCACCTCCCTAAATAACCTGCACAGTCTATGTGCTGCTTACATCTTATTTAAAAAAGGGGAAAAAAAAAAAAAAAAAAAAAAAAAAAAGTAGCAGAAAGTGAGCATCAGAAAGTGCAGAGAGATAGGCAAGGGAAGTTCAGATGGAAGGAGAGAAGAATAAATTTGACTGAAGTGGGGTAAACACTGGGTGATCCTCCAGTGCAGTGGGAAACGGGAAGAAGGAATGCGGAAACTTCCCATTCCCTGCCCAAATCTTTTCACAGGGAAGCAGAAGATTCTCTCAGTTCCTCCTAGGGAAAGTGTTTTAATTCTCTTGTAGCAGGGGGAGTAAGAGTTCTTCAGAGACTCCGTTACTCAACAAGAAACTGAAGCTGAGAATCCGTGTATGGCCCTTGAGAAATGGTTTAAATGGTTTTAATGGTTTCAAACTTGCAGATTGAGGTTGGACATGAGAAAGAAATTCTTGAATTTGAGGGTGCTGAGCCCCTGGTTGCCCAGGTTGCCCAAGGAAGCTGTGGCTGCCCCATCCCTGGCAGTGTTGAAGGTTGGATGGGGCTTGGAGCCCCCTGGGCTGGGGGAGGGGTCCCTGACCATGGCAGGGGGGGCACTGGGGGGAATTTCAGGTCCCTCCATCCCAAGCCAGTCTGGGATTCTATGAAATGATATTCCTAAAACAACCAAGTGCAGAACCTCTGGGGTTTGGGCAGGCACAGGAAAAAATTAGAAAGCCCGATTTGTAGGAAGATAGTTTTTCTTTCGAGAGCATTTCCAACACTTGCATTTATTTATTCATTTTTAAAAGGATGTGGGTGATGTTTAATCTGCAGCTGGAAGGCTCACCCGGCTCTGCCCAACCCCATCAGTGCTGACACAAACACCTCTGAGAATAAAATGGTTTTAGTTTTAGGAGCTCCAGCATCCTCTAAATGGTAGGAACAGGGTCAGGGTGTAGCTTGTGAGGCTTTCCTGCCTTTTTGGTTTTAATGCCCCGTCACTGATGGCCAGCAGCCTCCCCCTCAGCTTGCAAACATCTGGGATTTTGTGATGGTGTTGATAGAAGATTGTTTCTTTTCCACACGTCGCTCTCTTCATGTTCCCTTTCAGATGATGGGGATGATCTTGCAATCTTTTGGTTGGTGCCTCCTGGACTGCAGGTGATGCAGGGATTTCTTCCTGGGAAGAGCTCATCTTCCCTTCTCAGGGTCATCTCCTGGTTTTTCCCAGGAGGGGAGAAAAGAACATAAGAGGGAAAGTTTGAAACGCAGAGGTGCTGCTTCTGGCTGAGGAAGTCCCTGAGCTGCAGGGTGCTGGAGGGGCTCCAGCCTTAGTGCTGCTCCTGAGGTGCTGCTGTGCCTGCTCCTGGGTCAGGGCCAAGCCAAGCCGCTGTCACCCACCTGGTGGGGTTCTGTCCCCGTGGGACCTTTCAGGTGGCCACAGAGGGACATGGGGACATGGAGAGGGGCAGCACGGATGGGTGCGGGTGCAACACCCACCTCAAGGGAGCCCCAGGAACTGACCTCTGGGGCAGGTCCTGAGCTGCTGTCCCCAAAAAGGGGCCAAACTCACCCGTTCCTGGAGATGCTGGGGATGCTCTGTGGTGTCACAGCCTGGGTGTCCTGCCCCATTCCCAGCCCCAGCAGGAGAGGAGCCGAGCTGCCTGCTCCATCTCCCAACCTCCAGATCCCCTGGGATGCTCCTGGCTCCCAGCACCCCTCACTCCTCCCGACCAGGAGCAGCCTCAGCCCACGCTTTTCCTTCCCCACCACACACAGAGCAGGGCCTGGGGCCACTGCTGTCCTGGCTGAGCAGACCCAGCATGCCCAGGGACAGGACCTGCCCGGCAGGATTTGGGACACCTCGATGGGTCATGGAGTTGCACAGCTCAGAGCAGCTCTGGGGGTTCCTTATGAGCAGAAGTGCTGCCAGCCACCGTGACCTCTGGTGTCACCGTGACCTCTGGTGTCACCGTGACCTCGGGGCTTGGTGTCGCCTGTGCTTTGCCACTGCTCCTCACCACAACCTGGGACCTGCCACCCAGATCTGGTGAGGAGGTGGGAGACCAGTGGGTGCCCCTCACTCCCGTCATTGCACAGAGAATGAGCTCCCCAAAATACCCCCAGTGGTTCCCTTTGAGGTCCTCATCCCACCTCCCCACTTTTGGGGAGCTCCCGGCCCCTCTTGGGGCATCCCCAGCTGCCCCACAGCTCATGCCATGGGCTGAGCCTGGGACCCACATCCTGACCATGGCGGGTGCTGGGTGCCACGGGGTGGGGACACGGGGGGGGCTGGGGACACAGTGGTGGTAAATGGGACTTGGTGGTGGCATCCTCCGGTGACATGGTTTCTCTGGTGACACTGGCTCACCCATCAACCCTCCTGGTCCCACCAGAGGTGGGGGCTGTCCCAGTCTGTGTCCAGCAGCAGGGACCCCCCCCTGGGGCTGAAGAAACATTTCCCAGGGGGGGTCCTGGCAGGCAGGACCAGAACTCCTCTCCCTGCTCTGGCACCGGTGCTGTCGAAGGGTCCTGAGTGCACAGGGGGTCCCCAAAACCACGTGGGGGTCCTGTCCCTCTCTGGCCAGGGTGGGGGTCCTGGTGTGGGTGATGGGGTGTCCCCCACTGCAGACCCTCACCCCGCAGCCCGGGCTCCTGGTGTCACCAGATGTTTGCTGGTGGGACAAAGGGGGACCCTGTGGCACAGCCCAAGGGGGCGGGGGGCAGACACCCCCTTTTCCAGCCCCAGGGATGGATCAGTGCCCGGCTCCGGGCTCAGGCACCCATTGGGCTGGGAGTTGGTTCTGGTGCCGGGGCTGGGGCTTGGTGCTGGCACTGGTGGTGACACTGGTGCCCATGCTGATGGCAGTGGCAGTGCTGGCACTGGTGCCGGTGGCCATCCCAGTGCTGGGGCTTGGAACCGGTGCTGGTACCAGTGCTGGTGCTGGCACCGCTGCCCGTGTGCAGGCTGCTGTGCCGGTGCCAGAGCCGGTTCCGGTGCTGATGCTGGTGCCAGTGTGATCCCCATGCCAGTACCAGTACCGGTACCGATGCCAGTGGCCGCTAGTGACAGTACCAGTGGCACCAGTACCAGTGATGATTCCAGAGCTGGTACTGGTGCCGATGTCGCTGCCAGTACCGCAGCCAGGTGCCGGTACCGTGGCAGTGCCAAAGCCCAGCTCCTGGTGCCGGTGCTGGACCTTCTGTCGGTGCCGGTGCCGGTGCTTCTCGGTGCCTCTCTCGGTGCCGGTGCCTCTCTCGGTGCCGGTCCCGGTGCCTCTCTCGGTGCCTCTCGGTGCCGGTGCCTCTCGGTGCCGGTGCCTCTCGGTGCCGGTGCCTCTCGGTGCCGGTGCCGGTGCCGGTGCCGGTAGGCGGCAGTGCTCGGCGCTCTCGGCTCCCCGCCCGCAGCCGCCCAGCCCGGAGCAGGCGGATGCAATTCCCCGGCTGCCCCCGGCTCCTCGGCGGGGCGGCGGGGCCCGGCCCGCAGCTCGGAGGCACCGACAGCTCAGCCCCGGCTCCCGGCCCCGTTCCCGGGCCCGTCGCTCCGCTTCCCTCCGCGCTCTCCCCGCCGCGGCCCGGGCTCTCTCCCAGCCGACGGGGCCCGGCCCAGCTCCGCGGGGCCATGGCCGAGTGGGCGCCCGCCCAGGTAAGCGCGGCCCGGCCCGGGCCACCGGTACCGGAGCCCCCGCCCCCCTCCCGAACCCCCGACCCGCTCCAGCGGCCGCTCCCCGCCGCCGCCCCGGCCGGGACCCCCGCGGTGCCCCCGGGACGCCCCCTGCCCCCCCCCCCCCCCGGCACCCCTCCCGGCACCCCCCGCCCGCGGAGCCCCGGTCCCCCCCTGCACCCTCCGGCCGCGGGGACCTGACCCGGGGTGGCTCCGGTGCCACCGGGACCTGAGCGGGCACCTCTGCTGACCCGGGATGTCCCCGTGTGTGTCCTGTCCCCCCTCCTCCCCCCTCCCCGGGATGCTCCGGTGCCACTCGGCTGTCCCCAAGGCACAGGGATGTCCCCATGGCACCGCGATGTGACCGGGCAGCTCTGACCCGCCATGTCCCCGTCACCCCGGAGCGTCCCCGGGCATCGCTGACCCAGGATGTCCCTGTCCCCAGGATGTCCCCGGGATGTTCCAGTGGCCCCGGGATGCTCCGTGCAGGCTCCAGCCCCGGGAAGCCCCGGCCACCTGTGACCCGGGATGTCCCCATGTCCCCAGGCTGTGACCTGGCAGCACTGACCCAGGATGTCACCATGCCCCTGGGATGTCCCGTGAAGGCTTTGCCCTCAGCCACCCCTGTCCCAGGCTGCCCCTGTGTCCCCAGGATGTCACCAGGCACTGCTGACCCAGCCTGCCCCTCTGTCCCCAGGATGTCCCCAGCCACCCCTGCTCCAGGCTGCCCGGTGCCCCCTGCCCACCCATCCCCCTCCCGGGGGGGTTCCTGCACGAGGTCTGGGGACACAAGGGGCCAGGGAAGGGGTCACTGCCCACGTGGCACAGTGACCTGCCTGGAGCTGGCCGGTGTCCCACGGGGACAGTGACCGGTGCTGACCCCGTGGTGGCACTGACGGGCACATGGCACACCGGAGTCCCCGGGGGGGTGCTGGGGGTGGCAGCGGTGGCCGGGAGCCCCCCGGGTAGCGGTGCTTGCCACGGGGCTCCGAAGAGGAGCTGGGGTGGGGGGCGTGTGCCCACGGCCCCCCTCCCACCCGTGCCCTCCCCACGGCCCAGGTGCAGGAGTGGAACGTGGAAGCCCCCCACCTGATGCCGCTGCAGCCGCCGCTGCTGCCGGAGCGGGCGCACGTGCGGGAGGCTCAGCTGCACCCCGCCGAGGCTTCCCTCTGGACCGTGGTGGCCACCGTGCAGGCCATGGAGAGGAAGATCGACCTCCTGGCCACCCGTCTGCTCAGCCTGGAGGGACGATCCGGCACGGCCGAGAAGAAGCTTCTGGACTGTGAGAAGACCACCATGGAGTTTGGGAACCAGCTGGAGAGCAAGTGGGCCGTGCTGGGCACCCTGATCCAGGAGTACGGGCTGCTCCAGAGGCGCCTGGAGAACGTGGAGAACCTGCTGAAAAACAGGAACTTCTGGGTCCTGCGGCTGCCGCCTGGTCCCCGGGGTGAGGTCCCCAAGGTGAGGGCTCCTGGGGGAAGCTGAGGGCTGGGCAGAGGGACCCTCAGCTCCCCTGGGCACCCCTGAGCCGGCGGGGCCTTGTCCCTGCAGGTGCCCGTGACGTTTGTTGACATCGCCGTCTACTTCTCGGCGGAGGAGTGGAAGAATTTGGAGGAGTGGCAGAAAGAGCTGTACAATAACCTGGTGAAGGAGAACTATGAGTCCTTGATCTCCTTGGGTAAACATCCCTTTGTCCCTCCTTTCCCAGCAGGCTGGGGCGTCCCCAGAGGGCCAAGGACAGGGGTGGTCTGGTCCCCTTCTGCACCTTGGGCCTCCTGTTTGGGGGGAACCCTCCGCAGCTCATGGGGATGGGATGCTGTGCTATGCTGGTGGCACCGCCTGGGTCTGCTGGTGGCACCGTGTGAGTCTGTTGGTGCCACCACATGGGGCAGCCCAGATCCAGGGAGCTGGTGTGGGTCTTCCCCCCAAAAAATGGGGTCTCTGAGCTACAGGGCACGGAGGTCCTGCCCGGTGTAGGCAGCTTCTCCCCCAGGAGCTGCCAGGGGCTGGCAGAGCCCCTCGTCCTCCCAGCACTGGTCAGGGTGGGATGGGTGCAGCCCTGGTGCTGGTGACAGCCACGCTGTGTCCCCACGCAGACGGTGCCCTCTCCAGGAGTGAGGCTCAGCCCCGCGGCGAGCGTGGGGACGGTCCCTGCATCCCCGAGCCCAGGGAGCTGGAGCAGAGGGAGCTGCCACCCGACACCTGCGCGGGTGAGGCACCGGCCAGGGCAGTGCTGGGTCCCTCCTGTCCCCACTGTCACCCACCTCGTGTTTCTCCCATCCCAACATTCACCCCGGGAATATTCCCTGCTCCTTCTCCCATGGTCCTGGCCACGTGTGACCAGAGGCCACCACAAATAACAGCAGAAAATCCCTCAGGACTGATGTGCTGGGGTCTTGGGCATCTGTCCCTGGGAGAGCCATGTGTCACCCACTGCCACCATCCATCCCTGGGAGATCCACGTGTCACCCACTGCCACCATCCATCCCTGGGAGAGCCATGTGTCCCTCACTGTCATGAATGTCTTGTCAGGTCTCATGGGCCGTGTCACCCTCACCCATCCCCAGGGCCTGCCCATGGTCACCCCGTCCCCATGGGCTGTCCCATGGTCACCTATCCCCAGGGGCTGTCCCATGGTCATCTGTGCCCCAGGGCTGTCCCTCCATCCCCACATCTCCCTGGGGGTGTTTGATGCCCCATAACCACAGTGGGATGGGGACAACCGGAGCCCGGGGGGGTCCCACTCCCTAAGCCCAAGGCGGTGGCAAGTGGCCAGAGCCTGGCACTGGCCAAGTGTGTCCTTGTGACCAGAGTCGCTGATCTCCACCTCGGACATCCTGTCCCGGATCAAGCAGGAGGTGGCCTTCGTGGGGGAGCAGCAGTTTGGGGAGGAGCGGGGGATGCCGGCGGACCCCTGTGCAGGTGACCCCCCACCCCCTGCCCTGACCCCCACCCACCCTCCTGGCGCAGGATGCGGCCCCTGCTCTGCTGAGTCCCTGTCCCTGTCCCCCCGCAGGAGCGGACGCCCTGATCACGGCACACGACTTCTTGTCATGGATCAAGCAGGAGGAAGAGCCCTGTGTCCGAGAGCCCTGGGAGCTACCGGAGAGGGAGATGCTGACGGGTCCTGGTCCTGGTCCTGGTGAGCCATGCAGACCCTGGCCCTGAGGGGCTGGGAGCACCCACCCAGGCTGGGCTGTGGCAGGGTTGGGGAGGAGGCTCCCAGGGGAGCTCAGAGCAACCTTCCAATATCTGAAGGGGCTCCAAGAAAGCTGGGGGAGGGCTTTGGACACAGGGGGGTAGGGAGAGGAGAAGGGAAATGGGTTAAAACTTGGAGAGGGGAGATTGAGGTTGGAGATGAGGAAGAAATTCTTGAATTTGAGGGTGCTGAGCCCCTGGTTGCCCAGGTTGCCCAAGGAAGCTGTGGCTGCCCCATCCCTGGCAGTGTTGAAGGTTGGATGGGGCTTGGAGCCCCCTGGGCTGGGGGAGGGGTCCCTGACCATGCAGGGGGTTGGGACTGGATGAGCTTTAAGGTCCCTTTCAACCCAAGGCATTCCATGATTCCATGGTCCCCGGTGTCCCCAGCAGGCACTGAGCAGACCCTTTCCCTCCCCAGCGGCTGGCGAGGGGCTGCTGGTGAAGACAGAAGAGCGATGTCCCCATGCTGAGCCCCCCGAGGAGGTGGGCTTGCCGGGGGGCTCCGGGGACCTGCTCTTCCCCGGCGGAGGCTTCGGGAACGCCGAGGGTCCGGCAGCGGTTCTGCCGGCCCAGCACAGACTGAGCAAAACCCCGGGCTCCGAGGCGGGGGCGGGGGGCGGCGAGGCGGCGGGGGTCATCGCCAGCGGCACCCCGGGCCCCACCGAGGAACGTCCCCACGGGTGCTCGGAGTGCGGGAAGAGCTTCAGCGGGAAGAAGAGTCTGCGGATCCACCAGCGGAGCCACGCGTCGGAGCGGCCCTACCCCTGCGCGGAGTGCGGGAAGAGCTTCAACTGCCACTCGGGCCTGGTGCGGCACCAGATGATCCACCGGGGAGAGCGGCCGTACAAGTGCACCGAGTGTGGGAAGTGCTACAGCCGCAAGGAGCACCTGCAGAACCACCAGCGGCTGCACACCGGGGAGAGGCCCTTCGCCTGTGCGGCCTGCGGGAAGAGCTTCATCCGCAAGCAGAACCTGCTCAAGCACCAGCGCATCCACACCGGGGAGCGGCCATACCAGTGCCCGGCCTGCGGCCGCAGCTTCCGCTACAAGGAGTCCCTCAAGGACCACCAGCGGGTCCACGGCGTCGAAGCGGGACCCCCCCCCCTTGCCGCCCCCCGGGATCATGCCCCCCGGGGACTAAAGGGACCGCACGCCCCCCCCCCCCGCACGCCCCCCGCGCCACTCCGAGATGGGGACGCGCGGCTTCCTACCAAATACAGGCGCCCGGATGGGGTGGGGGGCACGGGGAGCCCCCCCGGGGGTGTTGGTGCACCCACAGACCCGGCCCCTGCCACGGACGGACGCTTTTTAGCCCCCTCCCCTCCCCCACCTCTCCCCACGCCCACCCACACCAGACAATCTCGCTGCACAGGATGGGGAGCAGCCCACTCCCCCCCACCCCCGTGTCTCCCCCCTACTGCCGTGTCCCTTCCTTGTCCCCCCGCCTGCTGCTGTGCTCCCCACACACCCCCCACCCCCCCCGCTGCTTATTTTTACAGCCCCCCCCCCAGCCCCGTGCCACCCGCTCTGTACAGTGCTCGGGCTGTAGTTTTGTATGGACCATGCCATACCCAATAAAGTCGTGCTGGGCTGCAATGCCTCTGCCCTCCACCCCAAGATGCCCCCCTCCAAGATCCCGGCCACAATCCTGTCCCATCCTCGTGATCCTGTACCCAGGAAGGACACGGCAGCACCTGCAAGCTGAGGGATGGGGAAAAGGGGGGGGGGGGGGGGTACAATCACCTGCTGAAGAAGCACCCCCTTGCCAGACTCTTCCCAGCAGCTGGAATACCCCCAAATTCCTCACTTAGGTGGCACGTCCCCAGGTGTCACCAAGCCTGGAGTTGTCAGCCTCATGGTGCACAGCCCTGCATGGTGCAGGACCCTGGGGCAAATGACCCCCAAAAATCATGGGGGGGCTCCAGCTTGGAGCATGGCAACACCCCGGGGCATCAAGCAGCTGGAGAACCAGCAGTGTGACACAGCAACTGATCCGTGGTGGCACAAGTCAGCAGGAACCAGGGTCACCGAGGCTTGGGGACATCCCTGAGGCTTCACGCAGAGCCAGGAGGGGACAGAGTCCCAAGGGGTGGCTTCGGGAAGTGCAGGATTAATCCTCTGGGGTCCAAGGTGTGGCTGGGCTGAGATGGCAGAGTGGGGAAAGCTGACAGGGAGGGGTGTCAGGGGTGGAGGGGATCCCACTGACCCCAGGACCGAGTCCACACACAGAGACATTTTTTTTTCCTGTTTTGTGGGTTTTTTTTTTTTGGTTTTTGATTTTTTGGGGGGGGGAGAATTTTTTTTTTTTTTAGAGTTTTTGGTTGGTTTTTTTTTTTTAAACAGAAGTTTATGGTTATATGCAAATTAGGTCATTAAATGATCTGCATAAAATGTTCGCCCATCAGCGACTAATTGTTCCTAACTCCCCCCTGGCCCCCCCAGACAGGCAGTAACCCTACTCGACTAGCGCTGCCACACGGCCCCCGCTGTCACCCGCTGTCACCCGCACACCGCTGCCTCACCGACGGCTTCCCCCGCACCGGGCAGGCGGTGGCACGGCCACAGGTGGGCCTCAACGTGTCACCCGCTCACCTCACCCTTGGTGAAGCCACCCTTGTACCTTCCCTCTGCTCCCGGGTGTGCCGGCGGTGACCGCACACGCTCGGTGCCACCGCGCACGCCGCCCCCCAGGCGCTCGCCCCTCCGTCCGCAGCCCGGGGTGGTGGCTGGGGGCCGCGGGCACGCCATGTCCTTGGTGGGACGGCGTCCCCCCCCGTCCCTAGCTGTTGGTGAGGAAGAGGCGTCTGTGTCTGGAGGCAGAGCCCCGCGGCCGGCCCCGGCGTCGCCCCCGTCCCCGGTTCCCCAGGGGGCTGCGGCTGGGCACGGCGCTTTCCCCCCAGTTGGCATTCCCGGCCTGCGGCTCGGGGAAGGCGGGCTCGGCTTTGGGCTGCTCGAGGAGGGGGGGGCTGCTGGGGTCCCACCGAGGCTCTGGGGGGGATGCCTGGCTCTGCCGGGTGCCGGCCCGCTCCTGGCGCAGGTACCGCAGCTCGTCACGGATGTCCGTCAGGACCCCCAGCAGGCGGAACTGCAGCTCGCGGTCCCGGGCCCTCTCCTCCCGCTGGGTCGCCCGCTCCTCTTGCCACATGGCCAGCTCTTGGTGGTACAGCTGGTCCCACTGCTCCTCCAGGTCCAGCAGGTGATGGATGTTAGTCCTCCAGCTCTCCCGGCGGTCTTCCCGCAGGCGGGAGCAGCCCAGGCCGCGGGGGGCTCCGGGGCCCGAGGCGGGGGCGTCCCCCGGGGGGGAGGCCGAGGAGGGCAGCGACTCCTCGGTCAGGGCGCCGTGGAGCGGGGAGCGGGCGGTGGGCTCCTCCTCTGCCGTCGGCTTCTCCCAAGTGGGCCCCATCAGTACCCTGGGCAAAGCGCCCATCTCTGGGCCCGGGCCCCCCGCTTGCTCCTCGGGGTGGGAGGAATCGAGCCCGCGGCCCAGGGGGGGCAGGTCGGACACCCCCTCGTGGCCCCAGTCCGAGTGAGCGTCCACGGGGTTGAGAGGGTCCTCGGGCAGGGAGGTGACGGAGCCCTGGGAGCTGCAGCGGCGGATCAGCATGGCCTGGCGGGACAGTTTCGTCTCCTCCTCTGCAGCCACGGGGGCCTCGGGTCCCGGCTGCATCCCCACGGCCCCGCCGTGGCCCCTCTCCACCTCCCGGCCTTCCCGTTCCTCCTCCTCTGACATGGAGGCGTAGGAGACGAGGGACTCGTTCCGCAGGGACGGGGAAATGGCCGACATGTCCGGAGTGCGCAGCTCCGGCCCTGACTCAGCTGGAAGAGCAGAAAAACCCTCTGGTGAGCCCAAGCCGCTGACCCGGCACCCTGCCCTCCCCGAGACACGCCTGTCACCCCCCAGGGATGTCCCCAAGGGACCCCCCTAACACAGGGAGAGCCACAGGGAGAGCCACCCCTCTAACACAGGAAGGGCCTTTGCCTTTCCTTGGATTTGCTGCCTTCTCTTACCAAACAAACCCTGGCAGGTACAAAACCACCATCCAGGATCCACATTTTTCATCCACAGCCCTCGGGGACCCACAGCCCAGGAGGGCCGGGAAGGGCCAGGGAAGCATCTCCCATCGGGGTGTCCCCCATGTGTGCCACCCCAGCACCATCCCAAGGGCTGCAAGAAGCATGACCCAGGATTCCTGATGGAAACCATCACCAAAGCTTTTTGTGGATCATCAGGACACAGAGCTCCCTGAACGTTTCCAAAGGAGAGCCACTCAGATGCTCAGAGTTCTGGAGCAGCTCCCTGGGAAGCCAGGCTGAGGGATTGGGGTTGTTCAGCCTGGAGAAGAGGAGGCTCCCAGGGGAGCTCAGAGCAACCTTCCAATATCTGAAGGGGCTACAAGAAAGCTGGGGGAGGGCTTTGGACACGGGGGGGTAGGGAGAGGAGAAGGGAAATGGGTTAAAACTTGGAGAGGGGAGATTGAGGTTGGAGATGGGGAAGAAATTCTTGAATTTGAGGGTGCTGAGCCCCTGGTTGCCCAGGTTGCCCAAGGAAGCTGTGGCTGCCCCATCCCTGGCAGTGTTGAAGGTTGGATGGGGCTTGGAGCCCCCTGGGCTGGGGGAGGGGTCCCTGACCATGGCAGGGGCTTGGGACTGGATGAGCTTTAAGGTCCCTTGCAACCCAAACCATCTGGGATTCTATTGACCCCTCCAGGCCCTGCACCCTCCCTCCACCACCACAGCCCGTGTCCCCTGTCCCCCCGTGTCCTCACCGGAGCTGCTCTGCCCTTCCCCCCGGCTGTACTCGCAGATGACAGAGGGGTCAGGGCTCTGTAGTGCCAGGCGGGGCACGGCCGAGCCCTCCAGCTCGGGCAGGGAGGAGGGCTGCCCGTTGGTGTCGATGTAGATGCTGGGGTGGCTGACTCCGGGCTGGAGGTGCATGAAGGACTGTTTGGAGGCACCGGGGAAGAAGAGATCTGTGGGGACAGAGAGAAGCCAGCCTCAGCCACCACTGCCACGGCACCCGTGGCTCCCCAGCACACCCTGGGTCCCAGGGGCTCTGCAGGGGAGCGGCGCTGCACGGAGGACACGGTTCTGCTTTGTCCCTTCTCCCTCCCTCACACCCTCCAGGACCATCCTGAACCTGATCAGCCATAAGGATTCCTTCCTTCCATTCCTCCTTCCTTCATCCCAGAGACCTTCTGCTCTTACTGGCTCAGCCTGAGCTGAGGGAAATGACGCCCCCCCTGCCTGCCCATCTCCACAGAGACCTAAGGGGCTGGGCTGAGAGCAAAGAGCAAAAAAGGGAGCAAGAACAACTAGAGCTGGTGTCCTCTGGGGACACAAAGGAGCTGGACACATCCCCTTTGTGAAAATTAAAAGACAATGGGGAGAAATTTGAGTTCTGGTGGGTCATGAAGCCCATCTGGGGAGAACAGGAGGGCCCAGCACTGCTGCAAGGACCATGTCAGGTCTGTTGCCAACATCTCATGCCCTGGGCTGTTGGGAGGGGTCCCTGACCACAGCAGGGGTTTAGAACCAGATAATCTTCAAGGTCCCTTCCAACCCAAACCATTCCAGGAGTCTGTCATCATTCCCCCAAGCACCTCTTGGGCAACTGAGAGAACCAGGACCAGCAAGGGGGTTCAGCTGGGACACAGTTTGCTCTGCAGTAGGACCAAAGCCAAAGCCCTGTGATGGAGGCCCGATGGAGATGGCATGACCCCATGGAAATGGCACAGCCCCATGGAGAAGCCATGACCCCATGGAGAAGCCATGACCCCATGGAGATGGCACAGCCCCAAGGAGCTGGCATGGCCCCATGGAGATGGCACAGCCCCAAGGAGATGGCATGGCCCCATGGAGATGGCATGACCCCATGGAGATGGCACGGCCCCAAGGAGATGGCACAGCCCCATGGAGAAGCCATGACCCCATGGAGATGGCACAGCCCCAAGGAGATGGCATGGCCCCGTGGAGAAGCCATGACCCCATGGAGATGGCACAGCCCTGTGGAGATGGCACAGCCCCATGGAGATGGCATGGCCCCAAGGAGATGGCATGGCCCCATGGAGATGGCACAGCCCCATGGAGATGGCACAGCCCCATGGAGATGGCACAGCCCCAAGGAGATGGCACAGCCCCATGGAGATGGCATGGCCCTATGGAGAAGCCATGACCCCATGGAGATGGCACAGCCTCAAGGAGATGGCATGGCCCCAAGGAGATGGCATGCCCCATGGAGATGGCATGGCCCCATGGAGATGGCATGGCCCCATGGAGATGGCACAGCCCCATGGAGATGGCACAGCCTCAAGGAGATGGCATGACCCCATGGAGATGGCACAGCCCCATGGAGATGGCACAGCCTCAAGGAGATGGCATGACCCCATGGAGATGGCACAGCCTGCCCAGGAACCCATCAGCTGCCCCCAGCCACCCCCAGCATGCAGTGCAGCTGGGGACAGGGGACAATGAGATGTCACACTGAAGTGGCTGCTCCTGCTCCCTGTGACCTCAGCACACCATGGGGGACACTGACACGGAAAAAGGAATAAAATCCCAGTCCAGCTTTTTTAGATGCTCTCCAGCAAGGCAAAGGAAGAAAGAAAAAAAAGCAACCCCAAAAAAAGAGCCGTTCCCACCAAGCTGGGGGTGTTCCCGTTGACCCCAGGTTACTTCCATGATGGAATTTTAATTCCAGTTTCCATCCCTGGCGGTTTGCTACCTGGCCATGAGGACCATGGAAGCTGTGATCCCAACACAGACCACGCACACGAGCAAAACCCCAAAGTCTCCTTCCACGAGAGGTGCTGGCTCAGGCCTGGCAGAGCCAGGAGCTCAGTGTGACCACAGCCGGGTGACATTACCAGGCCAGATGCCACTTGGTGGGGCACAGCAGGGGACTCTGCCGCTCCAACTCTCCTCTCCCCAGAGAACCACCACGACTGACCTGGGTCTAAGATGATTTCGGGTTCCGAGTCGTGGCTGGCCTGCAGGAAGGTGGAAGCCACCATCTTCTCCAGGGGTGTGAGGCGCGGCTTGTGGAGGGGCCCGCCGGCGCGGTTCATGGGCAGGTGCTTCTTGGAGGTGATCTTCTTCTTGACGTCCAGCCGCAGGTCGCGCCACTTGTGCTTGAGGTCGTCGATGGAGCGCTCGGTGTAGCCCAGGAAGTTGACGCGACTTTGGATTTGGGTCCAGAGCTGCTTCCTCCGCACGGGGTGAGCCCGGAGGGCTTCGGACCCATACAGGGCGCTGAAATGCCGGACCACATTCCAGACCAACGTCTCAGTCTCGTCATTGGAGAAGTTGGCCTTCCTCTTCCGGCCAGACGCTGGCATCGCCTGCGAGGCTGCGGCAGAGGTGGAAGGGGCACAATTGAACCTCGGTCCCCACTCCTCTCTGTCAGCTCCTGGGGGGAACATGGGGCTGCGGGAGCCCGAGGGAGCCGCGGAGGAGGGAGCCGAAGCAAGAGCCCCCGAGGCATCCATGGCAGGGGAGGCTTGGGCCGGGGAGGATCTAAAGGGCCGCTTCGGCACACCAGGCGGCAGGGGGGCACCTCATCCCCTCGCCCCGGCTCGAGAGCACCTGGGAGGGGAGAAAAGGAAAGGGCAGCGGTGGGCGGCGGCAGCGCGGGGTGACGGCGAGGGTCCCCGGCCCTCTCCAACCAGAGGCACCCGGGGACCCCCCAGCCAGCTACCACGGGGGCCGCCGAGAGGGTGGTGATGGGTGCGGGGGTCATGGCGCGTGCCCTGGGGCCACGGCTTGGGGTCCCTGGCCAGGGTCTGGAGGCCAGGCTGAGGGTGCAGAGGAGCGCCTCGAGGCCACAGCAAGGGCCTCATGGCCACGCTGGCAATGAGAGGGAACAGCTCTGGTTGCACAGAGAGTGTCTCCAGGCCATGGTCTTGGCAAACACCCCAGGGCTAGAGCAGGAGCCACAGCAACAATGTCAGTGCCACAGCCATCACCTCTGGGACACAGCCAGCACCACAGCAAAGGGCTCGGCCATGCTCAGCTCCTCAGGTCCACAACAAGGACCTCAGAGATGGCAGATACCTCGGCACCGTGGCAAGGGCCACGGCCATGGTGAAAGCACCAGGACTGGAGCACAGGGGCCGCGGTGAAGGCCTTGGCCACAGCACAGGTCTAAGGGCACAGCAAAGGCCTCGGCCATGGTGAGCATCTCCAGGCCACAGTGAAGAGCTCGGCTATGACACAGGCATTGGCAAGGGTCTTGGCTATGAGGACACCCTCATGGCACCAACGAACACCCCAGGTTCCTACTGAGGACCTTGGGGTTATGGCAAAGTCCTTGGCCATGGCAAGCGCCTCAGGGCCATGGAAAAGATCTTGGCAAAGACCTTGGCAATGGTGAACACTTCAAGATCCCAGTGAGGGCCTCAGGGCCATGGTGAAGACCATGGCAATGGCAAAGACGGTGGCCACGGTGAGTGCTTCAAGGCCATGGTGGAAGCCTTGGCCATGGTGAACACCTCACGCTCTCACAAGGGCCTGGGGCAAAGCAAGCCCAAAGGGGAAAGCAAAGCCCAAGGCCAAAGCAAGCGCTTCAAGGCCATGGCAAAGACCTTGGCCACGGTGACCACCTCAAGATCCCAACCAGGGCCACAGCAGAGACTTTGGCAAAGGTCGGGGCTGCGGTGAACGCCTGCAGCTCTCAGCGAGTGCCACGGCAAGGACCCTGGTGAAGGCCTCGGGGAACACCCCAAGCTCCCGTCAAGCGCTTCATGGCCATCACCAAGGTCCTGGCTCCACCAAACGCCTCAAGGTCCCAGCAGAGCCCCCGGCACGGTGCGGGTCCGGGGCCTGAGCCAAAGCCCCCATCCAGGGCGAGCACCCGCAGGCCACGGCGTGAGCAGCCCCCGGCGCGGGCCCGGGCCCCGCAGACCCCCCCAGCCCCGCGGGGAAAGTCCCCGAACCCCCTCAGCATCCCCCGGCCCCACCGAGACCCCCCCGGGCGGCCACCCCAGCGCTCCTCAGCCCCTCCCGGGGACAGCGGCCTCTCCCCCCCGCAGCCGCCGGGCTGCCCCGGGTCCGTCTGTGTCGGGGGGGTCCCGGCTGCACCCCCGGGGCAGGGCCGGGGCCTTCAGCCCGCGGCTTTTGTTCGCGCTTCCGCCGGGCACCGGGGACAAAGGGGCCGCCGGTGCCTTCTGCGGGGGAGGGACGTGCGTGTGTGTGCGGGAGAGGGGACGGGGGGGGGGGAACCGGGGCAGGGGAGGGGGGGCAGGAACAGTACCCGCGGGATTTCACCCCCTCAGCCCCCAACTCTCCCTTCCCACCCACCCCCCCACATCCCCCCCCGTTATAACACCCCCCGGGGCAGGACGGCGGGCGCCTACCTGTGCCGGGACGGGCGTGCGAAGGGGAGGAGGGGAAAGGGGGGGGGAAAAGGGGAGGGGAAGGGGGGGGAAGGGAGAAGCGGGGTCAGCGGTGGAGGTTGGGGTGGGGGGGTGGCCGGGGGGGGGGGGTGTCTCAGCGGCGGCGGAGGCGGCGGCGGGTAATGGCTCCCGCCTCGGCGGAACTCTCCTTCATTTCCTCCGCCTCCCAACAGCGGCGGCGAGGGGCGAGCGGGCCCGGCGGCTCCGCAGCGACCTCCGGTGGTACCGCCACCGGGATGCGGGCGGGAAACCTCCGAGACACCCCAGCAACGGCGGAGACACCCCAAAAGCGGCACACACATCCCAGGAACGGCGGAGACACCCCAGGAACGGCACACACACCCCAGGAACGGCACACACACCCCAAAAGCGGCACACACACCCCAGGAACGGCGGAGACACCCCAAAACCGGCACACACACCCCAGGAACGGCACACACACCCCAAAACCGGCACACACTCCAAAAGGGCACCCATTCCCAAAACGGCACACACCCCCCAAAACGGCACACCCCTCCAAAGCAGCACCCCCCCAGCCACACACCCCCCAAACTGCACACACACCCCCATATTGCACACCCCCCCCCCCCATACCGCACACAAAACCCCATCCAAAATGGCACACACACCTCAAAAACCGCACACACCCCTAAACTGCACACACCCCCAAACCGGACCCCCCCCCCGCCTCCCCTCACAGCAGCAACATCCATTTAGGGACACCCCCTACATCCCTGTGCATCCCTGTGGGGACCCCTCCCCGGGACCCCTCCCCAGGACCCCCCAGCCCTGGTCATCCCCCCTCCGGGAGCTGTGTGCACCCCAATAAGTGTTTATCCCCGTGGGGACTCCCCGTGGGGCACCCCAGTCCTGCACACCCCCCTCCCATGAGGACTTGGGGAATCCCAGTCCTGCCCCCCCCACACCCAGGGGCTGTGTGCACCCCAAGAATTGTGCATTCCCATGGGGACCCCCTCTCAGGACACCCAAGTCCTGGACCCTTCCCCTCAGGGGCTGCGGGGCCCCCCCCTGCTTGTGTATCCTTGTGGGGACCCCCCCTAGGGTATCCTGGTCCTGTCCCCCTTTGGTGGCCTCCAGCTGCCTCTGGTTCTCCCTGCACACGCGGGGTTTGTCCCCGTGCCCCATTCCCTTGGGGACAGAGGTGTCACCGTGCCAGGGAATGGGTGCTGGGGGTCCCACACTCACGGGGGGGGCCGTGCAGGGGACCCCCGGGTGCACATGGGTCCCCATTGCCCATGGAAGGGGACAGTGAGGGTTGGGGACCCAGGAGTGGTCACGGTGTCACCATGCCATGGGGTCCACGTTCCCAGGACAGGGGAGATTTGGGGTGGGCAGCCCCAAAATGAGGGGTGAGGGGAGGGGGCTGGGGGGCTCTGCCTGACTGATGGTGGGGCAGGAAGTGACAGTATTCCACCAGCTCCTCAGTTCTGCCTTTTTTAATGCCTGTTGCAAACATCCAGGTGACAACAGCCGGTGGCACCCGCGTCCCCCCAGCACGGGGACACCCCAGCACCACCCTACACACCCCCTGGCAAACACAACCACCCCACTCAGGGCAAATCCCCCCCACGCAGGGGGGGCAGCTCCACGATGGCTCCCGCAGGTCACAGAAGCCACCCCCAAGGAGCAGGTCTTGGCAGCGGGCTGGTGACCCCAGCGCCAGCCCCCCAGCACTGTCCCCACGGGTGGGTGACATCCGGAGCGTGGTGCTCCCTCCCGGACACCCGCCGTGCCACGCAGACCCACAGCAAACCCCACGGCACGGCTCCGCTGGCACCGCGGCAGGGGACGGTGGCCAGGCCAGTCTGGTGACGAGCTCCTGTGCCCACCACAGGGTCCGGGTGTTTCACTGCTTGGACGGGATGTCCCCAACGAGGCCTCGCCCGGTGCTGGCAGTCACCGCGTGCACCGCATCCTCCAGCTCGTAGAAGGCCTGGAAGAGGTCCGGGGAGGTGGCCCGGCACTCCAGGTACCTCCTCAGTGTGGCCAAGCTCCCCCACACCTCCCGCTCTGAGGGACAGGGCCGAGCCACCATCGCTCCCCTGGCCTCCTCCTCCTCCCTTGTCCCCTCGTCCCCATCCCCATGGCTCCCCAGCTCCTCACAAACCAGCGCCTGGCGCTCCAGCTGCTCCCGGGTGCCGAGTGCCGGGGCCTGGGTGCCGGCGTCGGGGCTGAGGCCGGCGGCACGGAAGCAGCCGGCGATGAGCGCCGGGCGCACGTCACCCCAGGCCTGTGCCAGCATGTGAAGGACATCCAGGAGGGACGGCTGCTCCACGCCGCGCTCCACCGACAGCCACCGCAGCAACCGGCACCTGTAGTGCCCTTTGAGGTCGCTGGTGATGCCGCAGTCCAAGGGGTCTGCCGGGGAGGCGGCTGGTGGGACAAAGACCATCCTGACGTTGGAAAGCTGGAGGTAGGGATGGGCCTCGTGCTTGGCGAGGAGGAGGAGGACGCTCTTCCCCTGCCGCCGCATCCCCTCGTTGAACTCCCGCAGCCACTCGGTGAAGAGCGGGGCGGTCACGCCGGCCAGGCTGCCCGCACGGTAGCTCCAGGGCATCTGCTCCAGGTTGACCCCCTGCAGGCAGCGGGGCTGGGGGCTCTCCCCCACCGCCCGCAGCGGAACCTTCTCCGAGCCGTCAGCGTTGGTGCAGAGCAGGAGGGTCAGCCGCTCGCCGCCACTCTCCTCTTTGCCTGCGGGGAGGAGAACCCCCGTTTCCCCGCAGGCGTAGATCTCGGGGGGCGCGTAGCCACGGAGGAGGCCCGGCAGCACCGTGCCGGCCCGGTGCTCGGCCGCGGGTCGCTCCGCGTCCCCTCTCTCCGCCGGTGGCTTCTTGAAGGCCAGGTTGTGTCGAGCCCCGAAGCGAGCCAGCCACCCCCCGTTGGGCTCCGGGTCGGGGCGGCCCAGCGCCCGGGCGAGGTGTTTGGCCTTGATCTGGAGGAGGGGTGGGCTGAGGGGCAGGTGGGCAGCCCGGGCGCCCTCCACCCAGCGCAGCAGCGCGGTTTCCAGGGCCGCGTCCTTGCCCTCCCGCTTGCGCTTGCGCTCGGGGTCGCCGTTGCGGTGCCACTCGCTGAGGATCCGCTCCCTGTTCTTGATGATGCGGCAGATCTGGGGCTGGGACACCCCGAAGCGTTTGGCCAGCTCGCTCTGGGACACCTTGGGCCCTTCCAGCATCTCCAACACCCGCACCTTCTCCGTCAGCGACAGCTCCTTCCGCTCCTTCCGCGGGGCCGCCGTCCCTTCCGTCGTCCCCGGGGAGCGGCCGGCGCAGGGGCCCGGGGGGCGGCAGGGGCTGCCCGTGGCCCCCGGTCCCACCGGCTCGGTGAGGCCCCTCCCGCAGCGGCCGCAGGCGAGGGCCGCGTCCCCCCCGCCGTGTCCCAGCCGGTGCCGCACCAGGTCCGGCGTCTGCCCGAAGTCTCGGCCGCACTCCCCGCACTCCCGGATGGGTGGTGGAGCCATGAACCCCCCGGGACCCGCACCGGGAGCCGGCTCTGGCTCGAGGGCACCGCAGTAGCTGCAGCCCCGTTCCGGCGGTGGGACGGGGAAGTCACCGGGGCCGATGCGGTGGGTCGGGGGGGATGGGGGCAGTGGGGACCCCCCCCGCTCACTCTTCACCTCCTTCCCCAGCCGGGCCCCTGCGGAGACAGCACGGAGCGATCAGGCGGCCCGCACACCGGAACCGCTCCGGTTCGGCAGGGTTCAGCCCGGTACCGGTGCCCCGTCCCCGGTGCCACCCGGAGCCCCGCTCACCCTGGGCAGAGCCATCAGGCGCCGGTTGTGGCCGGGGGCTCCGGTGCTCCCCGTAGGGCCCCGCCGCCACCTCCTCCCCTCGCTCCACCTCGGCCAGGATGTCGGGTTCGGTGACGGTGTGACCTGGCACCGAGACAACAGCCGCTGACACCGGGGTTGCCGCCACACGGCACCGCGGACCCGGTCACGAAGGGCCCGGGCCGGCGTCCCCCGCCCCCGTTCCCCCGTGGTGAACCCAGAGCCACCCCACGGCCACCTCCTCCCGCCGCCCGTCTGCCACCGGGCTGGCTCACGGCCGGTGCTGGGCGGGACCCGCGTGCCTCACCCAGGGCGGCGGGGAGCTCCCGGTTCTCCTTCATGGCACCGGCACCGGCACCGGCACCGCTCCGCCGCTCCCGCCGAGGCCTTCACCTGCGGGAGGCGCGGTGGCGGCTGAGCCGTGGGCCGCACCGGGATCTCGGCAGCGCCGCGGAGGATGGGGAGGACGGGGCGGGACGGGGCGGGACGGGGCGGGACGGGGCGTCTCCGGGACCGACGGGACCGCCCGTGGGGAGCCCGCTGCCCTGCGGTGCCGTGTCCGTGTCCGTGTCCGTGTCCGTGTCCGTGTCCCTGTCCCTGTCCCTGTCCCTGTCCCTGTCCCTGTCCCTCCCCCCCCCCCTCCTCCCCCGCCCGCTGCCACCGGAGGGCGCGCGCGTACCGGCACGGGGCCGCGCCTCAAGCCCCGCCCCTCCTCCCCAGCCATTGGGCTTCCCACAGCGGGCTCCGCGCTGATTGGCTACGGCGCCACCCAATCAGCGCAGCGGCTCGGGGAGGCAGGCGGCGGTTCCGCATGCGCGGTGCGCGTCTCCGCCCGGTGCGTGCCGTAGCCCTCCCGGCCGCCAGGGGGCGCTGCCGCCTCGCCCCTTCTCCGCCGCCGCTCCCAGCCTGCCCCGCGCTCTCGGCATGGCCGCTCTGTCCCGCTGCTGCTGAGGAGCCGCCGGGCCGCTCCCCGCCCCCCCCGCCGCTCCCGCCGCCCGTTCCCTTCCGTTCCCTTCCGATCCCTTCCGCTCCGATCCCTTCCGATCCCTTCCGCTCCGATCCCTTCCGCTCCGCCGCCTCCCCCGCGCCCCGCAGGGCCATGGCCGACTGGGCCCCCGCTCAGGTAAGAGCTGCCCCCGCCCTCCGCCGCCCCCCGGCCCCGCTCCCCTCCCCTCCCCCGGGCCTGGGCCCTTCCCGGGCCGCCGCCGATTCCTCGGGCGCTGGGAAGTCCCGTCCCGTCCCCACGCGTCTGTTCCCCCGCAGGACCTCGAGTGGGAGATGGAGTCCCAGGAGCTGGCCCTGGAGCAGCCGCTGCCCGCCCCCGAGCAGGGCCCCGAGGAACCCGAGCTCCCGGCAGCAGAGATCTCCCTGACCGTGGTCACCGAGATCCAGGCCGTGGACAGGAAGGTGGACGCCCAGGCCGCTCAGCTGATGAACCTGGAGGGGAGGATGAGGATGGCGGAAACCAAACTGATCGGGTGTGAAAAGACGGCGGTGGAGTTCGGGAACCAACTGGAGAGCAAGTGGACGGCACTGGGCACCCTGATCCAGGAGTACGGGCAGCTGCAGAAGAGGCTGGAGAACATGGAGAACCTCCTGAAGAACAGGAACTTCTGGATCCTGAGGCTGCCCCCCGGGGCGAAGGGGGAAATCCCCAAGGTGAGGGTGTCCTGGGGTTGTTCCCCAGGAGTTCTGGGGTCCCCGGGGCAGCTCTGGTGCTGAGCCAGGTGGGATCCACCCAGGCCCCGGGTGTTAACAAGAGCCAGTGGTTATCTGGGGGTGATCCAGGGGTCTGGAGCATGGCTGAACCACGTGGCTCAGCCTGGTGGCTTTGGTGACGTCCCCAAGTTCCTCTTCAGAGGCCATTTTAGACTGATCTGAGGAAGAAGTTCTTCAGCAGGAGGGTGCTGAGCCTCTGGAACAGATTGCCCAGAGAAGTTGTGGCTGCCCCCTCCCTGGAGGTGTTCAAGGCCAGGTTGGATGAGGCTTGGAGCAACCTGGGCTGGAGGAGAGGTGTCCCTGGCCATGGCAGGAGCTTGGAGCAGATGAGCTCTCAGCTCCCTGACCACCTCACCCGCTCTGTGATCATTCTGTGATTCAGCCAGGTCAGAAATGAAGCTGAAAAGGAGTCTGTGTGTTGGTGCTGTGTGTGAGACATCACCTGCAGGGTGGTGAGGAGGGAAGGCTCTGTTGTGTCTGAGGAGGGAGCAGTGTGGGTGTGTGCAGCCAGCCTGTGCCTGAGCACACTGCTGCTGCTTCTGAACAGACAAGACAAGGGGCAGGTGTTGGCTCAGTGTTATCCCTTCAGTTCCTTATTTTGCATCCCTCGAGCTGATAGCTCTCAGGTGGTTAAATATCTGGCACCAAGTGGGCCATTGGTCACTCTTTGGGGCTATGGGTTAGTCTGGGGGAGTCAGAACCCAGGCTGAGGTCTGTGTTTGGTGCTGTACTGGTCTGGCTCCAGACAAATCAGATGTTCCAGGACTTAGAGGGGGCTACAAAGCAGATGGAGACTCCCTGGGTACAAGGAGTCCCAGGGACAAGACAAGGGGCAATGGGCACAAGGTGCTCCTGGGGAGATTCCCATTGGACACCAGAGGAAAATTTTTCCCCCTGAGGACAGTCAGACCTTGGAATGGTCTCCCAGGGGAAGGGGGGGATTCCCCCACTTGGGAAAGTTGGAAGTCTCAGCTGGATGGGTGCTGGGACATCTCAGATCAACACTAATATGAGAAGGGTTGGAGCAGATGGGCCTTGAGGTCCCTTCCCAGCTGACACTCTGGGGTTCTCTGGTGCTCACTTCAGGTCCCCATGGCTTTCAGTGACACTTCCTTTAACTTTGAGGAGGAGGAGTGGAAGAGTTTGAACGAGTGGCAGAAGGAGCTTTACCGGCACATCATGAAAGGCAACTACGAGGCTGTCATCTCCATGGGTAAAGCTGGGCTGGGGCCTCCCCTGCTGCTTCCAGCAGGATTTATTCCCCCGGGATGCTCCGTGGGGCCTGGCAGGCTCAGGGGAGGGTGGGATGGTGCCTTGGGGGGTGTGAGAGCCCTGGCCATCAGCTGACTGCTCCTCAGCTGCTCTGGTGTTTGTGTGGTGGGTACATCACTGCTCTGACACTGTCTCCCTGAGCCAGCAGCTGGCTGGTGAGGAGGAGGGGAAGCCAGAGGAGCTTGAAGCCCCGCTGCAGGTTGGGGAAGAGGAGAGGGTTTGGCTTTTCTTTTTTTGTCACACCAAGGTCCCCAGAGGCACCACTGGGGGCAGTGACCGGAGCAGAGGGGTGTGCCCTGCTCCCCACTTCCTTCCAGTGATCAGGCCCTGCCAGCCTCCTCCAGAGCCTTTCCCAAGGGAGGAGAGAGGGTTCCTCAGCTGCCCCAAGCCCTCCTGCTCTCTCCCACCCCTCATCCCAGGGGGATTTTCCCTCCTCCTTCCCTCAGTGCTGGGGCCAAGCAGCCGAGCTCAGCCTCCTGCTTCCCCTCCAGTGATCAGCTGAACCATCACATCCTGCCTGCTGGGGAGTCCCCCTGGGGCACCCGGGGCCTTCACAGCCACCTGCAGCTGCTCAGAGATGTGACTGTGGCCAGAGAGCAGAGTGCAGACAGACAGACAGACAGACAGCCATCCCCCTGTGCTGAGGCTGCTGCTCTGCTGCTCACCCCATCGGCCCCTCCTGGGCTTTGGTCCTTGGAGTTTTTTTTAATACTTTTTTTCTTTTTAAAAAAACATTTTTCTTTTTTTTTTTTTTTTTTTTTTTGGACAAAGATCTTTCCCAGTCCTCGTGTGTGAGGCAGGGGGTAGAAAGGTGAAGGATAACTCCCACCCTGACCTCTCCCTCCCTCCCAGATTCTCCTGTTTCCAATCCAACCCCACACGCGGCGGTCCTGCTGCCGAAGGGGGGAATCTGTGGACCTGAGCCTGGAGCTTAGAAAAATGTATCTGTGCTTCATCTGAAGGTTTCCTTTGAGCCATGGGCTTTGGCCCTCGCCCAGGGCCAGCGACTCCACCAGAAACAAAGACCCAGAGCTCTCACTCTTGCTTGGAAATGAATTTTTCTTTCTCCGCTCTCCGCCCTAGGAGAGGTTGTGATTGTCCCCCCCCCTCCCCCTCTCCCCCACCAAAATCTGCAAGCAGCCTCTGACTCGGGACGAGTAGGATGGAGCGGCCCTGGCAATCCTGGGCTGGAGGGAACCGCCTGGGGAGGGCACTTCTTCCCCTGCTGCTGCTGCCTGACAGACAGCCCGGGTGCTGTTCCCCCCGAGCTGAAGCCCCCCCCTTTGTAATGGCTCCGCGGACCTTAGCAGAGAGGAGAAGACAGGAAGCCTGGAGGTAAGCACAGATGCATTTTCTTATTCTCCTCCTCGCGCTGCAGGCTGGGAGAGGTGCTCCTCACCTGAGCAGTGTGTGCTCCTCCTGCAGGCCGCTCATGTCCCCAGGGCCCAGCCACAGGTGAGCAGTGCAGACGTGGGGGGAGCAGCTCCTTACGCCCTTCCTGCCACCCCCCTGCCCCCCTCTCCAGCAGTGAAAGGAAGGTTGGTGGGCAAAGGCTTGAGAGAGTCTCACAACCCCCAGGGCGAAGGAAACGTTCCCCTCTTCTTTTCTTTTCTTCTTCACCTGCAGATGCTGCCATCTCCAAGCCTGACCTCCTGGCACGGATTGAGCAAGGAGAAGATCCCAGTGCTGAGGATCCGGATGACTCAGAAGGAGGAGAAACCCCTACAGACCCCAGCAGTGGTGAGCCACAAGGTTATGGGGCTTGGCAAGGAGTTTTGTTGGCACTGAGGGTTCAGGGAAGGCTTTTCTGCCCTCGTCACTTTCCACCATCTCCCAAAATGAGCTCCTGGAAGGTGTCCAGAGCAGAGCCCCTGAAATGCTCAGAGGGCTGAGCACCTCCCTGGGAAGCCAGGCTGAGGGATTGGGGTTGTTCAGCCTGGAGAAGAGGAGGCTCCCAGGGGAGCTCAGAGCAACCTTCCAATATCTGAAGGGGCTACAAGAAAGCTGGGGGAGGGCTTTGGACACGGGGGGGTAGGGAGAGGACAAGGGAAATGGGTTAAAACTTGGAGAGGGGAGATTGAGGTTGGAGATGGGGAAGAAATTCTGGAATTTGAGGGTGCTGAGCCCCTGGTTGCCCAGGTTGCCCAAGGAAGCTGTGGCTGCCCCATCCCTGGCAGTGTTGAAGGTTGGATGGGGCTTGGAGCCCCCTGGGCTGGGGGAGGGGTCCCTGACCATGGCAGGGGTGGCACTGGGGGGGTTTAAGGTCCCTTCCAGCCCAAACCATTCCATGAATCTATGACAATCCTGTTTTGAGGGAGGCATGAGCCTAAACTCCCCTTGTTCTCTCTCCTGTACGCAGAGTTTTTCTTCCCTGGTCCTGATGACAGCTCCTGGGGTAAATATGATGAGACCCTGGCTGAAAGCCATGAGGGCTCTGAGGAGGAGGAGGAGGAGAGCATGGAGGTCCCTGGTACATGTGAGTCAGAAGCCCCCAGGCTGTTGGGCTGGAATGGAAGTAGAGGGGGCTTGGACTTTCAGCACTACCTGGTGATCCTGTCACTGGTGATCCCAGGGCTCAGTCAGGTTGGCTCCAAGGGTCAGGTTGGGAGCTGGGAGCAACACAGGAGCTGTAAAAACAGCTGTGGGGGGTGTAGGTCACCTCTGCAGTGCCAGCTCCTCGGGGAGGTATGGCTTTGGGCAGCCTTGAAGCAGAGGAGCAGGAGCGTGTGTAGCACAGGAGAGGTTTGGTCAGCAGCAAACTTCTTCAGATTTTATTTTTTCCCACTAATACATACAGGGATTTTCTTCACAGCTTCCTCCATCAGCCAAACGTGAGGCAAAAGGTGTGTCCTTGTCACCACCCTGCAAGTCACCTGGGGACACGTGAGGTGCTTTGGGAAGAATCCCTTGCTAGGATGTGCCTTTGGCTTCCCTCAGGAGCAGCTCAGCTGGTTGGGGCTGCTGCTTTTCCAGAATTCCAGCCCCACACCAACAGAGTGGTCTGTTAACTGTTAGATGTCTGGCAAAGTGACCAGCAGGTGACAGGGTGTCCTCAGCAAATTGGCTTTGAGAAGCCAAATGCTCTGCACAGCTTTATCTTCTCACACTCTGCAGAAACCTCTGGGTTTCCAGCCCTCTTCTCCACAGCCCCAGGTCCCCTGAGCTTTTTTCAGGGTCCTTGGTGGTTGTTCTGAGTCACCACTGTACCCACGAGACATCCTCTGGTCCCAGACCCTCAAAAAATTTTATTCCACTTCCCTCCATTTTTTTGGCCTTTACCTTCAGCCACATGTTCTCAAGGACCTGTTCTGCTTCACCTCCTGCTGAGGAAGCAGTTTTTGTTTAGTTATATATAGAGATCTCCTCACTCAGCTTTGCTAAGAAGTCTTTATCAGTGGTCTGGGGGAGGGACTCGAGTGCCCCTCAGTTGGTTTGCAGGAGACAGCAAGTGAGGCAGGAATGTTCTGCCTGAGGGTGGGAAGGTTCTGCAGGGGGATCAGCACAGGATGGATCCATGGGGTGAGGTTCTGCAGGGGGATCAGCACAGGATGGATCCATGGGGTGAGGTTCTGGGGAGGGATCAGGACAGGATGGATCCATGGGGGGAGCTCAGGTGTCTGAGGTTCACCCAGGCTTGGGGCTGGGTCCTGCCCTGGGGTCACCCCAACCCCAGGCACTGCTCCAGGCTTGGGGCAGAGCAGCTGCAAAGTGCCCCGGGGGAAAAGGCCCTGGGGGGGTTGGGTGACACCCAGCTGAACATGAGCTCAGTGTGTGCCCAGGTGGCCAAGGTGGCCACCAGCATCCTGGCTGGGACCAGCACTGGGGTGGGCAGCAGGAGCAGGGCAGGGATCGTCCTGGGAATGGAAAGAATTTCTCCCTGGCAAGGGTTGTCAGGGCCTGGCCCAGGCTGCCCAGGGCAGGGCTGGAGTCCCCATCATCCCTGGAGGGGTTTCAGAGCCTGGGGATGTGGTGCTGAGGGACAGGGGCTGGGGGTGGCCCTGGCACTGCTGGGGGAAGGGTTGGAATGGGTGATCTTGAAGGTCTTTTCCCACCCAAACAATTCTGTGACTTGGTGATTCCAGTTCAAACCAGTTTGTCTCTGTTTGTATTCCTGTGCAGCTCAGGTAGGTCCCAGGTGGGACTCTCAGCCCTGTAGTGGCTGTAGGGCCTGTAGGGCCTGTCCTGCAGGTGAGGAGCAGGGAGCAGCTCTGCCCCCAGAGCCCGGGCTCTGAGCCAGGAGGCCATGGCTACCTCAGGAGCAATGACCCCGATGTCTCTGCTCTGCAGATGAACAGCAGTGTGATGAGGAAGGCTCCGAAAGCCTCGAGCTTTCCGGCTCCTTGACAGGGAAGTGGGAAGAAGTTTTCTCGAGCCCAGAGGAAGAGATGAAATCCAACAGCAAGAGCCAGAGTGGATCGACCCCCCAGCAGAGAACGGGCAACGGGCTGCGGCGTTCCTCCCGCCGCGGGAGAGAGCTGAAGAAGGACCTTCCCGAGGAGGTGCCTGCCATGGAGGGGCCCTACATCTGCTGCGAGTGTGGGCAGAGCTTCCTGGACAAGGAGCTCTTTGCCACCCATCAGAAGGAACACGCCAGCGAGGAAGCCTGCACCTCCCTGGAGCCCGGGGAGAGCTTCAGGCCCAAATCCAAACCCCCCGTGAAAGGCCAAGGCCCTTCCCGCTCCAAACCCAAGCGTCCCGACGGGGAGAAGAGCGCGGCTTTCAAGTACGGCTTCGTCCGGCAGGTCAACAACATGGTGGAGAGACCCTACACCTGCTCCCAGTGCAAGGAGAGCTTCAGCCTGGAGGTCAGCCTCATCCTGCACCAGAAGCTCCACACGGGGAAGGGCGAGGGGCCGCTGACCTGCACCTACTGCGGCAAGGACTTCCGAGACCTCTCCAAAGCCATCCGCCACCAGCGCATCCACACCGGGGAGAGGCCCTACCAGTGCACCGAGTGTGGCAAGAGCTTCATCCGCAGGGACCACCTGCTGAAGCACTGGAGGGTCCACACCGGGGAGACCCCTTACCAGTGCCCCGTCTGCGGGAAGCACTTCCGCTACAAGGAGTCTCTGAATTGCCACCAGAAAATCCACTCCCGCAACCCTCGGCCCGGGGAGGATTCGCAGCACAACCTGGAGTCGGCCACCCAAACCGCCCATTTTTGTGTGAAAAAAGAAACTAAGCAGTAGCACCGCCGTGGTGGGAGGCCGGGGGCAGACGGGCTCCCGGTGAAATGGTAGCGGTTCCGGGGAAGGAGGAGGAGGAGGAGGTGCAGTGATGGGAGCTGAAACTCCTCTCACAGCTAATCCACACGGTCATGCTACAAAGCCTGCTTTGTTGAAGCATACAAGGAATTTCCTCTTTAAAAAACAAACAACAAACAAAAAACAAACCCAAACTCTGACTGGAGGGCCCTTGGCACCTCTGCCACCCCACGGGGTGACTCCCGCAGCGGCTCAGGCTTTGTCCTCGTTGTCCCCTCCGCGGGTTTGGATTTTGCCTGTAGGGAGAAAACCCCCGAGCCATTCCCCAGGTCTGTATTTAACAGGTGTTTCCCCACCTTTATCTTTGTGCATATTCAGGAGTGAAGAGCTTTCACTTCTGTTTTTTTTCCCCCGACCCCTCCCTGACTCGTTTCACCAAGAGGAAAGGGAGGGGAGGAAGATGGTTCCATCCCCATGCCCGCTCCCGTTGCCTTGTCACCCCTCCTCTGCTCACAAGGGCTGGGATGAAGGGAAGAGGGAGAGGAACGGTTAGAGGCATGGGATTTCTGAGAGCAGGGTGAGGAGGAGGTGCAGGAGGAAAGGCCGAGCAAGGGCTGAGGAGATGGAGCAGGAGGAGTCAGGATGGGCAGCGTCAGGTAACGTGTCCAAGGAGGACGAGACTCTGGCTTTTGGGAAGGATTTTGTCAGCACTGGTCAGGCTGTGGTTGGTTTCCCTCCATCCCGAGGGAACGGAGCTGCTGGTCCCTCACACCAGCTCCTGGCAATGAAGGAGATTTTATTATTAATGTTTTTTAACTGGGTTTGGTCTTACACTCAGGTAAGTCAGATGAGTGAAAGCAACTTCTCCTAACCCCCTGTAAAGAGCTGTTTGGTTTTTAGTTAATCTAGAAGTAGTATATTGTTATTATTAATATTAATATTAAGTATTATAATACTACAAGAAAATGCGTGACACTATATTTCACGGTTGATCTAAAACACTTCAGTGTATGGAATAACTGACCAGAGTTTTTCAGCTGTCTGTGTAAATATCGGTTGACTTCTCGGAGCTTCTTGGTGTTGTTCTGAGGTGGCTGTAAGTGGTGTCTCTTTCCGCTGTGTATCGTCAGCTGCTGGTTCTTCGTGAGCTCGTGTTTTGTAATAACTTTTTTTTTAGTTGTTGTTGTTTTTTTTTTTTTCTTTTTTACTATTCTATTTTTTCTTTTTTGTAAAGTCTGTCAATACAGTGTTTCCATTCCGAAGCCCGTGTCGGGTGAGTGATCGTAGCCCCGGGCCCCTCGCTGGCCTCTCTTTTTCCCTCCCTGCTTGCCCCCCCTTTCCAGCGGTCACACCTGCAGCACACTCTCCCAGCTCTTATTTATTAGCATTTTCCAGGTAATTTACAAAACTGCTGAACCCCCCCCCGAGCCTCTGCTCAGCTCTGCTACTGCCCGCACTCAGCACCCGGGGAGCCGGATCCGGCGCACGCTCAGCGCAGCTCCCAGGGCTCCTGGGCTTTAAGCTTTTTCTCTGCCCTCACTACGGCTGGAAGTAGATTTGGGTTTTCTGCCAGGATAATATTGCTCTTGGGGCCCGTGCCACGCACAAACTGCAGCAGCAGCTGAGGAGTCACCGGTGGAGCCGGGACGTGGCCGTGCCAGGAGAGGCTCCGGTGCCGTGCGGCCGCAGAGCTGGGACGTGGGGGTCTCACCCTCTGGCACCCACCGTGACGGGCAGGAAGAGCCCCGGGTGCCCTGCTCCAGGCTCCAGACACCAACCTTGGCTTCATCTCCCACCGGACAGTGCCGGTGGAGCCGGAGGGACCTTGGCAGGCAGGACTGGGCTGGCTTTGCAGCACCCATCGGAACCGCCCGCCGGGCCGGACTCGCGTCGCCGCTTCCTCGCTCGCACGTACCCAAACTTTGTACCGGGGGTGCCAATAAACTCTGCTGCCAGGCCTGGCCCCTCAGGGCAGCTCCACGTTGTCTTCCTCAGCCCTGGGTCTCCCAGGTGTCCCACAGTGCTGCTCTTCCCCAGTGGCACACCCTGCCACACTGGGCCTGGTTGGGCCCTGGGGACATGAGTGGTGGGGTGTCCCCTCTCTCCTGGGGTGCTTGAAGAGGGCCTGGCCTGCCCGGCAGCACCACCCTGGCTCTCTGCCCTGGACCCCAGTTGTCCCCGTGTCCCCTCTGCCACCTGCCCCTGGTGACACAGCCTGGCGTGAGGGGGACAGTCCCCTCCTCTCCTCCCCAGGGAGCGGCCACCAGAGCTGTGACAAGACCCAAGGGGTTGTTGTGGTTTGGGACCAGGTGCGGGACATGTTCAGCCCCCACCCCTGTTCCAGCACTGCAGGGGTGAGGGCTTGTGCTCTCATCCCATCCCCCTCGCCCCGTTTTCCACAAACCAAAGGTTTTCCTGCCCTTCCCCCCGTTTGGTGTCACCAACTTCCCCCCATTGTCACCCCATGCCGGGGGTCCCTGATGGGAGGTGTGTGCCAGGTGGCTGCCACCAGGCAAGGGGCCCTGCCAGGGCTGTGCTGGGGCTCATGGCTGCTGTGGGGTGGGAGGGGACAGGAAAGATGGGGAGGGGATAGTGTGGGATGGGAATGGGATAGAAAGGTACTGGGTGGGATGGGACAGGAGGGATGGGGCCTTCAGGACTGCTGGGGGAGGGCTTTGGACATGGGATAGGGAGAGGCCAGGGGGGATGGGTTAAAACTTGGAGAGGGGAGATTGAGGTTGGAGAGGAGGAAGAAATTCTTGAATTTGAGGGTGCTGAGCCCCTGGTTGCCCAGGTTGCCCAAGGAAGCTGTGGCTGCCCCATCCCTGGCAGTGTTGAAGGTTGGATGGGGCTTGGAGCCCCCTGGGCTGGGGGAGGGGTCCCTGACCATGGCAGGGGGGGCATTGGATGGGCTTTAAGGTCCCCCCAAGCCCAACCTAGTCTGGGATTCTATGGGGTGCAATGGAACAAAATGGATGGGATGGATGGGATGGGATGGGAGGGGAGGGGAGGGGATGGGATGGGAGGGGATGGGATGCAATGGGACAAAACAGAATGGGATAAAACAGGGATGGGATGGGACAGGATGGATGGGATAGGTTGGGGTGGAATGGAATGGGACAAGATGCAATTGAACAGAAGGGATGGGATGGGATGGGATGGGATGGGATGGGATGGGATGGGATGGGATGGGATGGCAGGGCAGGGCAGGGCAGGGCAGGGCAGGGCAGGGCAGGGCAGGGCATGGGAGTCAGGGACTGGACAATTGTTCCATCACCCAACCTGACTCAGGAAGAATGGGGCAAAGGAACAGAGCCCTGGGGGTTGAAGTGAGCCCAGAGGAGTGACAAGCTGTGACAGTGCCCCCGGTGCTGAGGTGACACCCGTGGTGACACTGCCCCCAGAGTGGCCCTGAGCCGGGTGCTCCCAGCGTGATGGCTCCAGCTGGAACCTGATGGTCACGAGTGGGGGGAGGCCTCAGGGACCCTCACACCAACGGGATCCTCTTGGGGAGTTTGCAGGGTGGAGGAAAAACCATCCCACAAACTTCCTGAGCCCGGGGGAGGGTGATGGTGATGGAATAGTGGGGTTGGGCACCTCGGGAGAGCTGCTCTGGGATTCACCTGCATGGATCCAAAGGAGCAGACACCCACATTCCAGAGCTGGGGAAAAGAAACCCGCATGTCCCAACTCCTTGGCTCTCAGGGCTGGACTCTGCAGCCTCTCAAACATGCAGGTTCCATGGACACCAAAAACCATCCTAGGATTGTGTCCCAGGAAAACAAGGACAAAATGGGATGGGACAGGGGACAATGGGATTAAATGATGGGATGGAACTGGATGAGACAGATGGGGGAGGATGGGAAGGGAGGACAGGGATGGGATTGAGATGAGGATCAGATGGGAACGGGGATGAGATGGAAATTGGGATGGGACAGGGATGGGATTGAGACGGGATAGGGATGATATGGAAATGGGGATGAGGATGGGATGGGGATGGGATGTGGATAGGGATGGGATAGGGATGGGATGACAGGATTGGATAGGGATGCGGGTAGGAATGGGATGGGATGACAGGATTGGGTAGGGGTGGGATGGGATCTGGATAGGGATGGGATGGGATAGGGATGGAGATAGGGATGGGATGGGATAGGAATGGGATAGGGATGGCATGACAGGATGGGATAGGGATGGGATGCGGATAGGGATGGGATGGGATAGGGATGGGATGACAGGATGGGATAGGGATGGGATGGGATAGGGATGGGATAGGGATGGGATGCGGATAGGGATGGGATGGGATAGGGATGGGATGACAGGATGGGATAGGGATGGGATGGGATAGGGATGGGATAGGGATAGGGATAGGGATGGGATGGGATGGGATAGGGATGGGATGACAGGATGGGATAGGGATGGGATGGGATAGGGATGGGATAGGGATAGGGATAGGGATGGGGATGGGATAGGGATGGGATGCAGACAGGGGGTACAGCCCCCTGCGGGCGGTGCGGGACCCGGGGGGGTTGGGGGGTGCTGTCTGTCGGTCTCCATGGCGACGCCGCCATTTCAGAGGCCCGCGGGGCGCGAGGCCGGAGGCGGGGGGGAGGAGTGGGGGGGGAGGGGCGCGGGGGGGGGACGGGAGGTGCTCGTGCCAGCCCCGCCCCCCGGCCATGGCGGCACGCGGACACCGCCCCCCCAACCCCCGCAGTGCCCGACGGTGCGGGCCGGACCGGGGGACACCCCCATAGGTGACTCCCCCACCCCCGGGGACCCCCGCCCGTCCCCCCTGCCCTCCCAGCCCCCCCCCCCCCAGTTTCTCCCACTCACCGCTCAGCCGCCCCCCCCATCAGCCCAGTTACCCCTAGAACAGTCCCAGTTCCTCCCAGTTCCCCCCAGTGCTCCCAGGCAGCTGTTCCCCCTGGGGTTGCACCAGTCACCCCCAGGCCCTCTCCAGTTACCGCCAGGTTCCTTCCAGTTCCCCCAAACTCCTCCTTATTTACTCCCAGTCCCTCCCCAGTTCCTCCCAGCCCTTCCCCAGTTACTTCCAGTGTCTCCCCAGTTACTCAATGTCGTCCCAGTTACTCCCGGTGTCTCCCCAGTTCTCCCCGGTTCCCCTCAGCCCTTCACTCGTTACTCCCAGTCCCTCCCCAGTTACTCCCAGCCCTTCCCCACTCACTCCCAGTATCTCCCCAGTTACTTCCAGTGTCTCCCCAGTTATTCAGTGTCTCCCCAGTTACTCCCAGTGTCTCCCCAGTCCCTCCCCATTCCTTCCCCTCTTCCTCGCTCCCCTTCGCCGCTCCTCATCGCGCGAGGGCCCGACGGGCCCGATCCCGGGGCACCCTCCCCGTCTCCCTCCTGGCCTCCCCATGGCCGCCCCGCTCCGGTCTCCCCGCTGCCGGTGCCGGTGCCGGTGCCGGGGGGTGGGGGGGGTGGCCCCGACGGTGGGGTCGGTGTTGCCGTCGGCGCGGTAGGGGGCGCTGCGGTGTCTGCGGGCGCCCCGCTCCGCCCCGCCCGACGCGGCCCCCGGCGCGGCTCGCGCGGTGTCTGCGGCCCCGCCCGCCCCCTGCCGGCTCGGCGGGGCAGCGGCGGTGCCGGAGCGCCCAGCGCGGAGCGGCGGTGCCGGGACCCGCAGCCGCGATCGGGCTCTCGCCGCCGCTGCCCCCCGCCTTCCCCCGTCCCCCCGCCCCCCGCCTACCTCCTCCCCCGGTCGGGTCGGCCCCGCCCCGCCGTCCCGCCAACCCCCCCGCCGCGCCGCGCCACCCCGGGCCCAGCCCGATGCCCGGCGGCGGGCGGAGGTGAAGGAGCGAACGGGCGCTGGATCCTCCCGGCCGCGGCCCCCGGGGCCCCGGGCAGGGAACAAAGGGCCATGGCCGAGGGGGCTCCCGCTCAGGTAAGGGCGCCCGCCGCAGCCCCGTTTCCCCGCCCGCCGCGGGTCGCGGCCCGGCCCGGTTCCCGCGGGCCGCACGTCGGGGCGGGCCGCGCCGTCGGGGCCGCGGCGGGGAGGGCGGCGGGGAGGCCGGCGAGGCGGCGGGCCGGCGGGGGCTGTCAGCGCGCCGGGCCGCGGCCGCCCCCCCGGGGGGAACGGGCAGGGACGGGCAGGGCCGGCGGCGGCGCGGGCAGCCCCGGGGGGGCGGCGGGGCCGGGCCGGGCCGGGCAGGGCCTCCGCGGCCGGCGGCGCCCGAGCTGCCGTCGGGGGCCGGGCCTGCCCGTCGCGCCTCGCCCCCCCCCCCCCCACCACCCCCGGTGCCGGCGGCCGGGCCCTGCGGGGCGAGGAGCGGCCCCCCCCGCCGCTCCCGTGACAGAACCGCCGCCCCCCGGTGACAGGCCGCTGCCCCCCCCCCGCCTCCCCGTGTCACCGCCCGGTCCCCATGGCGACGGGGCGGCCGTGCCCTGACAGCGCCCGCCAGCCCCCCCCGGGGGTCCCCTCGCCGTGCCCATGGCAACGGGGCTCGGCTGTCCCTCGTCACCTCCCGGGGGTCCTGCCCGGCCCCGAGGGGACGCGGGGACATCCTCGGGGGAGCGCTGGCTCCCGCTGCTGCGCCCACCTCCCGGGGGTCCCCGTGGCCTCGGGGGTGTCCGTGTCCCCCTCCCCTCTCTCCCCCTCCCGCCGTGAGCCCACCCCCCGCACTCCTTCCACCCGCAGGCGCCGGAGCCGGTGCTGCCCCCGCGCTGCCCCTCGCCCCTCCGGCCACCCGAGCGCACCTCGGAGCGGGAGACGCAGACGGCGGAGCTGTCCCTGACGGTGGTGGCGGCCGTGCAGGCGGTGGAGAGGAAGGTGGATTCCCATTCCACCCGCCTCCTCGACCTGGAAGGTCGGACGGGGATGGCGGAGAAGAAGCTGATCGATTGCGAGAAGACGGCGGCGGAGCTGGGGAACCAGCTGGAGAGCAAATGTGCGGCACTGGGCACCCTGATCCAGGAGTACGGGCTGCTCCAGAGGCGTCTGGAGAACATGGAGAACCTCCTGAAGAACAGGAACTTCTGGATCCTGAGGCTGCCACCGGGCAGGAAGGGGGAAGTCCCCAAGGTAACGGTGTCCTCTGGGGTGCCCACGGCTGCACCCAAAGTGTTTTGGGCTGGATGGAGGTGCCGTGGGGATGGATCCAGTGCGGGTCAAGCGCTCACCAGCCAGACCTGGAGGGAGCAGAGCTGCCCCTCCCCAGTGTCTCCCTGGTGGGGTCTGGGCCTGAGGGAACGTTCCCCCCGTGCTCAGGCCAGAGGTTCTGGTTCTGCTTCACCACAGCCCGGCTGCAATTTACTCTTTATTTTTTACCACCATCTGAAAGAAACCCTGCGGGTTTGGTAGAGCTTTTTTTTTAAACTACTGATTCTCTTACCACCTTGGCACTGTGATGGTGGGGGAGATCCAAGAGGGATCCACCTTTGGGATTCAAGGGCAGATGGGCTCAGCCAAGCATCAGAAAGAGACCACCAACAGTGTTTGTTGAATTTCACCACTTTCTCACTGAAAGAAAGTTTCCAGTGTGAAAGAAGGCAAAGCCAGCATCAGCAGAGAGAACTGAGAGGGTCTGGGAAAACGGGGGTTCAGACCTTGGTAGTGCAGCTGGGGAGCAGAAGTTGGGTGCTGTGTTGCCCTCTGAAGAGTTCCTTCCAAACGTGGCTTATCCTGAATTTCTCCCTAGAAATTATAACTCAGCAAACAGACCTGAAAGCTGCAGTCTGCTCCCTGCTGGTGTGCACCCAGTAACTGAGGAGAACCAGGAGCCCACCAGGCCCTGGGATGTGTTTTCCCTCGAGTTCTGGGGTAACTGGACCTGGGTTTGATGAGGTCCAGCTCTGGTGCCCGGGTTTTATCCCTCCTGCGGGTGTAAACCTGAGCACCTCTGTGTGGTCATCCCTGCTGGGCAGATTCCCATTGGACACCAGAGGAAAATTTTTCCCCCTGAGGACAGTCAGACCTTGGAATGGTCTCCCAGGGAAAGGGGGGGATTCCCCCACTTGGGAAAGTTGGAAGTCTCAGCTGGATGGGTGCTGGGACATCTCAGATCAACACTAATATGAGAAGGGTTGGGGCAGATGGGCCCTGAGGTCCCTTCCAACAAAAAATTCTGGGATTCTGTGATATGGTGGTGGAAACCATGGCCTGGGTTGACCACCAGGAACTGGCCCTTTGGCCAAGACCCTGAAATCATCTCATAGAAATATGTGCCCAGGAGTTGCATTTTCAATATAAAACCCAACACGTTGATGGCTGTGAGGTAGCTGAGGGTCAGCTGTGTTTGAGCAGGAGTGAGCTGGTGGTGGTGGTGGTGGTGGTCAGAGATAACATGAGTCCCCCTGAGCCCCGTGCTGCTTGTGGTTGCAGGTGCCAGTGACCTTTGATGATGTGTCCGTTTATTTCAACAACAAGGAATGGGAGAAGCTGGAGGAGTGGCAGAAGGAGCTGTACAAGAACGTGATGAAGGGGAACTATGAGTCGCTGATCTCCCTGGGTAAATACAGGGTGGGGGGGTCTCTGGGAAAAGGCAGCTTCTCCAGGGCTCCTGGCTGCCTGCAGGCTTGGGCATCTTCCGAGTCCTCCTTGGAAACAGGAGGATGTTTCTTGTCCTGTTGCTTCCAGCTGCTGCGTGGGGCTGGGTAAGGACATCCCTCTGGCATCACCTGGGGCTGTTCCCAGCTTGGGGCAAGGTGCTGTCCCAGCATGGTGGGGGTCACCCACAGGCAGGTGGAGACCTCCCGAGGGCCCTTCCAGGTGGAGTTACTCACTGGGAAGCCAGCACCTTCCCCATGGCCTCTGGAAGGGCTTCCCTTTGGCTTCTGGGTCTGTACCAGCCCACGCACCCTTTAGGGGAAACTTGCAGAGTGGGAAGTTGTTGGATGTGGTCTCAGCTGTGGCGTTTCTTTGGGGCATTTCCTACTGAAGCTGCAGGAGATGTCTTGGCTCTGCCGGGGCCAGAAGTGAAATATTTTTGGCTTCAGAGGAGCCAGGAATTTGGCTGAGAAGTTCTAAACCCTGCCAGAAGAGCACTCAGGTTGGGTTTCTTCCCCAAGGTAGTTCCTCTGTGTGTGCCACCTCAGCTCCTGCCTCCATGGATCCATCCTGTCCATCCAGGCAGCCCAGCCTGCCTGCAGCACTGGACTTCTGCCTGCAGACCCTTTGTGGGTGTCTTCATGTGTCCCCTGGGGCAGAAGCCTCTCTTGGGATTCCCTGTGCAGTAATCCTTCCCTCCATCCCTCTCTCTCAACAGACTATGCAATTTCCAAGCCTGGTGTGATGTCTCAGATGGAGCAAGGAGAGGAACCACGGGTCAGGAACGAGCAGGATTTGGAGGAGAGTGAGATCATCACCGATGCCACTGCAGGTGAGAGGGCAGCTCAGGGGAGCTGTGGCCTTCGTTTGAAGGAGCTGCTCACCCCAAGGCTGAAGCAGATGGTGCTGAGAGCTGGGCCCAAGGAGGTTTTCAGGAGCTTTGCAGGTTTGGTTGATGAGAGATTTGATGTCCAGGTACAGCTCAGCATAGAAACCAGGGCAGTAGGAGCTGTCAGCAAGGGAAACATCTGCAACCAGACCAGGTCCTCAGGGAGCTGGTGTTCCTGGCAAGAAAGGAATTGGGTCCCACAGGGAAAACCCATCTGCCCAAAAAATCCTTTCTACCCTCTTTGGTTGGGTGGATGGTGTGTCCTTGGAGTGTCCCCCTGGGGCAGGGAATTCTACTCCCTCCTGTCCACAGGGACTTGGGGTGCTGAGGGGCTTCTCCAAGGGCAGGGCTGGGCACAGGGCACCAGAGATCCCAAGTCCTGGAGCAGTTCCTGGTCATGGGGGCTGGTAAGGACATAGGGAGGTGTCCTAGCAGACCTGGTGTCACCTCCTGGCTGCAGATGTGGGGTCACTCCAACCTCCTGCCCGTGCCCTTGCTTACAAGGATGTTGAAATTAAACAGGAAGGGGAGAATCATCTGCTGCCTACAGGGCTCCCCGTGGGGTGGTGGAGGGGTGTTGAGCTGCAGGCACTGAGCCCCTGGGCCAGGAGGAGCAAATCCCCTGTGCCTGTGGAGGGTCCCGGGGAAGAGGCAGGAGCGTGGCAGTGCCAGGGCTGCTGGGGGAGCAGAAATGTCTGTGGGGAGCTGGTGGGGGTCATTGCTCGTGGTTTCTTCATCCCATCTCCCAGAAATGATGGCAAGTGGGAATCTTTCTTTCCTACAGCTGGGATAAGGGTTGTGATCAAAACAGAGGAGCTCCTTCCTGAAGACAGCCCCGAAAACCCCGAGCTGCATGGGATGTCGGGGCAGTCAGAGGGCAGCTTCCAGAGTCCGGATGAAGAAGCAGCCTGTGAGAGCCCCTACGGCTCCGTCTCCCCTCCCAGGGACCTCCCGGGCACCAGCCTGGGTGACTCCTCTGAATATGTGGCTGATTTCAACGAGATCCAGAGAGTCATCGTTCACCACGGGAGCTGCCCAGGTCAGACACTCAGCAGGAGGCTCCTCGGGGGAAGCTGAGGTCCTGGAGGGGCTGTGGTGGGTCAAGCAAAGGGTTGGATAACAGGGAAGGGATCATAACCCCTAAGAACAGCACCAGAAGGACAGTTTCTGGTTACAACAGCTCAAGAGCAGCTGCGGCCAGACCCCAGGCTGGGAGGAGGAGGCGGCACGGGCACAGTGGAGATCAGAGTGTGGGCTCTGAGGGCACCTGACCTGCTCCAGAGCAGAGTGAGCTGTGGTTCAGTCCTGGGGGAGAAAGCCCTGGTTACACATGGGGACGTGTTGCCAAAATCCCACCAGTGCAGAGGGCAGGATGTCAGTCGAGGACAGAGATCTGGGGGAGACCTCAGAGCAGCTTCCAGTACCTGAAGGGGCCTTACAAGAAGGGTGGGGAGGGGGCTTGTCACAAGTGCATGTAGTGATCAGATAAAGGGGAATGGCTTTAAACTGGAAGAGGGGAGATTCAGATCAGACTTGAGGATGAAATTATTGACTGTGAAAGTGAATTCTTGAATTTGAGGGTGCTGAGCCCCTGGTTGCCCAGGTTGCCCAAGGAAGCTGTGGCTGCCCCATCCCTGGCAGTGTTGAAGGTTGGATGGGGCTTGGAGCCCCCTGGGCTGGGGGAGGGGTCCCTGACCATGCAGCGGGATGGGACTGGATGAACTTCAAGGTCCTTGCAACCCAAACCATTCTGGAATTCTGTGATGAGTCCTTCCCTAGTGTTGGTGATGTGGAGGAGTGATGTAAGCTGCTCAGATGTTTATACACCAAAGCCTGCTGCAGGAATATGTGGGGTCCTGCATGTCATCATGGAGGTAGCTCAGGGAGAAGAGTGGCTGGTGATCCACAGTGTGCTTTTTAAAGTGAAGAGATGAGAAGATGCCACCAGGTGCTTGATGTGTAGAAAGTCTGCCAGTTGGGTGTAAGATACAGGCCAGGTCCTACAGATGTGCTTTGAGGGTGAGAGAGGGAAAAACAGGGACATGAGCTGTTGGTAGTGGTGGGTTCCCTGCCTTCTGATGGCTTCATGATGGTGTTACACAAGCCAAGAGAGCTAGAGTTGGGCTCTGCATGTCCTCAACTCTGTCTTGTGGATCCTGTGGTCTCCTCAGGGGAGGTTTAGGTTGGATATCAGGAAGCACTTCCTCAAGGAGAGGATCAGGGATTGGAATGGACTGCCCAGGGAAGTGGTGGAGTCACCGTCCCTGGAAGCGTTTAAGGAGAGACTGGATGTGGCACTGAGTGCCATGGTCTGGCTGATGTCATGCCGTTAGGTCACAGGTTGGATTTGATGATCTCAGAGGTCTTGTCCAACCTCAGTGATTCTGTGATTCCTCATGGACTCCTGAAGGAAACCAGCCAGGCCACCAGTGGAACTCATCCTTGTCCAGGAGCCAGCGCCTCGGCCAACGTGTGGGTGACCTGGGTGTGAGGAATCTCCCTTTTTGGTGGAGGGGAAGAGGGCCGTGGCTTTGATCCATCCCACTCCCATCATCTGCCTCTTCTAGGGAAAGCCCTGGATGCTCTTCCTAGAAAAGTGCCTGGGTCTGGCTCAAAGTCCAGCGCGGGCTGACGTCCGAGGGCCCCACCACAGGCCTTCCCTCGGGGCGTGCTGCCTGCCTGTGTCCTCGGGCTGTCACCAAACAAAAAACACCAGGTCACCTCTCCAGGCCGTGACGCAAAGCAGGGAGCCTGACCTGCCACCATCCATCCCACCCCTGCTGGCCACTGGGTCTGTCCTCATGTCCCATCGTGGGGAGGCCGGAGGAAGGGGACAGGAGGAGGAAGGGCACTTTTATCCCCCTCACCATCATAGAATCCCAGAATGGTTTGGGTTGGAAGGGACCTTAAAGCTCATCCAGTCCCAACCCCCTGCATGGTCAGGGACCCCTCCCCCAGCCCAGGGGGCTCCAAGCCCCATCCAACCTTCAACACTGCCAGGGATGGGGCAGCCACAGCTTCCTTGGGCAACCTGGGCAACCAGGGGCTCAGCACCCTCAAATTCAAGAATTTCTTCCCCATCTCCAACCTCAATCTCCCCTCTCCAAGTTTTAACCCATTTCCCTTCTCCTCTCCCTACCCCCCCATGTCCAAAGCCCTCCCCCAGCTTTCTTGTAGCCCCTTCAGATATTGGAAGGTTGCTCTGAGCTCCCCTGGGAGCCTCCTCTTCTCCAGGCTGAACAACCCCAATCCCTCAGCCTGGCTTCCCAGGGAGGTGCTCAGCCCTCTGAGCATTTCAGTGGCTCTGCTCTGGACACCTTCCAGGAGCTCTGTGTCCCTCTGAGGTTGGGGACCCCAGAACTGGGCCCAGCACTGCAGGGGGGGCTCAGCAGAGCATCGTGGAATTGCAAAACCTTTTGTCAGTCAGGTCTCAGCACAGCCCCTGAAGGAGCCTGTCTAAGAGGGGGGGTCTGTGTGTCCTTCCTGTCGGGGATGTGCAGAAGCCCATGCAGATGTTTCAGTAGTCCCCCAGGCCACCCCATCCCACCCAGTGACCCTAATGCTATGCCCGCTTTCCCCCCCTGCAGAGGACGGGATCGTGATCAAGACAGAGGAGGAAGAGGAGGAGGAGGAGGACCCCGACACCCTGGAGCCCTGCGCCATGTTCTCAGGCAGGACGGAGCCGTCGGCTTTCCCCAGCCACGAGGCCGGGCTGGGCTGCGAGGCACAGTGCAGCTCCAAAACTCAGCCCAGGAGCTTGGCTGCCGCCCGCGTCCGGAAACCTTCTGCCTGCGAGAGGGACCCCGGGGAGATGAAACCCACCATGGGTCAGCAGCGGAACCGGACGAGGGAGAGACCCTACATCTGCCCCGAGTGCGGGAAGAGCTTCATGCTGAAGATCAACTTCATGATCCACCAGCGCAACCACCTCAAGGAAGGGCCCTACGAGTGCCACGACTGCGACCTCAGCTTTCGCAACAAGCAGCAGTTCCTGCTGCACCAGCGCAGCCACACGCGCCGCGGCGTGGGGGTCCCGCGGCGCCCCGAGCACGGCCTCAAGCCCCAGGCGAGACCCCAGCCCCCGGGGAAGCCCTACAAGTGCTCCGAGTGCGAGAGCAGCTTCAGCCACAAGTCGAGCCTCAGCAAACACCAGATCACCCACGTGGGCGAGCGGCCCTTCACCTGTGGAGAGTGCCGGCGGAGCTTCCGTCTGCAGATCAGCCTCATCATGCACCAGAGGATCCACGCCGGCAAGAGCGAGATGGCTTTCCTCTGCCCCCAGTGCGGGAAGAACTTCACCCGGCCCTCCCACCTCCTGCGCCACCAGCGGACTCACACCGGCGAGCGGCCCTACCAGTGCAGCCAGTGTGAGAAGACCTTCAGCGAGAAGTCCAAGCTCACCAACCATTACCGCATCCACACCCGCGAGCGCCCGCACGCCTGCGCCGTCTGCGGGAAGGGTTTCATCCGCAAGCACCACCTCCTGGAGCACCAGCGGATCCACACGGGAGAGAGGCCCTACCACTGCACCGAGTGCGGCAAGAACTTCACCCAGAAGCACCATCTCCTGGAGCACCAGCGGGCACACACCGGCGAGCGGCCCTACCCCTGCACCGAGTGCACCAAGTGCTTCCGCTACAAGCAGTCCCTCAAGTACCACCTGAGGACGCACATGGGAGAGTGAGGGGCTGCCCACGCCTTCCTCTCCCTCCTCTCCCTTCTCTCCCTCTCTCCATTCATCCCTTCTCCTCCTCCTCCTCCTCTCCCTCCACTCATCTCTCCCTCCCTCCATCTCCCCATCCCCACCACCACCACCACCACCACCACCCCGGCTCAGGGCATGGACATCAAGGAAGCTTTGTGTGGTAGCGCCGCTGGTCTGGTGGAGACAGCTCGGCTGATTGGAAATAAATTAATTCATTAAAAGCCAGCAACACGCGGCAAAATTTAGAGGTTCCGTATCTATGAAATTAGCAGCAGCAGCTGGTTTAGGGGGAATCCTCACCATCAGAAAAGAAAAAACAACAATAAGAACAAACAAACGACCACCAAAAGAAACCTGTACAGGGTGTTTTGCCGGAGCAGGACTCTTAAACTGCTTTCTAAATCTACTGTTTGTTTTTTTCTAATAAATGGGGAGGAACTTTTTATTTGATAAGCAAACTTAGGACCACCAAGATGATTTTTTTTTCTTTTTTATTTTTTTTCTTTTTTTTTTTTTTTTCTTTTTTTTAATGCTCTGTGGGCTGATCCTGCCACAGTCACTTTTGTCCAGGAGCTCTGCAGAGGCACTGCCTTGTCCCAGCTTTTTGGGGCTGGACGGGGCAGCAGCTCAGCAGCACGTGGTGAACAAGGAGCTCCCAGCCAGGGGGAGGTGAGTAAGAAACAGATCCAAACGATGAGAAAATTCTCCCTGTGTCTCGTTTTGAAGCGCTGACAGTAGGTGCCTGCCCGGGGGCTGTGATGCACTCATGAAGTATACGATAGAATAAAATATTAGTTGCAGTTTAAAAAAAAACCAAACACAACCTTTTTCTGGTAGGATCCCATCAGCAAGGCTCCTCCCAACACTCATGTCTAGTGCTTCATGCTCCCACAGCAGCAGAGCCCCCCGGCCGGCGCGGGAGCGGGTTTGTGGGTGCGGGGTCGTGCCGTGGGGTGGGGGTGTCCCTGTGCACGCAGGACCCTGCTGTGTTTTCACTGCTCTGCTGCTCTCTTGGAGACGTGCTGGGGGCTGCTCTCACCCTCACCGGCAGCACCGACCACGCATGTCCCAGCGACGCCATCCTCGGAGAGATTCCTACCCCGGGTGGAGGAGACAGGTCCTGGGCTGGCCCTGAGAAAAGCCCCAACCAGCTCGGGGCTGCCCACAGGAGACCTCCCGTGGTTCCTTCCCATGCTGCTGTGGCTGTAGTGGTGCTGTGAGGGACACGGGGCCGTCTCCTTGCTGTTGTTTGGAGCTCCTGTCCCCAGGTTCTCCGTGTCCTCACGGCAGCTCCCGTAGCTGGGCTGGGGGGTGGCAGCTCCTCGGCGCACACCGGGCAGTGTCAGATCTCATGTTGGACGTGAAAAAAGTGGCATCAATAAACAGAGCGATGATGGGATGAGTTGTTGGGACCTCTTAATGCCTCTGCAGAACCAAAGTCCTCACTGATGGACTTCCCCGGGCAGCTGAACTTCAAGGGTGGGTGTCAGGAGGAGGGGGCCAGGCTGTCCTCAGTGGTGCCCAGTGACAGGACGAGAGGAAGAAATTTCACCATGGGAAGTTCCATCTGAACGTGAGGAGGAATTTCTCGACTTTGGGGGTGTCAGAGCCCTGGCCCAGGCTGCCCAGAGAGGTGGTGGAGTCTCCATCTCTGGAGCCTTTCCAAATCTGCCTGGACACCATCCTGTGCACCTGCTCTGGGTCACCCTGCCCGGGCAGGGGGGTTGGACTGGATATTCTCCAGAGGTCCCTTCCAACCCCTGGCAGTCTGGGGTATTGTGAACCCTTCCTAAATTTATCATTTACAGCCTCTTCCACTCTAGGAAGATCTCAAGGGCAGTGAAGCTCCACAAAGCTACCAGGAACCCCTGGCTGGTCACCACCACAGGAAGAAACAGTTTTAATCACGCCGGCAGTGCCACCCTCCTGGCAGCGTCCTTTTTTCTTCCAGGAAATGGCTGGATTCAGCTTTTTTTGGCAAAGCAGGGCCTGTACTAGCAAAGGGAGCCCGGGGACCCTGGGGGACCAGCAGCTGTCACCTTGGCGTGGCCAGCTTGGCAGCTCTCGGTGGCCTCACACGCACACAACAGCGTCACCGGGGGGACAGTGCCAGGTTCTAACAACATCCAGGTGACCTTTGGTGGCCTCAGTGTCAACAGTCAGTCCACAAGCCACGATGTCCACGCCAGGGACACACGCAGCCATGGTGGCCCCTCGAGGTGGCAGTGGCATCAAAAAACCACAGAGGTGTCGGTGCTGTGGGTGGCACATGCCATGAGCTCATGTCCCCACAGGTCTGTCCCTGCCGTGCTCACCCAACCCTCCCTGGCACATGGTGTTGGAGGAGATGGACACAGCTGCACCTGAGGAGAGGGGACAAGGAGAAGCCACCACTGTCCATGTTTGGGTGTGAGGTGGGTGGTGTGCCCACCAGCCGTGCCCATGGGGTGTTTTGGGGCTGGGGGAGAGCAATGGGAGAGCTGCTGGTGGCCATGGGGTGCAGGGATGGGAACTGGAGCCCCCCTGCCCCAAGGTGGCTGCTGGGTCTGGTGGGGTGTCACGAGTGCTGGGTCTGGTGGGGTGTCACACAGGTTTGGTCTGGTGGGGTGTCACGGGTGCTGGGTCTGGTGGGGTGTCACGAGTGCTGGGTCTGGTGGGGTGTCACACAGGTTTGGTCTGGTGGGGTGTCAGAGGTGCTGGATGTACACACACACACGTGTGCAGACACACGCTCAGGCACATCAGCACACACAGACACACGCATTGACACGTGCACATGCAGACACACACACAGACGTGCACGTCCACACAACACACACACACCCACACACACACACGTGTGCCACCCGCATGCACAGATGCACACACACGATGTCCACGCACACACAGGTGCCTGTGCATACACACCTGCACCCACGTGCACAGACACGCGTGAACACACACACACGTCCCCGCAGAGCCCCCCCGGGAGCAGAACACGCACCCCCAGACCCCTCTCTCCCATACCCTCTCGCCTTGCCTGGAGCCGCCCTGCCCGCACCCCTGCCCGCACCCCTGCCCGCAGCCCCGCGGGGTCCTGCCTGCACCCTTGCACCCCTGCCCGCACCCCTGCCCGTCCCTCCCCGCACCCCTGCCCGCAGCACTGCGTCTCCCCTGTCTGCATTCCCGCAGCCCCGCTTGCCCTGCCCGCACCCGCTGCCTCTGCCCCCGCCCCCTGCCCGGCACCGCCCCCGGCCCTCCCGCAGCCGCTCAGTTCCGGGAAGGGGAGTTCGTCCCGCAGCCGCTCCGGGAAGAGGGGTTTGTTCTGCAGCTCCTCTATTCGGGACTGCGGGGTTTTTCCCGCAGCCTCTCCGTTCCGGGAAGCGGGGTTTGTCCCGCAGCCTCTCCGTTCGGAGGTGCGGGGTTTGTCCCGGGGTGCGGGGTTTGTCCCGCAGCCTCTCCGTTCGGGACTGCGGGGTTTGTCCCGCAGCCTCTCCGTTCCGGGAAGCGGGGTTTGTCCCGCAGCCTCTCCGTTCGGGGGTGCGGGGTTTGTCCCGCAGCATGGCGCGGGCGGTGCTGGCGCTGGGGGAGCGGCTGCAGGCCGAGGCCACTTGTCCGCTCTGCCTGGAGCTCTTCTCCCAGCCCCTGATCACCGAGTGCGGACACAACTTCTGCCGGGGCTGCCTGCAGACCCTGCTGGGGGTCCCGCCGCGCCCCGCCGCCTGCCCCCAGTGCCGCGGGCCCATCGCCCCCGCATCGCTGCGGCCCAACCGCTCCCTGGGGGCCGTGGCGGGGCTGGCGGGGGCTCTGGAGGAGGAGGCGGCTCGGCCCCGCTGCCCGACCCACGGAGAGGACCTGGGGGTCTTCTGCGAGAGCTGCCGCCTCCCCCTCTGCCCCCTCTGCCGGGAGGGACCCCAGCACCGGGACCACCGAACCCGCCCGGCCCAGGAGGCGGCCCCAGAGCTCCGGGTAAGGGGGCGGCTGGGGGGTGGGGATGGGCTGGGGTCACCCGGGGACACAGGTCGGGGTCACCCGGGGACACAGGTCAGGATGCCCTCTGGGTATGGGTTGGGGTCCTCTGGGGGACACAGGTCAGGGTCCCCTCTGGGTCCCCTCATGGCATGGGCTGGGGGCTCCTCTGGGCATGGGGTGGGGTCGCCTGGGGACACAGGGTAGGGCCCCTGTCCAGCCACTGATTTGGGTTCCCATCCAGCTGCTGGTTGGGGTCCCCACCTGGGTATGTGTTAGGATCCCCCTCTGACCATGGCTTGGGGTCCCTGTCTGGGGATAGGTTTGGGGTTCCCATCTGGCCATGGCTTGGGGTCCCCATGCAGGGCTGGGGTCCTGTCTCCCCTCCACCCTGCTGGCTCTCCTGTGGCTCCCACTGCCCCTCACCTCCCCCAGCCCATCCAGGACCACAGATCCTTCTCACTTCACACCCCACTGTGACCCCACAAGGTCCTCAGTGCCCCATATGTCCCCATCTGGGGACAGGGCTGGGGTTGCAGCCACGGGAGACACCATCATCACCTCCTGAAATATCCCCTGGGGTCTCCCCTGCCAGCAGCACACTGCCACAGAGCATGGCTTGAAGGAGCAGGAGGTGTTTTTATTTTAATACTCCAGGAAATTTATCGGGTGTGTCTGAGACCTCTGCAAACCTCTTCCCACAAATCCCACTTCCAACACCAAAAAATGTTTTTTCTAATAAAAAACAAAACAAACAACAAACACACACACTTTAAAAAATCCCCAAACAAACAAGCAAACAAAATAAAACAAAACAAAACAAACCACACAAAACCACAAATTTCAGAGTTTCCACACAAAGCTATTCCAGAAGTGTTTCTGGCCAAACCAGCAGTGCACAGGGATCCCCCTCCCTCACCTGCCTGTAACCCTTGGGGACAGAGGTGGGTGCTGTCCCTGGGATTGTCCCCACAGAGCTCAGCTCCAAACCCACCCCAGTGACCCCACGGAGCAGTCTTGTCCCCACAGGGGCTGTTTGGTGTCATCATCTCACTAACACAACATCAAATCACCAAATATGCTTGCTTTTTTTTTTTTTTCTTTCAGGAGACACTCCAGAGCCACCTGGTTTTTCTACAGAAAGAGAAAGAAGGTTTTAAGCCCAAAGGAGAAGAGGAAATCAATGCCCTGCTGGTATGTGTTCCTCTGTCCATGCACACACCGTGTCCCCCCTGCCCTCAGGGGCTCAGCCAGCTTGCCCCCTCCCCATGTGTATTTATCAGCTGTGTTCTCCCTCTCTGTCCATCCTCTGTCTCCTCCTCCCATCCATCTCTCACTCTGATGCTGCTGTCATGTCACATCCCACCCACATCAGGCTTATCACCCCTTTCCCCCCCTCCACTCTTCCAGCTTCTCCTCCCCAAAAAACTCACTGAATCCTCACAGTTAGAAAAGATTCAAGATCACCACCTCCAACTGTCAACATCCCCCCCCAAAAATACATATGTTAATGTCTGTGTCACCCCCCAGAGCATCTCCTGACGTGCCTCATCTACACAGTTTCTAAATACCTCTAGGGATGGTGACTCCACCACCTCCCTGGGCAGCCCATTCCTGTTCCTGACTACTCAGTAAAGAAATCCCTCCCAATATCCAGTCTGAACCTCTCTTGGTGCAACTTCAGACCATTCCCTCGGGTCCTATCACTGTTCCCTAGGGAGAAGAGCCCAGCACCCACCTCCCTACAACCTCCTTTCAGGGAGCTGGAGACAGCAAGAAGGTCTCCTCTCAGCTTCCCCTTCTCCAAACTCCACATTCCCAATCCCCTCAGCCTCTCCTCACAGGATTTGTTCTCCAGCCCCTTCCCCACTTGCTTGCCCTTCTCTGAACTCCCTTCATGTCCTTCTTGGAGTGAGGGGCCCAGAACTGAACACAGCCCAGGGGCACCATCCCTGCCCTTCTCCTGCTGGCCACACTATTCCTGACAGAAGCCAGGATGCTGGTGGCCTTCTTGGCCACCTGGGCACACTGCTGGCTCTTGTTCAGTTGGGTGTCAAACAACACCCCCAGGCCCTTTTCTCCTTGGCAGCTTTCTCCTCCCCAGGTCTCTAACGTTGTTGTTGTGACCAAAGTGCTGAAGCTCTGCCAGGGGAGCTTTAGGCTGGATATTGGGAAGAAATTCTTTCCAGAGAGGGTGCTGAGGCATTGGGACGGGCTGCTCAGGGAGGGGGGGGATTCTCCATCCCTGGAGGTTTTTAAGCAGAGCCTGAATGTGGCACCGAGTGCCATGGGCTGGCAACCACGGGGCGGTTGGAGCTGATGATCCCAGATGATCCTTTCCCACCTGGATGGTTCTGTGGTTCTGTGCCTTGCAGGAGAAGGTGTCCTCGGAGCGGCAGCAGCTGCAGGACACCTTTGAGGAGCTGCAGCAGTTCCTGCAGGAGCAGGAGGGGCTTCTGCTCTCCCAGCTCGACCGAGCACATGGGGACCTCACCAGGGAGCACCAGGAATATGAATCCAGGGTTTCTGAGAGGAGATCCCTGCTGGACACGCTGGTGGTGGAGATAGAGAAGAAACGTGAGCAGCCAGTGGTGGAGTTCCTTATGGTGAGGCTGGGGGCACCCACCTGGCACCCTCTGCATCCTCTGCCAGCAGCCAGGCTGTGCCAGGGCTGTGCCAGGGCTGTGCCAGGGCTGTGAGTGGTGGGAGCTGGGGGAATGGGAGGATTTGGGTGAGAAAGTCACCAGAGAGGCACCAGGAGAGTGATGTCACCCCCCCCAAGTTCTCATCACCCCACTGCATGCAACTCACCACCCCAGGGCCTGGTGTCCTTCCTGGCAGTGCCACAGCTGACACGGGGTTTTCTCTCTTCCAGGACGTGGGCAAAACCCTGAGCAGGTATGAAACGGGCTCAGCTCTGCTCTCCTCCTGTGTGGTTCTTCTGGGCAGAGGTTTGGAGACACTGCAGGGAGCAGCAGCAGCTGCAGGGGGGGAAGGTGGATTCGCCCCGCTGGATATTTGGGATTTTAATTAATTAAAAGTTAAGTTAAATAAATTAAATTTGGGATTTGGAAGGTTTGGAGGGTATGTCTTAAGAAGGAGCAGCTGGGGGAGCTGGGGGTGTTGATCCTGGAGCAGAGGAGGCTGAGGGGAGAGCTTCTGGCTCTCTGACACCCCCTGAGAGGAGCTTGGAGCCAGGGGGGGTCAGGCTCTGCTCCCAAGGAACAAGGGATGGGACAAGAGGAACTTTGGGCACACCTCAAGTTGTGCCAGGGGAGGTTTAGGTTGGAGCTGGGGAAGAATTTCTCCCTGGCAAGGGTTGTCAGGGCCTGGCCCAGGCTGCCCAGGGCAGGGCTGGAGTCCCCATCATCCCTGGGGATGTGGAGGAGTCCTTAGGGACAGGGTTTGGCCAGGGACTGGCAGTGGGATGTTCCCTGGGGCAGAGGCTCTTCCCTGCCTGTTACAGACAGGATTCCTGTGCCAGTAGCTGGGACACAGCTCCCCTGGGTCCTGTTGTTGCAGGGGCTTTTCCCCCCTGTCCCCCCCTGTCTCTGGGTGCTGCTGACTGCTGGGGTCCCCTCTGTTCCCCCCCAGATGTGAGGAGGCAAAGACCCCGATCCCGGAGCCGATTTCCCAGGAGCTGCAGAGGACAGTTCAGAGCCTCTCTGAGACAAACCAGCTGGTTGTGGATGTGCTGGCCAAATTCAAAGGTAAATCACAGAAGTGGTGGGTGAGGCTGGTGTCCAGGACCCAGGCAGGGGTGCTGCTGCTTCCCCCTGGGCTTGGTTCCCGTGGGAGATCCTCAGCACCCGTGGCTCCTGTGGGGCTTTGGGAGCAGGACACACCTGATCCCTGATCCATCCCTCATCATCCCTGATCCATCCCTCATCATCATCCCTGCTCCGTGAAGCTCCGCATCTGGCTTCATGTTCTGAGGGGGAACAGAAAAGATGCCCCAAGAGGAGGCATCCTCTGAGATTCTGAGCTCAAAGATCTCAGGGATCTTCCTTTCCTTCCTCTAGCCACCCTGCTGAGCAAGACAGACAGAGAAAGGGGTAAGTTTCTGGAGCTGATGGGCACAAACGAGGGAGAAAAGCTCTCCAGAATGAGTTTTCCTCAGTCCTTTGGACAGGGCTGACATCACAACATTGAAATCCAGGCTCTCTCTAAATCCAGGTTCCTTTTGTTTTGATGAGGCCTGATGCAAAAATCCAGGTCCCTGCCCATGCCAGGAGAGCTCCCCAGCACCAAACAAGTGTTGAGGAAGTGGTTGATCTCTGTAATTGTAATGAACTTGTAATTTATTGTCTTGTGCCTCAAAATCTGTTATCAAACTGGACTCAGGATCGGTAACCAGAAGGACAGTGTTTGGATTTTTTTTGTTTGTTTTAGGTTTTTTATTCTCAGTTGTCTTTAAAGCGTAATTTAGTTTTAACTGTAATTAAGCCTTTTTTTTTTTTTTTTCTGTAATCAAAGCTGCATTACTAGAGCCTAGCAGCAGGATGAAATTCTTGCCTTAACAGGAAAAAAAACCACCCTTCATATCTTTATGAGGGACAGCAGGAGTCCCTGTACTTTCCCTGTCCCTGGAGGCTTTGGGTGTGTTAGTCTGGAAGGAATTAAGCAGAGGGGACAAATGCCACATGGAGCTGGCTTTGGGGCACAGCTCAGGAATGCCTTTGCAGGGGGTTGGGGTCTGCAGGGTCCTGGCAGGGCTCAGGGCAGGCTAAGGTCAGGTTTTGGGATGAGGGGTGCACAGACAGGCGTGCCTCAGTTTCCCTCCCCGCCATGGAGTTGGGCTCTGGAGGAATGGGTTGAGCAGGGAGCCTGTGGTGGTGACAATGTGTGCTGTGTGTGACACCTCTGTGTCCCCGTGGGACAGCAGAACATCCCTGGTGGGAGGTGACAGCAGAGCCTTTCCCTTTGGGCAGCCTTTGTCCCCATTGTCACTGGAGCAGGGGCTGGCCTGGCACCACTCCTGGGGATTTATCTTTCCCCCTCAGCCCTTATCAGAGACACCCAGAGCAGGGTGAGCTGGCTGCTGTGTGCCACCCCAGGGAGTGCTGTCCCTGCTCAGGGGACACCCCCAGGGAGAGGGGCTGGGTCCCTCCTGAGCAAGCAGAGCACTGACATTTTTCTCTCTTGTGCATTAGTGAAGGTGACACTGGACCCAGGGACAGCAAACCCCATCCTGGTGCTCTCCAAGGACCGGAAAACCCTGCGGCTGGGAGAGCAACCCCAAGACCTCCCCGACACCCCCAGGAGGTTCATGGGCAGCCCCAGCGTCCTGGGCTCCCAGGGGTTCAGCTCCGGGAGGCATTACTGGGAGCTGGAGGTGGGGAATGGGAGCAGCTGGGCTGTGGGGGTGGCTCTGGAGTCGGTGCTGAGGAAGGAATCCCTCAGCCTGGCCATGGGGAAGCTCTGGGCCCTGCGCATGGACTGGAACGGGGTGTACACAGCACTCCATTCCTTCCCGGCCCCCCTGGGGCTGCAGGGAAAGCTGCGGAAAATCAGGATCCACCTGGACTATGAGGCAGGCCAGGTGAGCTTCTACAATGCAGAGACCAGAGCAAAGATCCTGCAGTTCGAGGCCTCCTTCACTGAGAAGGTTTTCCCCTATTTTTGGCTCTGGTCACCTGAAAACTACATCCATCTCTGTGACTGATGGGGCTGGGAAGGAGCCAGGAATCTCCAGCAGCTGCAGCTCCTCCTGCCCATTCCTTTGGAGCATTAAATCTCTGCTGTGCTGCCCGGGGTGTCTGCATGCCCTGTGCCCCCATCCCTGCAGGACACAAAACCCATCAGGAGGGAGGGTGCTGAGTGCCTGTGCTGGGCTGTGCCAGCTCTGATCTCCATGTGCTGGGGCAGCACCCCCAGGAACAGAGGTGTTAATAGTGGTGGGAACTACTCATGAAAAACTGTAAAAAAACATTGCTTGAGAGAAAAAATGTTTAGGGAGAGGAGAGGACTGCTGGGAGAAGTGGGGAAGTGATGGGGGTGTGCTGGGGCCCTGCTTGATTCTGGGTGGTCAGAGAGGGAGGAAATTTCAGGTTATCAGAGAATCATTTTGGTTAGAAAAGACCCTAAAGATCATCCAGTCCAACCATTAGCCCAGTACCGCCAAATCCACCCCTGAACAATGGCCCTCAGCACCCTCCATGCCCTGGGGGTTTGGGACCTGCAGCCCCCCCAGGGGACCTCCTCCTGCCACAGACAGGAGCTGCTGAGTCTGTCAGGGGTTGGGAGGGACCTCTGGAGATCATCCCCTCCAAGGCCCCTGCACAGCGGGCTCACCCAGGGCAGCTGTGCCCTTTTGTCCCCTCATCTTCCCCAGTTTTCCCCATTTCCCCCTTCCAGGTCCTGAAGGGGCTCCAGGAAAGCTGGGGAGGGACTTGGGACAAGGGCCTGGAGGGCTGGGAGCCTGGAGGGGGAAGGGTTTCCAGCTGGGAGAGGGGAGATGGAGAGGAGAGCTTGGGCAGGGAGGGAGAAATTCTTTGGTTGGACTTGGGGAGGGTGCTGAGCCCCTGGTTGCCCAGGTTGCCCAAGGAAGCTGTGGCTGCCCCATCCCTGGCAGTGTTGAAGGTTGGATGGGGCTTGGAGCCCCCTGGGCTGGGGGAGGGGTCCCTGACCATGGCAGGGGGGGCACTGGGGGGGATTTCAGGTCCCTTCCAACCCAAACCTCCCCACGGTGCCCCCGGGAGGGCAGGAAGGGACAGAGCCGGAAGTGCCTGGGTGAGCGGGGACTACGTTTCCCAGCATGCACCGCCCAGGAGCGGCACGGCCGCGGGGCGGCGTTGCACGCTGGGAAATGCAGTCTCCCCCTCCCATTGGCCCGCATTCGTGCCACTCGCGGCTCCCCATTGGCCGGCTCCTCTATTGGGCGGGAGCGACGTCAAGCACCGGTTGTGGGCGGGGCTCCGGGCGCCCGCCGCCGTTCTTACTGGTCAGAGCGGGCGCGGGGGGCGGGGACAAGCGCCCGCCCCCTTCCAACGTCGCGCAGGGGAAGGCGCTGATTGGCCGAGGGGAGGTTTGGCGCCAGCTTCGGAGGGGGCGACGGGTACCGGCTGGGGTCAAAGCGCGGCGGTGGCGCTGTCAGGAGGGGAGCGCTGTGCTCCGGGTCACACCATGGATCCCGCTCCCAGCGGTTCTTACCGCCGCCGCCTCGCACTGCTCTCCCCGGCCTCCCCCGCTTCGCCCGCCGTGGTCAAGTCGCTTTTCCCCGATGATCTCTCGCCGGTCTCTGACCTTCGCCACACCATGGAGCAGCTGGGACGCGGGTCAGTCAGAGCGCGGGACCCTCCGGACGCGCAGCCCCGCGGCCAAACCCCCCCCCCCCCCCGGGCCCGGGGTCCCCGCTGCTTACCCCGACCCCAAAGGATACAAAAAAACGGGGCCTCCATGGCCTACCCCCCCCCCCAACCCCCCAACTTCCCGGATCCCCCCCCCCCCCTCCGCGGATCCCAGGAAACTGCCCTCCTCCCCCCCCATCCCATCCTCTGGAGCCTCCAGGGTCCCTTCCCCCCCCCCCCATCCCATCCTCTGGAGCCTCCAGGGTCCCTTCCCCCCCCCCCCCATCCCATCCTCTGGAGCCTCCAGGGTCCCTTCCCCCCCCCCCATCCCAGACCCGAAGCGAGGCCCTTGGGGGGGGGTTCCTCTCCTCCCCCCCTATTTCCAGACAGAAAAGCAGCGAGGCCTCCGGGAGTTTTTCCTCTTCCCGTTCCTCCCCACCCCGCAGCCTGACTTTGAGGAACTTTTCTCCTATTCCCACCCCATAACGAGGCCTCAGGGGGGGTTTTGCCGCCCCCCACCCAACTGCAGGGCCTGAGGAGCTCTTCTCATTCCCTGCCCCCCCCCATTCAGCGGCAAGGCCTCAGGGACCTCATCTTCCCCCCTAAAAAATGAGGTTTTGGGGATATTTTCTCGATCTGAGGGGTCGGGAAGATCTCCCGCCCTCCGTCCTCTCCTCCCAGTCTGGGCCTTTCAGGGCCTCTTCCCCCAGCCTGCTCCCCACAACCCAAGCTTTCCAGGAGCTCTTTCCAACCCCCCCATGAGTCCTGGAGGAGTTTTCCCAATGCCTCCATCCCTCCCTTAACTTCCCCTCCCGCCCTTTCCCGGTGCCTCCCCCCCTCCAGGACCCCTCCTCCCACCCCATATCCCCTTTCTCTGCTGCCCCAGGGAGCCCCCCAGAACCCCCCCTTCCCCCATCTGCCCTATCCCACCACGTGCCACCCTTTTCCCAGGATCTGCTCTGGGCACCCTCCTGGCTCCTGAGCCCTTCCCCTGACCTTGGGGGGGTGGGGGGTGGCTGTTCCCTTCTCCCCAAATCCCTGCTGGTGCCTTTCCTGTCCTTCCCTCCTGCCCATCCCATCCCCAGGAGCTGCACCATCCCTCTCAGCCCCCTCTGCAGGGCTCCTGGGACCCTCAGCCTCACCCCCCCCCCCCTCTCTAATGTTTCACAGATGGGAAGTGCTGCATGCTCCGGGCTCTGCTGCTCCTCTCCTCCCCCTGACCCCAGCCCTGCAGTTGCTCAATCCCAGTTTTGCTGCTCCTGCCCTCTTTAATCTCATCATCCCTACAGGAACCTGCACAGTTTGTCTCTTGGCTGGCTGGCTCCTGGGGTGCCCTGGCCCCTGCTTCTGGTTCTTGATGGCATTCCTGCTTTTTGGCCTTTGTCGTTTGGTTTTTGTTTTGGTTTTTGTGTGTGTGTTTGGTTTTTTTCTTTCATATCATGCTCATTTCTGTAATCCCTTGCTTTCTTTATGCTCCTTCCCTCCCTCAGATTGCTGGAATTCCTGTAAATTATTCTCATTATTCCCTCCTTTGAGTTTGTAGCCTTAGCTTGTGCATATTTTTTTTTCTAACTAACCCACATGAGGAGCTGCACACAAGCTTTCCCCTTATTTAGGTTTATATATATAAAGGCTACATATGATGTGCAGCTCTCTGTGTACTGAAGCTGCCCTGACCCCTGCCCACGTGTGAAACGTTTGAGCCTCTGGTGGGGCTCAAAATTCAGGAAAACTCCCCCCAGGTTCCCCAGCAACACCCAGGGCTGAGGGGCTGGATGCCTGCAGAAGGGTTTAGATTAATCTGATGGTGATGTGAGCAGATAAAACAACTTGCTGAGTTGATAAGGTGACACCTGAGAGCTAACGACTTGTAAAAATTAATCAGAAAGTTGTTAATTTTTTTTTTCCTAGGCAAAGCATTAATTAAAGGAGTGGCTGCCAAGGAGAGGGTTGCAGTCCCCAGAAGGATAATGGGGCTCTGCTGTTGCTGTTTCTAGAGAGCTTGGCAGGGGCTAATGTGGTTCCAGGCACCAATAATCTGTTGCACACTTAAAATATATCTAGTCCTAAAGTTTTATTGCAAATCGAGAGATTTTGTTGTGTTAGGACCTTTGTTTGTGAGGGGACAAACTCAGCACAGGCTCTAAAACAGCATTTCAAAACCAAACTCCTGCCAGTGAGGAGAAGTTAGTAGCTTGGTGTAGGGTGACCAAAAAGGCAATTAGAACAATCATTAAACCAGCAGAATGTCTTTAACAACACTCTCCCTGTCTTTGTTCTGGAATCCTGACTTAATATTCTCAGCACTGTTGTGTGCAGGCGAAACTGAAACTAAAAACTGAAATGATTTCCTGGGCTGCAGGTTTCTGTCTTGTATTTCTGGCTTCAGTGAACATTTCAAACTTCCTTTCCAGTCAGTGTGAAACTGCTGATCAAGATCTGGGCCACAGGAACACCAATGGGTTACAGAGAACAGTGTCCTCAGAATCAACAGACTCAGGTGAGGCTTTCTCAAGTAATAAAGAGTAAGGAATGCAAATTATCAGAACTTTGTGGCTTCCCCTGCAAGCAGCTCCAGGGTTTGGGCAGGGAGCTGCTGCTGCAATCCCTGCAGCCACTCTCCTGCTCCTGCAAGGAGGGAGGGGGGAAGGCAGCAGCATCCATCCCACAGAAAGCTGCTGCACCTCATGCCTTGGCTCGTGGGTGGGGTTTTCTTTCTTGTTTTTTTTTTTCTTTTTTCTTTGATTATCCTGGAATTTGTTAGTAGCAGGGTTAACTTGGAGGAAAAACAGGTTCTGCCCCCACAGGGGGACTCTGAGAGAAATGGCTTGACTTTTTTGGTGGTTTTTTTTTGTTTGTTTGTTTTTTGTTTGTTTGTTTTTGTTCTGGATGGCTGTTAAGCTGTGGTTGCTGAGCCCTCCCTGCAGCATGATGTTTATCCCTGCAGTTTTCTGATTGCCTGGGGGTTCTGCTCAGGATGTGGCAGGAGCTCACCTTCTCCTGAGTGTCTCAGCTTCCTTGCCAGGGAGATGAAGGCAGCCTGAGAGAGGCTGTGCTGGGGAATTGGATTCTCCCCCTTCCCTAGGCTGGGCCATCCTGCAGATAGTGAGTTTTCCTGGTGATTTTTTCCATGTTGGTCTGGAGGAATGGGTAGAGCTGCCTTGTCAGGCTCTGCCTTGGGTCCCCTTCAGCTCTCTTGGGGTTCCTGCACCCCAGGGTGCAATCACTTTGATGCAATCAATTCCTCACACTGTGGTTTCTCTCTTGCAACCCAAGCTGTGCTGACCTGCTCTGCACACTCCAGTCCAGGCTGCTGGGGAGGGTTTGCCTTGTGGGTTTTGGGGGTGGGGTGTGGTTTTTTTTTTTGGTGGCTTTTTGTTAACATGGGCTGATTGTTTCCCTGAAACCTGGGTAGCTGCATCCTCATCATGCTGCTTGCCCACAAGTAGTAGTATTTTTCTTTCAGAAGAGTTGTTTTATCAGTGTAAATGAAATAAGTTCTTACCTCACAACTTTTGCAGAACCAGGAAAGCTTCTGATACCTCACTGGTCCAGCCCAGTGGTAGAAATCAGCATCTCCTGAATTTATTCACCAGTCTGGCTGTGGGTGGCACTTTCAGCCTTCAAAGCAGCTTTAGGAACTACCAGCACACAAGTACACCTCACAAAGCTACACTTGAGTCACTTGATAAATCCCCACTTTCTCCTTGTCTTCTTTGTTCCTGTCTCTAAAACAGATCCTCAGTGCTTACAAAACACTCCTGAGGACCCAGACCACTGCTTCTCATGTCAGCCAAATTAATTCTTTGTAGCTGTGTGTTTAGATCACAGCCACTGAAGGAGCAACAAATTTTGTCCTGATGTATAGAGACCTTTCTGGCCTGTCACAAGGGCTTGTGAATACAAATAAAATACAAACTCCACGGGGATCTGGCTTGAAGCTTCTTATTTGTGCTTCAATGTTGAGCTTGGTTTGTGCTCTGGAGTGCTTTCTGTTGTTGCTATGTGTTCAGAAGGGCTTTTTAACTACTGTTATATTTTTTGTTTTAGAATGAGCCCAAAATTTCCTCCTGCAGAGGTGCAACTAAAAATGTGGCTTAAAAAAGCCCCTGAAGGGCTAAGTTATTAGGATGTCCAGGTGTTCTAAGATGTTCTAGGTGACATTCCAGGCAGGGTGAGGGGTGCTTTTTGTAATCACTCCTTTCCCACCCCCCAACACTTGGTTATGGCCAAAGCCAAGGCTCTGGAGTATCTGTGTTTACTTCCACCCTGAGGTGATCCTGCAGTCAGGACTTTCTCCATCAGTTTCCTCCCTGAGCTCAGGGTCTTTCTGAGGAAATCTGCAGCAGTTGCCAATCCTTGGTGTTTCCAAATCCTCCTCAGTGGAAAACACTTGTCTCTCCTCTGCAGGTTGTGCTTTGGATTCCCCTGGTCCTGCCACCTCAAATGATATCATGGAGGAAACGTATGTAACCATTCACTAAGCCTAATTTCTGGCATTTCATGGCATGTCTGGCATTTCTGTGCACCCTTAATGCACACAGCCTGGGGAGAGGCTCCAGGGGGCTTTTCCTTTGCTGGCACTTTGTGTCCTTTGTGCAGGGACAGTGGCACCTTCTCAGGCTGCACCACTTGCAAGTAAGTTGAGTCCTCACTCAACATTTAAATTATGTTTTTTATGCTTGTATGTGCCTTAACTGACACCCAGCAGTTGCTCTGAGCACTGCATTTGCCACTCTCAATTAGAATACAATTTTTTTGCTTTCTCTCCTCTCCCCAGGGATGGGGGACACAGCCCTTGGTTTTACCAAGGGGGTAAAATTTATTCACCTGATTTACCAAGCTTTTCTTCCTTCAACCTAGCTTCTTGTCTGAAAAACACTGACAAGAATTTGGAGGATGGGGGGCAGGAGGAGCCTAGCCAGTGCTTCAAAAACTAGGGCAGGACAAGCTGGCTATAAAGAGCTTTTGAGAAAGACCAGGGCGTTAAAAAGCACGTTGGCTGCTATGACACTTCAAGACAAGGCTGGTTTTTAGTGTGCTGTCCATCAGTGCTGACCTGGGGGCTTCTCTCTTGCTTTTAGGTTTGAGAAAGCAATTCTGGAATCCAGCAGACTGAAGTAAGTGTGATTCTGGTTTCATTTCCTTATCAGTGACTGCTGCAGCTTACGGAGTCTTTGGGGGTTAACAATGAGTTTTACTCATGTTGTTGTCTTTTAAAACAAAATGTTGACATAAATCTTGCTTTGTTTTTTATTCCTACAGCTTTCGAATGCCTTTCAGAAGAATACACTCCCTGCCAGTAAGTGAGGGTGGTATTGATACTTTATGAATGTTAAAGTATTTGGGGTGTGAAGTGTTTTTCAGTTGGAGACATTCCATGATGTGTTAATTTTCTGGCTTCAAGAACAGCTGCTGTGGTGCTTAATGAAAACTGTCAAAATTACAGCTCATAAACTCAAAGCCTCCTTTATGTTGATGTGAGATCTCAGTGATGGGGATTTGCCACTAATGCACTTGAGGCATTTCTGATCCAAACACCTGAGCTGGTGTGGGCAGCAGGAGCAGGGCAGGGATCATCCCCTGTGCTGGGCACTGCTGAGGCTGCACCCCCAATCCTGGGGTCACTTCTGGGACCCTCAGGAGCAGAAGGAGATTGAGGGGCTGGAGAGTGTCCAGAGAAGGGAATGGAGCTGGGGAAGGGGCTGGAGCACAAGGAGAAGGTCTGGAGAGCATGGAGGAGGGGCTGGAGAAGATGGAGAAGGGTCTGGAGAAGTTGTGAGGAGCAGCTGAGGGAGCTGGGGGTGTTGATCCTGGAGCAGAGGAGGCTGAGGGGAGACCTTCTGGCTCTCTGACACCCCCTGAGAGGAGCTTGGAGCCAGGGGGGGTCGGGCTCTGCTCCCAAGGAACAAGGGATGGGACAAGAGGAACTTTGGGCACACCTCAAGTTGTGCCAGGGGAGGTTTAGGTTGGAGCTGGGGAAGAATTTCTCCCTGGCAAGGGTTGTCAGGGCCTGGCCCAGGCTGCCCAGGGCAGGGCTGGAGTCCCCATCATCCCTGGAGGGGTTTCAGAGCCCTGGAGATGTGGTGCTGAGGGACAGGGGATGGGGGTGACCCTGGCAGTGCTTGGACAACATTGGGCTCGAGGATCTTGGGGATGTTTTCCCACCCAGGTAGTTCTGTGACTTTTCTCCCTGTACCCTGGTGTCAAAAGGCTCCTGCACATCATTTGCACTGCTTTTGTGGTGTACTCAGACACCTGACAGTCCTTGTTAAACCCTTTTGCTTGAAATGTCATTGTGCAAAGCCTGACCTGGTTCTCTTGTGTGAATGTTGTAGCAAAGCCTCCTGGGATCCAGCCCTGCTCTGAAGAGAAACCACTCTGATTCTCTGGATTGTGATGCTTTCCCACTGGTGGAACAAGATGACAACAAGGAGAATGTACGTGGTGCTTCCTGTTGCCTGCCAGGATCTGGTGTAGGAGCTGTTTTTCTGGCTCACCTCATCTCTTTCCTCTGCTGGTGTGGGCATCCTTGGTTCCTCACAGCCCCACAAATGTCCCTTTGCTGCTCAGTCTGAAAGGCCTCACTGCTGGAAACCTCCAGGCAGGACTCCAGCAGGTCTCTGCAGCAGAGCAGGACCAGGAGACAGCCTTGAAAAATTGCTTCTTTGTCTGGCAAAAGAAATGGAAAAGCCTTAAGCCTGTGGGTGACATCACAAGGGTTAAAGTTTGTGTTAAATGAATCACTATTCTAACATCTTCAATCTGAGAACATTTCCCTCCAGGCTATTCCTGTTGGTAGCAGGGAACTAAAAATCTCAGTAGTTTTAAAAACCTAAAAAAGGTGAAAATGCACCCTGCAAGTTGCATGGTTTGTAATTTTAAGCAAAATGATGATTTTGCTCCTTTTTAAATTTAGGAATCGTTTGAATTTAAGAAACCAACCAAGCCAGCTTCTCGTGGTTCTGTGCACATCCACTCTCGTGATGGAAAAGTTGTTCCTGGAGCAAGGCAGAACTCTCCAGCTCAGGCAGTAAGTCCTGCAGCCTTCCTCACCACTAATTCTCACCTAAGCCTCTGGGTACCTTCTGTGTGGGAGAAAAATGGCATCAGGGTTTTAAAGCAGTGCTGTTCAACACCTCTGGTTGTATGCCAAACAGAAAAACTTAATCTCCTTGTCAGATCAGAAAAATCTCCTCACATTTGGCTCCTGAGATGGTGCAGAAGTTTGAAAAGCTTGTTCTATAGTCTGGGAAAGAGGGGTCAGTAGAGAGCTGAGGTTATGCTGCAGTTCAAGGGAGTGTGGATGCTGATGTGGAGTAGGGGAAGTTTGTCTGGAATTGTTTTCACTTCCTTTAAAGTAGATACTGATCAAAGCAGATGCTCTTGGCACAGTGAAGCCAGCTGTGCAGATGCAGCTGGATCTGCTGTCCAGATAGGAGGTGCAGGAAGGAATCATTGCCTTATTCTAGTGCTTAGATAAAACAACTGGAGAAACATCATGGATCCTTGCACCAAAACAGAGCTGGGGGACAGAGTCTGGTCTCCACTCCTTGACTTTGGTACTTCATCCTGCTGCAGGGTCTTGTGCTTAACCACCTGCTGAGGCTCTGTTAGTTTTTGTTCCTCCTGTTACACCCATTTATCTCCCATGCACCTCCCCTGGGTGGCTTGCAGAGAATCATGGAATGCTCTGAGTTGAAAGAGGCCTTAAAGATAATTTAATTCCACCCCCCCTGCATGGGCAGGGACACCTCCCACCAGTCCAGGTTGCTCAAGGCCCCATCCAACCTGACCTTGAAGCTTCTTCCAGAGAAAATGGTTATTGCCTCCTGAGGCATGCTGCTGTTGTAGGGATCAAAGAGAAGGACTGGGGCTCAGCAGGGGTTTGCTCCAGTCTGTGCATTCAGGGTGGTTAGGATGTCCTGCAGTGAGGAGCAGGGGTGTTCAGACTGTCTTGTCTCAGTTTCCCAGGGGTGAAACACCCACAGGCAAGCTGCAGCAGGCTCCTCTGGCTGCCTCTGAAAGTGAAGATGATGATGGATTCCTGGAGCTGTTGGATGACCAAGATCTGAAGGTAGGAGGGACCATGGCAGACATTTCAAAACCAGCTCTGTTAATAGGCTACCAAATATTAGGTGTTGGCTGTGCATGTGTGTGGTCACAGGAGTTGGTGTGGGAACTCAAACTGCAGGGAGCTGGGGACCAGGGACTCCCAGAGAAGTTATCTTTCTCATTTGGGTGAGCTGGGGTAATATTTGCTTTGGAGCCACTTGAAGACTGATCCTAACTGAGCCTGAAATGCTTCAGCCCTTGGAGGAACATCACTGATTGGTTAACAATGAATTGATATAACCTCTCCAGTAACTTTTTCATGTTCAACATGTCTGGGCTCAGTTCCATCATTTCATTGAGTATTTGACTAGTAATTGAGTTTATAAATTCCTAAAGCTGCTCCAAAAGCTGAATTCAACTGGAATGTTTGCCTGAACTGTGCAGGACCTGTAGGTATTTGCAGTCTCCACCCACAGTGCAGTAGATGAGAATGAACTTTCCTTTTTATTCCTATTTTCTTTACCTCAGAACGATGAGGAGATGCCACCTGACATGGCAAGCCTCTGGACTGCTCCACTGGTCATGAGGAAAACAGAGAATCGGGTGAGTGTGCTGGGAGAGCAGAGACTGGGACTGGGACTTTGTCACTGCTGGGACATGTGGTGGTGCTGTCTCTGATCTGTATCCCCAATAACTACAACAACAAAACAAGACAGGGCATAAACCCCCTTGAGGATTCTGCTATCTCTAAAGCCTGTTTACCTGGAAGACTTTTTACCAGTGTGGATCAGTGCTCTGTGTGTGTGAATACAGGATTAACTTCCATGGTACAAAAACCCCTCATAAATGCAGGAAGATCTTGGCTCCCCTTATCAGATACTTGTTGGCATGTCCCAAATCCTGTGCCTTTAGCCTGATAACAGACTGTGAAGGGAGTTTAGGCTCCAGCAAAAAGCTCTTTAATCTGCTGATAGATTGTCTGCTAATTGCTATAAAGCCCTTTGCTAGCACTTCAGGGTGATTATGGTGCTCCAAGGTCACCCAGTCCACCCAGCAAGAAACAAGTGACACTGGAAATAGCAGCCCTGGATTTAGGCAGCCCTGTTAACACCCTGCTCTGGGTGTGCAGTGGTGGTGTCTTCTCCAAAATACACCTTTGTTTCTTTTGCAAAATCTGCAGTGGTCAGAAAGGCTGAGGCTTGCTCAGCTGCTGCTCTAAACCTTTGCTAAGCAGCTCCTGACTTCTCTCCTCCCTCCCAGGGCAAGCGGTGCCGCTTGTTTGGCTCTTCCTCTCTGTCCAATGGTGGAGGAAGAACCACCCAGAAAAGGATGGAGAGATCCCAGGAAGAGAATTCTCCAGGGAAAAGCAAGAAGAGGAAAAGCCTGCCTGGAGCATCTTCTGAGGACTCAACGGTTGGTGGCTTGGCATCCAATTTGGTAACAGAGAGTTAGGAGAGGATCTAAAGTGAATGTCTGGTTAGGAAGGTCAATGAGGGAGCTTCTCCAGGGGAAGTGCTGCAAAGAGCATTCTCTCTGTGTGGTGCAGGGGACTTGGGGCAGCTGGTCTGTGGTGGTTGCATGCTTAGAGCCTGAGTTTGGCCTTAACCCTAAGGGGAAGCTGGGCAGTTGAAGTTGGGGGCTTCAGAGTGAACTCTGAGTTTTGTTATTTTATGGGGGGAAGGGTCTCTCTGCCATCAGTGCTGGGGGTGATGGCTGACCTGTGTTCCTCTAGAGTCTGAAAATAGTGAAGACACAATCCTCCACTGCTGAGATTGAAAGCATTCTGGACAGTGACCAGAGAGACCTCATTGGGGACTTCTCAAAGGTAATTTGAGTGATTTCGTGGTTAGATGTTAATTCAAATGTGCTCCTGGTCTCTCTTGGTGCAGGTGTCTCAAACCAGAACAGATTCAAACTGCCAGGCAGGGCTGTCAGTGACATGGGTGTTTCCATGGGTTAGACACAGAGCAGTTGATTTGGGGTTATTCAGAAAGATCTACAGAGTCCCTTCAGTACAGGAGCCAGAAATTAGTGTCTCCCCCTCAATTTTAGAATTCTTACATTGAACTCTTCATCCAAAAATGAGCTGCCACTCCCCACAGCATCCTGGGCTCAAAACTTGGATGGCTGCAGCTCTGCTTTTCTCCAAGCCCCAGGGGGAGTTGCAGACCCATCAGCCTGGAAGTTAGATACAGACCAATTAATTTGTGATTGTTCAAAAAGATCTACAGAATCCCATCAGGATAGGAGCCAGAAATTAAAATCTCCCCTGGAATTTTAGAATTCTTAGTTTGAACTTTTGAACTTTGCTGACGGGATTCTGACCAACAAAGTGCCTATGTGATAGAGACCTGCTGGGCACTGCTCTCACCTGGAATGTTCTCACTTAAGTATTTCCTGTCTTCCAGGGTTATTTGTTCCACACTGTCGATGGGAAACATCAAGATTTAAAATACATTGACTCAGAAATGGTATGTGGGACAGTAAGAAAAATTCTTTACCTGGGGGGGAGAACCTCACAACACAAAAGATCTCAAAGCAACTAAACCTCTTTTTGTCACAGATTGTGTCAGTGCTGACTGGGAAGTTTGCCAGCTCCATCAAGGAGTGTGTGATAATTGATTGCAGATACCCCTATGAGTATGAAGGAGGACACATCAAGGTATGTCCACACCAGAACAACAATGCAGAGTTGTCTGCATTAAGGGCTGGACCCAGGTGATCCTTGAGGTTCCTTCCAGCCTGACATTCTGTGATTGTCTGCAGTTGGAAACTGGGGTCACTTGGTACCTAGTGGGGCTGAACTTTCCTAGTGAGTATCCAAGGCCATGTCAGTATGGTTGAGCTGAGGTGCCCCTCTGGAGTCTTGTTACACTTCCATGCTGCTGGAATCTGGGGGCACTGAGCTCACACTTGGCTCATTGCATCCAAGGAGAGAACATTTTCCTTTCCTTAGGCAGAGGAGATGGCCTGTGTGGTGAGCAGGGAGATGGTTCCAAAGGAAGGATGTAAGATGCTTGGTGTCCAGCATACTGGTGTCAAGGGAGGCTTGGATTAGAATATTAAAGTGCATTTAAACCACAGGCTTCAGGGAACAGATACCTGTGCAGAGCATTATTATTATCTCTCTACAACTACCTGAAAGGAGGCTGTAGCGAGGTGGGAGTTGGACTATTTTCCCAGATGACTTTCAACAAAACAAGAGGACACAGTCTTAAGCTGTGTCAGGGGAGATTTAGGTTGGATATTAGAAAGAATTTCTTCACGGAGAGGGTGATCAGGCAATGGAATGGTCTGCCCAGTGAGGTGGTAGATTCTCCGTCCCTGGAGACATTTAAAAAAAGACTGGGTGTGGCACTCAGTGCCATGGTCTAGCAACTGTGCTCCGGTGGGTCAAGGGTTGGACTTGATGATCTCTGAGGTCCCTTCCAACCCGGCTAATTCTATGATTCTATGATTATTGATCCTGAAGCTGGCTGCTGGGGCAAGCTGGCTGATCCTCTCAAAAGCAATGAGATGGCAAGGGAAATCCAAACCAGCCCTCACCTCCCACTGCTGAAATGGTCACCTAAAAGAGGCCCAGAGTTGGTGTTAGAGTATCTGTAATGTTCTGCTTGGGTTGGGAGATTTATTCCCAGCAGCTCAGGAGGGTTTTCCAGAGCTCCTGTAGGAAACTGAGTCGAGGAGACAGCTGGGAAGGAAGTGGGGGAGGTTTTTTGCTGTCCTCCACTCAGTGTGTGTTCTCTGCCTTTCCAGGGTGCTGTAAACCTCCACATGGAAGAGGAGGTGGAGGATTACTTGCTGAAGAAGCCAATCAAGCCCTCGGAGAACAAACGAGTGATCATTGTGTTCCACTGCGAGTTCTCTTCAGAGAGGGGTCCTCGAATGTGAGTCCTCCAGCCCCCCCTCCCCTGGAGAAGAACTTGCTGATAAGAGCAAAGCTGTCCAGGTGGCACCAGTGCTGTTTCTCCTGAGCAGGTGTTGGTTGTCACCTCTGGTGGGGGTGTGACACAGCTGGTGGTGGGAATGGCTGTGCTGAAGTTGAGCTTGTGCCCTGGAATGCTCAGAGATGGAAAGGGGAAGGAACACCAATTCTCCCCAGCTCTGCAGTCAGGGTGGCTTCTGAGGGGCAGCAGCTTGCTCCCCTGCTCTGAGGAATGGGAATTTTGGGGGTGAGGGCTGTTCTCCTGTGTTCCCTGTTGCATTGGGGTTTAATGCAGGATCTCCTCCTCCCCCAGGTGCCGGTTTGTGAGAGAGAGGGACAGGCTGGGAAATGAGTACCCCAACCTCCACTACCCAGAGCTCTACGTCCTGAAGGGAGGTTACAGGGACTTCTTCTTAAGATGCCGTGTAAGTCCTGGGCTCTTGAATTCATCTCTTTGACACTCACAGGAGAAGAAACAACAGTTAAATAAGACTTGATGGATTCAGACCCAACCCGGCTTCTCTTTGGAGCAGGATGGGTTTTTGCTGGGGAAGCTTCTCCTGCTCTCTGCTCTACCCAGAGCAGTTAACACTTGGCTGGGAGGCTCTCAGCCCTTCCACACTTCAGAGCTCTCTTGCTGGCAGAGCTGGAAGGTTTTCCCACTTGTCACAGGAGTACAATAGTAAACTGGTTTCTGCACTGTTGTAACAAATCAGAGTTCAAAAAGAGATTTGGAGAGGGAATTTAAGGCTGCACAGCCTGCAAGGACTAGGAAAGAGGACAGGCCTGACAGTAATTGCTGTAAAACAAATGAGAACCTGAAATTCTGTACTGTGCTAAAATAGCAACACTGAAAGATTCAAGCTTTGAGTTTTCAGCCTCTAGTTTTGAAAAGAAAACTAAGCCATGCCCAGCAGTGGAGTGAGGAGGATGTTTCTCATGTCACTCAGCTTCTGCATTTCTGTGGCTGGTCTCCCTTTCTCCAGCTGCTTCTTCCTGCTGTTCAGACACAGACTAGACTGGCATGTCACTTCAGTCCCTCTCAGGCCCTCAGACTTGAGAGTGTCTTTTGCTTTACCTTCCTGTTCTGTGGCTTGCTGTGTATTCATAGCACCATGGAATGCTTTGGGTTGGAAGGGACCTTAAAGCTCATCCAGTCCCAAGCCCCTGCATGGTCGGGGACCCCTCCCCCAGCCCAGGGGGCTCCAAGCCCCATCCAACCTTCAACACTGCCAGGGATGGGGCAGCCACAGCTTCCTTGGGCAACCTGGGCAACCAGGGGCTCAGCACCCTCAAATTCAAGAATTTCTTCCCCATCTCCAACCTCAATCTCCCCTCTCCAAGTTTTAACCCATTTCCCTTCTCCTCTCCCTGGGAGGGATGAATTCTGTCCTGTTTTTTGGCTCTTCCTGCTGTTTGATGTTCCCCTGTGGCAGTGGGTGCCTGTTTTGGGCTCGGGGTGTCCTCTCCCAGGTGTCAGGACCCAGAGCCTCAAGGTGGCAGCACAGAACATCCAATGCAGGCTCAGTGCTCCCGGGGCTGGGCTGTCCCCAGGGACCAGGACACCTCAAGGTGAACAGGGGATAGACTTAGTACTGAGGTCTGCCAGAATATTTGGTGTCAGAGCTCTCTCCACAGGACTTAAAGTCCTTCCTGTAATCTTTTTTTTTTTTTTTTAATTTTTTTTTGCTTTTAAAGCAGCCATCATCTGACTCACATTTAGTTGGTGGGTTATGAAGCTCCCGCCTGGGGCTCAGGTTCTGGTCTAGTTTAATTTTTCTTTTTTGGTGAGATGGTTGCTGCCAGGCCCTGGTGCTGAGCCTCGGAATGCTCCTCAGCCCTGGGATGTGTTGAAGTGAAACTTTCTTCCCTTCCCCCAGAGCTTCTGCGAGCCCCAGAGCTACCGCCCCATGCACCACGAGGACTTCAAAGAAGATTTGAAAAAATTCCGCACCAAGAGCCGGACCTGGGCTGGAGAGAAGAGCAAAAGGGAACTCTACAGTCGGCTGAAGAAGCTGTGAGGGCTGCAGTGAAGAAGCAAAGACTTCTCTGTCCTGGGGGAGGGGGCAGCGGGAGGGAGAGGTGCCTGTGCCCTGCTCCTGCTCTCCAGACATCACCTCTTCCCTCCTCTCTTTTCCTGGGAACACCGCGGGACTTTGGCTGCTGCCGAGGACACCCCCAGGATTCTTCTCCACACTCTCAGCTTCTCCTTCTCTCTGACATCCCCAAACTGCCCAAGAGTCTGCCCAGGGGAGGGGTGGGGAGAGGCAGCTGCCATCCCACCAGGGCTTGGCTGAAATGGTGTAAGCAGCAAGGATCTTTTAGTTATCTTTTTTATTTTTTTTTTTTTAATTTTTTTATTGCTTTGTTTTATTTAAATACATTCAAATGAAGCTCACGCTGCTGCAGTTGAATCATCTGGATTGGACTTGAACTTTGTTTGCTCTGCAGGGCAGCGTGCTGCTGGGGCCAGGCTGGGGGTGGTGGTAATTATTTTGCTCAGCTGCAGCTTTGATCCTGTTTTTGGTAGCATAACACGTGGTGGAGAACTAAAATGGGAAATAATTCAATCCAGCTCGAGGTTCCCACCTCACTGAACTCCTGTGTTTCACCAGGGGAAGCCCCTGGAAGACAGTCCAAAGGGAAATCACTTGTATGTAGATATCATGTTCAACTCCTTTACTTAATCTAGATGGCTTTATTTTGTAGTTGTTTGGAATTTAGCTGCTGCTTTTAGTTCTAGAGGAGTTGGTGTTTCAAAGGAGGGAGAACTTCTGGGAGGCAGAGGGTGATTCAGAGGTAGTTTATCTCAGGTGGTCCCAGAAGCACCGGGTGGCAAAGCTGTTCCCAGGCCTCTCAAAAGCAGCGATTTTGGTCGCTGCTCCCTTGGAGGTTGCAAAATGTGTCCAGAAAAGATCCTGGCAGTGAGGGATCCCTGCTGCCAGAGCCTGGGATGCTGGGCTCAGCCTGCCACTGCTGCCCTGGGTCTGACATTGGCCACATCTCCAGCAGCAGAAGCACCTCCTGCCAGGAAAGGCAAGAGACAGAATTAATTCTTGAAGGAAGAGGAACATCCTCAACCCATGGTGTGCACCCCGGGCCTGAGCTCTACAAATTGCCCACCTAACACTGAACATCTGGGGCTGCATCCTAAACCTGCTTTCCTGGGGGTGGTTTGGTGTCAGATCAGAGTCAGTCAATGAACCTGACAGTAGCCCAGTGGTTGCCACAGCAGCAGCTCTGGGATGTTCTCTGTAGCTCATCTTCCCCACACACAAATTCTGGTGAAAGGTGCTCCCGGGGTCGGGGTGCAGCCTGGGAACAGCCCTGGTCCTGGAATTTCTGCTCTCACTGGATCAGGAATCCACCTTCTGGGGTTTGCCTTGCTCCTTGCCACCCACTCTTGCATGTCCTTGTACCTGTGTCAAAAAAATACTGAAATGGAGGTGCCTTGTGTGGAATTTTAACTTGATGGGTTGTTTTTTTTAACTGTTTCTGAAAATCTGCTGTTGAGAACCGAAAGGATAAAACTTTGAACTCTTTTCTCATTTAAGAAAAGAAAAATAAATCAGATTTTGCTGGTTTCCCTCAAAGCTGAACACCTTTCAAGGGGGAAGGTGGGGGAACTGCTCAGTTGGAAAGGGCGATGGCCAAATCTCCCCCCCCTCATGGGGAAGTTTGAGCCCCTGGGGAGGGAGGAGAGCAAGGGGGGGAAGTGGCATGGGCAGCATGGGGATGGACCCAAACTGCTTTTGTGTCAGGAGACCCATGGTGCCACGGGGGAAGGGATCAGTGTAGAAACACAAAATGTCTCACTACAACTTTATAAACAGATGACTTAAAAGCTGAGCTCGGGCAGCTGTGCTCAGAAAAAGCAGATGGGGATGGAAGGAGCTGTGATGCTGAGGTCACTCAGCTGCAGCCAAACCATTCCAGGACTCCATGGCTTTCCCTGGACTTCCTGCAGCTGCCCCTGAGTCAGCTCCTGCTCCCAAACTTCCTGATGTTCAGGGAACTGAGTGTGAGGGGGGGTTTGTGGCTCCCTGGGGCTGGGCAGTCCTGGGGGACATGAGCTGCAGTGGGTGCTTGGGGGGTTGGGGCTGACCCTGACCTTGTGGGGCTGGGAATGTCCCCTGGGGCTTTCCAACCCCCTGGTTCTCTCTTGGGTTTCTGAGGAGTCCTGGGGTGGGAAGGGGAAGGCTGGGAGGTGATTTCTGTTTCCAAAGAGGATGTGTTCTGTATCAGCCCACAATTGCATCAGACAGCTGCAGGCTCAGGGATATAAAATGCACAAAACCCCAGGAGTTTAACTCAGCTCTTCCTGCAGAGAGGAACTGGGGTTTGGGGACAAAGCCCTGGGGGCAGCTGCTGCTTTGCCTGCCCTGGGCTCGTTGCTCCTGGCTTTGAGGATAACTTTTTAAACGATGAAAATAGAGCCCCTGGCTCTGCTGGGTGCTGCAGGAGTGGGGGGCAGGATGGATTTCTGACCCAGCTGTCTGCCTACTTGTAACTGGGTCAGAACCACAGCAGAGCCCAGTTCAGCCCCAGTCTGGGCTCTTTCTGGGCTGAGGGGTCTGCAGGATGGGGCTTGGGAAGAGCAGAGCAGCAGCAGCTGAGCTGTGAGCCCAGGGTCCTGGGGGCCCCTGGGGGTGAAGTTCCTTTCCCTTCCCAGGGAAGCACCTGAGAGGGCTGAGGATGTCAAAAGCTTCAGCAGAAGAAGTGGGGCTGAGGAGCAGGTGGCCAGCAATGGGGTCAGCATTAAAAGCTTCACTTCCCACCCAGAAATCTGACTTCAAACCCACTGCAGGCTGCAGCAGAGAACTGGGGGAGCTGGGGTTGTTTTTTCCCCCCTTGCCTCCATCTGTCATCTTTAAAACTGATGCTGGAAGCAGCTTAGAGCTTGAGCCTGAGCTCCTGGGTGCTGTGAAGCCCTTTTCCCACTGCTTTACCCTCCAGGCCTGAGAGGACACTTGTGCTGCCTCTTTCCCAGCTGGAGGTGCCACAGCTCCTGCACTCCGAAGCAGCTCTGATCCCCTCCTGCTGCTTGGGTGCTGCCTCAGGAGAAAGGAGAAGCTGATTTTTAGCTACAACCAGGACACCAGGCAATGGTTTGAGATCCTTTGGTGGCTTTAAACAAAGCCTCTGCCTTTGCCTTCTGCTTTCACTAGGGTTTTTATTTTATTTTTTCCCCCAGAAGAGCTGTGACTTCCCCGGTAGTGGCTCTGCTCCTTTCCCTTTGCTGTGAAACCCAACCTTGCAATTTTCTGTAGTTATTTGTCAAGTGAAAATACTGCCACCCACAGCTCCGCCAGGCCAGGAGGAGACATGGAATGATTCATAGAATCACAGAATGCTTTGGGTTGAAAAGGATCTTAAATACCATCCAGTTCCAACCCCTGCATGGGCTGGGACACCTCCCACCAGCCCGGGTTGCTCCCTTTGGTCCCCCATGGCTGCAGGGGACATCCTGCCATGGCCCTGTCCCTCACCAAAGAGCCCCATGGTCCCTGCTCTGGGCACAGTGCCATCTCCCAGCTCTGCACCAGTCCCTCCGTTGCCCTGGAGGGTTCTGCCCCAGGGAAGGAGGGGGTCATGGAATCAGAGAATAGAATCACAGAGTCATAGAATCCTTCAGGTTGGAAAAGACCCCTGGGATCATGGAGTCCAACCATCATCCCTGCCCTACAGAGTTCTCCCCTAAACCACATCCCCCAACACCACATCTCAACGACCCCTAAACACCTCCAGGGATGGGGACTCTGGGTCTGTCCCTCTCCATCCACTGGGAGCACAGAGCAGATCCAACTTCTCTGGGCAGCCTGGGCCAGGGCTCCCTCACCCTCACAGCCAAGAAGTTTCTCCTCAGCTGGAGCTGGAACTTCCCATGTTCTCCCTTCAAGCCAGGATTCCCTCTCCTATTCCTGGGCACCACTGAACAGAGATTGGCCCCTTCCTCTTGCCCCCCACCCCTCAGCTCTTGATGGACATTCAGCACATCCCCTCTCAGCCTTCTCTTCTCCAGCCTCAACAGCCCCAGGGCTCTCACTCTTGCTCCACAGCAGAGATGCTCAAGTCCCTTCAGCACCCTCCCAGCTCTCCCTGGGCCTCTCTCCAGTAGATCTCTGCCTCTCTGCAACTGGGGAGCCCCAAACTGGAGCCAGGATTCCAGGGGTGCTCTCCCCAGGGCAGGGACACCACACTCAGGTGACACTGCTGCCACCTGGAAAGGGTTCTGCTCCATCAGCATCCTCCTTACCCAAAGCATTTCCCCTGCAGCAGGAGGGGGGGGGGGGTTGGAAGGTTTGAGCATCATGGGGGAGGCAGCCCCAGAGCCCCCTCCCTGCCCCATCCAGGCTTCATCCCATGGCTTCACCTCCAGCAGTGGGGACACTCCTGGTGTCCCTCGAGATGCCACAGAGCCTTGGGCATCTTTGGAGAAGGAATGGTACCCAGACACTCACCTGGGTTTGCCTTTGGGGGCTTCTCTGCTTTTTGGGGGGGCAGAGAGGAGGGGGTGGCCCTGGGGGAGGTTTGCTGCTTCCCACACCAGATGTGTCCCTGCTTGGTTCTCTGGGATGAACTCTCCAGCACTGTTTGCTGTAACAGGGAGAATCACATCAAGAGAGGAAAGGGGAAGGAGGCCAAGGGGAAGGGGGCCAAGTGCCCTTTCCTTCTTTGCTCTGTGTGGGCAATCCCTGAGGCTGGCTCAGCCCTGAGCCGGGCAGGACATGGCCCAGCCCCCACCTGGCTTTGCCCCCATGGGGCCACATGGGCAGGAGGGTCCCCAGTGACAGCCAAGAGGGTCCTGAGGAGGGCAGGGAACCCAGGGGAGGCTCAGCAGGAGGAGAAGGGCCCCAGGAAGGAGCTTCTCCTTGCTCCATCTTGCTCTCCCTCGGGGGACAGCCATGGGGGTGGCTTTGGCCATGGTGTTTGGTGGGACAGGACCAGGATGGGCAAAACCTTCCAGGGACCCCAGCAGCAGCTGCCAGGCTGTGGTGGGGCAGTTCCAATGGGGAGCAGCTGAGCCACGGGGAGGAGATCAGGGTGCTGTGGGGCCAGGTGATCCCAATGGATCCATCTCAGGATAAAATGGTTCCAACAGAGCCCACTGGGGGGGTTTCTTTTGGCTGGTGTGCTGCTGGGGTTGGGGTCTGTCTGCTCCTTGTCTCCTTACTGGAGAAGAACATCACTCATCAAGATGGGTCACATTCTGCCCTCCCAGCTGGGATGAGCTTTGTTGCTCTGAGGTTGTTGTGGATTTTTGCTGGGACTCTTGGGCACCTCCATCTGCTGCTGAGTCCCAGGTGGGATTTTCTGATCAGGAAATAATCACCAGCTGAGGATGGTGAGTTCCATACTTATGTATTTTATGGATATTTGTAATTCACTATTACTGCTTCATGGAATGAGTCCTAGTTTTTTCTTCCACCCTTCAGGTCTCTCTCCCCCATTCCCTTCTTCATCTTCCCCTGGGAGGGCAGTGGGGGGACAGGAGAGCATCAGTCACCTGGGGAGTGGCTGAAGCTGTGACAAGGGAAGGTTGGTCCCCACTGGGACAGAAAAGCCCTGGGGCAGGATCCTGGGTGTCTCTGCTGCAGGAATTAATCAGGGCTGGGAGAGGTTGCACAAACCCCTTTGAACAGCTGCCAGGTGCCAGGTGAAGGTGCAGCCCCAGGTGGTGGGGGGGTGGGAAGGGGTTGGCAGCAGCCCTGCAGGGTGACAGAGGTGGTGTCAGGACACCAGGTTGGGCTCTGCTGCTGTGGCTTCATCTGAGCAGAGGGACCCCAAGAGCTGCAGCTCCTTTCTGGGCACGGGCTCCGTGTAATGGAGTTGCACCAGGGCAGGTTTACAACTAAATATTAGGAAGCATTTCTTTGCTGAAAGGGTTGTCAGGCCCTGGCCCAGCTTGTCCAGGGAGGTTGGTGGAGTCACCATCCCTGGAGGGATTCAACAAACGTGCAGATGTGGCACTTAGGACGTGCTCAGTGTGCTTGGTCTCTTTTTCTGGGCTGATGGTTGGACTTGGTGAGCTTGGAAATTTTTTCCAAGCGTGACAGTTCTGTGACTGTGTGCCAGGAGATGGACACCCCATGGCTGAGCTTTTGAGGGTCTTGTGCCCTGGGAGAGGGCAGCAGTGGGGTGGGAGCAGGGGGTTCATGGGCACAGCCCCTGGTGCAATCCTGCTCCTGTGTGGCATTGAGCAATGCTCTCATTAGAAGGCTCCAGAGCTGCTGTGCTTCATCCCTGCTTCATCCTTGCTTCACCTCCTCCTCCTCCTCCTCCCCAGGGCAGGGGCAGTGGCTCTGGCTCCAGCCACCACCCACTGCACCCTTCTTGGGCACCTTACAGAGCTTGGGGATGGGGATGCAGAAGAAGAAAGGATCCAGATCTTTCTCTCACCACCAAATTATCCAACCTGGCATGCAGGGAGCTCTGGGGGGACCCTTCTGCTCATGGGGCATCCCCACAGAACTTGGAGATGTGAGGTCTGTCTATGCTGAGCAACCACGGGTGCCTTTGGGGCTTTCCTGGGTGCAGAGGGACTGATTCTGGTTCTGGCTGTTACCTGCAGGAGGAGGAGGTCCAGCTGCAGAGGGGCTGTGGGGAGCCCTGCTCTGGTTCACCTCCTGCCCTGGAGGTTCTCTTCACCTCCATCTGTTCCTGTTGGAAACCAGCAGGATCTGCTCCTGCCTTGGCTCAGGGAGGAGATGATCAAGGGCAGAGCCATCACTTACAGCACCAGCTGCTTGGGGACCTCCCTGGGTCCCTCTCCAATGAGCAGCAGCAGCAGCAGCAGCATTGCTGGAGATGCCAGCTCTGTAGTGCTGCACACACACACACACACATACACACACATGTTCACTACAGCTGTGCCCAGATGTGTTTTGGATCCTGCTGAGGTTGTTCCCTGTTCCCCTGTTCCCAGTTGCTCACAGATGCCCTGGAAGGACCATTGGCACAGTTTCAATCTGGGGATTGTTGAGAGCTGCCCGAGCAGCAAAACCTCTGCAGCGGAGCTGGATGGGGTCCTGGGAGGTGGGGTTGGGGTCTCTGACCTCACTCACTCTGCTCCTCACTGCTCTGACCTCGCTCTGCAGCCCGGAGCTGTTCCTGGGCAATCTCACCCCAAACTCCCATTAGGCAGGACCTGACCTGGTGTTTCAGCCCAACTTTGCTGCTGTGCCAGCAATCCCTGCCAGGAGGTTTGCAGGGGACAAGGGACAAGGGACCACTCTCCAGCCCAGTTCCACCCCTGGACACCAGGAACCATCAGGAAGAGCTGGGAAAGGGGACAGCAGAGGATGGGGCAGGAGCTGAAACCACAACATCTGTCTGCAAATCAAACATCTGTGCCCATGGCCCCAGAGACCTTCTCCTGCCTGAAGAGCTGACACCTGGGAATGAAGACATTCAGCCCCAGGAGGCAAAGGCAGGATGGCTGCTGCCTTTGGGGGTCCCAAGGAGCTGCTGGGGGGCACGGAGGCTGTGGCAGAGCCACTGATGCTGTTGGATGCTGCTGAAGAGCAGCTGGAGCTGATGGAAACCAATTCCTCACTGCTGGGAGACTCCTGGCAGCTGGGACCTGAGCCTGGGGGCTGAGAGGGAGGGCTGGGAAAGAAGAGAGCAGCTGCTGGGCCAGGGAGGTTCCAGGGGGTTCTGCTGGGGTGGGTGAGGAGCAGCCCATGGTGCCTTGGAATGCTCTGGGAATTTCTGCGTGGGCTTTGCTGAGGGGTGGCAGAGCTGCTGACCACAGCCTGGGCCAGAGCTCAGGTCCTGTGAGCTGGGGAGCAGCAGTAGGGTTAAAGGGCTGAAGGGAGAACATGGGAAGTTCCAGCTCCAGCTGAGGAGAAACTTCTTGGCTGTGAGGGTGAGGGAGCCCTGGCCCAGGCTGCCCAGAGAGGTGCTGGAGTCTCCTTCTCTGGAGCCTTTCCAACCCCCCCTGGATGTGTTCCTGTGTGCCCTGCCATGGGGGATCCTGCTGGAGGTCCCTTCCACCCCTGACATTCCATGGCTCTAAGGTTCTCTGAGGTTCTGCCTTCCCTCTCCTCCCCTGCGGTGCCTCCAGGCAGTGCCTGGGATCTCAGCTGGGACCAAGGGGTTCTTAGCTCTGATCTTTGCTGGATCTATCCAGGGAGAGGTGGGATGGGATGGGATGGGATGCACAGACCCCCCCCAGGCTCCTGCAGCCCCTCACCCTGCTCCAGCACCTGGGCCAAGAGGAGCTGAGCCCAACCCTGGGGTCCTGAGCAGCTCTGGCACAACAGGATGGATACATCGTGGTGCTTGGGTGAGCCATGGAGCCTCAGGGTCTTGCTCACCTTCTCATCTGGATGGCAGTCACCTTCTCACACACCACTTGGCTGCTTCTGCCTGAGGAACATCAGCAGAGCAGTGTGGAGCCAGCACTGCACTCAACAGAGATGGGGATCTGCAGCCACCTGAGCATCCCCCACCATGAAGCAGGAGCTTGGACTGGGAGCCAGAGGCTCTTGTGGAGCCTTTTTGTCTTCCCCAGCTGGATACACGAGGCCTTTTTGTCAGCAGCATCTTTGTGCAGAGCCAGGAGCAGCCAGGCTGGGCTGCAGAGGGAAGGCTGACAGACCCAGGCTGCTCCATCCATTCACACCCTCCTGCCCAGCACTGGCCTTGCAAGAAGAAAGCCTGAGGGAAAAAAAGAAAAAAAGACAGAAAACAAACCAAAAACATGGGGTTAAGAGGCCTTCAAGCAGCTTCCTCCCCCATGTCTGCAGCCAGATGCTCACAACTCTGCTTTTGGCCACACCTGAGGAGAAACTTGGTGAATGCTTTGACAAAAGTGGGGTTCCAGAGGAGGAGATGCCTGCCTGCACAGTGAGCTGGGCTCTCTCCTCCCTCTCCACAGCAAAGCAAGAAAAGCCTTTCCTTCCCCCAGCATGATGTTGCTCTTGACAAAAGTATGCAGATACCCACCCCCTCAAAAATTATTGGGTTATTTCCAGGCAGAGTTGGGCTTTGCCATCCCTCCCCGTGCAGCTGGGCTGCTCTGTGCTCTGCTGAGCATCACTCCAGCAGATGGGCTCAGCAAGAGCTGCTCCTGGATTTCAGCTGAGTCATGGTATCAGGTTGCTGGAAGCATCCATTACCAGACCTTTGAATCAGTCCGGGAGGAGAAGCCATTCCAGTTGAAAAAAAACAAACCCAAATGCTTCAGCCCTTCATGGCTCAGGCTGGCAGGAGATGGAGACTTACCCCATGCTCTCCCCACCACAACCCACGTCCTGGGGCACTTTCCTGTTTCACCAAGCTGCCCACCAAGGGGAATTTCAATATTCAAATTACAGCAGCCAAGATTTGGACAAACTCTGCTGCTACAACACCTGTACAAGCAGTAGTACTTGTGATCCTGAATGCTTTTTACATACCTGGCTGGACAGACTGGGCCCAAGTGAATTTTCAGCAGCTCCCTGAGCCTTGCTCTCTGCAGATGCAGGAGGTGGGGACAGTGGGAGCAGGCACACAAGCCCTGGATGCTTTAGAAATGTGGGGTTTGGCAGTATCCCTGGATGTGCTCAAGGGTCATTTAGATTTTGGGGGATATGTTAAGGGGAGAACTTTGTACAGTAGGGGTGATGGTTGGACTCCATGATCCCAAGGGTCTTTTCCACTCTGGAAGATTCTGTGGTTCTGTGATCCTGAATCCCTTTTCCCTCATCCTTTGCTGTTATTTTCAGTACTCCCTCCCCATCACCCCTGGGGCTGTGACAGTGAGCAGTGCCCTGCTGCTTGCTGATCTCTGCTGGCATCAGAGCAGCCTCAGCCTCCCATTTTCAGGAGCACCTGATGAGGAAACAATAGTGGCAATCCTGTGCTGTGCATCACTGGGCAGATGTGTGTGCACGAAATCGCTGGTTTATGCCCTCTCTTTGTTTAGCAACTTTAAATGCTTGAAAATTAATGGCCTGTAAATATTAGAACCAGCCCTGATCACTGCCAGGCTCAGCTGAAGGAGCATTGCCTCAGCCCAACAGCACGATTCCATCTTTGAGATTTTATTAAGGTCCCCTCAGTTGTCTTGGCAGGAAAGAAGATAGATATATCTATATTTTCTTTAACAAACATTAGTGTGTAAAAATATGCTGATTGTTTTCAGATGAAGTATATTTTCTGTAAGAAAGAAATGACAACAAAACAGCCAAGACCCCCACTTGGGCCCTTCTTGGCTTTGTGCTGTAGGTGGCTGAGACATCAGCCTTCCCCTAACAATAGACTTCCTTTTTTTTTTTTAACAGTTCTTTCAGTTTTGGCCTGATTTCCCTCTCTGAACAAGAGGCTGTCTGTCGTCAGCTCCTAGGAGAGATATTATCTCTCCATTCTTTGTGCCTGAGCGATCTGGCTGGGAAGCCCCAAGGGATTAGCTCAGGATCATTTGGTAATAAATAGCCATATTTGTGATATTTGGTTACAAATCACATCCTAATACCCTTTAATAACTGGGCGTTTTCCCCATACAAACACAGAATTTCTCTTCCACCATAATTCCTCCAAGATTTCTTCTGACCCGCCTTCCGAATCTCACAATTCCAAGATTTCTATTGACCCATCTTCTGAATCTCACAATTCCAAGATTTCTTCTGACCCATCTTCTGAGTCTGGTCCTATCAGGAAGCTTTGGAACAACACTTCCATGGATGTTCTTCCCTCCCACTGCCAGACTAAGCTCTCGGTTCTGCTCTCCCAGCACCCTGACTGCAGCTGCCCAGGGAGGGTTTGGGCACAACTTTGGCAGCAAAGCTGTCAGCAAAAGCAAAAATTTCTATGTTTTGCTTGCAAGTTTCCTCACTGAGCAGACACCATCCCTGCAATGAAACACCAGGATATTGAAGCTGCAGGGACTCAGGTGGTTCTGGATCCTTTCATCTCCCCAGCTCCAGCCCTTCCTCTCAGCTCTGGAGGCCCACAGCCACCCCATACCATCCAACATGGGGACCTGGGAGGTTTTTACTGAATTTGGTGTTTTGGCTGAACCAGAGGAGTAGCACAGTTTCTAAATAAGCCAGGAAAGTTTCTCTAGAGACCAGCTGGCCAACTTTAAGTACTTTGGCAAGGGGGTTGAACTAGATGGTCTCTAGAGGTCCCTTCCAACCCCTAACATTCTATGATTCTGTGAATCTATTCCTTTGCTCTCCCACTGCTTAAATGTCCTATTTCATTATTAAAGTTTAAAACTGGTGAGAAAGAGCAACACCCATCTGGTTCTGTCCCAGATACTAACCTCTGCTAAAATATGTGAATGCATTTTGGGAGGCAGTGATTCTCTTCCTTAACACAGGGCAGTGCAGCAGTAATTACATTCAAGGCTGTTTGCTCTGTAAAGAAGGGAAATCAGGTGCACTACAGCCCACGTTCCCTTTGAGAGGATGGTCCCATCCTGCAGCAGCTGGCAGAGCCAGTCCAGCAGCAATCCAAGCAGGCTCTTCTCTTTTGCTATCCCACCCCATAGCCCACCTCACTTTGCTGCCATGCATGCATTTCTATCCCCCTCCTGCTTCCCTGCAGCTGATCTGGAGGAGTCAGAGCCACCCCTCAGGGTCTCCACTCCATGGTCCCTGCTGCAGCTCCTGACTGCTGGAGGCAGTGGCACAAATCCAGCCTGGGTGCAGGGAGCCAGGAGACCCCCACCCAGGGACACACTGGGAGCAGAGCTCACACCTCGGGTCCCCTCTGTGGCTGCAGGACATGGAGCACCCTAGAGGAGCACCCTGGGTCTGCCACGGGCTCAGGGAGCACATCAGGAGGATGAGAGATGGGATGGGGAAGTGGTGTGGGCTGCAGGGCTCTGCTTTTGAGCCCTTTTTGCACACCCACTGAGCTCAGGCTCAGCACTGCCTGCTTCCCCATTCCTGCTTTCCCCATTCCTGCTTTTGCAAGAGACACAATCCCATTTTAAATCCTTTGAGTGAGTTCCCCCAACTTAACAAGCCTCTGTTACAACCCTGCGTCCATGCATTTATGTTCAGGCTGTTCTTACTCTACCCCCTTTCTAATAACACTGCTTTCTCACCAGTGCTTATTTGGGATGACTGTGGGAAGATTTTGAAACCAGAGAGAGGGTTGGCAAAACATTCATTATGACTGCGGCTCCGCTTCACAACCAAGAAATTGCATCTTCCCCCAGTGCTCCAGATCTGCTTCCATTTGCTGAAGCAGCAATTTGACAGTGAAGTCTCTTCTCAGTGGTTTCGCATTTTACTTCTCAGGTTTCTTGAGGAATTTGGTTGCAGACTAATATTTGATCATGTTCTGCTAGGGTGACAGCTCAAGTTTAGCAAAAATGTCGCTGACTATTCAGATCTGGAGTAATTTAACTCAAAAGCAGATGCTTTCCCAAAGCAATGGATTTATTTAGATACTAATTTTAGGGAAGTGTTTGGGCTAGTTACAACCAGCACAACTCTCTCAGCATGTAAAGCTCTGTGCTGTGCCTTCCTGACAGTTGTGACAAACTGATTATCCCTTATTCTCTTGTCCAAAGACTCCACAGCCAAGCAGAGGAGGCAATAGGCACTGGAGTCTGCTCTCAGACAGGAGAATTCACCCAGTGCCCTTTAAAACTGCTTTGGGGCTGACAGTGAGAGAAGTTGCTCATTAAGAAAATACATGAGAGATATCCACGTGGGACAAAACTTCAAACCAAGAGCTCCCTTTCCAAAACTCCACAATGAGAGATTTGTACAGTGAAAATTAAAAGGTTTTCTCTGCTGGCCAAAAGCAAGCACTCTGAAATTTTCCAAGTGCTCTGTTAGAAGGATCTGAACATTGTCCTTGCTTCATCCAGTTTCATTTGGGGTTTATATAAACCACAAGTACAGCCTGAACTTCACAAGCTAGTATTTCTGCTAAGATCTTGAAACAGAGATGTAATAATAATGTGGGCCTCTAAGAACTGCCCACAGCAAAGACTCCTCTCACCAGCAGAACAACTGCAGCAGTGTCTTTCGGGGACTGCAGACTTTTCCCTTGGAAGGAATGGCCTGAAGGTCACCTCAGGGATGTGCTAATAACTCCTTAAATACCTTGTGACATTTGTCTGGATGCTATCTCACCCCAGAGCTTCTCAGACTCCCTGTTGCCCCTACAGTTTTTCCTGTTCCCTAAAATTTTTGGGTCAGTCAGTCCCCTGTATCTCCAGCTAGTCTGCATCTCACAGATCTGCTTGAGTAACTCCAAAAGTATTTGAGGACTATAGAATTTTATACAAAGTGGCAGCAGTAGTATGCATTTTGTTCTGATGTGTAATAACCTTTGGGGATAGTTTTTAATTTAGGAAAAAAATCTTGAGTCATTTCAGGATTTCAAGCCAGTATCGTCTTCCCTTTCATATGGCATCTTTATGTTCCTCAAGGTTTGCTGGCTGGTGTCTGTCACCAGTGTATTCAGCTGTGCCCTTAAGTGACTTAATTGTGACAGAGCTTTCTCATCTTCCATCTTCATTACTCTCTTACAATCTTTTTCACTCCTTGCCCAGCACTCCTTTTTCCCAAGCTTTCTCTATCTGTACCCTTCTGTTTATTGACTGATGCTGGCACTGAAAACCTCTATTTATAGAGTTCTTTATCACTTACTTCATTATCACTTATTTTGTGGCATTTCACATCCATAATGTTCCCAGCTGCCCCAGACTTTCTTCACATGAAATGATTTGGGAGTAGTTTAGATGAGGGGGGCTTTGGTTCCTGTAGAATTTCTTTTCTCCCCATTAGAAGAGAATCTCTCTCTTTCCCAATCTTTAATACAGATACCACTTCCCAGGCAAGTGCTGCTAGTGGTGATTCATTCAGCTTATCAAAAACTTGGAAATAGTTGAGTTGGGCTATTTGGATCCTTGTCTGGTGAATGCCTCCCACGTTTCCAGTTACATTGGATCCACAGAGGTGTGTCTAAGTTTCCCTTAACTTCTTCCTGGCAGCTGCCAGGCTATTTTCTCTGGTAACTCCTCTTGGCTGCAAAAATGAAACACCAAAATAACCCAGTTCCCAACAACCCTCCCCTGCTGGGTCCTAAACATCTGCTTGCTCCCCCCCCAAGGTGTGTTTTTAATGAAATGCTATGGGAGGGGGGGGGGCTGTCTCTCAGTCTTCTTGCTGGGTTTAACTTCTGTATTTGTTCAGACTTTCTATCTACATTCCTCTGCCTTTTCCCTCCCCTCCTTCCCTTTCTGAATTTTCTAGCCTGCCAAGATTTTTTTCATCGGATTATCATTATTTTCCATGCTTTGTATGAACCAGTTGTATTTCTATTCCAACCAACTGGAGTGCATCCCTTCCCCCCTCCACTCCCTTTCTTAAGGTCTCTCATTTTTGGAAGATGAATAAGAATTTAAATGGGAATTCTCACCCACAGTAAGGAGAGCTGCTGTCATTTCCCCCAGCTCTTATTTCTTGTTGAAGTGAGAGCAGAAAGAGGCCTTTGAACATAAGCTTTGGATGTTGTCTGCATTACTTTTTCTTTTTCTGGCATTGACGTAACTTCACAATCATGTCTCCAGGTCTGTATGGAGTCCCATGGGAAGAAACAGACTGCTAGAAACTGTGTTTACTTTGTCTCTTCCAGAAAGCTGGGGTTTAACAACATGTTAATTAAATTTTGATATGACAGATTGAGTTTCATCCTTCAGTATTTTCAGGCAACTTTTAATTCCAATGTCATCCACCCTCTGTATTATATATAATGCAGGTAGCTCTCTGCTGCAGCCATGTCATGCAGCACAGTGATGTACTCTTTTCCTTTAGGCCAGTTTCTAGCAGTTACACCCTCATCCCAGCCAGCACCTTCCCTTTTGTCCTATTATAATTTTGGATGTGATAAAATTCCTTGCAGATCACTCCTCTAAACCCAGCTTCAGGGGTCAGGTGATTTTCTCTCTGGGTTGTAAGCCTCACACTGGTTTGGCAGCTAAGGCCTGGGAGCAGATTCAAAAAAACCTTCTCCAATGACAGGCCTGAGGACCTCATCTCAGGAAGGTGACACATTGCAGAAGGGCTGTCTGGCTGCCCCAGCTTGGAGCTCCATGGCTGCTGAGCTGGGTGGGCAAATAAATGTCCTTAGCTGGCAAAGGCAAAGAAATGTCTGGGCTGCCTCTTCAGTCCAACACAACTGGACCGTGGCTGGCTTGGCAAGGGACTGTTCCTGAGGCTCCCCGTGGGTCTCACACGTGTGAAGATCTCTGCCTTCTCCTGTCCTGCATTTGAATAATTTGTGTTTGGCATAGGGACTGCACTGCTGCCTCTGCTGGCTCAAGCTGCAGTAGAAAGAAGATTTTGCTCTAGAAGGGCTGAGCTCTGTCCTTGCTGTTAACGTGACACTGCCTTTAATCCCCACAGAGGGCTTGCTTCTAGGCTGAAAAAATGTTTTTTTCATGCAATTTTCATGTGCGTCTCATATTTGAAGCTGGAGCACATAAATGAAAGCACACACCCTTAATTTGCATGTCTGAACTGGTGAGTGTGTAAATGGGACCAGCAGTGGCTGCACAGCTGTGGATGAGCATCATACACACCCTCTTTGCATCCCTTAAGTCCTTCACAGAGTTCTTGCAAATGGATTAGCTGCCCAAACTGAAAATAAACCCCAGAAAATGCCCAGGGAATTCTACAGGCAAAGTGCTCTCAGCCATTTGGATGAACCAAGGGGAATTTCATGAGAGTCAGGTTTCTGTGTCGTTTCAGAAGGCGAATGTGGGCATTACTGCATGTAGCACTGTCCTGACTTCTGCCTGGTTTATGAGCAAAAGGAACAACAGGATGTCAGAGCTTTAAAAGGTGAAATATAATTAAAGCATTGTAACAGAGATGAGTGATGTAGGAAATGGATGTAGACGGTACAGTTGCCTTTCCCAGTTCCCTCATGCTGTCCGAGCAATAATGCCACATCTCAGGGGCAGGAGAGAAATCAGTGTCCTGCATCTCACCACCCTCAGACCTGCTCCTCCCAGCTTCTAGATGAGAGATACAAAGTGGAATGCTGCTCTCTGCTCCTTACTTTGTACCTGATCGCCTGAGAAAGGAAGAGAATACTAAAAATAAACCCAACTAGACTCCTGAGACACTCTCCTTGCTGGTGAAGGATGACTTGCACAAAATTTCTTGCAGACCTGCAGGGCCTAATGGACCCGGGCTCTTTGCAGATTGCTTTTCCCCAGACCAATCTTCTGTCTCATCACAGAGCTTTTGTCAGTCCTGGTTACATGCTCCATCTAGTTTGGGCTGGGAAGCTCCTTGGGGCCTCAAGACCTCTTGCCTGCTCTTGTCCCCTGAGTGTCCTGTGCACAGAAATAGCAAATCACCATCAGAGTGATCAGGAGGCATTTGTGAGCAGCATGTCTGACAGAGCACGAGGAAACTGTGGCTTCACTGAGGAGAGCTCCAGAGTGGAGGACATCATCAAAATCTCCTTTCTCCCCCACTTGGTAGTTTGAGGAGAGTAATGTGATTGAAAGGCAAATCCTTTAATCTCCCGATATAAATCAACAGAATGGCAGAATTGCTTAGGACAGAGCATATCATATAGGGCATGTACTGTATGTCTTTCCCTTTTAAACAAACGTGGGCCCTCCAGCTGTTAACCTATTTATAAAAGGTAACTCAAGGCTACATGCAAACTCCTGAGGACATTTCATTCTGTCATTACAGCACAGACTCAGTTTTTCTGCCTTAGAAAAATCTGGCTTGGTTTATGAAGGTTCAGCCTAGAGAAGAGATCAGCACTGCCAACCCTCTGCTAAAAGCCCTCTCCAGAGCAGGGGAGCAGGATTAAGCCCTCTAGAAGACCAGGCTGGACAGGCCAGGGCTCTGCATAGATAAAGAACCACACAGATATCAGCTACTACGTGAGAAATCTCTGCAGGTTATCCCCTTCCTGTGTGGGAACACCCATGTCCTGGGCTCCACGCTGCACGTGGCAAGTGTCCTGCACTGGGTCACTCATGGTAGGACCTGTGACACAGGACAGCACCTTGAGCTGTGTGTTCTGTGGGTGCTCCCCCTCTGGGGAGACCCCCCTGGGGTAAAGCTGGGTCCAGCTCTGGGGTCCCCAGCAGCAGAAGGAGATGGAGCTGTTGGAGCCAGTGCAGAGGAGGCCCTGGAGCTGCTGGGAGGGCTGGAGCAGCTCTGCTCTGGAGCCAGGCTGAGAGAGTTGGGGGTGTTGAGGCTGGAGAAGAGAAGGCTGCAATGGGGAGAGCTTAGAGCACCTTCCAGTGCCTGAAGGGGCTCCAGGAAAGCTGGGGAGGGACTTGGGACAAGGGCCTGGAGGGCTGGGAGCCTGGAGGGGGAAGGGTTTCCAGCTGGGAGAGGGGAGATGGAGAGGAGAGCTTGGGCAGGGAGGGAGAAATTCTTTGGTTGGACTTGGGGAGGGTGCTGAGCCCCTGGTTGCCCAGGTTGCCCAAGGAAGCTGTGGGTGCCCCATCCCTGGCAGTGTTGAAGGTTGGATGGGGCTTGGAGCCCCCTGGGCTGGGGGAGGGGTCCCTGACCATGGCAGGGGGACACTGGAGGGATTTAAGGTCCCTTCCAACCCAAACCAGTCTGGGGTTCTATGATTCTGTGGCTGAGGAGCTCTCAGCACTGGTACTCACTCCCCCCCCTCAGTGCTGCCCTGCAGCCACCTCCTCCCCCATGGCCCCAGACTCCAGGTTACAGCTGAAGGACAGATCCCAGATCAGGAGATCACGGGGTGTGCCAGCTGCAAGGCAAATCCCATGACCAGTCAGAGAGCTTTGACAGGTCTCTGGGGTGGCAGGGATCCCCGGCCAAAATTCCATGCCTTCCATTGTGCTGGAGTCAGCTTTGATGAGCATAACAGCCCTGGCTGGCTGGTGACTCTCTGCCAGTGTCCCTCAATGCTTTTGTTGTCTCTGGAGCAGTGTCCTGCCTCGAGTTGGCTTCTGCTTACATGCCTAATTCATGATGAGGAAGTGGCTGAGAATTGAGGGCTGCAGCAAGGGAGTGAAAGTTGCAGGTGAGTTTTGTAAGAGCATTCAAATTCTCCAAGATGCTTACGGGCATTCACTTTCAAAAGCATTCAGAAACCTAAATTTCCTGAAATTGAGACTCTGTTTGTCAGCTGAGAATGTTGAAGCAATTCTCTGTTCAACTCAAACGTTCTACAGACCCAGTTCCTTTTTTTTTTTTTTTCTTAGTTTTTAGTTTTCTGAGTGCCCAGGTTCATAACTTACTAACTGCCACTGACAGGCACTTGTTTTTGGAAGTGACCCTTCCAAAGTCTCTGTTGTGTGTCTGAAATGAGTGAGAGATCAGAGGGATGACAGCAAAGCCCTCAGCAACAAGCATCTCCTGAAGCAGCATCCCTGCTGAGCCAGGACAAACCCCAGAGCCCTGCCTCCCAACCACTTCTCATGGACAGCATTCACCTTCAGCTGTCATGTCATGTGCTTGGGACAAAATACTGAGAAATGAGCCAGAAACCTGCACTGTTCAGTGCTGTTTCCCTGCTTTCCATGCCTTGGAATCAGCAGAGCCAAATCCTGCCCCATTACTGAGCGTCTTTAATTTGTGCTGGCTCCCATCAAAGTGGTGATGAGCCACCAGCATTTCCCAGAGCTGAGCTCTCCCTTTCAGCTCCCTCCCCTAATACCAGCCAGGTCTACACTTTCCACAGCCCAGCTGCTGGCCTGCTCCACCTGCCCTCCTGGGCTAATGGGCCACCTGAGGTGACTCCTCAGAGGGATGAGCTGGTCCCCTTCCCTTTCCCCCATCCGCTTCCACTGGCTCCATCCAAGAGCAGAGCCATTGCCTGCCAACCTTCTCTCCACTTCCACCCTCATAAAAACAAAACCAAACAAACAAAGCCCCAACCCCCCCCCCAAAAAAAAAAAAACAAACCCCAAGAAACAGAACCCCAACAAAAATAATCCCCTCTTGCTATAACAAACACACTTGAAGTGCCTCACAGGTTGTTTTCTCCTGCACGACTGAGTTCATGCTGCTGTGTCTGCTGAGAGACTGAAAGGCAGCTGAAGAGCAAGTGGAGAAGTGAGTTATATTCTTATGAGAGATAAAGATGAATGAGATGCTCTGAATTTTTGCATAGGGGAAGTATTCACGGAGGCAACAAATTGGCTCTGTCCTCAAATTGCTCCCATAAAGCAAAGAGCAGACTTTGGATTTTAAACTAAAACAAGGAGGTTTCATAATCAACAGTGCCCCACAAAAGCCATGCTAAGCTCGGGCAGAATAATCAAGTAGCCATTAGTTTTTCTGGGCAAGTTAGGCTTGTAAGCACAGTAAGAGCTAAGAGAACTCCTCAGTCAGCTATTCACCTGGGAACAAGGCCAGTTGGGATTTTTGTCCTGCTTTCACATTGATGATTTCTGAAGAGTTTCAGGAGTTCACCTGTGTGGAAGATGATATATTCCCTTTCTTTTCTTCCTCCTAATTCAAGGATAAGTTATTCTGTTCTTGAGATACAAGCCAAGCTATGAAACACACTTCCATCTTGCTCCTTCCAATGGCAACAATCAAAACACAGCTGGCTTCAGCTGAAGCAAGACCAGAGCTAAGAAAATCAGGAAGGCCAGTTCTCAGTTTACTGAGAAGCTAAGCACAATAGGGTAACAGAATGTGACATCTTCAAAGGTGCGAAGACCACATCACCTAGTACAAAGAAAAAACTGTGGATGGGGATGAAATAACCAGAAGAATCTTTTCTCAGAAGAGGGATGGGAGAGAGTTGCCTGGACTGTGATGCTACATGCTGTAGCAACATATTTACTTCATTTCAGGGAAGGAAAAACTTAGGAAAATAGCTTTAGATGGGAAGCTCAGCCTCCTGGGGTTTTGTGAAGTACACAGTCCCTTTTGCAATGAAATATGGATGTTTGAATTGTGATGGGCAGTTGCCTGCTGCAACCTAGAGTTTGTAAAGGACACACCTGTGGTATTAAAGGGCTGTGACCTGCTCAGTTTATGATAGGTGTGCTGGGCTGGGGCAAGTTATCAAAGCTGTCACTTGGCAGAATGAAGTCTGGACACTCTGTCTCCTTAAAACACCAATAGTTTACTCCTGTGTGACACTGCACATTAAAAGCTAGGCTATGGTGTCTTAAGTTTTCTTTGGGGGAATAAATTCAGGCCTCAGTGAACAACTTGAAATTCTCATTAAGGCAAGAGCAGGCCAGCCCAGTGGGCAGACATACTCCCTAACATGGTGCTGATGTAACCCACTGCTCGTGCTGTGTTACAGTGCTTGTTCTGTCAGCCCTGCACTAGAACCAGAGTCTGCCTGGCTCAGACAGCAGCGAGCATAAAGGCTCCAGAGGAGAACTGAGGAGAAGTTACTAAGAGAGAAAAGGATCTGTATGTCCATGATGATCTGAAGCCCAGGGCAGGCTGGGACAGCCCTGAAATTCAAACCATCACCCAACCTCCCAAAGAAAGCCATTAGGATGCTATTTTATCTTGGTGCTTAAAAATAGCACACGGTGCAAGCAGTTGTTGTATATGTGTGCCTTTCATCAGGACATGGGATTCCCCCATCTTCCCCTTTCAAGCTCTGGTCCTAGAAACGTACGCAGACACTCGGGTTTGGGAGCAAGGGGACAGACAGAATGCTGAGACCTTCACTCTACATGGATGGGGTGTGCCCTCTCCCACAGCCTGGTGTGAGGGGTGTTTCTGCCCTGAAGTGACCAGACATAAGAGACACACCTATTTCTGTTTTAATTTAGTCACCATGCTTTGATTTCCTTATCTAGCAGGCCAATGTGTCACATACTCTAATGAGATTTAGAAGCTCTGTAGCTCCCTCGGGCCAGGGGAGTGATGCATACACCCCCTGGGCACATGCAGGAACCTCACTGTCAACAGATGGGGAATGATCTCCCTTCTTCACGGATTAACTCACATAATAGGTTGTAATGGTTTAAACCATGAAGAATGAGGTTGGATATTCCCCCTGCATGGTTATTGTCACTGTACCAATACTGGATGGTCTCACCTTTCTCTTGTCTGCGCCTCACTGAGTTTCCACCCTGTGCATCACAGCTATGCCTGCCGATAAAAAAAGCAAGTTCTTTCATCACTTACCCTCCTGCTATCTATATTTCACCCCTGTATCTTGTTCCCCTCTCCTCCTGCATGCAAGGAGGGTTGCATTTCTGGACCAGAAGTACCATGGTGGAATTTAAGCAAAAGTATAAGCAGTTCAGCCACCCAGAGGGGTGTCCATCTGTCTGTCCATCTGTCTCTGGATCCTGTGTTTTAGAGGAAGCTTTATTCCAGCTACTTCACCACATCAGTGAGGCCTCTGTCCCATACAGGCATGTGCTCTCAGGACATCCTTTCCCCTGCCAAAGGTAGTCCTTTCCTGCCCCACTTCACCCTCTCCTGTCAGCCATCATCTACCCTCAAACTTCTTTGTCTCTGTGACCAACTATCTCGGTCCCCAAAGGTGAGATGACAAAGCTCTGCTGACAGGAACCAAAACGTGCTGCTTGCTTTTTGTCACTGTGGGTCACCACTGCAGCTATGCCATTGCTGGGGTTGCTCCCCCTTGCCTGGGGAGGGGCTCACCCCCAGACACTGCACCAACTCCAAAGCCCCCTCCCACCCCTGCAGCACCCAGGCCCTCAGCTGACCTCAGGCCCCATCAGTGCCTGACAGCCCCATCTCCCTTCACCCCACGTCCCCTCACCCTGGGCCCTTCCTGGCACCTCCAAGTGCCCTCGTCTCCATCTCCCCTCCTTGCTTCTCCTCAGCTGCCTTCCCCCCGTGCCACATCCTCTCAGACCCCTCTCTGCTTCCCCTTAGCCATCTCCCCTTCAGCCCCCTCCCTCCCCACCCATGCCCCCCATGCCCTCACCCCACCTCCCCACGCCGCTTCCCCTCACTCAGCCCCCGCTCCCGCCATGCCCGCCATGCCCTCACCCCACCTCCCCACGCCGCTTCCCCTCACTCAGCCCCCGCTCCCGCCATGCCCCTCACGCCCCCTCCCCTGCCCTCAGCCCCGCCCCTCCCCATGGCCCCTCCGCGCCACACCCAACCCCGCTGCTCTGTCACCGCAGCCCCGCCTCAGCCCCGCCCCCCGCCCCGCCCGGCCCCGCCCCGCCCGCGCTGGCGTTGATTGGTGGGCGGCGGGCGCGGCGCGACGCCATTGGTGGAACGCCCGAGAGCCCTCCCGCGGCGCTAGCAGGGCAGTGCGCTCGGCGTGAGGCCAGGGGCGGGTTCGTTCCCTCCTCCTCCCCCGGCCGGGCCCGCAGGGCAGTGACACTCAGCAGGCGGCTCCGTCCCGGCGGCAGCCCCCCGCGTCCCCCTCCGCGTCTGGTAAGGGCCGCCGCTGCGGGATCCGCGCTGACCGCGGGGAAAGGGAGCGGGGATACCCCGCTGCGAGCCGGGGAGCGGGCGCTGCGCCCTCCGAGGCCGTGGAGGGGGCGGCCCGGCCCGGCCCGGCCCGGCCCGGGGGGCTCCGGCCTCGCCCTCGGTGGGGGCCGCGGGCGGCCTGAGGCCCCGCGGGGCGGGGAGGGGCGCGGGGGCGGAGGGGGCGAGCGGAGCGGCTGGCGGGGGCTGCGGCGCTTGTGGGTCTTTTGTGAGGGGCGGCGGGGGTGGGGGGCGGCCGGGCTGAGGCGGTCGGCAGCCGGCGGTGGGGCAGAGAGGGCGGGCCGGGCTGCGGCGCGGTCCGTGACACGGGAACTGCGGAGCGGGGAGGGAGGAGGAAGGTCCCGCAGCATCAGGAGAGCATCTGCCGGGCGAAGTTTGCGGCTGGGTCATCCCGGAGGAAGTGGGAGCTGCCGGGGAGCGTCTTTGTTGCATGGGGAGGAGAGGGGGGTGGGGGGGAAAGAGGCTGAGGGGATTCTCCTGCTGGTGCAGATTTCCCTTACAGGGAGCTCTTGTCGAGCTGCCTCCCCCCATACTCGTAGGAAACGATTTTCTTTTTTTTTTTTTTTTTTTGGTCAAGGGCAATGCTTCTAGGTGGGACCTCAAAACTTTCTGTAACGTGATTTCCCCTCCCGCCCCCCACCCCACCCCGTCCTTCCCCACCATCCTCTCTGCCTTTCCCTGCTCTGTCAGGGATCGCTGTGGCCTTGCAGCAGGGACATTGGGGCTGTAATTCGGTAGCAGAGGAAGGGGTAAGTATTTGGGGAGCTGGGTGTGGCGGGACTCGAGGCCTCTCTGCCCATCGGGACGGGCCCTGCTTGCAAGGTGGCCAGGCTGGCTTTAGGAAAAGAGCAGCTGGGAGTTGGAAGGATTAAACAAGCGTTTATGGCAGCGTGATGTAAGATTGCCCCTTCGTAAGTTTAAACTGAAGGCAGTCAAGTTTTCTGGTTCTGAAGGTGCTGTTCTGCTGGCAAAAGCTGTGTGTGTGGAGGGGATTGTTGCTGTAGGTAGGGTGCTCTGTGGTAAATTCTGCTTCTCTGGGAGAAGGTTTGTTAGGTGTATGATCTATGAGTATATTAAACCTGAATTTAGATGTTGGGATTTGGTTCTTTTTAGTTTCTTCTCGATTGGTTGCTCGGCCTTATTTCTTCCCATTGACTGGGGAATGTGAGCAGATGTGGATTTAACAAATAAACTAATTTATTTTAGCTTTTTTATAACTGTTGGTGGCCTTTTTCTTTTCCTTTTTCTTTTCCTTTTTCTTTTCCTTTTTCTTTTCCTTTTTCTTTTCCTTTTTCTTTTCCTTTTTCTTTTCCTTTTTCTTTTCCTTTTTCTTTTCCTTTTTCTTTTCCTTTTTCTTTTCCTTTTTCTTTTCCTTTTTCTTTTCCTTTTTCTTTTCCTTTTCCTTTTACTTTTCCTTTTCCTTTTCCTTTTCCTTTTCCTTTTCCTTTTCCTTTTCCTTTTCCTTTTCCTTTTCCTTTTCCTTTTCCTTTTCCTTTTCCTTTTCCTTTTCCTTTTCCTTTTCCTTTTCCTTTTCCTTTTCCTTTTCCACCTTGAATCCTCTGTTCAATGAACTGTATTGTTCCCAGCTTGCCATTTCAGCAGAGTATCTGGAAGGCTTCCTGAATAATCTAATAGACATCTAAGTACTTTCTCAGTGTTTCAGCTAGTGGAACAGCAAGCCTTGCTTGGTGGCTCCTTATGCCCTCATTACCCAGGGCTCTGTGTGTGATGTTGCTGGAGCTTTGTTTTGCAAACCGAAAGGACAGGACGGTGCTGGAGTTTTACAACTGGAAAGTTTATTTCCTCTTTGCCAGGGCTTGATTATTCAATCTGATAATTAATGTTTTACTGGTACTACATATATATGTATATACAAACATAAGGTATTGCTGTAGCTTGATAAACTTTTCCTTTTTGTGAGAAAGGCTGTGACTCAGAGCCATTCAGCACAGCAGTACAATTACAACAGAAATGGCATTGGCTGGACTGGGTTAAAACTCCTTTAAGTTTCTCTTTGCTTTTCATTCTGAGAACTGATGAAATTTCTGATTGTCCTTTCAGATGCATTTTGGAGGATTCACGAACTTCTTTTATTTACAATTAAACTTTTTTGCCTTCCTCCCATCAGGAGAGCTGGGCTTTTTCAGTTTTATAAAGAGCTTAACAGACTTGCTGTTGCAACAAAAGCAGTATCCTGTGTCTTCTGTTTATTTTGCTGATAATTACATGTTAGTAACAAATAATAAGCTTGAAGGCAGAGTAGTTGATCTGTTTGTGAATGTGATTGTTGACTCTCAAATTGAAGGACGTGGGTATTACTAAGTCTGTACTGTGTGTCTCTGCAAAATTACATCAGGGAAATAGCAAATAATACAAAGCAGTGTCAGTGGTTTGAAGATCATGGCCCTGCAAGTTCAGCCAGAGCAGTGTTGCCATGGGTACAGTTTTGTGGGTCATCCCTCATTCCCCCTGAGTCCTTGGATAATGTTAGGAGAGGATTAAGTCACTCTTGTCCTCAAAGAACAAATGGGAAGCCTGTTGGCACTGCACTTATGCCAGCAGATACTCCTCAAAGCTTTAATATCTGACTTTATCAGATTGTTTCTTAAAAGCTAATGAATCTGTCAGTCAGTTTCCATGTTGCTGGCCGGTGCTCCATGGGCAGTCTGAGGAGTGTTGAACCCCATGGCTCAGTTCTGGGAACTGCAGAACCTCACCCTTACAGGATATCTGGAGATCTGTTTTAACAAGTTGCCTAATTTGTCTGTGGGAAACTTTGAAAGTTATGAGCAGTGTGATGGTGTGGGCAAATGCATCCCTTCAGCCCTTGCCTGCTGCTTTGTATGCCTTGGCCATCGTAGAAAGGTGGAGCAAGGAGACCAGGAGAAGATGAATAATCCCAGGACAGGTTCCCATCAACTGGAGACTGCTGCTTGGACCTTCTCTGGTGCTGGGCAGGCTGTGCCTTGGGTACTGGTATGTGTTGGTTCAGGATGGCAATGTTACTTCTGAAGCACTTGGGTTTAAAACCTCATACACTGGGCTGTTAAGTCTAGGTTTTAAATACCAAAGTGTTACTCAGGCTCTTCTTGCTATCATGAAGATATTAAACACCTTCCACACCTCCAACAGCATAAGCACAAGACAACCCCATCAATAGAAACAGGAAATGAAAACAGGAGCAACTTGGTTTTTTCCAAGGTAGGACAGTGTGGAGCACGACTTGATTGCCAGTCTTGGGCTGGTTTTATGAAAAATAATGAATACTCGGTTTAAACAAATGGATTGCATGTGCTTTGTGCTGTTTTTAAAAGGGTTGACACAGCCTTAATTTTGGCAAATAGAGCTATAATTATACTTGAGGTCCCAACTCCTGTAGTATTTTAGTGGTTACTTCTCTTCCCTAGAAATAAATGAATCTGAGCCATTAAACCATTTTTTAATTCTTGCAGAGTTCAGGTCTAGTTTGGGCCCATCACCGTTAGAAGTATTCTTACTCTCGAGTACTCTTCTTAAGCTTACCTCATGTTTACTAAATTTTCTATCAATATCTTCAGATAAAAACTCGGTGCTCAGACTGCATTCAGCTCTCTGTGTGCAGCACTGATGTGCACACTTCAAATTCTGATATATTCCAGGCATATGACTAAGGGAAACCACTGGTCAGACAGGGTATAAGTCTGTCAAGATGATTTCAGACTACTTGCAAATTCAAATGAAAGTGATGGTTACTTAAAAGCCAAATAATGTATAACTATACCTTGTTTGGTCCAGAAAAATCACAAACAATTAATTTTGCTAGTCCAGACATAGTTTGGAAGATAAAATTCCCCTCTCCTCGGAGAATGAGAAGTTGAAGGCATGTTACTCATCATGGTGTTGCCAGTCTGATTGTAGACAGCAAAATTACATTCTGTGGATGTGCTTCTGCAGTTTCAAAGGCAAATTTGAAGAAGCTAATGCTGCTCTGAAAGGCAGATGGGTATTTCCTGTAGTTTTATTTACACTTCCTGTCCCAGTTAAACCAGCTCAATCTCTGGCTCAGTCAAAGGTCTGTGTCTGTGGCTTCCTCGTGTCTTAACAGTGCCATCGATCTGATTTTCTTTGCACTTCTTTTTTTTTTTCCTTGAAGGCAAATGAAATCCTACTCAGCTGTATAATCAGGGGGCTGTGAGTGCAGCAGACAGTGTGGTGGCACAACAGCTCCAGTCTGGGCCTCAGCCATCTTCACTGCCATCACCTGCTGCAGAGAGTTCATCTCCCAGAAAAAAGGGATGTACTTTGGATCAGGCTTTTGAGGGGGTGGCATAAAAGCTGGGCTGAACAAAGTGCAGCCCATGTGAATAATGCCTACAGGTAGGCTCACACAGCAGGCGAGCCCATGATTTCCTTCTCCAGCCTCCTCCACCTCAGAGGCCAATTTAGTGACATAGTATTTTGCACATGCAAAAAAACTTCTTGTGGGAAGAAAAGGTCAGTGGAATCAGTTGATGTAGATGTCGTGCAGGTTTTAACTTGGTAACACAAAGAATAAAACACCTCCAGTTCATGCTGATGCCCCGTGTTGCTCTTGGGGTGGCTTCTTGCTAAAGTTTTCAAAATTTAACTGTTAAAAATTAAATTTTAATTTAAAATTTAATTTTAACATTGTTAGCTAGTCTAACTACAAAGGACTTAGTGTGATGCTGACTATTTAAGCTCTAGCAGTCTCTAAAAATACATCAGGATAGTGCTAAAGGTTTGGTAATTTGTTTTTTCTTAAATGAGATTAATCTTGGATTCTTCTGAAGAAGTTGTTAAATTATGTGGATTGTCAGACAAGCTCATACATTGCAAATGTTGCTCTTCCTGAGAGCAGAATGGTTGCAGTTGTTGCTTTAGGAAAGGGGAGACACTGTTAAGGGGAAGTGTAAGTCTACCCAGATGAGAAATGAATGTGTATGTAAATGATGGTATATTCAAACTCCACAATGCACATTCATCCCTTGAAGTAGCTCTGGAAGGTGGGAGGATGGTGGATTATTTTTTCTGTTGCTTTACATGTATCCTCCCCTAGAAATAGGGAGGGAGGGAAGGGTCTGATTTCTTTCCTGTGTACTCAACTGCCTTGCTGTTAAGAGAAGATTGTTTATTATTGCTCTTCTAATTCTTCCCTGGCCTCTTAGGGATTTTTTTCTGAGACAGTGGCAGTTGCTGAATTAGTAGTTCTCTCAAGGACTGGCAAGATACTAACTTTGAGATAAAGCTAGCAATGTCCCTCTGATTTGGACAAAACTAAGAAAAAGACCCACAAGGTAAACCAGTTGTAGTTGCATTATTCAGGCAGGTTTGTGTAATGCAATAGTCCCTGTATTAACTTTCCTCTGGGCAGCTTAGATTTCCAGTCTTTTGAAGCTATAACTTATTTTTTGTAAAGAAACTTTTCGAGTAGACAGACACAAGTTTGGAGTCTTTGTACCCTGCCCAAAATGATGGTGTTGGCACAGTGGATGACTTGATATGTGGGTGGAAATCAGGTTAAGTATTAGGTGTATCTGTGCATGCTGGATGACGTGACACACATGGTGCAGCTGAAGATTAAAATGGGATGAGCAGTTCACTCATGTGCATTCTGGCTATCAAGCTACTCCTGTGTTGCTGCAGGAAGACTAGGAGAAGTATGCAGTTAATCACATCCATTAGCATGATTAAAATCCTGATTAGCCTGTGTCACTCACTCCCATTCTCCACCTACACTTTGCCCCTTTTATCCAGAGTATTTGCAAGTATGAGTGTAAACCAGACTGAGAGTAATTCAGGTTCCAGCCTGAGGGATGGTCACTGGGCTGTTAAATATATTGAATAATTCTGGGCTTTCAGTTGTAACAGGCAAGTTGGCCATGCAGCTGCTGGCTGAACATTAAACCTTAAAAATCAGCCCTTCACAGACAGAGGATCCTCAGCAAGATTGTCAGGAATCCAACTGAACATGAAGTGGGCTTGTCCTGCTCATCAGTCCTGGGCTTGTAGCTTCCTAATATTTCATATCTAGTGTGAACAAATGCTTTAGTTTTAATGCCTCCATCTACATTTGCTGATGATGTGGTGTGGGTTGGTGTGTTGGGTCCCTCCTGTCCTTGCCTCTAATAGCCAGGGCTAAAATGGGTGGGAGAGAGTTGTATGTGGGTTGTATGTGGAGAGAATTCCATGGAAAGATGACCAGTTTCGGGCTGAAATGCAGGCTAAGAAGGTACTCCCTAAAGATAGGCCAAAAAGAAGATAATTTTCTAAATTTATTCTGCAAAAATTTTCCTTTTTTAAAACTCTACTTGCTGGGGAGTTACTGCTCATGTTAAAGTTAGATCTTTAGGAACAAGCAAGCTGCTCTCTGAGCATTAGGTCATCCACTTCCAACACATTCCCGCCTGGGAGTGAGTCATGGTTCCTTTTGTAAAATTGCATTAGAGCTACATCATCCCCAAAAGCTGTTTTTCAGCTGAATTTAGGGTGTTGACATTTGCTCCAAACAAAGCAAAACTATAGGAGAATTTATCAGATGAATTTCAAAGTATGTTTACATACTCTTGAGTTAGGGCTCCTGAAGTGCTGGAATACGAGATCAATTCATACTTGGTAGCAAAACCCCTCTGGTGCTGGGGGTGCTGCTGCTTCCTGAGGGTGCTGGGTTGTGGTCCCTCTTCCCTCCCACTGGGGTTTGGAACCCTCAGCTCTGAAACTGAGGATTGCAGCATGTAGGTACAAGTCAATTAACTGAGGTTTGAAATGCTTAAAATCCTCCGAAAGGAGCAGAAAAACGTGCATGTGCTTTTTCTTGGGTTTATTTCCCTTTCTCCTTCACCCCAACTTGTCATTTGTGTCTTGTACTAACTGTGGTGTGTCTTTGCTGTAGATACACGGGCAGTTTGTCCTTCTAGGAGTGTGATAAAGGGAGTCTGTTTCCATATTACAGCTTTTTTGTTGTTGTTTTTTTGCTATACCAAAACTGGATTAAGGTTCCAGCCTTCTTCCATGAGACACTTTTCAGCATGTTATTATGCCAACAGAACCATGCCTGATGTAAAATGGGTCAGTGGTCAGGTGGGATTTCTAAAAACTATTTTAGGAGCAGCATTAATTCCATTAAAAGGGAAGTTGAAACAGCTATTTGGAGAAGGGGATCCCAAGTGTATGTTGAACTGGGAAAAAAGTTTCTGCTGAGGAAAACGAGATGATGGAGAAGCAGTGGCAACAGTGGATAAGAGCAGGGCAAAGGATGATTTTCCATCCCAAACCATCCATACCTTCGATTGCAGTGGGTTAAGCTGCCAGGATGTTAATGGAAAGCTGAAAGTTGTGGTTCAGTGACAGTTTTCCTTTAATCCCCTCTGGAAAGTACCAGGCATTTGCTAAGCTTCTGGCTCTTGGCAGTTTCAGTTTGCCTGAGCACACTGAGAGGAAGAGGTTTGCCACTCAGGGGAGAGGTGTTTGCCATGGGTAAGGCTAAAGGTCCCCTTGGTCCAGCAGGGGCTCTGGGCAGTCACTAATGTCATCATCAGGAAGTTCTCCCCTGCTCTGTTCCCACATGGGTGACTGGGGCTTCATCTATACTTGAGCAGACCTGAGAAATTACTCATGATGCTCTGAAGTGCTGTTAGAAATACAGAGAAACCCCCCTGCAAGCAGCAGCTTGGGGGAAGTGTTGAAGGGGCACTCATTGCACTTGCAGCACTTGTTTAGTGCTTAACTCCTGCCTGTGACCTCCTGGCTGTCTCCACTGAGGTGCCCTTCCTGTTGGGCTGAAACGGTGTGAAGAAGAAACACAGGAATATTGAGTTTGGAACTTCTCTTTTGGTTGTTGCTGATTGGAGGTTTTTCCTCTTTTTTCCCCCATTCCTTCCTGGTCCTCTTCTTGGGTGTTTCATGGGTTTTTTTGTTTGTTTCTTTTTGTGTGTGTTTTTTTAAAAAAATTGTTAGTTTTTTAGGTTTTTTCCTTTTAAAACCCGTGAGTACTCCACTTCTTTCAGTCTTCTCTGAAAGATTACTTCTCTGTTGCAGTTTTACCAAGTGTAGTGCTCTTTAGAAATGCTCCTGTGCTTCTCTCCACTGGATCTCGGAACAGTTTTCCTGTTGTCCATAGATACTTTATAGTAGTGAAAGGAATTGGAAAAAATGACTGTGGAAGCACAGTGACAAAATCCCCAAACCATCTCCAACAGAGGCTTCGAATCAGGCTCTGCAGACTCCAGAAGCAAAGGATGAGAGGGAACTGAGTCACTGTCCTTTCCTTTTTGACTTTTGTGGTGGGAGTGAATTGCTTTTACCTTTGCTCATGAATCAAAGCAGTTAGAAAAAGGATTTTAGATGTTAAGAGGCAGATGATTCAAACCTCTTAATGAGCAGAAGATGTAGATTTTAAAGTGATTTAGATATTCAGTAGTTACTTAAGTATATTTGTGTTAGGGATCTGATAAAAGATCATAACATCAGTTATTGATGCACAGCTTCAAGTATTGCTTTGATTATGGCTTCATGTATGCTAATGTTTTCTTTTATCCCTGAAAAGGCAAAGAGAAACCTCTGGAAAGAAAGGTGGGATATAAAAGGAAAGCCTTGAAACCATCCCGAGATTCTGGAGGAAATGTCTGATGAGGACAGCAATTGGTACTTGTGACTGGAGAGGCTGCACTCTGGGGTTTGTGGGATGCAGCTCCCGGGGCCAGCAGCACAGGCAGGCAGAGTGCTGGGATATCAGGGTGTCTGGAAGTGGGGATCAATGGCTAGGCCTGCATTTCCCATGGGATGCTGTTAGGTGGCATGCCATCATACTTGTCACCCTGTGTATGTATCAGGTGGTGCCACTGTGACACCACGATGATGAGAACTCGGTGACTCAGGCTGGTTTATGTAACATATTTCCATTTACATATGAAGAGTAATCTGCAGTTTTACTTTTTTTCCAGGATGTCTTTATGCCCAAAGCACATACATTAGTTTTTTCTTAGACCTTATTTTAGGCTATTTAAGCTCTTAGAACATGAGAATTAAAGGATATAACTATCTCGTGTTCTGGGGACCAGATTGTTTGTGGGTTTTTTTTGTTTTTTATTTTTTTTTTAACTGGTCGTTTAAGGTAAAACATACTTTTTTTTTGCATTGGGATTTGGAGGGAGCATGTAGGGCAATAGGATCAAGTGTCACATTGGGGATTACATATTTGTCCTGGAGTGACCCTCTTAGTAGCTTGCATTGGTGTAATTTGGTGAATGACTGACTGGATTTATAGGGATGTATATCTGCATTAGCAGTGGTTTGATGTAACCCAAGCTTATTTACTTTTGGTCCAACCTATTTTCAACTGGGGAATTCTCTATTAAGGACAGAGCCTATCATTTGCCTCAAACTGGCATTTTCAGGCTTCTATTTCCCCTTAAAAATAATGGTGGCTTTACTAGAAATTATAATTCTGCATCTGAATGTAGATGAGTATTGTATGGCATTGGCTGGTTGCTGAAAACCAAATTTTTCCAATAAGCTGTGTATTTATTTGAGACCTGTGGATGTCAGTCATGTTTATACATATATAAAAAAATATCAACTGTTCTTTTATTAAATTGGCAGCTGTCTTGTGAAAACTGTAACAACTCTCTAACTTGTGGTATTCTATATTATTGTGCAGTGTGGTGTTCCCTTGCTGCCAGCTTCCATGAAATTTCTCTCTCCTATAATGAATAAATATGAATTTGAAAGAGATGGGGAACATAAAGAAACCCCTTGCAATTCCAAGCTGAAGTTTTTCTGCAGCTGATGTTTAACTTGCCAAAGGACCTCTAATGGCTGGTGTTGCTAAAAGACTTACTCCAGGGACACATCCTTATCTTTAAACATAACCTCTGCATTCTCCTGTGCACCAAATAAGTGAAAAATAAAGACCTGGGAGGCACTAAAAAAGAAAAGCTGAATTTTTCAACTTGCAGAGCATAGCTGTGATGTACAGTGCATTTCTTTGTGTTTGACAGAGGCCTTCAGTTCAAAGTTAGTGATTTGGGTTTTTTAATTACCACAAGTTGTGTTTGTGCTACAGGTTCTACTCTGCTGCTTCTCTGCTCCTCTTTGCATCTCTCTCAGCTGAGCTCCCAGCTCACCTCTGCTGCTGATGATTTGTGTTTCTTGCCTGCCAGATCCTGTTTATAGCCCCTCTGGATATATTGAATGTGGGGTGATTTTCTTACTTTTCCTTCAAAGACCTTTAAAAAAAAAGCAGTTTCAGGGTTGATTGGAGCATGTGATTTAATACAGCACCCCTAAAAATCCTACCTCTGGCTGCCATCACCTGACTTAAACATACTGTGGACTTCTTGATGGTTTTTTTTTTTTTCCCTGGGGGACTGACTTCCTGTGATAAACTGAGATTCCCTTTTAAAGTAGAGGGCCAGGGTTATATAATGAGAGTAGGAAATGGTCCAAAAATGACACTGGGAGAATAGAAGAGTTATTTTTGGAACTGTTAGACTGGAGAATAGAAAATATACTCAGGAGTGTATTAGTAACTTGAATTCTCTTTGGAAAGTGAGAGGGATGCATGGAAGGAATTAAGGAAGGGAGAGCAGGTCAGAGCAGCAGCAGGGGGGTTACAGGAGGGACAGAGCTGTACAGTGCACATCCACAATTCCTCTTCACAGCTTTAACTCTTTCCAAACTACTTTTAGTCTCCTCAGTAAGCTGCTGTCTTGTTCTTGTGTCTTCAGGCTTTAAACTCTTAAGAGCCATGCTGGCTTTTGCTTTTTTGATTTGAAGACATAAATAAAGGTTATTTTTAAATTTTTGAGCAGCTTTGCCTTCCCCCTTCTTCCCAGTAAAGCCAGAACAGGGAATTCCTTTTTTCCATCTGCATTTTCTGGTCCCCCTTACCCGTAGGGCAAGCTTGCAAAGAATTACGGAGCAGTCAGTCACCCAGACTGGCTTTCATGCTCCTGGGAGGGCAGTACTGAAATATGATTATACATTCTGTGAACAGCCTGAAGCCGTTCACCTCAGCAGGGACAGGAACCCCCAGAGGAGCCAGGTGGGTGCTGGCAGGGGGTCACTGGACTTCCCAAGCCCTCCAGAGGAGCACACACAGCCTCTGCTCCAAGCTGTGACCACCCATCCTTGCAAATCCGATGGGTTTTCTTGTTGTTGTTTCTATTTATTTATTTATTTAAACAGGAATATTTGTGGTGTTTTTTTTTTTTTTTTTAACTGGAATAATTATAGTGTTGTTTTTTGTTTTTTTCTATAAGGTTCTTTTAAGGAAATTTAAGATTAACTCTAGATGGTCAGTTTTTGTTGTGCAACAAGAATTTTTTATTTCCTGGCTCTTAATTTTTGATTTGTTTTCTCTTAGGCTGGTGTCATGTTTTGTACCAATTTGTGTCTGTCCTGCCTTGAAGAGTGGATACAGTCAGTGGAAAGGGAATGAGACAAACATAGATTTAATACCCTGTTCTGTTTGCTCCTCTCTTCCTTGCTCAGTAACCTGTGCTCGGACACTGAGCTTTGGAACAGTGCTGACACTTTAAAGTCCCCATCTTCAGGAAATTTTACATCTCTTTTTGGACAACAGTTTCAGTCTGCATGTATGAAATAGCAAAGTTGAACTGTAGATAACACATTTGTAGCTCTTTGGGGTACAGTCTGAGGTCAACAGACCCAGATTTTTGAGAGCCCAAGTATGCTGGTAAGCTTCAGGACATGGGGTACTCCCTAATGACAGTATCATTGTGGCAACTTTTTTTTCCTGCCTAGAAGTGAGAAGGGAGGTAAGAATTTCTGGAGGTGTAATTATAAATCCATGTGTGGAATCCAGTTTGAGGATGGCAAATTTTAAAGCCTGAACTTTTTGGGAGTTGTCCAGCTGTTCTGGAATCATCAGCTGAGACCATCCCTCTGTCTGGCTTCTAAAATCCTTTTCTTTGTCAGCTTTGCTGTGGTATTTATTTGTCAGCTTTTGTTCTGTGGTATTAGAACCTAAATGCTCATTGATCAGCCCAGAGTTCCAGGTGCTCTTGCCTGGAAGAAAGCAAAATGTGGGAACAGTGCCTTTGTGCAGGTTTGTTGCTGAAAGGACCTTCAAGTGTTTTTCATCTGGGATATGCCTGTAGGAACCTTGAAAATGGCCAAGATTAATCAAAAGTAAACTGGTTTTCTTCCTCCAGGTCTGAGGTATGTTTATTTTCACTAGTATGTAATTTATCTGTAGCCTTATTTTTCAGCAGGCAAATATGCTGACTGTGTCTGTTGCATTTCCCAAGTGAAATTCTCTGGCAAGCTTCACATCTTCTAATATAATTTTGAGGTTCTGATGTAATCAAATGGTTGAGTGTGAAATGAATGGGAAATAATGGTAAAAAATTGTTCTTAAAAAATCTGTATGGAATTAAAATGTATTTTAAAAAATATATTTTCATATTAAGGATTTGTGGTATTCAGTAATTTAACTCTGGTCTTATTTTTTTAATTAAAGCGATGTCAAGTTCTTGAATGCCTGAGGAGAAGTGGGGGCAATCAAGGTTACATATTTTCAGCATAGCATAAAAATTCCTAATAATTAAGCATTTTGCAAATGTGCAAAGCCAGTGACTAGGTGAGAGCAGATAGTTTCTTGTTGAAACATCTTAAGAGAGTTCTGACTGTAGAACTGTAAAATCCTGTATTTTTCTAAACTGTTTTAGTATTACTTAGTAGAAACTTCACAATTTATAACTAGAGAAATACAATATAAACAGTGATTCATAAACAACCTTCTGAAACAGAAAAGTAAATAAAAGTAATTTCTTCTCTTGGATATCTTGCCTTGAGCACAGAGATCACCTTGAGTAGTGTTGTCCTCCATACTGAATTTTTAACCCATACCTTTAGAGAAAGGTATAACTTTGTAAGTGACTTGAAGAACACACATACTGTCCTTAAATTATTTTAATTTTCTGATTAAAGATTGTTTGTCTCATTATTTATGCAGCATAAGCTTTGTATTAAGCTGAAAGCTGTTACTGGGTATTAAGAGAAGTCCAACTACAAATGGAAGCTGGATATCCACCAGCTGCACTTCTCATTTACTGATATAGGACTTTTTCACAGTAGTTTTCTTTCAGCTGTACAATTAATGCTTTAGATTCAAGCCTAATTTTTTTTGTGAGATCGGGGGTAGGAAAAAAAATGCTAGATTAGAGGAGTAAATGGAAGTATTGGGGCCAGGGGGGAGGGAATAAAGGCAAACATTTTAGCATAAACAGCAGAGGAGTAGGGCAAGCTAAGTAACAGTTATTTTGTGTATTTTTTTCTAAGTCAGTCATGAAGGCAGTGTTATTCTCTGCTCTCAGAGCATATGAAAAGAAAAATTAAAGCATGTTCAGGTGCATCCTGTGGCTTCTTCAGAGCCCCTTTATCTGTGCTGCCAGGACTGACCTACTGCAACAAAAAATGCCTTTCCTTCACAGAAGGCAAATAATAAACATGAGTGCACTGGAGTTGTTGAGGAAACAGCCCAGCTCCAACGTCTCCCTATCTCCAAATAACAAAAGATTATCTTGGGTTACTCCTGCTGTTGCCTTTCTCCTCTCAGCACCATTTCTCACACTTGCAGGTCACACACCATCCACTCTCATGTCCCTCCTTATCTGTTCTCAGAGTTTTTCTTTTAGTCTTTTGAAGCACAGGAGCAGCAAGTTCTAGATGAAATGCACTTCCAGAAGCATAATACCTGAAAAAGGGGCTGTGTATAATAGGGGGACCACTTTCATCTGCTGAGCAGGGACATGGGCTGTTTTATGGGATTGTCTCCAGTCTTAGGGTTTTTTGGCTGGAGATTGCCTGTGAACTGTTCTCTCTCAGCTAGTTTCTGATAAGTTATTTCTGTTAGGCTGATATTACTTAATTTAAAAAAAAGTGTAATTCAGTATTCAAGATGGTCACCAAATTGATCTGAATAAAGGCAGTCTCTTGCTTTCATGTTTCTTTTGTGTAAACTGTAGGTTAATGAAGTGATTCATTCATTCCATCCAGCTAAAGCTGAAAGTCTGCAGAGGGGGATGAGATGGGGGTTGCAGATGCTAGGATGAAAGAAGAAACAAACCAAACACAGAATGAAACTTCCTGAGGTATCTGTGGTTCCTTCTGAGAACAGGCAGCCTGTGCCTCGCTACAGATCTGCAGAATTGATTGTTTCCGAGAACATAATCAAAGTTGCTTTTGATTCCTAAATGCTGCAGTTAGATGTATTTTTGCCTTTGGTCTTAATTTCTGTGATCTGGCCCTTACTAAATGCCACTGCATTTTGATTTGTTTCAGTTGGGTGCTAAGTGGTGGCAAATCTTAATTATGCAGTTTTCTTTGGCTTTCGTGGCTGGGGTGAGAATTCTTGCATGATTGGCATAAAACAATGGTTAAAAAAATGGCATGCTCAGTTGCAATGAAGCAAATAGGATGCTGTGGTGTCAGGAGCTGTGAGTTCTTGCTGTTGTCCTTGGGATTATTTCTCTTTTTATCCAGTAAGCCTCTTGCATGAAGCACAGAAACAGTTCATAGAACCCCAGAATGTCAGGTGGGAAGGGACCTCAGGGCCCATCTGCTCCAACCCTTCTCATATTAGTGTTGATCTGAGATGTCCCAGCACCCATCCAGCTGAGACTTCCAACTTTCCCAAGTGGGGGAATCCCCCCCTTCCCCTGGGAGACCATTCCAAGGTCTGACTGTCCTCAGGGGGAAAAATTTTCCTCTGGTGTCCAATGGGAATCTCCCCAGGAGCACCTTGTGCCCATTGCCCCTTGTCTTGTCCCTGGGACTCCTTGTCCACAGGGAGTCTCCATCTGCTTTGTAGCCCCCTCTAAGTCCTGGACATGATCAGAAGGTCTCCCCTGAGCCTTCTCTTCTCAGGGCTGAACAGACCCAGTTTGCTCAGCCTGTCCCCATACGGCAGTCCTTGAAACAAAAGTTAAAACTGCTCAGTTGGGAGTACAGACAGGCACAGTCTCACCCATCTCTCAGCCTTTAACTCCTGCATTTGGGATTACTGTATGTATAGAAGTTGCCCTTCCCGTGCATGAAGTGCCTGTGGAAAACCTTGGGTTGGTTGGAAGTGAGGAAGATGGCTCTGAAGGCTCTCCAGCTCCTGAGGTGTGGAGCCCACTCCACTTAAACCAGGGAGGCTGAAGATGCTTTGGTTCCAGCTTGTGGCTGTTTGTGCACGTTCCATGTGCTTGGGTGATTTGGCTTTGTGTGTCAGATCGGTTCCTTTGGAGGCCTGAGCGAGGATGCTGGGCTTACAAATCCAGACTCCTGGCTATTTGGCTTTCTCAGTTGTCAGAGCCCTCAGAGAGGTACAGCAGCAGAACTTTAGGCAGTGCCTGAGGTTTCATGGGGGGGCTTGGCTGTCAGAGCCTCTGGAGGTGCACGTGGTGTCCTTTTCCTTGGACCCACATTTGGAAAGCAGGTGTCCCAGCTCCTCTGACCTGAACTCGAGGGGCCTAAGAACAGTGTCTGGATTTTACTGGGGGAGGGGGGGAAATTAAAAGAAAAAAAATTGGTACTATTGCTGCTACTTTTATTTTTCTTCTTGCTTGTTCTTCAGCAAGGGTGCCTTGCTTACTAGCAGGCTTCTCTTTCCATACTTATTATTTTTATTCAGGTACAGTGTATTCATACAGTGTATACAGTGTATTCAGGTTCAGTGTATTTTATTTTGGAATAAAGGCAAAAGCTTTGCTGAAGTGATGTTACAGTCTCAAAGTGATGCTTCTTTCCAATGCCAAGAAAAAAAACTGAATGTAAAGTCCTGTCCATAGGGTGGACTTGATCTCAGAAGTCTTTTCCAGCCTCAATAATAATGTGATTGAGTGTAAAAAGTCTCTCTCTAACCCCTCTGATACTTGTTAGAAGCCACCCCTTAATAATTTTGATAATTTGGTTAAAAAAATTTAGTCTTGTCTCCTAAGCATTCTAAGTCTAAAGAAATAGAAATACAGGAGGAAAAAAAAAAGAAGGGGAGGGATACTGAGTATTTTCTGAATAATAAGGTGAAACCTCTCTGTGAAACTACTTCTCTACTAATTAATCCTAAAATGAAACCAGCTTTCTGAAGTACAACTGTGTAACAAAAAGCTTTTTGATAAAGTTTGCTGTTGGGAATGATCTCATCCTAGTGACCAACTCCTCACTGTGCAATGCTTCAACTATTTGCTGAGACAAAAGATTGCTGCAGGGGCTGAGCACCGGGGGATCTGTGCTGGGGAGCTGTGTGTCCCTGCAGCCTCTGTCCTGCTGTGGCAGCAGGTAGGAGATGTCCTTGGGACAGCTTTTCACTTCAGTTTAGGAGCAAGAGAGAAATCTTCCAGGTGGCTTAAAGAAGATCTGATTCCTGTGAGTTGGATATACTCAACTTTCTGGCAGTCGCATTGATTTTAAGGTTCTTTGTGAAGGAGTTAAATTAAAAATGATGTAACTTATAAATTATATGATTCAAAGTGATCCCAAGGTTAATAAAGTTACTTGTTTTAAAACTTATACAGAAGTCTTACTGAGTTACTGTGCTAAAATTCACCCATCTGTATTTTGCACTGAACGTGCTGTCTTGCCACAGTAGGAAATGCTGGCATCCCTGAGGTGGGCTGGAGCACTTATCACAGGATGGTTTGGGTTGGAAAGGACCTTAAAGATCAGCTAGTTCCTCCTGCCATGGGGCAGGGACACCTCCCACTAGGCCAGCTTGTTCCAAGCCCCATTTATCCAACATTCCCTTTAGACGGTAGCATTGCCCCAGACTCAGACAAGAAAAACATCCAGTGCCTCCTGTAGCTTCTCAGAATAAACCCTGATATGTTCACCACTAAGTACTGGCTGCTGGTGTGTTTGTGCTGCTGGGGCTGAACTCCTCTGGCCTTGGGAACTGAATCTGCTGGGAGGAGAACCCTCCTGCCCTTCTCCCCACACTGCATTCCTGCTGCAGGATTGGGCTCTGGGGATGAGGGGATTGACTTTTACTGAAACTTCTGGAAGCAATGGAATTTTATTCGGTACTGGAAGGTACCAGAAGTGATATGGTAGAATGCCATGTGCTTTCTACCTTTTTCCATATTTAAAATTATAAAATTGTTGCTTTAAAAAATATAGTTGGCTGGAAAAAGACTTCTGAAGCAAGAGCAAAGCCCAGCTATGCAATTCCTGCCGTTCTCGTGGGAGGTGACAGTTTATCTCTTGCTTGCTGAGTCAGAATTTAGTGATGTGCCAGAAACAAAGTAAGCTTGATTCATTCTAAGTCAACTTTAAAAATGGGAAGTTGTAGTTTTCACTGGTTTTGTTCTTTGTTTCTCCCCTGTGTGTGGTTGGTTGTTGTCCTTGGACGCATGGAGAGCCACGTGCTGGTTCAGAATGCAGTGTCCTGGTGTATGGGGAGCCAGCAAGCTTGGACTCCGTTCAAACACAAATACAAATATTCTGTTGCTGCCAGTTAATGAAATGCTGGAAAGTAGAAAACCAATAGAATTGTATGAGCCACTATACTATACTTGTCTTCCATTTAGTTGGAACTTGTCTTAAAAATGATGAGAGAATTGATTGGTAATTCTGGAGTCGTAAGAGCATCTCAATCTGACTGCAGCAGCAGTGACTGTGTTTCCCTTACATCTTGTTGATTTAGAAATCCCCAAACCTGGGTGGCATAGGAGCAGAGCTGTTAATTACAACTTCTTGTTTTGTTAGTAACTGTCAGGGAAGTTGCACAGGCCAGATCCACACTGTTCCAACCTCCAAGTTACATTTTGCTAGCTCTGGAAGTGATATTTAGGAGCAGAGCCTGGAGGTGTGAGGTTGCTGTTCACACACCAGCCCAGCCAAGCAGCAGACAGCGGAGCAGCTTTGTTGAATCTTGCCAGTGAGCTTAAAATAAAGACTAAAAAAAATAAAAATGCAAACAAGTTCAGGTCATGAGTAGCTCCTCTGCCAGCCAGCCCCACGTCTGGAACAGAACTGGCAGCCGTGCGGGCACAGCTCAGACACCTCCCTGCCTTGGGGTGCTCCAGTTGGGGTAGTGGCTGGTACCTGAGCTGGGCTGCTCTGGGGCTCAGCCAGGCTGCAGGTGAAACTGTGGCTAGACATAGGAACAGCTTGCTTTTCTTTTTTTTTTTTTTTTTTCTCTCCTTCCCCTCAATGAGTCTGAGCTGAAAAGTTTCAAGTTCAGCTTAAAAGCAAGATGGGTTGATTTTTTTTTTTTTTTTTTTTTTTTTTTTTTTTTTTTTTTTCCAGTAAGAAGCTACACATTGAACTGATGAGCTTCCTTGATGTGTTTAGTGGGTTGAAGTGACCTGGCAAACTGTCCCTCAGCTGTGTTCAGTGCAGGAGGGTTCAGGGATGTGCAGCTGCAGGCTCTGCTTGCACTGCAAACCTCAGCACTTCTGGGACCATCACCCTGAGTAATTTACCTGTGTGCTTGACCAAAATCTAGGCATTGGATTTGAGGTCCCTGTATGGAGGAGGGAGGGATCTTTTTATTAGGAAATTAGTTTTTTGGCACTGGAACAGCTCTTAGGCTTGTTTAATTGGTCAGATGGGGCCATAGTACACTGAATAATTGATGTGTCAAATATGTGTCTGTGTTCTTTCTCCAGTGTGTAGGCTTCTCATCCATCTTGTAGCTATGCAGACCTTACTTAATCCCAATAGCTGTGAGAAATGGAAATCACACGGGTTAAGTATAGTGCTGGAAAGTAGTTTTAGTGATGTGTCTGAAGCATTTTCACAGGGGAAGCTTTTTTCATCCAGCCATAGTAAAATATTTGTGTAGTGTTTGATTTGTGAGGACATTATTTGAGGTCTTTAAAGCAATAAATCTGGGCACTAATTTACTTGATTGCGATGTAAAATAATACACCTGGTACTGCTTTCAGTCATGATGAGGAACTGCTGCTGATCTCACTACATCTTTGGAGCAGCTATCACTTTCCTTGATAAGCACAGAAGTAACTGAGAGAACAGTTCCCTTGGGCTCCCTCTGTTTAGGGTATCATTGCCTTGAGAATACTGACAAGCTGAGGCTGCTCCTCGGCTTTCACCAAAATAAAACAGTCTGTTGCAAAGGAATTTTCTAAGATTAGGAGTCTCACTACTTTTTTTTTTTTTTCCCCCTTGCTGTTTTTCTCCACCTCACTTCTTATTTACTGTGATCAAACAGCAGTTTACAAAAATGCAGAAAAACAGAAGTGTGTGAGTCTCACAGCCCCCACACTTCTGGCTGGTTTTGCCCATGGCCACAGCTACTAATAGGTCACCAAAAATAAAATGAAAACCCATTAAGTTTAAATAAAAAGTAAAAAAATTAAAATTAACAATGCATTGCAGGGCAGAGAGAGGGTCAGATGAATGGCTCTTAGTCTGGAGCTCTGCAGCCATCTTCTGCAGGGTGTTATGGAAGGGCCTGTCTGTCAAATACCCCCCTGCATTGTGGCTCAGAACTTGAAACAATTATTTCATCTGTTCAGGTTTCACACAGCTGCCTGCACCTTGTTGGAACCTAACTCCAGCTCATGTTAGCTACTGAGACCCCATCACACTTTTCCGTGCTGGACTGAAACAAATCTGGGTTTGGAGGCAGTTGCATGATGGGAAATTTGTTTTTCCTCTGTTTCTGTTTATTTTTTGTTAGCCTTAGAAATGTTTTTCGTTAAAAACTTTAATTACACTTCTGTAGTTGCAAATAAACATCTGTGGGAATTACACTTCTGTAGTTGCAAATAAACATCTGTGGGAATTACCAGGAGATTTCAAGGCCAGTCAGTTTTGTCTTGAATCTGCTGCTGAGAAGTGAGTGATGCTGTTCTGAGTAACATAAAAGCCATGAATTTGATGCAGAATATGTGAACATGTTGCAGCTCAAACCAAATGTTTGACCCATTCAAAGGCTGGCATTGTCTTATGAAAAACTGCTTCATTTTCCATCCCGTTTGTGAAAAATGGAAGTTTACCTTTTACAGATTGACTTCTGTTTGTTTTCTAATTGGAGTCCCCAGGATTGCTCCTCTTGGGGAGAGGGAAAAATTTCTTTTGTGGTAGGGCACTTTTTTGGCACCACCTCCAAGGGTTCAGACTTAGAGACACCCCAAAAGCTTGGGTAAGATGGGCTTCTCTATGCCTTGGAAATGTGATCTGCAGACCCAAAGGCAAATATGAGTGTTAATGAACTTAACCCTATCTGGCTGCATGGTTCTGACCTTTATCTCCCCTTCTCCCCTTTCACCAGGTGTTGATATCACTTTCTGCTTTCACCTGAGAGAACAAATTCACTCTTGGTTGCTCTGATTTTAGCTGGAAGTGTTCAATGTTGGTGCTGTGTGATAAATAATGGGGAAATGGTTGGTTTTCTTCCCCAGCAGCTCCTTCCTGCCCAGGAGCTTGTTTCTGGGGGTAGGCAGGAGGTTGCTCTGGGTACTGGAGTTCATGCAGAGCCACCTAACCCAAGGTGCCAGCTTCAGATTACCCACATCACCCAGGGGTTGTGTGCTGGCCCTGCAGAGGGAAGGAGAAGAGATGTTTTGAGGCTTCTCTTGGAGTAGCTGGGAGAATCTGGGATGTTCCACAGGTGACTTTGGCACAGCTGGGATCTCACTGAGGTCCTGGGGAAGTCAGTGTTATCAGGACTTCACCATTTCAGTACCTTTGGTATCTCAGGACCCTAATACTGCATGATTGTATTCAGTCTTTTCCATGTAAAGGTTTTGGGCAGCAAGTCTTCTGAAAACTGCTGGAATACAGTTGTATTCTGAATGGTCTTGCTTTTAATGGGTTATCACACTTTGTACTGTGTATTGCAATGATTTTGTGTCATGAACTATTCTGTCAGAGGGTGCCTTCTAGTGTAGAAACAAGTATTTTGCTGTTAGGGAAAGCATATGGTCTGTCTCACAGTCTGCTGAATAGCCATGACTCCTGGAAAGGTTTTTAAGCTTGAAGACATGGGGGAAAAATCCCAAACCTAACAACAAACCCCTACCAGTGTTGTCTTGCAGTGCTTATTCTGGCTGGGCAGGGTATGGGTTCATGTGCTCCCCAGCTACAGTTCATGTGCAGCTCAGTTCATGGCCATGCAATCCAGACTCTGGAATAGGAAGGTTTGAAATATTTTGCTGTCAAATGCAGTAGATCCCTTGAGCAGTTTTGACTTTGTACTCAGCAAAGTAATCTGCAGCTGCAGGGGCAGAGGGCAGCCTGGGTTCCTATCACTGCTGCTGTGTGTTGGGGCAGATGAGTGAAGTTTGTGTCTGAGAGGAGCAAGGTAGCAGGTTCCAGAAAAACAAATAGGGAAGCTCAGTGATTTCTAGCACTTAAGTACCAATGACCATGTGTCTGTGCACTGGGTTTCAGTGGGGTTTTTTGCTTTCCTCTTTCTGATCCAGGTTAACAATTTGACTCTTGAGAATAATTTGTTGATGATGCAGAGTCCAAACCTGTTGTCTTTGTGAACAGAAAATGAAGACTGCTGTTGGCTTTGGTTGTTTTTAATGTACCTCACAACCAGCTTGCATTCCTTCTGTCTAATAAGAGTTTACAATGCATCTTCATCATAAATCACAGTCCCAAAATTTATGGGAATTGATAGGGAAGATGTAAGAGCAAACTCAGGTCCTGTCGTGTAACTATTGAAATTTGGCATGGACTAAACAGAAGTGCTGGAGCCAAGGGGAAGTCTCATTTCCATCTCCCCTTCCTAATCCAGAGTAGACAGAGGAAAAGCCATTTTACTTCTTTAATCTCTTTTAGGAAATAAGGTGCACATGGCTTGCCCTTGGGATGCTCTTGTTCAGGTGTGGCTAAGAGGAGTGTTAGGTGTTAGGTCTTATCTGGCTATCCTGGCACAGCCCTGCTGCTCAGACCCTTTAGAGCCATTCTGCTCAACTTCAGCTCCCATTTCTGTAACAGACCCCAGGCACTGGAAACCAAGCTGAGAAGCTCCTGGGTGCAGAGGTAACAGACCCTGGGTGAAGGCAGATAGAGTTTCCTCTGAAGCTGCATCTGTTTAGATTGCACAGAAAGTAAGCAGAAAAGCACATTGAATTCTAGCACCTAAGTAGGAGAGCTCTGTGTGTGTGTGTGTTTAATTAATTCCCCTGCCTGCCTCTTATTCCTTCTGTTCCTTGCTGACATTTTGCCTCTTGAATAAGGGGAGAAAACTCTTGATGCCCTGTTGTATCATAGAATGGTTTGGGTTGGAAGGGACCTTAAAGCTCATCCAGTCCCAACCCCCTGCATGGTCAGGGACCCCTCCCCCAGCCCAGGGGGCTCCAAGCCCCATCCAACCTTCAACACTGCCAGGGATGGGGCAGCCACAGCTTCCTTGGGCAACCTGGGCAACCAGGGGCTCAGCACCCTCAAATTCAAGAATTTCTTCCCCATCTCCAACCTCAATCTCCCCTCTCCAAGTTTTAACCCATTTCCCTTCTCCTCTCCCTACCCCCCCGTGTCCAAAGCCCTCCCCCAGTTTTCCTGTAGCCCCTTCAGATATTGGAAGGTTGCTCTGAGCTCACCTCACTCATATATATATGCAAGGAGGGAACATCTTTCTCTTGAAAATACTGCTTCATGTTGCATCTGAAAGTGGAATGAGTGCAGTAAATAAAATACAGAGCTGGGGTGGAAACTCTGCCCTGTGGTTTGTTATGGAAATGTGTGTCCTTGGAACTGCTCACAGAATCATGTCTCCAAAGGGCAGCTGGTTCATGGAATAGATCACTGGGAACAGAGGAGACACTGAATTTGCCATTGATTGGATTCATCTTACAGTCTTGTTCAGCTTCTGAAGTGATGTATGACTGATTGTTAAGGATGAGGTTGATGACTGGTTTGGTTCCTATTAAATGTTCCTGAACATCTCAAAATACTCAGGTTATCAAACCTATCAAACTGATTTGCTCAGGTGCTAGACCAAATTCTTATGCCCAGTTGTGTTTTAAATAACACTGTGTAGGTGACCTTTTCCACTGAGATATCTTATGTTTTGTTGTGTTTTGTGAGGTTTTTTTTCCCCTCAGAATTTTGAACCCAGGCTGCTGGTCAGGCTGCCAGTGTGGATTCTGCTTAGTTTTGGTGCTTTATTTTCTTTTTTTTTTTTTTCTCCCAAAGCATTACATGTAGAGTCTACTGTCATAAATCAATTTCTGAACTGAAAATCCAAGGATTAAATAAATCCTAAATGTCTCTGTCTTAAAGGTACTTCTGGGTCAAGGATGGGGCAGCTGCAGGTCAGGAGCCCTGGCACGTTTGAGTCCTCAAGTCCCTGTAAAGCCACCCATTCACAAGCACCACCTAAACCTCAACAGCAAGAGCACCTTCTGTTCTCTGTGGGATCCTTCAAGATAAACATTCAAGTGGTTTGATAGGGGTGGGGGTTTTTTTAAGATGTGCTGAGTGCTTAAGAGCTCAGTGAGGTGGATGATTTCAGTATCCCTGGAGCTGTGCAGCTCCCTGCCCTCATCCCTCATCCCTCATCCCTGCCATCCCTGATCCTCTCCAGACTGTGCCTGCTCCTGGAGGAGCAGTGATACAAGGGGAGGATTGACCTCTGCAGGAGGCTTGTGTGGTACTCAGGAGACATTCCCGGGCAATTCTGGCACTTAAATTATGGAAGTTGGCAGGCATCAACCTTGAAAACGTAAGTAGATTTAAGTCTCATGAATTTTCATGCTGTCTTACAATAGTAAAATGTCAGATACAATTCAGAATTCTACAGGAATGGTTTGGCTTCAAAGCTGTTGCCATGGCAACGTGTCATTGCTGAGGCAGTCGCCAAGGTCCCAAAGAAAGGGGAAATCCAAACTTCTCTCCTGTTTGCCCACACTGGTCCATTAGCTGACACTGCAAACAACAGCTTTTAATCTGTTCTAATTTTGTAAAATTGCTTTTGGCACCTCAAGCTTCCTTCTTGGCTTTCTTTTTTCCCCGAATCAAGAAGGAAGTCAGTGTTTCACAGTCCAAATGAGAGGGTGTTCAGCAGTCAGGGGTGCACCAGCAGCTGGGTGTTATTTGCTACACATCCATGTTGTGTTTGTCATTGTGCAGAGGGTCAGTGGCCACTCTGAGCCTTTCATCAGGGAGAGTTTGTGATCAGTGAAAGCAGAAAGGAAAACAAACAGCCCTGCTCTGGAACCATCTGAAGACTTGCCAGGCTAGGGTGTGGGAAAGTGTTGGGCTTCTTCACTGCTGCTCTAGAAGGATGGAGTGTGGGTGAAATGATTAAGAGAAGGATGCTTTTTGCTTTGTGTTGAAAAGCCTGGGTCCAGTGTGGCTGCTGCTGAACCTGTTCCAGGCTTGTGTGCTGTGCTTGGGACCTCAGTGCCTTTTATGCCTTGGAGCTGGAAGCCTTACACTTTGTCCTTGCCCTCCTTGGCCTGGGTCTGGAAGTGATAACTGGCTGCCTCCAGGGAGCAAAAGTGAAGTGTTAACTATGGCTTGAATAGGATTGAGCTCCTCACAGCAGTTCTGCAAAGTGAGAGCCAGATGGAGTTGGGAAGTCAGTAATGGAGCAGTGTGTATCACAGAGAAAACCAGACCAAGGCTCTCAGCAGCAGGTGAGGTTAAAGAGGTGCCAGTTGTAGGTTAGAAAGTGGTGAGGACTTCTGATCAGCTCACACTTCCAACTAACCATCCATTAAACCTTTTGAGGACTGTATGAAGTGACTGAGTGTAGAGGGAGTTGGGTTGGGACTAGCCCTCTGGTTCAGCTGCAGCTGGCATGGATGGGGGGCTGGCACTGGGGAGGGGTAGAGGGGAACTGCAGAGATTGTGTAGCAAGTTGCTGGTTGTCCATGGGAACCTCCTCAGGAACAAACTGGGAAAAATTGATGTGCCAGACAAAAAGAGCCACCAAGAGCAGAGGGGCTTTATTAAAGCTTTTTAAAGGCCAGCAGAAATGATAATGCCTTGCCTAGCCTCTTTTTGTCTCTTTTTTTTTTTTTAAGGCATGAGAGATAAGACCTGTTTCTTACAGCAATGTTCAGGGGGGGACTCTCTTGGTGGTATCCTCTTTCACTGAGGTAGATGAGGATGAGCTGGACTCCTGGAGTTCCTGGGAAGCTGGGATGATGTGCATGTCAAAACAACTTAATAAGTAAAAGCTTCTCATAGTCTGGCGTCTCCAGCTCTAGCAGGGAAATTACATGATGCTTGGTGAGTCCTGGTAGTGCTGGAACACAGCGTCTGTGCTCTTTGCTTTTGGAATGTTTCCTTCTGCAATCTTTGCCCTTAGGGCAGAAGCACTCTCCCAGACATTGCTGGATGCTGTTCAAGGGAGAACGTGGACCAAGACCATGCCCAGGAGCCATTTACATGTGGCACCCTGGCTTAAAGAGTCAGACTTCACAAATGTGAAATCAGCCCCTTCCTAACCACTGTGGTCCTGGGCACATGTAAGTCATGTAAGAGGCTGAGAACAATGAGGTTTGTTCAGCCCTGAGGAGAAGGCTCAGGGGAGACCTTCTGACCATGGTCAGGACTTAGAGGGGGCTACAAAGCAGATGGAGACTCCCTGGGTACAAGGAGTCCCAGGGACAGGACAAGGGGCAATGGGCACAAGGTGCTCCTGGGGAGATTCCCATTGGACACCAGAGGAAAATTTTTCCCCCTGAGGACAGTCAGACCTTGGAATGGTCTCCCAGGGGAAGGGGGGGATTCCCCCACTTGGGAAAGTTGGAAGTCTCAGCTGGATGGGTGCTGGGACATCTCAGATCAACACTAATATGAGAAGGGTTGGGGCAGATGGGCCCTGAGGTCCCTTCCCACCTGACATTCTGGGGTTCTGTGAAGTCAGCTGTGACACTGAGGTGGCCTTCCTGTTTCCTCCAGACTGCAGGAAGCTCAGTTGGTTCAGCAGCCTTTCATTAGAGGACAAGGAAGATGTGAATAATGAGGGCTGCAGTTGCACACTGGTGTCTCATGTCCAGCTTTTCATCCATTCCAGCACTTCCAGGGCTTTTTCTCCATTGCTGCCCTCCAGCATATCCTCCCCAGCCTGTTTTCATGTCTCGGGTTGCCTTGGTCCAGGTGCAGGAGCCCTCACCAGGTTCATCTGGGCCCACTTCTCCAGCTTGTCCAGGTCCCTCTAGATGGCATCCTGTCCTTCTGGCTTATCAACTGCACCACCCAGTTGGTGTCATCACCAGACTTGCTGCTGGTGCTCTCAGTGTCACTGTCAGTATTGTTAATGAGGGTATTAAGCAACAGTGGTCCCACTGTGGACTCCTGGGGGACACCACTTGTCATTGTTTTCCATTTGAACTCTGAGCCCTCTAACTGAGGTGTGTTCCTCTTTCATTCTTAGTTCAAGACTTTGGTTCTTTCTGCTCCTTTTTCTAATTTGAGTGCAACCAAATCCTTACTTTATGAATCTTGGTCGCATCTCAGATCATTCAAAATTCCTGTCTGTGGTCTGTGTCCCCAAAAAGAGGATGGGGTGTGGGACAGAGCTGCCCAGAACCCCCCAGGTACAGCACATGGCAGAGTCACTGGAGCTGTATTGATTATATGTAAGAGGAGGGAGAATTCCTGAATTCTTAATCCCTTTATTTTTAGATGCAGTTTGACTAGGCTGAAGGCTTACTGTTCAATGGATTGTTCCAGAAATAAATATTTCAGAAGAGGATTAAACTTGAATGTAGAAGGCAGTTTTTCTTGTGCATCAGTGCTCATGGAAGGAACTGGCCAGAAATTGCTGTTCTGACCCTCTGGATCCAGACTGACTGCTTGCAGCAGAACTGGTCACCCAGACTGGAAGCCAGAGGTGCTGTTGGCAGCACAACCCTGACAGCTAATTTTAGCTCATTTAGTCCTGTTAGCAGCAGAGTTCTTCAGCTGTGACAAGAGATACTTTGGTATTGCTGAAATCACTTTATTTTTTATTGCACTTCTACTGGACAGGAATGTGTGGTCACCAAGGGCATTTTCTGCCTTGGCTTTTGGTGTTTGTTTTGTGGATCTGGATGTTTGTGTCTTACATTTTTTTTTCTTCTGTTTAGACACACCTGAGACATCTACAGAAAAATTCAAAAACCTCTTCTGTCAAAGTATTAAATCTCAGCCTTCTCAGGGTGATTTCAGCCTCTTGTCTGCTCGCTCCCATCCTCTTTGGATGGGCACTAACTAACTAAAGACCCTTGGCTGCTGGAATTTACCTCTTAATTAGCATCTCTTGCACTGTCCAATCTTTTGGGACCGTTCTGGAAGGTTCTGTGGTTGGTCTCTGGCACTGATGATTTTGCAATCTGAGAGTCACATCTTCCAGCTTTCTGGAATCCCTGAGTGTTGTTTCTTCATTCAAATTGCTCTTGACACACAAAAATTCACTGTGTTATAAAACCAGGTCCACTTCTGCAGCTGCTTATTTACTGTCTGATTGTATGAACCTGGCTGCTTGATAACTTTGTCAGCTTGAATTGCTGCAGAAGCCTCTTTGTTAAGGCCTGTCCTCTTTGATCAGGATTAAATGTGGGTATTGGTGAAGAGTATCTGCTTGCTTTACATTTGATGTTTATTCCTCCGTGTGCCCCCTGCACTTGGGAAGTGTGTTTTCTACAAGTAGTAAGATTTGTGTGACTGCCATGGAATTCTGACTTGCAGAAGTGTTGCCCAAGAAGATTATTGAGTGGAACTCAGTCCTGTGTTTTGTTAGTTAACTTAGTTAGACCAAATAATTAGTGTAACTTCAGCCTTTCCCTCCTGGGAGTTGCTCTACTCAAAAATACTCTGGGTTCAAATGTAAGTCAGTCTCTTCCAAATAGAATCACAGAATGGTTTGGGTCAGAAGGGACCTTAAAGCTCATCCAGTTTCAACGCCCTGCATGGTCAGGGGCACACCCACGAGCCCAGGTTGCTCCAAGCCCCATCTGATCTGGGCTTGAACATTTCATGGGAAGAAGGATCCACAACCTCTCTTGGAATAGTATCAAATTTATTTGAGAGGCCTCATATGTGTGGGAACAAAAGTGTCCTTAACAAAAAAATCATTAAATATTTGGCAATATAACCTTTGAAGAAAAATCCCACCATATATTCCAGAGTGAATTCTTGTTTTAGGATCTTGGTGAGTTCAGTTATGGGCAAGAAACGAAGAAAGGGGCTGTAAAGTGACTGTAAACCTGGCTTGCCTTGTGTCAGGGTGTTGCAGTTCATTTGCTGCTAGTGTTATTCCTCCAGGAAAGGTCTGGGATGAAGAGCTGAGATGCTTTAATCTCCAGGTTCCATGACCACCATGTGTGTATATATCTCTCTGTATCTCTCTGGACATGTCAGGGTTTGTGAGACTTTGCATTTGAACTCAGGCCATTTGACACCAGGATCCTGCATTGCATGTGGACTGCTGGAGCTGCACTGTCTGCTGCCCCTCTCAGCTTTTCATATCAAGTGATCTGCATGTTCCAGGCATATTTAAGATGGGGAGCTATTTAAAGGAAGCTGTTTATCTGGAGATTTGGAAACCAAGTATGAAGGGTGAGACAGCAGGAAACTGAATGATGGGAGAGGCATTACCTGATGTGGGAAACGTGCTTCTGGATTTGGGCAGAAGATGTAAAGTGTTGCTTGTTTGAGGGAGCCTGTAAGAGCATCTGATATGAGGAATGGCTCATTCTGTCTGTTGGAAAAGTAACTGCACTTCAAGTACATTCCGTTTAGCTGGGGCAAGAATGATAATCATGATGGAAACTGGAGGTTTGCTCTAATATCACTCTTTGGCAGCACAGCAGCAGAAATGCAGCAAGCACTGTTCATACAGAAAGTACAAAATGATTGGCACTAGAAGCTGTCTAACCATGATAATTTTGTGAGGTGGGTGCAGGGGAATCTCTTCCTGGCTTCTGTCTTGGATCCTTTTTGCATGCTCTATCAAGGTAAGCTGCAAGTTTTTCATTGACCAAGGGGAGGTGGTAGTATACTCCATCCTTAAATGGCTGCCACTGAAGAGCTTTCAACAGAATAAAAACCATAAATTATTAATGTTTGCCCTGAAATATGTATATGCTTTTGGGATGCCTCAGACTTTCTGTTGTATTATAGATGGGGTGGATTTGGTGAACTCTGAGGTGAGAAAGAAGCTGAAGGTACCAGGCTGGAAGTAGTCTGGGGTATTAATGGAAGGCAGGAAGTTCCACTGGGGGGATGGGGAAAATTCTGAAATTCTGTGTAGAAAACAAAATGAACTTAGAGAAGACATTGGAATGTTTAGTTATAAAGGAGCAAGGAGCTTGGGAACCAGTGGAGCTGAGGAACAAGAACTGCTGGTGCAGGATGTGGAACTGGATATTACCAGGGTAGCAAACATGATGGGGTGGAATGCATGCATACCAGGCACTACCTGTTTTCTGATAGTGTAAGCAAGATAAAAATGAAGAGTGGGTGTGGTGTGGGATGTAAATTAAATAATCATTTTCCTCTCTTGTGATGCTTTCCAGTGCACTTGCATTAAAATGGTGTTGGGGAGGAATAAAGTTGCAAACTTGGAATCTGGGTTGCTGTGTGTAGACAGATACCTCTCAACATCAGAATAGTTCCCAGTAGTATTTCTCCAAACTGGAAACAGTTCTGGCTCTTCATGGAACATGTGGGTCAGTATTTGCTGTCCAGGTGACAGACGACTATTTTTGCCTGCTTTTCACCAGCACTTCTTGGAGTGGTTGCAGTTTTCAAACTATTGTGTGAGGGGATGAGGCAGAGTTCATCTCAGGTTGCTGTAAAAACTCGTGTATAAAAATCTTTGTGGCCACACCTGCAGTTTTATCAAATCTATTAGTCTGGGGTAAAACAGATTATTTGGCATTTGTGCTTGTCAGTCAAGAACACCCTATACTTCAGGAAAAAAAGGAATCTTTACAAGTGTGGATAGTAAAGACCTCCTCTGTAGTATAGGAATGCTTTCCTCTGGGGATTGTTTAAACAGCAACTGGAGATGCAGGTTTAGCAGAGGGAGAAATGGTTTTTGCCCAGACCCAGGGACTGGGGTGTAGGTTTCACTTCACTGGTATCAGACCTGTGCTTGGTACAGTGCTGCTTGGGTTAGGTGGAGCAGCAATTCCCAGCACTAAAAGAGGAGCTAAAACTTTTCAGTTTCTTGAATGTTCTGCTGAAAAAGATAGGGCTGTGGGGTTTTTCCTCTTAAAATTTTTTTTTCTTAACAAATAGGGACAAGTTTGGTGGTTTTGATGCAAAGATATTGAAATATTTTGTGAGTGTGATGAGCTGGTGCATCCCCATAGGTGTGGGAGGAACTTCAGTGGTACAGGCTCTCAGGCTGGTGTTTCTCCATTCCTTCATGAACTTGGTGCCTCTCCTTTCCATCCCTTCTGAAGGCAGCAGGACTCTTCCAGAGGGTTTTTCTCACTCCTGAATGCTTTACAACTTCTTAAAGCTGAAATGATGCTCTCTTCATTGGGCTGTTTTCTCATTTATCTGAAGGCTCTGGCACTTGGGTTCCAGGTGAGAGGAGGTGTGCATCTGTGGGGAGGAGCAGATGCAGTGTGTGTGTATGCATGGGCAGGTGCTGAGAGCACAGGTTGTGGTGAGACTGACTGGGGTCCTTGCTGTGGGGAAGAACAAGTTGGGCATTTCTCCATAGAACTGAAATACTTCACTGACTCTGTCTGTGTGGCTTGGTTTACATTCTTTCTCTGCAGAGTGCTGTCTGGAGAGTATAAGGAGTCTGATTTTTATATACTTTTTTGTGTGTGTAGTTTTGCTTGGTTTACAATAAACAAACATTAATGAATGAAGTGTAAAATATTTTACAGAAAAATTAGGGACATGACACCCAGTATCATAGATTCATAGAATGTCAGGGGGTGGGAGGGACCTCTGAGATCATTAAGCTCAAGCCCTCTGAATGCAGGATCACCCAGGGCAGGGCACGCAGAAACACATCCAGAAGGATGAGGAGGTGGTTCCCTGGGAAATCTGGTGGGTAGGGTTTCACTGAAATCCTGGAAAATAGCTTGCTGTGTGCAACTGGAGTATAGGGTGGTTGTATTTTTTTTTTCTTTCCCCCCAAATCTGTGTCCTCTTAAAATATGAACCCAAGCCCCATTAATAGAATGGTTGACAGAATACAGCATGTGCTTTTCTAGTTGAGCACCACGTCTGTCAGTACCTGTAGGTTTTGGCTTGTGAATGTACAGATAACACTGAGAGAGATTCCACTCTGTGGTTTGGAAGGATGGGAAATGGCATGGAGTGGTGTAGGCTTTATTGTATAAAAATAGCTTCATCTTTGCTTTCTTGCTTGTCTTGGCCTAACCTGTGACAGTTCTGCTGTATGGAAGCCTTTAGAGTGCCTTGCACAGGGGCTCTGTGTAATGATAGCAATAAATCAGGCCCCAGATGTTTGGGTGCCCCTTTAGCTTGTTCACCTCTGATAAAAATCAACTTGTCAAGCAGTCCTGGCTGGCACAGGTGGCTGTGCAGGTGTGTGCCTGGCAGGGACTTGGAGAGCTTTGAAACCATGGTCTGAACACCTGAAATGCTGCTTCATGGATGGCTGTCCTCAACTACTTTGTGTGCTTGCAAAAAGTCTTATTTCAATGCACAGTGAGGGAAAAGTGGCTCACAATTTTCATGGTATAATCTTAGTAGCTTGAGTAGTGAGTGTTGGTGTGGAGCAGAGGTGGGTGGGTAGTGTTCAGCTGAAGAGTAGAGCAGCCTGCCTGGATGACTCTGGGACTGTAGCAAAATTTTTTGAGACTAATTAATTTTGAGTAATGTAAATCATCTCCCAGCCACCCCTAATAAGCTTCCATCCAAGTACTCTGTGATTGTACAGCTTCATCTTAATTGTGCATGCATTGTATTTTGCAGAGCAGCAGTTTCTGAGGACTGAAGGAGCTGACAAAGGGAACCCCTGCTTTTGAGGTATGAACTGCTTTTCTACTAACACAACACAAGATTTAATTAAAAGCAAAGGTTTAAAGCAGCTGTGTGTACATGCTCAGGCTGCAGCTGTTCTGGGATCTACAGCTACCCTCAAGTTGTGAAATGTCAGAATCTCCAGTGGAAGTTGAGTAGCAGAGCCTGGCAGAGCAGGCGTGCCTGGCTGGGACAAGTGGAGTGTTAAATGGGCTCTGGGAGAAGCTGCATGTCTTTAAAAGGCATTAGATGGAGAGTTCTGTGGCTGGAACTTCTGCAGAATAAACACATCTGAAATGCACTTACCTTCCCATTTTTTTATCTTAAACACTCTATTTACTGCTCCTTTTGCATCCTTCCCTTTGGGTATTTATTCAAGTTCCTGACACTTCCCTGCATCTGTTCAGGGCAGCAGGGCTGGTGTGACTCAAGGGATGTCCTGGCTGGCCAGCTGGACCTTCTTTTCTTGCTTTTTCTGCTGCAAAGGGCAGGCGTTTTGTTTAATTTGGTCACTCAAATCTTTTTATCAGAGTAAGAGGACTACAAAAGATTAAAATGAGCAAACTAGGCTAAGTGGAAAAAACCCCAAAACCCTGATTTGATTTTTTAGGAATTTGGAGCAGCACATCACCCAGGTGTCTGGTCCTGACCTTCCTTTGTGGAAGGCACTGCAAAGCTACACTTTTACTGGAATCAGAAGCTCATCAGATCTGCAGTCAGAGGATATTTGAGGTGCAGGTGTTCACACAAGATATTTGTAGTGAAGGAGTTATTATTTCTTCATGGTATTTGTGTGGATGGAGGGCCCCAAGTGTCTCCTACCTTGCAGTTTGATGGGCACAGCAGTGCTTGTCCTCAAATGCTGCCTGTTTCTTCAGGTCCTGGGAGCAGCATCAGCCTGTTCATTCCACTAATGAATACTTCCTTCTGCCTTAACTTTTAAGGTTGTCTGGACTGTAAAGCAGTAAAACAGAGGGCACAGACTTGCCTCCAAATGATGAAGCTGTTGATGTCAGTCTGCCAGTGCCATGCAGTGCTGCTTGGCTGCAGGGAGTGCAGAAGAGTCAAATCTGTGTCTGCTAACATTGAGTACAACTGCCTTGAAGTGACAGTAGCTTTGCCTTTCTCTTAAAGCTTTTTTTTGAACAGGGAATAAAATTCACAGAATCATGGAATGGTTTGAGTTGGAAGGGAGCTTAAAGCTGCCCCAGTGCCCCCCCTGCCATGGTCAGGGACCCCTCCCCCAGCCCAGGGGGCTCCAAGCCCCATCCAACCTTCAACACTGCCAGGGATGGGGCAGCCACAGCTTCCTTGGGCAACCTGGGCAACCAGGGGCTCAGCACCCTCACCCCAAAGAATTTTCTCTGAGAACCCCCATCTCCCCTCTTCCAGTTTAATTCATTGCCCCTTGTCCTCTCACTACAGGCCCTTGTCAGTAGTCTCTCCCCAGCTTTTCTCTATGCAGATTGTTCCTAAAATGCCTTCTTTGGTCTCTTGAAGTGTCAGGTGCAGAGGTAACATGGGTGCAAAGTTTCCTCTTTCCAGTCGGGCTGGGGCTCTGGTGTAGGCATCGGGATGGGGCTGGACCCAGGCTGGCTCAGTGGCAGCCACCCCAGCAGTTGTTTATACTTTGGGTTGTGTGGCTGCCTGCCAAACCATCTTAAGTCCTTCTCTAAAAGCCTTTTGAATAAAAGCCAAAGAAGATGGCTTATCTCCCTCTGGGTGGGATGGAGGGAGGGGAGGTGCCTGGGATGCTGTGCGTGCTTCTCACTGCAGCCTCCATGGGGCTGAGGAGGTCACAGGAGGTGGAGTGAGTGTCCCCTCCTGCAGGGAGTGAGCAGTGGAGTGGAGTGAGTGTCCCCTCCTGCAGGGAGTGAGCAGGGTGTGCAGCTGAGCAGAGGAGATGGCACAGGAGTGTGAGTGAGCTTCCTGCACCTCCTGCTGCTCAACTGCATTTTTCATCCCTTTCCACTTGACTTTGACCAATGTGGTCTTAAAGTCTGCCAGACTCCTTGGATGTCTGGAACTGATCTCAGACTTGGTCACGTTGTTAACTGTCAAGCTGTCTGAAGGGGAGAGTTTGCTGAGTGAGAATTTTCCTCCATTGTACAAAGCCAGGAGTTACTCTCCCGGAGTCCCTGGGAGATGTGGTTGGACCTCTCCACATTTGTTGTTCTGTGGTTTCAGGACATGGAAACCAAACAGGTGTTTCCCACAGACTGTACTGAGCAGCTAAAAATGCTTCCTGAAGTAATTTCTTTGGGAACATTTAATCCATGCTCCCTGACTGCCCGGGTGAATAACAGTAACTTCCCCCCACATCCTTTGGAGGAGCTCAGGATGGCAGCAGGAAAGGGGGAAGTGTTTGTGCCAGTCTGGCACTGGCTGGGTGGTTCTTGTTGGAAACTCCTGTTCATCTCAGCTTGTCCCTCAGAAGTCAGTGGCTTCTTCCAGCTCCCTCTCTTAGGAGCCCTTTTGACCAAGGCCCGCTGCATGTTTGGCCATCTCACTTGGTAAACTCCCAATCCTGCCTATGGCTTGTGGCACCTAGGGTTCTGGTTGTTGTAACATCCTTAGATGGAGAGAAAAGTGCTTCTAGAAATATTTCCTGATGGATTTTTTTTTTTTTTTTAATAACTGTAGGATCAGTTTTATTGATGAGAAGTGAACAGGAGCAGCTGCTGCTGCCATACCTGGGGTAGGAGCAGGTAGCAGCTACTCCCTGCTCCCTCCCTGCAGCTCAGATAGCACAGAGCAGATCAGAATTGACTTCCTCTGCCTCTGCAAGCCAGAGGGGATTGCTCTGCCTCCCAGAGGGTTTTGCAATTTACTGGAGGAGGGGCTGGTGCATTATCACCCATCCCTTTAAAAGAGGCTGGAGGGAGGATGTGCTGTCCTTCTAGGCTGAGAATGCTGAGAGCAGAACAGAGAAGATGTGGCCTTTGAGGTATGAGAGCCCTGGGGAAGAAGGCAATGCTCCCCTGCCACTGTACCACCTATGGCTTTACTTCCATAAAGTGAGGGGGGCATTTAAATTGAAATTTTTTTAAAAAAATTGATTTTGGTTTTTTTCTTTAGTACTACACTGAACAAACATTTAGTCCCTTATCTTTCTCTTTTTGGAAGGGAAGCTGCCTGTGTCAAAGGGCACAGTACTGTGGTGCAGCCATTCCTGCAATAAGGAAGTGAATCAGGCTCTAGAGAAACTAATAGACCTCACCTGATAACATTGTGGGGACACCTCAAATTTCTGTTGTAGCTCTGTCTTTCACACAAGTTCAGCTCTTGTTTTCTAACCAGTGCCTTGTTTTTCAGCCATCCTTGAATGTGTTTGTTATCAAGGGTACGGAAATGTAAATACAATAGTGGTTGGACTGCAGTAACTACTCCCTTCCTCCTCTGCTGGCTTCCTGCATACATTTTGGAAGGTGGAAACTGTTCTTCTGCATTAATTCATTTCAGAAATGAGTGTTCTTCCTCCTGCTGCCACCCCATCGGATTTCAAAAACCAAAGGGGATGAGCAAAGAGAAACAATTACTCTCCCATACCTTCCCTGAGACAGAAGTAGCACAAGGGCTCTTGCTGTGGCTCCTCTCAATGTTTTCCCAAGCTCCAGCCAGATGCAAGCACTGGCTGACAGCACATCTTATTTTTTGCTTCTTTACCTAGATCTTTAACCAGGTAAGGCACACAGGCACCATCCTGCTTGAGTGAAGATGGTTTGTTCCTCTGCTTGCAAGGTTGGAGCATGTTTCTTAGAAGGACAACTGAAAAAATGGAGCACTGACTTGAGTTTATTTCTCCCAGACTTAAGTTTGCAGTTACTTTTCAGAGTTGTTTCCTAAGTCTGATTCTGCTTGTTCTAGCTGGGTCACTAGTTGTTGGACACTTTTTTAGGCAGGAATTTTGTCACTAAAACCAGCTTAAGGTAACAGAAAGGTTGAGTTGGTAGAAGCTGTGTCAGTGTAAGCAGTTCAATTCGCCTCAGTCTATGGCTCTCACGCTTTTCTATTTATTTTTTTTAAAGTCTTCCATGAACTTTTCATGGCCCTAACAACTTTTTTGTGACAGTTATTTATCTGCAGGTACCCAGGTCTTGCATAACCTGTCAATTCTCACATGGCTGTACTGCCTCCTCAGAACTGAGGAGTTGGGTGATGCTCTTCTGGCAGTGGGCCAGCTGCACAGCTGAACTCAGCTAAAGAAAAATCCCTGGATCCTCTCTAAGAATAAATATCACGTGAGAGGCAGGAGTGTTTCCCTGCTTTGAGAGAATTAAAATGGCATGCTGGGAGGGAATAACAGCAGCAGCTTAAGGGTTAGGCTGGTGGCCCTGGCTGGCTAGAAGGGATAAGCTGAAGTTCAGAGGAAGCAGAGGGGTCTGGCATGTAACCTTTAGCTTTCCTTGCTGCTGAGGGTGCCAGCCCGAGGTGACACAGTGCTCTCAGAATGTTTGTATGATTCAAGAATCTGATAAATACCCTTATGAAGGAGACATGAACATACTTGCTTCACTTCCAGTCTAGCAGTGGTTTAGATTGGGCCTTGGCTTACAACTTAAATACCTATTAATGTGCTGGTAAGCAATTCCTTAGCACTTCTCTGTACCTGCTTTTATTTACTTATTTATTTTCCTCCTTGGTAGCATGGGAGGTACTGGGACTGGTGTAGGCATCTGGTGATGTTGTACGTGGGACTGCATGTGGCTTATGTTCTGGCACGAACAGGCATGGGTGCTGGGATCACAGAATCATGGAATGGTTTGGGTTAGAAGGGACCTTAAAGCTTATCCAGTCCCAACCCCCTGCATGGTCAGGGACCCCTCCCCCAGCCCAGGGGGCTCCAAGCCCCATCCAACCTTCAACACTGCCAGGGATGGGGCAGCCACAGCTTCCTTGGGCAACCTGGGCAACCAGGGGCTCAGCACCCTCAAATTCCAGAATTTCTTCCCCATCTCCAACCTCAATCTCCCCTCTCCAAGTTTTAACCCATTTCCCTTCTCCTCTCCCTACCCCCCCGTGTCCAAAGCCCTCCCCCAGCTTTCTTGTAGCCCCTTCAGATATTGGAAGGTTGCTCTGAGCTCCCCTGGGAGCCTCCTCCTCTACTGCAATTCCCTTGCTGGGGGGGAAAGTCCTCTGCTGAGCTGGGGTAAGGGGCCAGGTGGGTGGATTTCTCAGCAAAGTGAATGTTCTCCCCTTGGGGAGTTTGGTTGTGACTCACTGGACATTGCCCTGCTTCACTTATAGTTCTGAAGCTAAATTATTGTTCTACCTTTCAGGGTTTTGAAGCTGCTCCCTTGCCAGGCAGGAGTGTCTCTCTCTCTTGGATCCCAGGCAGTCAGTATTTACTTCCCAGGCTTCTAGCAAATCCTTTCATGAGCTTTTGAAGCCAAAGACTTCAGTTCTGCTTCCAGAGGTGCCCAAGTGTGCTCAGCATTTTTTAGAACTATATGCTTCTATGTTGTGTTAAAAAGACTAAAAAGACTTACGAGTTGTTTTTTTTTTTCTCTCTCCTTTGTGTGTAGGCACGAGTATCCCTACTCAGAAGAACTTCCCAGTCACATGAAATATGTTTAATTTCCATTATCTCTATTATGGAGCTGAACAAAATTCATGGAGTGAATTGCAGGAGGTGGTGCAAAGAGCCAGACCCTTCCTCAGTGTATTCTGGTTGTACCCCACTGTGTAAAGACAGAGTTGGATATCCCAAAGCTTCTTAATGGAGTAAGGAGGAGCAGGCTCCAGAGCTCTGAATGCTCCAGGTGTGCTCTGCTGCCACCCTGACCATGCTCAGGGACTCCATGAATTTCTGAGCACCTGAGTGGCCTCCCTGGGAGTACGGGGACTGAATTTTCCTGGCCTGAAAAAAAAAAATCTAATTCTTGAAGCAAACAGAAAGCTGATAGTGCTTGGTAAAGGGCACGTTCCCTCTGCAGCAGTGTGCCCCCAGAGCTGCAGAGTTCTGCCCTGCTTGGTGCTCCTCAGCCTTGGTGCAGGGCATTAACAGAACATTTGCTTCTCCCTTTTAAATGTCTGCTTCCAGAACACTTGGTTGTGGTTTTCAGATGGCAACCCCAACCTCTCCTCTGGTTCAGATGTGTCTGTTCTATTTCCAGGTTCCTTTTGGGGCATACCTGTCAGTTCTCAGAGGCCTGAGGGGAGGGCATGATTCTCCAGGGAAACTGCTAAGTCCACTTCCTAAACTAATTTCATTGCTATAGCTAAGATTTTGCAGAATTTGTAAGTGGCAAAATCTTGTCCTGTAGAAAGGAGACTCATTTCATTCTTCCAATGTTTTTGACTTTCCAGTAGTGAAAAGCTTTGAGGTATTGTTTGCTCTTTGCAAATGTATTGGGAAAGCATTGGCAGGGTTGGTGTTCTGGGGCACCAAGCTGGTGATGAGCTGTCCCCCAGCCCAGGTTCCTGCTGGAAGTTACCAGCTGGGTGTCCTGACTGACAGGTTCTCAGGCTGTGATGGCATTGCCAGGGGAGGTGCTTGTTTTAATTAAAGTAACTGTAGTCAGTGGGGTCACTGGAATTACCCTGTGGGTAAAGGAGCGGAGGGGGTGTAAGGTGGGAGCAGAGGGGGTGTAAGGTGGGAGCAGAGGAGGTGTAAGGTGGGAGCAGAGGAGGTGTAAGGTGGGAGCACAGTGCTCCTCTGCCTGAGCTGCTGCTGGTTCATGTTTGTGTTTGCTGCAGCTCCTACCCCCTGTACCCTCTGAAGCTTTCTGCTCCCTGCTCCAGCTTTATCTTGGGTTTTGTCTGACACTAGCTGGTGTGTTGAACTGGAGGCACTTCTCTGAAGTCAGTTTGCTTGCAGCAGCTGGTGGCAGCTTTTCTGTGGCCATCAGGTTGTGTGTCTGAGCAGGAGAAGCCACAAAGCTGAGCCCCAGGAGCTCTACTCGAGAAGGTTTTTCAGTGCTGTTTTATGACTTGATTTATCCTCCTTTGGTATCTTCCTTGTGAAATAAAGGGAGCAGAGTTGCTGAGTGTGATCTTGCCTCGTTCTGCCAGGCTGTTTCCACAAGCCTGACTTGTTGTTGCTGTCCTGCAGAAAGTTCAGCTCAGGATTTTCAGGGCTGGAATGAACTTCTCCATGTGTGCATAGGATGTGATACGGATCACAGCCCATTAAAATTGCTGGTTGTTGCTCTTTTTTTTGCTCAACTTAATTTAAGAATCTGTGTCCTCTATGGTCTTCACCTCCTACCCTCTCAGATGTGCATATATAACCTAAGGGAAAATGTTGTGAGTTCTGGAAAGTCTCAAGGGCTTGTTAGGGTGTAACACCATAATTAAACTGGACTGAATCTCTGAAAATTAATTTTCCTCACCGCATGACTTGAGCTCTTTCTCATGTCCTGGTTTGTAGCTCCACTGTTCATACTATACAGTTTTCTTCACAAGCAGTAAAGAGATGAAGTCACCTTAGAACTGGAAGCTGAAATTCTCAAGTGAGCACAAGGTTTGTTGGTGTGGGAGCAGCAGATACAGGACAGATGTGGAGTAGGGTGAATTCAGACGAGGGACAAAGTGGCTGAGCTGAACTTGGGTAGCTGAGTGTCTTTTTGTGCACTCATTTATCTCCCTTTGCAGGTCATGGCAGTGAGATGATCGTGCAGGAAGAAGGAGGAGGTCCAGAATACCCAATAATAAAGTACCTAATAAAAATCAGCATTATTGACTGGTCTACTATATCAGCCATGAGCTACCCTGCTCTTCCTCCCCAGAGAAGGGGCTCTGGCACCAGCCAGAAAGCCACTACTTTCTGGTTTTGCTCTCTGGGAGGTGGAAGCTGCTTTCCTTTCTGATCCATGTGCTATTAAAGGAAAGCAGCTGACAGGAGCAGCTGCTTGCCCTGCCTGTTTGGTTTGTGGCTTAGCAGTCAATATGCAACACAGAAAGACAGTGCTTTGCTAACAGTCAGAGTTTTCATACCCTGCCCCCACTTTGCCTCTTTCCCTCCTGTCCTCTGCCAAGGGAAACCAGGAGGCTCTTCCCCGTGATGAATGAAACTCTCCTTATTTGGGGCTCCCAGCAAACCGTCCCCTGCCAGGCAGCTCCCAAACCAGCAAGCAGCTATGGTACTGGGGAGATGGTTGGGTTTTGTTTGTTTGGTTTTTTTTTTTTAAGCAATTAAGGAATAGATCATTTTAGATCTAAAACTTCCAAGTCTGTGCAGAAGGTGGGCAGGCTCCTTTCTTTTCCTTAGATAAGCATGTCTGGTTTTGGGGGATGAGAGACCTGCATTTCTGAGGTCTCTTATTTCAGTGCTTGTAGGCCTGTGTGGAGCTGGACACTTGAAAAGTCCCTCACAGTTATTATCTATGAACTCATCTTCCATGTGGCTTTTTTGAAGGCCAGCCAAGACCATTAATCCCCACCTTCTAGAGTCCCTAATCCCTGCTGGGGTTTATAGGAAAGTTATTCTTGTACTCCCAGTGGAGCTGCTCTGGCAGAGTCTCTCTGCTGCTGTAACTTAAGGCAAGTTTATTAATGTGACTTTTTATCAACTTGGCAAGGGTACAGCTCACATTGTAGCAATGGAACTTGGGACAGTCTTACCCCATCTGGGTTCAAATTGCCCAAAGGGAGGTGATCACTGAGGAGGCTGCTGTTCTCTTATCTCCCTGTGCTTGGCTCTAATTAGCAGTGGGAAAAGCCTCTGTACAGGCACAACTACGTGCCACCTTTTTTGGGGGAATGAATGCAACTGAAGTAAGAGTTGGAAGTGATCTGCTGGGTGGTTCACTTGTATCACTCTTCCTCTTCTCAGCCTGACAGTCCCAAAGCCTCCCAGCTCTGTCCTTTGTCCAGTTGCAGTTAGATAGATGTAAATCCCCTCTTCCTATGTGAGCCTACTCCCTTCCCATTATCTTGCTCAGACTTTTATTCCAGGAAAACTTCTCCATACACTCAGGACTGGTCCAGGTGGGCTTCCTTCCATTTGTTGTCCTGAGGCTCACTTGTGATTTAGAGAGGAATCAGAATCGTAGAGTGGCTTAGGTTGGGAGGGATCTGAAGAGATCATCTGCTCCAACCTCCCTGCCATGGGCAGGGCAGGAATGAGTGAACTATGAACCTTCAGCTCAGGATTGGTGACTCTTGTCAGCTTTGGCAGCATTGCTCAGCTCTGTCTGTGCTAAATCTGCAGCTGAGGTGGTTTTTAGGTGGGTTGGCACCCTTGCTGTCCAAGGGAACTGTGCTGCCTCTCCAGGGGTATGAACCAGGGGGAAATCTCAGCGTTCACTTCAGGCCTGTTTACAAATGGAGAGCAACTGAAGGGTTATTCCCAGAAATGTGGTGGAGTTACTCTCTTGAGTGTCTGGTGTTTACTGTCTCTAAGAATTCTGTGACCAGAATTGGGCTCTTAGGGCCAGATAACAAAAGAAATTGATGTCTTGGCATTGCTCAGCTGTCAGATGTACTGATAAAGAGCTTTGTAAGCTTTGTGCTTGGAGTTCCCATGCCATCTCCTTCTGCAGCCACTGCACATAGAGAAGAGATTCTTCTGCATAAGAATCAAGGCAAGTCCTGCAACAAATATCTCCTTACCCTGGGCAGAGGAAGCACCTGAGTTAAGGTCAAAAGGGAATAAATGTAACTGCTGGAAAACTGCACCTGAGACTAGGTTAGCAATCCCAGTCTTGCTGCAGAGTACATCTGTCTATGCACATAGGACTTCCTGCTGAGATTTTGGGAAGAAGCAGAAGCCAAGCTATGCCATATAAATACCATCTTTCAGAGAAGAGATGCTTCTGCATGGGGTGAGCCTCAAGTGTCATGATGTTATCTTAGGGAGCTGGAACAGCAGGAGGGAAGTCCAGGCCTTCTCAGGTTCATTGGCAACTCTTAACACTTCAGAGCAATTCCTGGGTCTGTTTCATGACCCCTTATGTCTTCCTTAAAGCAATATTTTGGAAGCAAGCTCTCTAAAGGGGAATACCTGAGTGCATGAACAAAACATGCTGCAGTCATATTTACTTTCAGTCATATTTACTTTCATAAAAATCAATGATGTTAATGTAGTTGATCTGGTCATGCCCAAAAGGAGGGGTTTTATCCTTAAGGGAAGAAGTCTAGGACTCCAAAATAGACTTGGATAATAAATAAATAAATATATTTATCCAGAGTCTTCTGAGAGTTCTGATTTGCTGTGCATCTGTAGCTGCTATTGATGTGCTCCCTGCTGTGGGAGACTTCCAACTGATGGAGAGTTGGGCATTTCCATCCTTCCCCTTGACTTCTCATGGAAGTAAGGACAGAGAGAAAAATGTTAGCCCAGCGATTTAAAAAAATAAGCAAAGTTGAAGAAAAACCTCTTTAATACGGCTCTTTCTGTGTCTGTTTCATGAGGCAGAACTCTGCTTGCTGTCCCCTGCCTGTCTCAGGTGAGAAAGTGACCTCTGTCTCCTGTCCTGTGTGTACATGAAACTTCCATTGGGAGCTGACCCTCCTGGAAGTTGTAATTGTCTGTAGTTTTCCCAGTCAGGCTTTTCTTACTGTGCTGACTTCTGGCCTCACACTGTGGACAAATGGGATCTCTGGCAGACAAGTAACAACTTGTGGGTGTTTAGAAGCAGCAGGGGAAGACCTGTGGGTATTAATCAGCAGGACTGATGGATGCCTTTCCATTGCAGGACTTGTTTGGTCTCCTGAAGCTTGATCGAGAGCACCCAAAGTTATTTTAGTTCTGAAGTTAAAAGTGGGAGAGTTAGTGGAACATCTGGAGTGAGCAAGAGTGGCCATTTTATGTCAGACATGGAAAATCTGTAGTTATTCCTTTTCTTTTTTTTTTTTTAATGTAGCCTTGTCTCATGTCTGTTCTTAGTAAAAGCCACTGGATGAATGAAATTCTGTCCCTGTTGCAGGAGAGCACTGCTGTGTGCTCCCCACACTACTTTATTCTCTCAGTCTGGGACAGAGATGGATCTTTCCCAAGCTGTATGTGTGGCCAGGGAGGCTGGGGGGTTGTTCTGGTTTGGTTTTCAGACTTGCCTTCAAGATATAAAATGGAAATGCTTTAAGACTTGTTCTGTTTGTAGGCTTTTGATCGACGGGTTTGAAGGTATTAAAAGTGGTTTTCAAAGAATATCAGAATCCCAACATGGCTGAGGTTGTCAGGGAACTCTAGAGATAATTTTGTCCAACACCTCTGCTTAAAACAGAGGCACCTGGAGCAGGCTGCCCAGGACTGTGTCCTTCTGGCTTTTGAATATCTCTGAGAGTGGAGACTCCACAGCCTCTCTGAGCAGCCTGCAGCTCTGATCTCTTGGTCTAGAATAACTGCACCAGTAGTGTTGGTTGTATGGAAGCTGAGGGAGGGACTTCTTTCTGACTTGATTCTCTGACCACCAGCAGAAGGGGAGACCCAGGAGCTTCCTGACAGTTCAATGTCTGCCAGGTGAGATGTGATCTCCTCTTTGTTAAAATCAAAGGTGAAGACAACTAAAATCAGCCATGTCACATTCTTAATGATGCCCCCTGAGTCTTCCTATTCTGTCATTATTGAATGCTGCACACCCAGGCACCTGCACACCTCTCTTTGTATATATTTAGACATCACAGGAACAGGAATTTTTATTGGTGCTCTTTTATTTGGGTATTCCTCCTGCTTTGATCTTTGAGGGAGGTCTGGCTCCAGCTAATTGTTTTTAATTTGTGTAAGTATTGAATGTAGGCTTTATTTTTAAACTGCTTTTACTTAACTGAAATTAATGATAATAAGTGTTATGGAACATGCATGTTACCTGCCACTGGACTACAAAGATTCCTCAAAGTCTTGAAGTCTTAGTATTTATTTGCTTCAGTTTGTTTAAAGGGCTTCCATAATAACTGGGAGTAATGTAATCCATCTTTTCCAGGCAGCTTTGTTTGGGCAGAAGTGTTTTCTGTGGGAGAGGTGAGTGCTAAGTTGAACACAGTGGAATCTGCAGGAGAGTTTGCACCCTCATAGGTGAGCTCCTACCAGGAGAAAGTGGTGGAAAATTGTTGGAATCTATGACAAGATCAATCCTGATGCTGAATTCCAGCCAGGTTTAATGTTAGGGTGACCCAACTTCCTCCTGGACTAAGAGGACTGTGAAAACATTTCCTTCCAAGTGGTGCAGAGCCTGTCTTTTAAACAGAGGATTGAATTCCTCATTGAAGAGACTCTGTTGTGGACGCAAGGGCCAAGGTGGGGAAGTGGAGTGGGGCATTGATCTCTCCTTGCTGGCATAAAACTTAAGGTTCCTGAAAAAACCATCACCTTGGGTCATCTGCCTTGGAGAGAGGGTGGACAGGGCATGGACCAGGGTGATGTCAGCTCATTGCATTTGTTAGATGGACAAACCAAGCTGCTTTTCCTCAAGATCTCTCTCTGTGCTTGACAACTGAAGTAGACTTGAATTATCCTTGCTGTTGTTTCCTCCCCTGGATGGCTTTCTCTTGGTCTCAGTGTTTTTCTTTTAAGTCTCTGTCCTTTAAAGAAAAATGGTTTCTTTTTTTGTTAAATCAAGGGCAGACCATCTTAACATAAGTGAATGTCTGCAGTTAAAAAGAGGCTCTAAAGTGAAGTGCAGCTCTAGTAAACCTGAAAAATGTTGGCCTGTCAGCTTGCAGGCTGACTTTAATTATGGCTTTTACATTGAGAGAGAAGAGGAGATCCACATGTGGAGAGGGGAGGTTATTTTACAGCTTTCCTTGGCTAGGTCTGGATTTCTGCCTGCTTATCTTTGTGGGCTTCATCATTTGACAAAGCAGAGGCTCTTCAAGCTGTGAGTGTCTGGAAGGCAGGAAGAAAAGAGAAGTTTTCTGAAATGCCCAGGAAAGAGACAATCTTTTAATGTTAGTGAAGAGGCACAAATACCAGGAGACTGTCTGCTGCCTTTGCTAATTCACATGCCAGCTGAATAATGGAGCAGGGTGAGGCAGGGCTCCCTGCCTTGTTACTGCTTTCCTAAGGGAAGTGCAGCTGATGGAAATGTTTCAAGCTCATGGAGCAGAAATGTTCCTTAAAGACTCCCGTGCAATCTAGTTGTAGAACTTGAGTATATTTGCAGTACCAATTAACAGCAAAAAAAAAGAAAGGCTTCCCTTCAAACAACAGAGGAATGGCTCATATCCCAAGTAATAAAACCCTACGAATGGATGGGTGCTCTTAAAAATAATGAGTAAACCCCAGAGCTATGGAGACTCTTACAAAGCATCATGAAATCAAGGTAACTGCACTTTATTTTAGGCCATGAATTTTCAAATCTTGAAGTTGCAATTTACAAAAGTTGCAAGTGTGTCATTAAAAAAAAAGAAAAAAAGGCCTTTGTCAGCTGGAGCTCATCTTTCCCTGTCCTCTGTGTGTGCTTCCCCTGCGCTTCCCTGGCTTCAGATTCTCCTGATGCTCTCCTGGGGGTCCCAGCTGGGACTGGGTCATAGAATCCTAGAATAAATTGCGTGGGAAGGGACCTCCCAAGGTCCCCCAGTCCAAGCCCTGCAGTCAGCAGGGACACCCTCACCCAGATCAGGGTGCTCAGAGCATCCTCACCTTGAACATCTCCAGGGATGAGGCCTCAACCACCTCCCTGGGCAGCCTGGGCCATTGATCCACTGCCCTCATGGGACACAACTTGTTCCTGACATCCAATCTAAATTTTCTCTTCTCTAATTAAAACCCTAACAGCTTCCCCGCTTGTCTTCTTGGCCACCTTGGCAAAGCCACCTGGAAGGTAGTGGTGCTGTTTTCCTTCCTGTCCCTCTCACAGTCTGAGAGCTGCTGTCCCTCTGCAGCTTTCACACCTCAGACTCAGTTTCACTCAGTTGCCTAAGGAGCAAACCATGGCTGAGCCCAGGCCTCATGAACTTTATGTTCATTTTCCTTTCTCCCATCCTAGTCACCTTTTATCTTTTTTTGACTCTAGAGTTTTTTTCTTTACCCAGAGTACCTCTGTACATGTGTTCCACTCCAGGGTTTACCTGATTCCAATGCCTTTGCTCATGTTCATGCCTGCTCACAGGTTTACTCCAATCATCTTCTCCCAAGTGCAAGACAGCAGTGCTTGGAGCACTCATTTTGTTATCTCTTTGGATCACAGAATCATAAAATGGTTCAGGTTGGAAGGGACCTTAAAGATTATCTCGTTCCAACGTGTGCTGTGGCTTGGGAGTCCTGAGTGGACTACATTGTCCTCGTGTTCCTCTGGGGAGGCCACAGTCACAGAACCCCAGGATGGGTGAGGTGGTCAGGGAGCTGAGAGCTCATCTGCTCCAAGCTCCTGCCATGGGCAGGGACACCTCTCCTCCAGCCCAGGTTGCTCCAAGCCTCATCCAACCTGGCCTTGAACACCTCCAGGGAGGGGGCAGCCACAACTTCTCTGGGCAATCTGTTCCAGAGGCTCAGCACCCTCCTGCTGAAGAACTTCTTCCTAAGCTCCAGCCTGAACCTCTTCTCCTTCAGTTTCAATCCATTGCCCCTTGTCCTCTGGCTGGACACTCTGAGGAAAAGTCCCTCTGCAGCCTTCCTGGAGGTTCCCTTCAGGGATTGGGGGGCAGCTCTAAGGTCCCCCTGGAGTCTTCTCTTCTCCAGGCTGAACAATCCCAGCTCCTCAGCCTCTCCATTCCCTGGAGCATCTTTGTGGCCTCCTCTGGACTGGTTCCAACAGCTCTGTGTCCTTCTGATGGGGATAATATGAAATTTTTTTCCCTTTACCTTAGTTGTGCACTCTTTGACTTGTTACCTAGAGGAGGTTGGAGATACTGGGACTTAGTTAATTACTAATTTAGTTAATATACTCCACATCATAGCTGTTGGAGAGTGTGCTGAGAAGGCAAACAGCTCTGCAAGTTCTTTGTTGTAGCAGTCCAGGTGTAAAACCAACAAATGCCCCAAATCTTCCTTCTCTGCACCTGACACTTCTTTTATTCTTCATAAAGCAGGGAGGCAATTACCTAAGATGTGTAAATAATAGTTGGAAACTCTCTTACTGTATTTATCTATTGTCTGGAGGAGAATGTGGTTTTCTATGACATGACTCTTGCTGAAATCCTGATGTTGCTGGAAATCCAAACATGCATTTAAGATGAGTAATCAGAGACTTTCTGGGATGCCTTGCAGCAGAGCTTCGGTGTGACAGGGAGCTTGGCAGCACGGGGTGTGGGAGGCTGGAGCTGGAAACTGCTCTCTGCTCTTTTCTTCAGCCCTCAGGAATTAGGAGAAAGGTGTGGAAATATCCACAGTCTTCTACTTCACTGGTGGTGTGAGGATGTGTGTGGTGGTGAGTGTGAGCAGCTCTGGAGGATCTGTCCTGGACGGGCTTCCCTCCCCTGCTGAGATGGTGACTGTGCAGCACCTGAGTACTGAACATACAGAATCAGGGATTGGTTTGGGCTGGAAGGGACCTTAAAGCTCACCCAGTCCCAACCCCCTGCATGGTCAGGGACCCCTCCCCCAGCCCAGGGGGCTCCAAGCCCCATCCAACCTTCAACACTGCCAGGGATGGGGCAGCCACAGCTTCCTTGGGCAACCTGGGCAACCAGGGGCTCAGCACCCTCACACCACAGAATTTCCTCCTAATCTCTAAGCTAAATTTCCCCTCTTCCAGTTCAGAACCATCACCCATTGTCATCTCACTACAAGTCCTTCTAAAAGTCCTCCCCCCCCAGCCTTCCTGTAGGCACCTTCAGATATTGGAAGGGTGCTATTGGGTCCCCCCAGAGCCTCCTCTTCTCCAGGCTGAACAACCCCAATCCCTCAGCCTGGCTTCCCAGGGAGGTTCCAGCCCTGCCTGCAAGCCTGTAGTTCAGGACACCTATTTTGAGGCTGTTGCATTTTTTTTTCTGGCAAATAAGTTGAGCACAGTTTTGTAAATCTTGTTGGAAAGACTTTCTCAGACATCCTTTGACTTCTGTCTCGCTATCTGGGAAAAACCTTTGAGGTGGTTGAGTGATTCCCTGCAACTTGAAACATCTGCAGAAATGAAGTGTAGATCTTACTGTGTTTCACTTTCAAAAAATAAAAGAATCCCACTGGTTCAGACTTTGAAAAAAAAGAAATAAAAAAATCAGGCCATAGATTGGTCATGCCAAGCATGAAATGTAAGAACCATCAGCAACTTATTTGTTGGTGTGTTGTCTCCTTGTGGAAGATAGATACAGACACCCTGCTCCTGGCAGAGTCCCTTCAGGAGGCTGCCCAGGAAGGGGACTTGGCATTGATCTGCTCCCTGCTCTCCTCTTTTCTTAGGTCTCAGCAGCCACACTGCTCCTGAGAGCCTCAGCTAAGAAAAGCAATCTGACTGACAGCAGAGAAATGGGAACCATGACTGAGCTGTTCCTCTTCCAGTCGGGGATTTTGTTCTGTATGGAGTTAGGAGCTAATTTTAAAGGAGCAAATGGATCTGATGAAATAACACACCTGCATCTCAAATGTGTGTATCAGTGTCTCCTTGACACAAACCAAAGCAGGAGATACTGCCTGCTTTCTCCCTCCTCTGAGGCATGCTCCTCCTGTGAACAGATTTCTCGGTGGCACAGAGTTTGCTCAAACTTTATTTTGGCAGGGGTGGATGTAGCAGTGACACCAGCAGGGACAGAGCCACCAACTATCAAAAATCAGCCTTAGGTGGAGGAGCAGAGCTGAGCACAGCTCCCTGGGCATGGGGTGGAGGTGTCCCTGAGCAGCAGCCTGGCAGGACCCTGAAGTGCTGTGTCACCGTGGGGCTGGCCCTGCTCTGGCAGAGGCTGGGACCTGTCCTCTGTGTGCTTCCCTGGGAATAAAACCTTCTGTTCCCTCTGCCAGAGACCCAGAGGAAGTCACTTGGTGTCTGATGCCAAGTATGATCCTGTTCAGTTTACAGGTTTTCAAGTATCTTTTCCTTTTGTGGGCAGCATCCTCTGCCCCCACTTGCCTGCTCTCCCCTTTCTCCCTCTTCAGATGAAACACACAAAATCTGGGTCAGACTGCTCATAAATTTAATTTCAGAGATGGTGCGTGCCCAGAGGCAGGTACACCCCAGAGCAGGGGAGAAACATGCAAAATGGAAATACAGAGTTTAGGAAGTAAATTCCACTCATCCCTAGATGGGAAAGTGGAGGCAGTGGCTTCTGCAGTGTTGTTTGTGTCGCAGAGGGTGCCTGGATGAGATGATGTTTCTTGGAAGTTATTCCATTAGGTCACTTAAAGTAAAACTTCTGCAAGGAAGAGCCAGTCTGACTTCTCTGGGATCTCTGGGATGTTCTGCCTGGGCTAGCAAATTGCAGATTTGGGAATGTGGTCAAGTATCAACTCAGAAGGTGGAAACATCCAGCAAAGAGCTGGGTTTAGAAGGGAGAGACGAATTCAGTTGGGTAAATCTTTCAGATTAGCTAACAGAGGATGGATTTCATTTATCAAAATGAATATATGCTGAAGATTCTGAGCATAAAAAAGAACAGATGGGGCAGATAGTGAGCGTGATAAATCAGCAGTTGCTAGAATATGAATAAGCTGAACAATCCCTTTTATATATATATTTAAAAAAAAAAAAAAAGTACCAATTAAGGGAATGTGATTTATTTGCTGTGGAATAATCTGAAGATTTCCTGGAATTGGTTGAGGAATGTCTAGCTATTGGAAAACTTCCTTGTCTGTAGTGCAGCTGTCACTGTGGGACTGATAACACTCTGCTCTGCTCCTTTCCACACCTCTCCTCTCAGCAAAATACTCACACAACTTGGTGTTCTTCAGGAGGGCTTGACAGTCCTCAGGCTCTTCCAGAGATAGAAATCTTGAGTCACACAGGTTGGTGTTGCACCATTGCTGCTTTTGTTCCCTCAGCTAATAAATAAACAAGAGGACCTCAGCAGTTGTCTCACAGCTGAAGAATTATTTAATATATCTGCTGCTTTCTGGAACCCCAGTCCTTCCTCAGGATTTGCCCTTTCATCTCGAAACTTACCATGGGAATTGGTATTCCTTGTGCTCTGTTAAAACCCCATTTGCATGGCTCTGGAATGCAGGCTGGGTTCACCTTCATCTTGATGGAGGTTCCTGAAAGCTTCCCCTGCACAGCTGCCTTGGGTCCCTGTGAATGGAAATGGTGCAGGAAGCATCTGCCCTGCCTGAGCTGGTCACCACATGGCTCTGCTTCAGGATTGCCTTCCTGCCCTTGGGCAGGATCTCTGCAGTAGATTTATTTTCATTTTGTCTTAGTTAACTCTGCAAACTCTACTCCAAACTGGGAGTGCCACCAGAGGTGGAAAGGGAGGAATTGCTTCTAGTCCAGTTCTAGTGTGTTCTTGGCCCCTGCCTGGGCTGGTGCAGGCTTCCCACAGCCCCTGGGGTGCTTTGTCCTTGGGCAGTTGTTTGCCAGGTGCTTTTACATGCTAGAGATACCAGTTCTGCATGGGCTACAGAAATGCAAAATGGCTTTTATAGGTTACACTGATTTATTTTCTTTCACACAAAGTTTCTACAGTCCCCGTCAATATAGCCACGGAAGTGTCCTGCTGATAATTTCCATAACTGAATTATTATTTTTTCCCAGAACTGAGATTGCTTTAGTGCCCTAATTCCTGTGTAGGTCTAAAATGTAGACACTGTCAATTCTGTTTTGTGGCAGCTATTGCATAAAGTGCTACCACATTGATGTGGACCAAAAAATCATGATGGGAGTCCATCAATTTTTTTGTGGTGAAACATTCATATGATGGAGCATGGTCTGGGTGAGATTAGCCTTGATTTGGGTTTAAGTTTTAACTCCTTCCCTAACCCCACTGACTTGGCAGCTCCTGCTGCCACTGGAGCTCTGGAGGCTCCATGAGTTGAAGTGCAGTTGGTTGGGTCGAGAGGAAAGGTGAGTGAATGCCACAGTGGAACAAGGACTAAATAATTTCATCTGATTACTGCATATGCCCTTGCACTGACTGCAAACAGATGAGCGTGGCTGTACATGTTCCTGGGGTTGGCTGTGGAGGGGTTTGGATCGTGCCAGAGAGGGGATGCTAAATGTTAAAGGGCCTCTCAGTAAAGCAGCTGGGTAATAGTTTCCATCCAAGGGGGAGGACAGCAATCACTTGCTACTTGGACAGACCCTAAATTAAGCTGTCAAGAGGAAATGCTCCAAAAAGGCTACTCCTGTTCCTGAAACTAAAATAGCAGGAATGCTTAATCTGAAGTGAATGGGAAAATTGGGAGCTGTGAGTTCAGTTTTCAGACTGCCATCTCCTAAGGAGCCTTTGGGGTGAGGTTCAAGAGAGCTTTTCCTGAATTTACAGAAAGTTTGAGGTTCTTGTTGGGTAACCCCCACTGCTTGCCTTTGTGCAGGACTAAGATCTGGTACTATGAACAGGAGGGACTTGTGACATCTGATTCAGCCTGAGCCAGCATGCCTGCTGGGAAGAACAGGAGATGGGTTTTTCTTTTGGCCTCTGGTGTGTTCACCTCAGCCTTTGCTTGCTTCTTGCCCAGGTCACTGGGTCACAGAATCATCAGAGCTGGAAAAGTTGTCTAGAGATCAAGTCCAACTTTCCCAGTAAAGCAGGATCATGTTCTCATGATCTCATGGATCATGAGCTGTGTTCTCATCAGGGTCTCGATTCTTGCATTTCCTATTAACATCATGAAGCAGCTTGTCAAAACAATTAAATATTGTTTTTCTTTCTTTTGATAAATAAAACTTTCTGAAGGAAAGGTTGAAATGTTCATAGCTCCACATTTTCTTTGGGACAGACTGACTTTAAGAGTCCTCATTTCTCTTTCAAACTGAAAGCAAGGGAGGATGTGGGTGAAAAGATGGCTATTGAAGAGCCCCATTTCTTCCTTTGGAGAGACTGGCCAATGCAAAGAGAAAACTTTCAGGGGTCACTTCCTTGGTGGAACCTCAGTGAAGAAATGTTCTCAGTTGTGTGCAGGTCTGTGTCTTGGAAAGAGTCCAGAACCCTACCTGAACGAGACCTTTTTTTTTTTTTTTTAAAAGACTCGCATCAGAATGAAAATGGCTTTTTAAATAACCGTAATTCATTCAACCGTGGCCCTGCACAAAGAGTTAAGAACTCCAAGCTTTTCACCTCTAGGCTTCCATGAAGTGGTAATTCTTCAAGGCCTTTATCTAAACCAACAAAAGCTGCAGTTGCTGCTTGAAGTCTGCTCTGGCTTGAAGTCTGACCTTTTATTGTTAAAGAAAATAAAAAGAATAGATTGAGCTGAATTAGTTTCCATAATATCCTTTCATGCAATTCCATACACAACAATATCAGTGTGATACCATTGTTTATAAGGAATGTGAAGTATTGCCCTGTACAGGCGTGAGGCTGGAGGTATGTGTCAGGGGCTGCGTGCTGCTGACCAAGAATTTCCTGCACTGGAGGAGTAGGAGCCTTTGTGTTGGGGGAACAAGAGGAGCTGTGTTCTGCCCTCCTTGTGGAAGTCACTGACCCTGGGCTGCTGCACAGTGGCCACTTGGGTCAGCCCTTCATTAACCAGCACACACAAACCCCCTTTGTGGTTTCCTGTGTGTGTCTCTGCCTCTTTCCTTTGCCAGTTTGGGATCTTCAGCTCTATTTAATGTTTTTTTTCCTACTGTGGCTTCGTGGTTCTTGTCCAGTACAGTGAGAATTGGTTGTGAAATGATGAATCACTTCACCTGAGCTCCTTCATATTTCTTTATTTGTCTGAATTTGTTGTTGGAACTCTAAACTTCACTTCCATCTACTTGTTCTCTACTAATTCTCAGTCAGGGACTGCTGCTGGACTCCTAAACCAGAGTCAGTCTTGTGTGAGCAGGGAGTCTCCCCAGATTGTGCATCTAATAGTGAGAGTGATACACACCAGCACTGAACTGCTCAGTGCTTCCAAAATTAGAGGCTGAGATACCATAGTAGGAGTATTAAGGTTGTAACTTTAGGTAGTAATGGCTCTTCATGCTTCTGGTTTTTACTGCCTGCACCAGACAGCTTCTGCAAATAGCCAAAACGTGTAACTAGAGCTGGTGACATCTTTGTTCTTCTGACAGCATTGTGCACACAAAACATGCTGCACTGAAAGAAAGTTTCAGAAATGTGCCTTTTGTCATTCAGAAGTGGTGGGGTTTGCTTCTTTAAATTCACTTCAGTATTTGTTGTTCCTAATAATAACTTCAAAAGGGTTGAAATATAAATGATTGCTTATGGGTGTATTTGTTCTGCCAGCCTGAAGACTTCAGCTGCAAAGCAGGTGAATCAGTTCAGATCCATTTTCTGGTTAGTTCCAGGAAGTTAAATTGATTGCTGAGATCCAGATCAGGGAGGAAAAGGTAAATGATGATTCTTTCTACTTTGTTTTCAATGTACAACTTCATATTTAACACCTACATGTGTACTTGACAACTAATTCTTCATATAAGCTCTGTTAGAACTTGTCCTCCCAGCACAAAGGGCTGGAGTGGGTTTGTTGGTATTAGCAAGGTTTGCTGAGGACATGACCACACTCCAGGACCCCAGCAGTGGGGTCAGAAGCATCACTGAAGTCTACATCAGAGCTTATGTAAAATCTTAATCTCCATAGGGGAAGCTGAGTGGAGTCCAACCCAAGAACTGAATTCGTTTGCGTCATTTGTCTTTCTGCTGCTGAGGATGTGGAATTAGCTCACAGATCTGGGGCAAGGCAGAAATCGGTATAAGATGGGGTTTATGCTGGCCAGGAACTGGGTTTTTTATTTTTAAATTTGTTTTTACTTTAAGGTTCTGATAAAACATCATATGAAGAGTCCATGCAGTAGAACCTGCTTTGGGTGATCTGTTTGTGGGGTATTGTAAACATCTGGGAATTACAGAGCACTGAAGCACATGTTACAGCACAGGAGCCTCACAGTTGTCAATATGAAACTCTGAATAAACTTAAAAGGTCTCTTATTAAAACATTGTCTTCTTTTTCTTCTCCCCCCATCCCTTTTCAGGTTGCACAGGTGCTAAAGCATGGCTGACTTGGATCACAACCTCAGTCTGGCAGATGCTCTGACAGAGCCACCTCCCGAGATTGAGGAAGAAGTGAAAAGGGACTTCATTGCCACTCTGGAAGCAGAGAAATTTGATGATGTGGTTGGAGAAAAAGTAGATAAAACAGATTATGTTCCTCTGCTGGATGATGAAGATGAGGCAAAACCTGGGAGCCAGGAACCAAAAAGCAAAGCCCATGCAGATGGTATCCAGGTGGAACGTAAGTGTCTAAAGTACAAGAGCAGACACTGCATCACTTCACATCACAGAATGCTTTTGCGCAGTGGAATACTGGGGTTTTACATGCTACTGGGTTTAGTCAGAATAGTTTATTGTAAAAGCAAAGACTGAGATAAAATCCTGTTTCTTGCTTTTCTACTCTACCGTCTGTTCAGTTCTTCAGCCTGGAAATGAAGCTAGCACAGTCCACAGAAGAATATATTATTTATGGTAATATTTTGTGGGCTGCCTCGGGCATCTCAGAGAAAGCACCAACCAACGCTTGTGGCTGCTGCAATTACCATATCAGTTCTTTCTGTCTTAAAATAGTAGAACTGTGCCACCCAACCAGTGGCAAATCTAAAGTGTAAAGATCAAGGACTCTGCTGAGTTGCTGCTGAGGTCTGCAGGTTAGCATCTTCCTAAGGTCCCCACTGTTTGGGAGCTTCAGGCTCAGATGTTTAACAGCTAAAGCTTTGTTTCTCCCCTGATCTGAGAGTCTACTTGTTTTGATTTCTTGCTGCATGTATATGCAGGTTCTGTGCATATACAGTAAAATGTGGTGCTGTCTTCTGGTTATTAACATCTACCAAAACAGTTGATCTTTATTAGTGTCAATAGCTTTATCAGAAACTGCTTAGAAAAATGAGGGTTATGTATTTGCCTCGCTGAGGAAAAAAGAAAACAGTGAGATTTGGGGGTCACCCACTGGGTTTCCTTCTCAGTAAACAATTTAAATCTCTGTCTTTGCCAGTGTGGTGTCTTCCCCTCCCCAAGTGAAATATACCCATAACATGTACTGCCTTCATTATTTTTTCATGTTTTGGCTTTGATGCTCTGTTAAAGATGTTTGGTCCTAGACAGGTAGCCTGGTGACTTCTTTTGGAAGAAAGTTTTCCTTTTTTTGCCCTTATCTTGATGTTCATGTTGATGAAAGTGGAACGAGCAGAACTATAACAATCACTCATCGGAATAAACAGGAACTCAGGAATTCTATAGTGGGGATTTCTGGTCTGTTTAAGGCACTTGCATTTAGGAGTGTGTTGAGTGCCTGGTAATACAGAAAATGTGATTTTGAATGTTCCATACTAACATAGCTCCTTAAATGGTAACAAACGAGTAGGAAGGCTGGAAGTGGGCAAAGAGATGGTGAAACTTTGAGTTTTGGCCAATTCAGGTATATCTTATTGTGTACAATTGCAGTAGGTGCTTTATTGTCTAGGATTGCACAAGTGGGAGAAAAAGAGAAGCGTGAAAGCTTGTTACCACTTCTGCATGGGGTTTAAAGATATTTCTAAATAATGCTTTGTTCTTGAAGTTAGAGATTCTAAAACATCTCAGCACCAGAATTTCTCAGTTAGTGTTAAACTCATGATATAATATTAGTTTGAAATACAAGTTCCTTAAGTTCTGTCCTCTCAGCTGTGTATGCATTGAGCATAACCATCATGGGATCCCAGACTGGTTTGGGTTGGAAGGGACCTTAAAGCTCATCCAGTTCCAACCCCCTGCATGGTCAGGGACACCTCCCACCAGACCAGGTTGCTCAAGGCCAGACCAGAACTGCTTGTTTCAGATAACTTTGGATTCTTGAAGCAGGTATAATGAGGCCTTTTGGGTTTCCTTAGGAATTAAAACTCTGAGAAGTTCTCTATGAGGAAACTGCAGCCCTGGGGTTGGGCTCCCATCTGCACCTCTTGGCCCCTCTGACCCCTTCCCCCCCCAGTGCCCCCCTGGCTGTACAGTCAGTCAGTTGTTGGTGTGCTTGGGCAGAACTTGTTTCCCTCCTGCATCTCAAGAGGGGGATGCAGTTTCTTGTTCTTGGTTTGGAGATGTGTTTTTTTTTCCCTTTTTTGGGATAGCTGGGGAAAGGTTATGAGCATTATCTAAACCTTTGGCAAGACACACTCAAGACCCTAACTGAAGAAACCAAGGAGCTTGCTTGCCTTTATTGCATAAAATAATGTTTTTTAGCTTTGCTACGTTGTACCAGGAAGGGTAGGACCATCCTGCTCTGCAGGTCAAAACTCTGTTTGATTCAGGCACCATGGGCCAGTCTTAGGATTTGATCCTGTTATACCTTAATTTGTCTAATTTGCTTTTCCCTGAGGCAGTAAGGGAAAAGGCAGTTTTACCTGTTTCTGCCATGAGATTTATACAGTGTCTATAACTGTTGAAAAAATACAGTAAAGCTTAATGTACTTATTTTTACTGAGGCTAGAGAGTAAATGAGCCTGGGTGAGCTATTTCAAGGTCCTCGTGGGGTGTTGGTGTTGTCTTAGAGCAGTGCTTCGAGCACAGCGTGAAGTTTCTGGGGAGGGGGGACTGCTGCAGGAAAGGAACCAAAAGTTCTATGTCCCTGGCTCCAAATATGACTGTAAATAGCTTTGTTTTCCTGAGGGAGAGGAGTAGCTTTCATGGATCAGGCTTTTCAGCCCCTGCTTGTTAATTTATTTATGTTAAAAGGCACGAATGTGTTCAGACAGCCTGGTCTCTGCTGCCCAGATTGCCTTTCCCCAGTCAGAAGAGGTTTCATCATGTGTCGTGTCAGGCTCCAGCTATTCCAGCTCTGCTCAAGGTTTTTATTTTACTTTTTTTTTTTTTTTCCCCTCCCTAAACCCAGGAGCCAGGTTAGGCAAGGCTAATGGCCAGATGGGTCCCCAGCATGGACCTGGGTGAATCATATGAGTACAGAGAGATGGAGATGAGGAGGGAGACATGATGAGCAGTTGTCTGTTCAACTGCAAATTTATCTTACACTAAAGCTCTACTAACAGTTAACTTTTCAAATATCACTGGAAAAGCATAGCTTAAGAAAAAAAGGGGTTTACTCTATTCCTAGCACCTGGCTGGACATCATAATTTTGCAAATTCTGGGCTAATCCTCTTAGGACCTTGTGGGCTTTACATAAGGCTGCAGGATCACTTTGGGTGTGTGCTACTCTGCTGGCAGGTGGATTTCCTTAGCAGCTCCCAGGAGTCCAGAGGATGCTGAGGAGCTTCAGTTCAAGGCACAGAGGCTGTAGCAGCAGTTGTCATTAGGGTGCTGCTGTGATTTAAGGGATTTACATCCTAAAAGTGTGAAGGAAGAGATTTTTTGGGTGGGAGCAAGTTCCAACGAAAAGAGAAACCCTGTGCCTAGGAGCAGGCAGCAGTACTCCTGTGACCTGTGTCCGTTCAAGTATTGTTTCTGAAATGTTCCTGAATGTTGAACTGGTACTGTTGAGGACTTGTGAGACTGGGCCTGTGGCATAACTCTTTGTGGGTCTGTACCCAGCACAACAAATGGATTTTTTTGCAGTCTTTGCCTCTGTTCACAAACTTGATGATGAGTCTAAACTGTATATTTAGATTTTTAGCAGGGAAACAGATACTAAGCGTGATGTAACTAACAAAAATTCTTTTCATTTCCTGGGGAAGTGTCTTTGGTTTTTTTTTTCCAGTCGCTGTGTCACCACAAGATGGCTCTGCTGGGGCTGTGTGCTTATTACAAATACACTTGTATTTGTAATATATATATTTTGTATTACATACTATATTTTGTAAAATATAATTTTTATTACATTACAAATAATATTAAGATACTTGCAATTTTATCCCATATGCCACAGTAAACACCTTCCCCCTTGCAAAGTTTGTCCATCCCCATTCCTACCCCCCCAGCAGTTAAAACTTCAGGTTGGTATAAACCCCTATTTGGTTTCTTTGTACAAGGACAAGCACCCAGCACGATGTGATGTGCTCTCAGATATCTCAGGCACTTGCATATAAACATCAAAATGAGTTCACAGAGCCCCAGCTGATACCAAGGCTGCACTCCTAAACTGTGTGTGGGTTTTGGTTTTTTTATGCTGCCCCAGATTTCAGCTGCTTTCCCAGCATCTTATGGCCCAGCTGCAGAAGTTTGGGGTTCATTTCAGTGTGGGGCCTTGTACCACAAGTCCATTGAAAGCAAATTTAAATGTGAGGGTGTTTGGGGTTTTTGTTTAAATTGTATTGTAGAGGTGTCTGATCTTGGGTTGAGTTCCTGAACTACCTAATATACCTCTGCTTTCCTAAGAAGGATGGCATACCCTAAGTGCTGCCTTGATAAGCCCAAGTGTTCTTGAAATTTGTGCATGTTTTATGAGCCAAAGCAGTGAAATGAATCCCATTTTTAGGCTTTACAAAGCAAAATTAATCTTTTTCTAGCTTAGTTGCTTTAAAGCGACTTGGCATCACTGGGGTAATACCTGTGCTCAGACTTGGGGTTCTTCAGCATCTCAGCCACCATGGGTTCAGTCCCATCACAAGCAGCACTGATCGGACACAGGGGCTCAACCTTCCCCCTTCAGCTTCTGTTTGCAGCCCAGAGACCCCCCTGAGCTGTGTGAGCAGCAGGGCCAGGGAGGGGATTGTCCCCCTCTGCTCTGCTCCCCTCTGGGGAGACCCCCCTGGGGTAAAGCTGGGTCCAGCTCTGGGGTCCCCAGCAGCAGAAGGAGACGGAGCTGTTGGAGCCAGTGCAGAGGAGGCCCTGGAGCTGCTGGGAGGGCTGGAGCAGCTCTGCTCTGGAGCCAGGCTGAGAGAGTTGGGGGTGTTGAGGCTGGAGAAGAGAAGGCTGCAATGGGGAGAGCTTAGAGCACCTTCCAGTGCCTGAAGGGGCTCCAGGAAAGCTGGGGAGGGACTTGGGACAAGGGCCTGGAGGGCTGGGAGCCTGGAGGGGGAAGGGTTTCCAGCTGGGAGAGGGGAGATGGAGAGGAGAGCTTGGGCAGGGAGGGAGAAATTCTTTGGTTGGACTTGGGGAGGGTGCTGAGCCCCTGGTTGCCCAGGTTGCCCAAGGAAGCTGTGGCTGCCCCATCCCTGGCAGTGTTGAAGGTTGGATGGGGCTTGGAGCCCCCTGGGCTGGGGGAGGGGTCCCTGACCATGGCAGGGGTTTGGGACTGGATGAACTTGAAGGTTTCTTCCAGCCAAAACCAGGGATTTGGGGTGGGATGGGGAGAGGGATGTGCCAATGTGCCCCTTTCCCTGCTGTTGGACACCAGAGCTGCCTGTTCAGCTGTGCTTCAGTTGGGGCCATCTGACAACACGTGTGTGCTTCCAAAGCTCTGGCAGCCCCAAAACAGAGCCAGGCAAGCCTTGGCTTCCCTTTAAATTCAGATTTTCTTTGATCCTTATGGTCAGAGAGAGAAGCTACAGACTCCAAACGAGGTCTTCATGGTTGGCGTGCCAAAGGGAAGCAAAGCTCTAAGCCTCTAAGATCTTTTTTTTTTTTTTTTTTTTTTTTTTTTTTTTTTTTTTAAATGATTCTGGGAATGGTGAGTTTCACTTTCAGAAGCAATTTTGGGGCAGTATATGTAACTGGATGAGTTGAAATAACTCAGGCTCCTTGTTTAGGAGTTCCCAGCCCGTTTTGACTGCATGGCACTCAGTTTATCAGCTGTTTTGTTCCCACTCCTGTTCTGTTGTCTTTATCTGACAAAGCTGCATCCAACCAACCCCCCCCACACAAATGTGTAATAAAATGAAAAACCATCCCAAATTCCTCTCACCTGCAACCTGTCCGTTCTTTTTTTTTTTTTCTTTTTCTTTCTTTGTGCCCCTTGGTGTCCCCTGCTTCCTGCAGAGCTCAGGGTGGAAATGTTCTGGGCTGTGGCTCTGCTTCCCCACTCTGTGCCGAGTCACTGCTGGAGATTAAAGCTTTTTATCTTGGCACTGTCCATTTGCTGGAGATTATGGGTTTAGCCAGCACAGCCTGAAATTTGTTTATATAAAAACCAATCCTTTGATCCATGAGCCAGATGCAAATACTATCTTGTGATTCTGATGGGGATTATGTAGTTACAGCATCTTGACATGGCTTTTGTTTTTATGCAATTTAGAACACGAGGAAGGAGGAGACCTGGCCCTGGGGAGGCTTCTGGGTACTTTCACACTTGGATTCTGGCTAAGTCAGAATCAGTTGATGTGCTCCAGAGGAGCTGGCCTGCAGGGCATACACACCAAATCTGCTGATGCCAGGTGGAGTTGGTTGATTTGATCTGATTTGCTAGAAACTTGCCTGCCAAAAAAGCTAAAACTACAAGAAACCATTTTACCTGCTTTTCAGCCTTCCCTCTTGGGAAGCGCAGAAGGACAGACACAGCATTTTGGATTCCTCTGCTTTCTTAGGAACCCACTATTGAGCCTGAAATCTTTAGGTTATCTCTGGTTCAGTGTTTGATTTGGGGAGCCCCTGGCTGGCCTGAGCACACACTGCCTGTGCAGCTGGGTCCTGCTCATCCCTGCAGAGCTGTTTTCATAGGGTCATGGAGTGGCTAAGTCTTACTTTTTTTTTTTTTTCAGTGAATGAATATAGGGGACTGATGGAGAGGAAGCTGCTGTGAAGGAATGTGTTGGTGCTTCTGTAGTCTGAGCTGCAGAGGCTTGAGCACCCATCAGCTCCATGGAAGGTTAAGCCAGAAGCACAGCTTTGAGCTTTTCCTTTTCACCTGCCCCAGTGTTCAGTGGGCTTGGCTAATATTTTGGTAGGGTTTTGGTTTGTTTCATTTTGAATTTTGCAGAGCCTTTGGTAGGGGAGGGTGGGTGAGGTATCCTGGTTCTTTGTGGCAGGAGGCAGTTGGCTTGGATCACTTGCAACCTAGGAGATGAGTCTCTAAATGAAACTTCAGTACAGATGGAGTGTTTATTTTCTGAGTAGCTGAAATGCACTGAGTTGCCAGAAGCCCTGAGTGGATGATCTGAGTGCAAAGCTGAGCTCAGCTGCACACAAAGTGCTCAGTCTAAGTGCCACCAGCCCAATCTTACAGATGAGTGGTTTTTTTGCAAGCTGATGCTGGTGCTCAAGGTGTGCACACAGACTTGCAGCCCCAGTTTGTAGTGGTTTGCTTTATTTGTGGCTGAGTCCCCTTTAATGCATGCAGAGTGGTGGTGGCATCAGACCTGGCTATGAATGGTGTCACCAGCTCTGTGTCTGTACAAGGTGTGATGATCAGGTGGAACTGAAAGCCACGTGGGATCCTTTTGTGCAATTTAACACAGAACTTGCACTGGAGTTTCCAATTACAGAGTGCTAAGGAAATAGGAATGAGTTTGTGGGTCATACCAGGGGGGTTGCTGGTTCCCCACCACACAAAGATTTTTGGCCATGTTTAGGATCTGGGAAGCCTCTGTTCTATTGTCCTCATCAGCTGCCTTCATTAAACCAGTGCTATGACTCCCACTTGAGCAGGACTTAGGAAAACCTGGAGCTCCTGCAGTTTGGCTGAGCTCCCTGGCAGGGGCAGCAGGACCTGCCTGTCCCTGCTCCAGAATTCCTTGGGGATCTTGTCCTAAACCCCTTGTTCCTCCAGGAGGTACCCCGCTTACCTTTTGGCACCTGTGAAGCAGTGTCCCAGAAACCCTCCCGTGACCCTGATTCTTCCTTGCCTGCACTGATCAGTAAACTCAAGGCCTGGCACCAGTTCTCCCAGTTCCCAGTTAAAGACAGTTCAGCTGTTCCAGTAAATCTCAGTCCTTGTGAGGACTGACAGCAGGAGGAGCTGTGTGTTTGACTGTTGAGGAACAGCTTAAGGGATTCCTTGCCTATTTTCAGTTACTGGAGGAGGATGTAGGTGTATGTTTTTCTATAAGCTGTCTGGCAAGTTGATGTGGAATTTCTGTAAAGCACCAGGATGAGCCACTGAAGACTTTCCCTTTGCTTGGCTGAGAGGTGGATCAAGCCCTGAAGTGTTGCCTCTAAAGTACAGTGGGTAATGTAGCTTTGCCTTAACACTGCCTGGCCTCAGGGGAAGGATAACAGCAGTAGGGAGGATAACAGGGAACTCAGTGTGTGTCTCTTGTAGGAGTCTTTTAATTTTATTTTTATTTTATCTATTTATCAATAGGGTTTTCTTAAGCCATTGCCCGGAGTAATTCTTTGGAACTGCTCTTGGAGTTCATGCTGCTTGTTAAGTTTAGCTCAGCAATCACTTTTCTTCACTATTTCACAGTTGGAAAATAGGATAGATTCTTAGAAATGAAGCTGAGTTTATTTAAGAAGGTACTAGAAAATATTTTAAGACTTGGTGGAAAGCTGATACCTTCAGTTGAGGCACATGGCCTTGTGATCCTCCTCTCTCACAGTGATGATCTCCTACAGAAATATTGTGCTGCTGGCAGCCTGCACCAAGATGAATACCAGCATAGTCCAGCTGCTTTTGTAAGGACCACAGTCTGACCTCAAGGGCAGTTATTTAAAAGAGATAAAATTCCCCAAGCAGTTTGCCACAGTGATTATAGTGATGGACCCTCTGCAACCCTGTGCAGAGCTTAAAGGCTGGATGCAGGATTTCATTAGCTTTTAAAAAAAACAAAACCCATTTTTAATTCAGTTCCTTAATTATGCCCAAAGATGGTTTCTAAGCAGCATTTTCAGGAACTTTATACACGTGGTGTGAGCTCGCTGTGAGCAGTGCAGATTTCCTAGAGTGGCTCCCAAAGCAGAGAGCACCAAGGGCACCTTGAGAGCTCAGTTCTCTGGTTCCCCATTGCCTGAGCAGCTCAGCATGAGCTGGGGGTGTGCTCATACAGCTCAGCTCAACCCCAGCCTGGGGAGCCAGGAGGAGCATGGCCGGGAGATCAGGAGAGGGGATTCTCCCCCTCTGTCAGACCCCACCTCAACTCCTGCTCCCAGCTCTGGTGTCCCCATCAGAAGGACACAGAGCTGCTGGAACCAGTCCAGAGGAGGCCACAAAGATGATCCAGGGAATGGAGAGGCTGAGGAGCTGGGATTGTTCTCAAGCTCCAGGGGGACCTTAGAGCTGCCCCCCAATCCCTGAAGGGAACCTCCAGGAAGGCTGCAGAGGGACTTTTCCTCAGAGTGTCCAGCCAGAGGACAAGGGGCAATGGATTGAAACTGAAGGAGAAGAGGTTCAGGCTGGAGCTTAGGAAGAAGTTCTTCAGCAGGAGGGTGCTGAGCCTCTGGAACAGATTGCCCAGAGAAGTTGTGGCTGCCCCCTCCCTGGAGGTGTTCAAGGCCAGGTTGGATGAGGCTTGGAGCAACCTGGGCTGGAGGAGAGGTGTCCCTGCCCATGGCAGGAGCTTGGAGCAGATGAGCTCTCAGCTCCCTGACCACCTCACCCATCCTGGGGTTCTGTGACTGCTGTTGTGCTCACCAAGTTCAGCAGGTACATCCTCGGGCCTCTTCAAATTTTATCTGACAATGTCAGAACAAGATAGACAAAATCTCTTGGTGGTGAGGATCTTCTGTGCTATTTTTTGTAATTGCTTGACTTCCAGGCTGAAGCACTCTTCTCTGAATCTCTCCTGATAACTGCTATAGCAATGTGCTGTCAAAGCTGAAGTTGAGGTTGTCATATGCTTTTCTACTTTGTCTGCAAAAAACTTGTCAGGACTAAAGTGGGCCAATATTTTAAAATTGGGGGGAATGATTTTGTGCCTCTTGACTCTGTTGTTCTTTCACTGTGCTCCATGGGCAGGAGTGTGCCCCAGCCTTCCTCACAGCCTCCCTTCAGGTGCTCTTACACCTTACCCCCAAGTCTTGTCTTCTCCATGATGAGCTGTCCCAGCTCTCTCAGCCTTTCCTTGTATCAGGGATGTTCTGCTCCACTGGTCAGGTCATTAATGAAGATGTTAACAGTACTGGACCCATTCTCAACTGCTGGGGCCACCACTAGTGCTGGCCTCCAGCTGGGCTTTGTGCTTCCTTTCACCACTCTCAGCCTGCTTCTTCCATCCACCTTAGTGCAGTTTTCCATCCACCTTAGTGCAGTTACCTGCCCCATGATTTGTCTGTTTGTCTCTGAGGATGTTCTGGGAGATGGAGCTAACAGGCTAATTAAAGTCAAGGGCAATAACATCATCTCCCAGGCAGCAGCTTGGCTAAGCATGGTTTGCCTGAAGGAAATCCAGAGTCACAGAGATGTGTGCTGCCCTTAGGAAAGCTCAGTCTGAAGTGATGGAAGGGATGGAGAAAGAGGCTTCTGGCTGTTAGGCCTTGAGCCTCCTTCATGAGACTAGATTTTCTGGGGCTGAAAAGCTCTCCCTTTTGAGATTCAAGTTGCACAGACTCGGTGCCATGTGGGTGCCTTAACATCTCAAAATTTATTTCTTGGAGGGAAAAAAACCCTTTATCTGTCTTTGATAACATTGCAGTGTCCTTACAATGTTGGTTTTGCGTTTCTATTAAGACTTAAGTCATCCAGGGCTAACATTTCCTTTGGTTTCTTGCAGATACTTCAGCTTCTGGGCCAACAGTTGTAGAGAATGGTGACCATGGAATAGAAGATCACCACCCAGGTACGTGCCTAATGTCTGAAGGAAACACGACGACTTCTCTGTTTGTTACTGGAGCAGCAAAACCTGGTTGTGACCAAATGCATCATCTTTTTGAGTCTTATTTCTTTGTAGGGGGTTGGTTTGTTTTGTTCTGTGTTTTTTTTTTAATGATCTTTTAAAAGATTTTGAAACAAAATCAAACTTTGTTCTCTTTGGGGTTTGAAATTGTTTGTTTGTATAAAGCCATGTTCTGAAGATGTTGTGGACTTTATCCGTGGTCATTGTTGGGAAAGCAACACCCAGGGCACTGATACACTGAGACCTGAATGGCTTGCAGTGATTCCATAGTAGTCAGAGCTGAACTCCACCCTATCCCTGAGAAGGACTTCTCTTCCCCATGAGGCTGACAGTGAAGTTTCTCCTGAGTTCCACCATCCTTTGATGCAGTTTTTTTGTTCACTACATCGTACCTGCTGCTGCAATTACACTGCTGTGTTTGTTCTGCAGCTTCTCCTTCCACCTCAAACTACCCTTCTGTAAATTTCTCCTCATATTTGCTTTAGCAGTGGCAAAGCTGAAGTTGAGGTCTTCTGAACTTTATTTCCAATAGCATTAGGATAGCTTTGTGTGCAAGGAACTTGGGACTTCAGTGGACCAACATTTCAGACTGGAGAGGAATCTGGACAATAATTGATCTTTCTGCTCAGCTCAGTCTTCTGTCAGCAGTTAAGTGATCAGCACCAGTTAGTACCCAACTCATGAGCACTGCTTACTGTGAACTGGGCTTCCCACCCAATTCCATCTGAACCCTCCAGGATGAGCAGCACCAAACCCCAAACCCCACAGCTGCTCACATGAGCCAGAGGGCTGTTTCTTTTTTATGCTGAGAGGTTTGAGAGGCCAAACTGAAGCACTTCTTTCCCTGAACAGAAAATACTCAGAAGTCTGTTTTCATCCTGGCATTGATAAGAGATATTTATTTGGTCTCCCTTTCCATGACCTCCAGCTCCAGCATCAGCATCCCTGCTAGTCCATCAGCATGGCCCCAAGGCAAAAATAATCCAGGAGAAAATTCTGAATGTATGGAGTGGGAGACAGGCATGAATTAAAACACCTTTTTTTGGCTGTAATTCTATTTAGATTGTGAGTTTTATGTTCTTATCAAGGATAGGAATATAAAAATTGATCTTTGTGCTTAACTTGCCATTGTAAATACACTCAAAAGGAAGCTGTGCATCTTTTATTATTTTGTGTAAGACTGAAATTAAGAACACTTCTGAACCTTCCTCTTTCTTTTTTTAGTACATATAACTAAAAGGAGATAGATATAAAAAGAGAAAAAAAGAGATACATTGGGGGGTTTTAATTGAACTTCTGAATTATCTTTAAAAAAAATTCATGTTATTTACTGAACACTAGTGGAGGCTTAACTCTTCATGTGCTAAATGCTCACAGCTTTGATCAAACATACTTTTATGTATCTGAAGCTTTTGAATTTATTGATGTGTTTCATCTTTGTGGGGTAGAGTTGGATTTTTCTTGTTAAAGGCTGTCTAGAGGTGACATCAAAGTGATAGAAACAGCCTGGCAAAGGACAAGGAGTCAGAGGCATCAAGTTAATTAGGTTTTCCAGAATAACGGCAGATCTGTAAAACACAACTGCTTCATGGACTCTTTCCCCCACCCCCTTCTCTATGGAATACTTGAAATACCCATCTGAGAGGATGGGAGAAGTGCTAATTTTCCATCAGATAATGGAGGAATTTTCAGACTTGGTGCTCTGCAGAACTCCAGGCAAGTTGTTCCAGCCCAGGTGATGGAGTTCAGTGCCTGGTTCTGCACTGAATGGGTGGTGCTGCCTAAAGCCCTTTGCCCCTGGCCCTAAACCAGCTGCAGGTTTGGGCTGGCTGCTTTGTTTTCAGCTGGATCTGGTCCCTAATCTCTGTCTTTTTAAAACTGAAATGATTCTTCTGATGTGCAGTGTGGGCCCAGCACAGAGGTGGGAAACGGAATAGCTGAAAGGGGACTAAGGAGGGTGATGCTTGAGGAAACCAGATTTCTGCTACAAAAAGCAGTGGTCAGAGCTACAGAGAGAGCATTTAAAAGCCAGACTGTGTTGGAGTTGCATTCTGAAACAGACTTCAGGGAAAATACCGAGGAAAAATGTCATTAAACTCTTTGAAAATACAAATGCCTGCTTATCTCTGCAGCCTAGGTCACAGGAAGCACCACTACATAGGCTTTTCACCTATCAAATAAAACAGGGTGATGACTTGCTAATGTTTTACTGCATTCAGCATTATCTGCAGACATCTGGTGTCTGCCTGTGCAGAGGTTAGGATTGGGGAGGACTGAAGTCTCAGTGCTCTTTTGGCAGCCTGTGCTGCCCCGCTCAAAAATACAGTGACTGTGGTAGGTGGCACAAATCCAAACCAAATGTGACTTGGGGGCAAAACCCCATCTCCACTGTTGAATTGTTTTTATTGTGGCAGTGATGCAGGAGGGATGTGTATAGTCCAGTATCTCAGAATGTAAAGCACCCTTTTGCTTTCTCTGAAAATGGAGAGACTGGCAGTTCCTCCACGGGACTCAGCTCTTGGCAGTGCTCAGCCCTCTGCGGCGATTGCTTCTTTGCTTTGTGGGTTTTTTGGTTTATTTGTTTTGTTTTGTTTGCTTTTTTGGGGTTTTGTTTTGGTTTTGGGTTTGGGTTTTTTTTGAGAATTTGAGAGCTGCAGCCCGGGAGCTCTGGCTTGGGTACTCAGCCCAGAGACTGAAACTCTCTCTATGAATTCTATTCTTCCTTAAAAGGATAAATAGAGGAGCAGTTGGTTCAGCGCTCGGGGGGCAGCTCTGCGTCTGCTGCAGCTCACGTGAGGCAGCCAGGGTGCAGGGAAGTTGTCACCATCTTCTCATCACTGCTGGCACACAGGGATTGAGTTAGGGAGACAGCTTTCACCATGCAAAGGTTAGGGGGCTGCTTAGGAAAACTCCTGACAACAGGTTTAAACCAAAAAAATCTGTGTAATTTTCAAATAGTGCGATGTTTGCTCCTCTTCATTGCAGGATATTTGCCTAGAGTTGGAAGGAATGATATATTAAAAAAAAATTTTTTTTTTTTTTGAAAGAAATCCATCAAGGATGATTGTATGGTTTAATCTGGGTACCTCTTGTTTCAAGATGCTGCTCATTATCTTGCTGGAAGGTGAGAAGTAACCTAAGGAAGTATTGCTCTCTGCTGTCCATACTTCCTCTAGCTGGACTTTCTCCCCAACCAGCCTGTTTGTCATTCTGTCATCTGAGACTGGGTCACAGAAATACTGCTTTCAGTGCAAATTGTGTTTTTCAGCAGCATCCCAAGCTGCTACTCTCTTGATAGAAGTTTGTCACTAATCGTGATTTATCCCAGCTAATTTTTTGCATGTGGCACAATGTCATGCTGTGGTGTGACAACTGATGTCTTTTCAGACACTTTGAAAAGCAAAATTCCACATCTCTCTAATCTGGCTTTCGGCAAATGTCCTGGCTGCACTAAATGAAATATTGCTTGTTGTGCAGTGTGCTACCTGAATGTTGATGTTTACTAATGACCTGCGCTTTTCTGCCCCTTCCCCCATCCCCTTTCCCTCTCCTACTTCTTTTCCTCTCTTCTATTTTCTCCTCCTAGAAGCCTAGACTGTCTCCTAACACTGGGGCTGCCACTGATACAAGACCAGTTTACTTTTCTACCTGCCATTACACTTCTAAAATCTTCAGCATTTTACTGAGCTCTTGCTTTACATCCTTGGACTTTCGGTGTAGAAGAAACCAAAGGGTAGCGGTGGTGCCGGCCGAGCAGCCCTCCTCCTCCTCCTCCCTCTCTGCTCTGCAGTGCTTGTTGAAACCTTCCTTTCTTTGTGTAAGCACAAATGTGCATGATGGTTTTTAACTGCACCATTTCAGCACTCACACTGGTTTAAAATAACAACTCCAGCTCCATATTTGGTTTTGTTGGTTTTTGGTTTTGTTTTTTTTTTCCAGTTCAACCACTTTTAAATTTTAATTTGTATCCTTTTTCATGGATGCTTAATAACAGAAGGTTTGAGATGAGATTTCAAGTTGTGCTTTCATAGCGGATGGGTCCACCATGACTGCAGCTCCTTTCCCTTCTCCCCATGCTCACCACAGCCTTTTAGAATAATGCTGACTTTTACCTGCCTTTATCCTTGCTGCTGCTTTGAAACCTTCTCATACGAGGTTTTTACCTTTCGTAACGTTGTCTTTCTCAAAAATGGTGTTTTCACATCAAAGCACTTACTGCACAGCCTTGGGTTTATGGAAAAACTTATTTCCTTAGTTAGGGGCAGATTGTTTCTGGTTGGGGAGGGCTGGAACACAGGGTTCAAGCACTTGCCATCACATGTAAAGGAGAACAATCCACCCCAAGTTCCTGCCCCAGTAAGTGGCTTTGCTGTCTTACTGCTTCTTGCAAGCCCTGGAAGTAAGGAAGAAAATGACCTTTATTTAACTTCCATACTTTTAGCTTTGCCCTGGTAATGCCAGCCTTAGATGAAACTTTTACCTTCTGTCCCTTCTAAAATTGAGAGAAAGAAAAGATCCGAGACTAGCTTGTTAAATCTCTACTGAAATAATTGGGACATTTTCCAGCAACCCCGAAAGGAAGAGGCCTGTTGCAACCTCAAACAGAGCTCCAGCAAATCCATTGTAGTTCCTGTGGGGTTCATAATGCTGCAAAGCTTTCCAAACACAAAAGTGTCAGTTACTGTCATTCAAAAGAAAAGAAAAAGAGCAAAATAATGAAATAATTTAGAGAGACTAAGTATTTTACATGAGGCAAGCTCAGCTGGGTTTTTGTGTAAACAAATCAATATTTTTAACGATAATTGTGTTGTGCAGCTAGAGGAACTTTGCCTACACCACCTGAGAAAAGTGCAGGATTTAGTTGAACCTAAATCCAGTCTAAGGAAGGATGTGATTCTTCAAATTGCCAAAAGTTAGCTTATGAAGACCTTCAGTTGCCTAAAAACGATATTTTCTTGTGAAGAGAGTAGCTTTCTCCTGCATATCCCCAGTACCCTGCTGGTACCCATGAGTACCATACTGGATGATTTACTGGAAGAGTATCCCACCTGGAAAGAACACTGCTGGCAGTGCCACCAGCAGGCTGTTGGGTTTTTTTAAGATCTCCCTCAGATAGTGACTCATCCAGTCTTGATTTGATTTTATTTTTTTAAATCTGAGACCTCAGATGCTCCCCACCCATCGTGACAGTGTCCAGAGCTGCTGCAGTGGTTGGGGTGCAGTCAGCCTGTTCCCTCCTCTGCATTGGCACTCCAGGCTTTTGTTCTTTCATTTGGTGGCAGTTCATTGCTTTCCCCACCATTCAAAGCCCCATTAGCAGCCAGCATCCCTGTGCCAATTTCTGAGCAAGTAACATGGTTGGCTTCTCCTCTGAGGCAGACACTTGTCATTTCTGAGAAAGCCCCATTGCCTACCAGCACTCAGGTGCCAAAGTTGGGCTTTTCATTGCCAGCCCAGTGTTCCAACTGGGCACCACACACTCCAGCAGCCTTTGAGACCATACCCTGCCCAGGGTACAAAAATTTCTCTCTGGAGTGGAGCAGTGAAGGTGTTTGGGGTTCAGGATTCACTGCCTGTCACAGCTCACCCTCTGCCTTTCTGCTTTTCCTGGCATCAGTGCCAGGAGGTTGTGTGCAGCCAACAGCCTCCACCTCTGACAAGTCTCCAAAGCCTCCCCAGCTTTGGGGTTGGTGACAAGTCCTCTCCCATGGGTCTGAGAGCCACCCAGGACCATTCCTCCAGCTGTGCTTCACATCTGCTCTCCTTCTCATTCCCACTGATCGGTGAGAGCAGTGACATGGAATGAATGCCAGGAGAGGAGCTTGGTCCTTCTTGTTGTTGAGAAGTCCTTTCCTCTTGGGGGGTTTTTGGTGTCTTACCATGAGAAGGAGATTGTTGTGTCGTTGACTTTGTTTTTCATGACCTCTTAGTAGCTTTTTTGTTTATTGATGTGGTTGATTTTGGAACAAGGCAGCATCATAGCTAGCTTGTAGGCATTTTATCTTGGTTCCACAAGTCATTCCTCCTTACCTTTTGCCTTAAGTGGGTTTAACTATTTGTGCCCTAGAAATAGAAAGCAAATAATTACAGAGACATATTTTCAGCTTGAATAACAGATTGCAGATTAACTGACTTATTAGGCTTTCTCCCCCTCCCACAGCTGCTTTATTTTTATACGAGTGCAATAATCTTTTGAAGTGTTGGCTAGAGGAGGGCTTCTGGCACAGGTAGCAGTTGGCAGGAGGGCTGGGGAGGGTCTGCCTGGTGCAGGACCCCCTGGTCAGTGCCATCCAGCTGGGTGCCTGTCACCTCACCAAGCACAGCCCTGTCCTGAGCAGGACAAAGCAAAGACTGTGAGTGGAGATGGGGACACCCCGGGGGCTCAGTCACTGTCTCAGCTGCTAACATGAATAACTCATTCCATGACACTGCCACTTTTTTTGTTCCCCCCCTCATCTTCTTATCCCTGTTTATTTTAAATGTCATGAGGTTTACAGATTTGAATGTGAACTGTAGGTAGAGGAAGCCAGGTGGTTTCTGTGGGTTTGGGGTGGTTCTTCCTTTCAGGACAGGTACCCAAAGCTCTGCAGTGTCACACATCTGCTTTTCCTGGGGCAGGTGCCTGTCCTGGGAGGATGGATGGTTTGGCAAGGGGGTGGGGAGGGGGTGTTGCTGGGTCCATGCCGAGTGTTGTATCTTTTGTTATTCCCAGAAAATGTCAATGTGTCTTGCTGACAACTCAGTGCAGTAAATGACTCTGCAGGAGTGTTTGTTTCATTATCCAGCTTTTATTTTCAGTAAGCCAGGTAGCTAGCAAATGTGTTCCTCTGTTTAAATTTCATGTTACCCCATCCCTTTCTCCAGGCTTAGGAGATGATATGAGACCTCTGCAGAACGTACTATAACTCTCTTGTGCTTCCAAGCTTGTCTGTTAACACTTCTGATATTTTTCCTTTTATGATTCCAATGCTTTGTATGATGTGAAGCTGTGTATGACTGTTAAATAAACCACCTTAATAAACATCTCAAACTAACCTCTCAGTAGTTGTACTGTGGTGAGAATCTTCTTGGGTTCTGCTGCTTGTTCATAGGTGAGATCTGCAGATTCTGCCTCTGCTCCTCCAACTCCTTGCTGTTATTTCTGAGAGAGAAATGGCTTAAACTGAAACAGTCTGCTGCCTGGGCAGATGTTTGGAAACATGGCTGTTAAAGAATCAGTTAGGTAATAGATTAAAATGAAAATTATTTCAATGAGCCACTTGATTTTGTTGTTGGGGGGGAGGAGGGTGGGGAGAAAGAGAAGGAGAATTTCTTCCTGCAGCTCTCGAGGAGCGAAAAGCAAACAGGGGAGAAGAGGGGTGGATGCTCATTGCCATCCTGGCCTCACAAGGTACTTAAGATCTGCATGTATCAACTAGCTAGGAAAAACAGTGTTTGTGGCAGTGCACCTCCTCTGGCTTGAGAGGCCTGATTTTCTGAGGATTCACAGAAAATTGCCACGTCTGTGGGAATGGGCACTGAGCAGTATTTCTGAGTGTCTGGTGTGTACATGGGAAGCATTTCACTGCCACCCCAGCTGAGGATCAGTCTTTGCTGTTTGCTATCTAAACCCCCTTTTGCTGCTGAATAAGTTGCTAGTGCACAAAGATTTAAAAAAAAAAAAAAAAAGACCCAACAAAACCCAATTCCTTATGTGTGTGGCATCTGATAATTAGGACAATGAATGGTGTGCTTTTCTAATTAAAGCTGCTTTTCCCTCTTCTACCTGCCTGTGTATTTCCCATTTGATGGAAGTTTTTATTTATAAAGGCTTTTAATGCCTTTTGGTCTTCAGGGAGAGCTCTTTAGGCTTTTTAGATGGGGGTCTGCATCCAAGCAAATTCGCTCAAGGAGAGTTCATGTTTTCTGATGCTTCAGTCTAAAAAAAGCAGCAAGCTGAATAATTCAGGAGGCTTGTTGGGCTCTTCAGACAGGCATGACTAAGAGGTTTTCTCAGTGTGTGTCTGATTATTTTGGGGTGATTATTTTTAGGTCTGAACTGGAAGGGGAAGGTGGGTGTCTGGAGGAAGCTGCTCTGGCAGCCAGGGGTGGGGGGCAGAGGGTGGGGGGTGTTTGTGCTCCTTGATTCCTGGGGAGGATCCAGGGGGGAAGCAGAGGCAATGCCAGGATGGGATGTGCTGCTTCCCCTTCTCCTCTGGAGGATGAAGGTTTGTGCTCTGCTGGGCACCTCTCACATGGGCTCTGAAGGACCCTGATGGCTTTCTGTGGTGGAATAATCCTAGCTCAGCAGCAGTTCAGAAAAGCTTAAAGCCACTTTCCAGGTGTTGACCTTTATAAACACTGAGAATGAAGGAAAATCATAGAATGGGTGAGGTCAGGGAGCTGAGAGCTCATCTGCTCCAAGCTCCTGCCATGGCCAGGGACACCTCTCCTCCAGCCCAGGTTGCTCCAAGCCTCATCCAACCTGGCCTTGAACACCTCCAGGGAGGGGGCAGCCACAACTTCTCTGGGCAATCTGTTCCAGAGGCTCAGCACCCTCCTGCTGAAGAACTTCTTCCTAAGCTCCAGCCTGAACCTCTTCTCCTTCAGTTTCAATCCATTGCCCCTTGTCCTCTGGCTGGACAATCTGAGGAAAAGTCCCTCTGCAGCCTTCCTGGAGGTTCCCTTCAGGGATTGGGGGGCAGCTCTAAGGTCCCCCTGGAGTCTTCTCTTCTCCAGGGTGAAGGGGTCAGGGTAAATGTTCAGCACAGAGCTTTGCTTGGACAACCCCAGTGCTGTGGAAGCCCTTTCCATGCCCTGGGTTAAGGCAGGGGCTGTGGTACTCCCGTGGGGGAGCGTTGGGTGAAGCATTGTGGGGGGGGACATGGTGGCCGTGCCCCCAGATCACTGTGCCAGGTGACTCAGGAGCCCCCCAGGGCACAGATCTGTCACTTCAGTGTGTATTTCATGAACACAGCTCTTCTGTGTCCTCTGCCCACGTGTAGGTTTAATGTACCTGAGGGATGCTGGAGCTCCTGTCAGCTGGAAAGGGGCACGGTCAGCTGCTCTTACAGTGGGGCTTGAAGTACACATCATGTCCTGCAGCAGCCTGGCATTAAAATATTGCAGGTCTGTGCTAAAAGTCTTGTATTTAAGAGCTTTCATTCCTTGAGTCTCTCTTGCTCCTCCACATCTCAGGTCCTTTCCAGTCTCAGTGATTCTCTGACTTTGAATAGTCACGTTTTGTGTGGATGTGATGTAGGTGTACCTTGGCCTCACTTGTGTTCTCTAAATCCTTCTTTCTGTTAAGATATCCTGAATTTTGTAAACAATCAGGTCAGGATACTGGTTTCATCTGGACAATAAAATGACCATATGAGCCTTTGATCTCACAAGAATAACTTATTGGAGAACTGTGACTTGTCTGTGGGGACAGGGAGCAGGATACTGACACAGGAGATTCAACCTAAACCTAAGCAAAAACCTGTTTGCTGTGAGGGCAGCAGAGCACTGGGACAGGCTGCCCAGAGAGGCTGTGGAGTCTTCTCTGGAGACTTTCAGAACCCATCTGGACATCTTTCTGCATTATCTGCCTGGGATCCTGCTCTGGGAGGAGGGGTGGACCAGATGATCTTCACAAGTCCCTTCCAACCCCTGCATTCTGTGACTCTGGGACAGGAGAGCATTGGTGCTGGTGGGCTGTGGTGGTGGCACAAAGCAAAGCTGGGAGATGAGGAAGGAGGAGAGGTAGGAATTAGCAAGGAGGTGGGATTTCAGAAAGTCAGAGGCCTTTTCTACCCAGTGTCACTCCGGGTGTCTAAAAAACTGCTTGCTGGTGCATGAATCAGAGAATCCCAGACTGGTTTGGGTTGGAAGGAACCTTAGAGCTGCCCCAGTGCCCCCCCTGCCATGGTCAGGGACCCCTCCCCCAGCCCAGGGGGCTCCAAGCCCCATCCAACCTTCAACACTGCCAGGGATGGGGCAGCCACAGCTTCCTTGGGCAACCTGGGCAACCAGGGGCTCAGCACCCTCACCCATGAAGGACAGTGGCTCCTGGAATCCACTGGAACTCACTCCCAGTGAGTGCTGGAAGGGGTGGGAGCTACTGGGAATTCATTGAAAGCTCCAGTGATGACTGAGTAAACGGAGGGGCCTTTTTTTTGTTGAAAAAAATGTTCCCATGGCTGTGTCTCTCTTGAGTGGTGTTCCCCCAGCAAGCTGCTGCTTCTGCTTTTGACTTCTCAACTTGGAAGGTGGAAAGTACCCTGACTTGACTCGTGGAATAGAAAATAAAAAAGCTTCTAATTAAGCAGTACATATGTTGAGAAGGATGTTAAAAGCTTTATGGTGAGGATTAGGGAGATTTAAAAAATGTTAATACAAAACCTTTGGTTTTTGTAGTGTGTTTAAGAGTCATTCCAGGCATCATCTGACAGCTGGATGAAGCAGTTTGGTTTTTTACAAAGCTTAATTTCCTGAGCAAGTAGCTGTTACTTCAGATACTCAAGCCATGAGTTTTCGAGCTTGTATCTTGAATTTTGTAGCTTGTTAAAGCATTGAAACCAACTGATTTGTATGAAGTATGCAGAGTAATAACTAACAGACAATTTAAACTCTGCTGTTCTTTGTTGGTACCTGAACCATCAGCCCTTACACAAAAGCGACTTTACTGCCGTTTCTCAGAACTTTGTTTCTGTGGTATTTTTGTACACCTAATCCTCTGAATGGTTGGACACTGAAGCAGCCTTTTATAGCAGAATAGTATTTTTTAAAGAGTTTTTGAAGCAGGCAGAAGAGAGATTGAGGTTTATTGCTTAAAACAAGAAGCACCCCTTGCCCCTGCTGCTTTTTAACCCAAAGCTGGGTCATGTTTTTATCCTGCAGTTACATTATCCACTTTTCCTTTCATTACCCTGTCTCTCTGGGGCTGGGCTCCAGGTTACAAAGATACTTTCTTCTTCTTCCACTCTTTATTGCCTCAGACAACATCCTGTTTCTCTTCTTGCTTATTCTGATAGCCAATACTACAATTTTTGCAGTGACCCTTGGGATTACTCAGATTTATATGCCAGGGAGACTTGTCAAAGGACAATAAAACAAGCAATCATAGCAAAATTAGTCTGAATGCTTCATCATCACCTTTTTGCTAGGTTGGGTTAATTACTTAGGGTTGGACAAGATGATCCTTGAGGACCCTTCCAACCTGACATTCTGTGACTGTATTTAGCTTAACAATGAGAATTTATCTTTCCTCTTATTTCAGTTGGCTAAATATTTGCCTTTGAGTTAGTAATATGTCCGAGCTGAGCTCCTGAACTAACAGCAAAAAGCAAAGAGGAGCTGGAGGGTTTGGCCATGGCTCTCCTGCAGGAAGGGGCAGGAGCAGGGCCAGGAGTGGAGCAGAGCCCCAGGGGAAGGTGCTTTGGGGGCAACATTTCTCCTGCTCCAAGCTGCTGTCTCCTCTTTTTGGTTTTTTTTTTGTTTGTTTGTTTGGTTTGTTTTGTTTTCCTCTCTTCTTCCTGTTCCAAACCAGGGGGGTCTGCTTGTAAAACCAGCTGATTTAGTAGGGGTTTATCCAGCTTACAAACAAAATTCAGAAAGAATTGTGTGCTGGGATGTTGGTGTGGCTTTGAGAGGGCGTGTGACATGTGCTAAATATGAACCTGGGGGTCAGGAAACTTCCCTAATCCTGGCTCTAGTTGTAGCTCACTCAGAGGCCTTAGCTCTTTAATCTTCTTCCATTTCAGTCCCATCACTGAAAATAGGGTAAGGCTGATTATATTGTGCATTTTATCTTTTCTAGCTACACTGCATCTGTTGTTATCTCAGCATTCTCGTTTCAGTGGTGTTGACAAGTACTAAGGTAATCTTGGATTAATCTGACCATTTCTGGAAAAGGGGAAGCTTGTTGTTCTGAAGGTATCTGGATAGGGTGAGGCTGAGCCAGAGGAGCTGTTTGGTAGCAGGTGAGAGTAGATCTACACCTGGGAGCAAGGTTATGCTTTAAATGGCTGAGTAAATGGCAGTTCAGCTTGGGTGCTTAGCAAGCTGGCTGCTGGAGTTCCCTCATTAAACCCATAAAACTGCTCTCTATGCAAATGAGTTTCAAGCAATTCACTTAGCCTCACATTAATAATTCACTAAAAAAAAATAATTAGAAATACGCTCGTCAGTAATCCCCCTTTTTGCTGCTATTCTGGGACACTTTGTGCAGCTAATTGCCATCTCCAACCCATAAAATACCAAATACACCTTCAGTGCAGTTTGTGTTTCTGAAATAGTGCATCTTTTATTCTGGGATAGCAGTATTGGAAAGAAAAGCTTTAGAGCTTTCCAGACTTGCAAAACTGAAATGAGACCTGGAGGATGCTCAGGATCCTGTTGTCCTCCCCTAGCCCAGGGAGCTCTGTCTGCTCCCATCTGAGTGAGTCCTCTCCCTTTGGGTGATGCTGCAAGTGAGCTTGACCCTGTTCTTGGAGACTGGGTGTGCAAAATGCAAGGGGTGATGAGTTTTAAAGTCTCTCTCCTGGGCTGCATCCCTGCAGTATGAGCAGCAGGGCCAGGGAGGGGATTGTCCCCCTCTGCTCTGCTCCCCTCTGGGGAGCCCCCCCTGGGGTAAAGCTGGGTCCAGCTCTGGGGTCCCCAGCAGCAGAAGGAGACGGAGCTGTTGGAGCCAGTGCAGAGGAGGCCCTGGAGCTGCTGGGAGGGCTGGAGCAGCTCTGCTCTGGAGCCAGGCTGAGAGAGTTGGGGGTGTTGAGGCTGGAGAAGAGAAGGCTGCAATGGGGAGAGCTTAGAGCACCTTCCAGTGCCTGAAGGGGCTCCAGGAAAGCTGGGGAGGGACTTGGGACAAGGGCCTGGAGGGCTGGGAGCCTGGAGGGGGAAGGGTTTCCAGCTGGGAGAGGGGAGATGGAGAGGAGAGCTTGGGCAGGGAGGGAGAAATTCTTTGGTTGGGGTAAGGGTGCTGAGCCCCTGGTTGCCCAGGTTGCCCAAGGAAGCTGCCCAAGGTATCCCTGACCATGGCAGGGGCTGGGACTGGGTCAGCTTTAAGAGCCCTTCCAACCCAACCCAGTCTGGGGTTCTAAATGCTCTTCTTTTCACCTTTTCTGTTGCTGAACACTGTGAGCTATCTCCTTTCCTTCATGTGATGTGATCAGAGCTCACCTGGATCTGTCAGGGTTGGATCCTCCTCAGTTTGAAGCTTCTCTTTTCTGCTGTAATGAAGAGGGCAGTTCTTGGTTCCTGTGACACAGAGATGCTGAGGTATTTGAACAGGAGGCTGCTTTCATAAATCTTACGCTTTTTTTTTGCAGCAGCCAATAGCAAAAAAAAAAAAAAAAAAAATTAAATAAAAGGGGGGCAAAATAAGCTTCTTCCTGGAGATGACTGGGAAAAAGTTGAAATTTCTTAACTTGACATCTGGCTGTTTGCATTTAATCCGTTTCTGTTAAACTGTGCAAGATTAACAGCTCCCTTAGGAGTGATCATATACAGTGGGGGCTGTAGATATTTCTGCAGACAATTGGTGCTGTAGGCAGCTCTGAGATGAGAAATGGTTTAGTAAGGCACTGAAGTGCCATGAGACTCTAGGAAGTGAACAAAACACGGCTCATCCTCCCCAAAGAAAGAAATTATCTGGGAGGGAGGCTTGATTTTGTTTTGTCATGCAGCTTATTATGTTATTTAACCTTCTTCCTTTTAACTGGAGCACGCTGTGTTTGCCCTGTCTGTTCTGAGAACAGAATTGTCTGTCCTTCTCTGGGACAAGTTAGTTTTTCCATGCCCTCAGGTTAGTCTGGCTGCCATGAAAAACCAAAGAGCCTGGCTGAACTCTACCTTTCTCTGCTCTTTCTGAACTGCTGAGGATTTAGTATTTCAGAGGGTTGGTAAGTTCCTCCGAGATGTCTCTAGGAGTAAATAATGGCATTTTATTGGAGTCCTTCTTTCTGGAGCCTTTTCCCTCAGTGCAGATTAAGCCTGGCTGTTTGCCAGCTTCAGGAGGAAAATGCAGTGGCAGTAAATGGTGATGTCACACGGGGAGTTTGGGGAGGGCTGGGAGGAGAACTGTTCTTTCCTGAGCCAACCCTTCAAATTGCTGCTTCCCAACCCAAAACTGGCAGGCAGAGAGTCTGGACCTGAGCTGTGGCAGTTTGCCAGCAGAAAGCTGTCCTGGGTCTCATCAGCAATCTGGAAGGGCTGTAGGAACTGTTCCCTCTTAATGGGATTTGGCAGAGGAGAAGGGTTAGAGGTGTCTGGGTTCTGGAGATGATGCCACATATTCTGCCTTAATTGGTACACAGCTTTTGTGCTTTAAAATCTCTTTTCTTGGTGCCAGTTGGAAACGTGCTGCTGGGTAGAAAGGCCAAGGGTATTTCTCATAGCAGAGAACAAGCATCTCATCTACAACATGTTCAGGTGACAGGAATCTGGCTTCTTGCTTCAGTCCAGTGTGTCTGAGGTGTGGAGTGAAGATGTGTTCTCCATGGCTGGGAAAAGGTGCTTCTGCTTGTTTATTATTTCTGTATGTGTGTAAAACAGGGTTCTGGTTGTACTGCGAGGTTCAGGGGTCACATTGTCTCTGTTCCCAGTCCAGATGGACCCCTGCCTGCCAGGGCAGCATCCTGCTTGCTGCTATTCCTCTGGCTGCAGTGAGGGCTCACAGCATGGAGAAGACCCAAATAGGGACCCAGATAAACTTAAATTTAATTGGTAGGCAAATATTGTTGTAGGGGGAGAGTACCAGACATGGGAGACCAGAACGACTCCTTGAAAAGATTGACTGTGAGATGTTGTTGATGGCATCAGCTTTTCTTGGGTGAAGCTGAGGGAGTCTTTGGAGCCAAACCTGTGTGATAGATGCTGGTGCTGGTTCTTCAGACCATCTTGGTACTTTTCCCCTTTCAGGTTATTTTTTCAAACGAGCTGGGTCAGTACATTAGAGCTGATCACATCCTGAGCCATTTCTGTTGTAAATGTGTATTCTGCAAACCATGGGCTTTGTTTAAATGTAAAGCTATAAATGTTTAAATGTAAAGCTCCATGGAGAAAGCCCTTGGAGTCCTGGTGGGCAGGAAATCCCCCATGGATCAGCAATGTGCCCTGGTGGGCAAGAGGCCAATGGGATCCTGGGGGGCATCAGGAAAAGTGTGTCCAGCAGATCCAGGGAGGTTCTCCTCCCCCTCTGCTCTGCTCTGCTCTGCTCTGCTCTGCCCTGGGGAGAGCACCCCTGGAATCCTGGCTCCAGTTTGGGGCTCCCCAGTTGCAGAGAGGCAGAGATCTACTGGAGAGAGGCCAAGGGAGAGCTGGGAGGGTGCTGAAGGGACTTGAGCATCTCTGCTGTGGAGCAAGAGTGAGAGCCCTGGGGCTATTGAGGCTGGAGAAGAGAAGGCTGAGAGGGGATGTGCTGAATGTCCATCAAGAGCTGAGGGGTGGGGGGCAAGAGGAAGGGGCCAATCTCTGTTCAGTGGTGCCCAGGAATAGGAGAGGGAATCCTGGCTTGAAGGGAGAACATGGGAAGTTCCAGCTCCAGCTGAGGAGAAACTTCTTGGCTGTGAGGGTGAGGGAGCCCTGGCCCAGGCTGCCCAGAGAGGTGCTGGAGTCTCCTTCTCTGGAGCCTTTCCAACCCCCCCTGGATGTGTTCCTGTGTGCCCTGCCCTGGGGGATCCTGCTGGGACAGGCCTTGCACTGGATCAGCTCTGCAGCTCCCTTCCAGCCCTGAACATAATATAATTCTATGATTCTGTTGTTTTTTCAAACCAACTGGGTACACAAATCTGAAAGGTGGTGGTGAGGAACTGGAAAAACTTAGTTCCATTTGTTGCTTGAACCCACAGAAAATGCAGTTCCCCCCAGACAGATGTTCCAAATAGGTATAGTGTCACAAGGATGGAGATAAAGCACAGGCAAGCAGCTAACTTATTTTTATGGGTTCCTTCTATTTGCAGTGTCTTTAGTGTAAAGTACAGTCATAGCAGAACCCGGATTTTCTAATGCATTGAAGTGACTAAAACCTTGTCTCTGAGAAAACTGAATTACTCCCTGCACAGCCCCAAATGACACAATTATACTCTTAACAACTTCACCCAGCCTGTCCATTCTATTCCTTGTTGAAGGTCATCAGTCCTGCCAAGCACCAGAGGCACAAAGGATATTTTGGGAAGGGGAACTGTGATTTTTGCCCATTGTAGGGGGATGACAAATGAAGCCTGAGGTTGGGATGAGTGCTGAGCTCAGGGCTGTGTCTCTGCTCTCAGGGTGTTTCACTGAGCTGCACACTAGGGTGGCTCTGAGCTCTCCTGTGTCAGCAGCACTGCTGGAAACTGGGACACTGGGGGTGTTTATTAATGAACTCAGAATACATCTGATTTACTTAAGAAGACGCAGCCAAGGGAGCATGAAGCTAGGAAGATGTTCTGGGGTAATCAATCCCAGATTCTAACTCCTGGAGATAAAGAGGTGATTTTTTTAATAACAAGCAGCTTGCAGAAGGTGCATTTTCCTGTTTGTTCTCATGGGCTGTTTCACTGCTGCCTCTCCTTGATGGTTACTAAAAAAATTTCTTCTAAATTCCATGTTAAAATACTGTGGGAATGACATATAAGCAATTGTTCTGTGCAGATGTTGGCTCTGAGGCAAAGGAAACACTTCCAGCCCCCTAACAATTGTCCCAGTAAACTTGTGGTGAAGTTTGTTTTGAATCTCAGAAATCAGAAAGGGTTCTGATGAAATTAAATGAAAATACCAACTCAGCAAATGGTGTTAGCAGGAGGGCAGCAGGGCTGGGGAGGAGTCTGGAGCTGCCAAGGAACAGCTGAGGGACCTGGGAGTTGCTCCTTTTCCTTCTAGGCTTTGAGCCAAACTATTGGAATTCTTAATTTCTTTGCAATATTCAAGCACATTTTAATATTGTTGTCCATCTTCCAATCCCAAGTCATCGTTCCTTATTGGTTATCCTGGGATGCTGATGAGAGCTGCAGGATGTGTTTTGCTGAAGTCCTGCTGTGGGCTGATGGTGTGTCCTGTGCTCTGACAGCCCTTGCCTCTCCTGCTCCTGGCTTCTCTTGGCTCTTTGGGTCTCTCTGTATTTGACAGGGCAGCTCAACCCCTGTTTCTCTTGGAACCTTCTGCTTATAGCACAGATCCTGTTAGTTCACTGGTTTGGTCCCTTGCATGACCTTCATAGTGTCAAAAATTGTCTCATGTCTATCATTCTGATACTCAAAATCACCGAATTTCTCCTGGATGGAATCAGAATAGAATCCTGAAATCATTTTGGTTGGAAAAGACCTCTGAGACCCATGAGTCCAACCCTGACCCCGGCACTGCCAGGGCCACCCCCAGCCCCTGTCCCTCAGCACCACATCCCCAGGCTCTGAAACCCCTCCAGGGATGATGGGGACTCCAGCCCTGCCCTGGGCAGCCTGGGCCAGGCCCTGACAACCCTTGCCAGGGAGAAATTCTTCCCCAGCTCCAACCTAAACCTCCCCTGGCACAACTCTTGAGGTGTGCCCAAAGTTCCTCTTGTCCCATCCCTTGTTCCTTGGGAGCAGAGCCCGACCCCCCCTGGCTCCAAGCTCCTCTCAGGGGGTGTCAGAGAGCCAGAAGCTCTCCCCTCAGCCTCCTCTGCTCCAGGATCAACACCCCCAGGGCCCTCAGCTGCTCCTGGGCACACTTCTGCTCCAGACCCTTTGTTGCCCTTCTCTGTTTGCTGACTTTATATTTTAATCTCATTTCATCAGAACCATTTCTAATTTCTAAAATTCAAAACAAAAATGTCAAGCCCAAGTTACTCTGTTTTCTCTCTTTTCAAACTCTAACTACTAATGCTCCAGCGAGATAATTCCCCTTTTGACATTGCCTTGCCACTTGTCACTTAGCCAATTTTTTATTTACCTTTATGTCATTTCCTTGTGTCTGCAGCTTCCCTAACATTTCCCCTGGCTACAGATAAAAATACTTTGCTTTCAGCTAAGTCTTCCGTACTTTGTCTAGAAAATCTGCTATGTTACAGCTCATACATAGACACTTCTGTTTTTCAGTGATGCAAATGGCTTCTCTTTAAAAATGTCATTCATGTGAAACAGTTTTGTAAGGTTTTAAGGACTTACAACCAAAATAACTTAATCTGCTTGGAAAAAATACAGAAAAATCTGTATTTTTATGTCAATTACTTGATATTTCAGATAGTTAATGCAATATTGTATTCTACTGAAGCCGCAGTCCCAGATTAAATGTAAATTGAAACCTAATAATCATTAAAAGGTCCAAATTAGAGCTGCCCAGTTTAGCAGTTGAGACCTGAGGGAGATTAGATTCACCTGGGCAGACCTTCAGTTCAGAAGAAACATTTGTGTAAGCAGATTATTGGTTTCAGGTACCAGGGGTGGGGTTTGTGTTGGTTAAAGAGGAGCTGGTGGTAGAGGTTTTGTCCATTTTTGTACCTGTTATTCTTTAGGATGTTCATTAAAGTAATTTATTCGGAAGCTGACCTTGAAAGCAAATCCTGCTTGTTGAAGGGGTAATTGCAGCACTGCTGAGCTTCCTGTTTGCTCTTCAGGGTTCTGGGTGGCTGAAGGTTGTAGGATCCTGCATGTGGCATCATCCCTGCTGTAGAGCTGGACACTTTACCTGGGATCTCACAGTACTGGTAAAGAAAGTGCTGTGGAAAAAGACCTTGGCTCCCATGAGTTGTATTTGAAAAGGTCAGAGGGTTTGATAAAACAGAAAATCTGAATATCCTGGGAGGTCTGTCATGGGCTGGTAACTAACAAGTCTGTTAGGACTTCTGGAAACGCCAAAGAATCAACAGGAAAGAAAAGGTTACTGAGGCTGTTCCCATTACAATAATTTTTTACCCCTTTCTACATTCTGACAGTTTTCAATTTACCCTCCTAGCTGGGTTGGTTCAGGAGGGCTCTCACTGTCTGTGCTCTCCTGGATGGGCTCTTCCTCCCCTGACCACTGCAGCTGAAACACTACAGAGGCTGCCCCAGGATCCTGGATGATGTTGTTGCTGAGACTGAGACTCTTCTGTCAGCAGAACCTCCCATCCTGCCAAGGTTGCTTCATAAGAATGGTTCAGTGTTAAATTTCAGTGAAGGGAACACACCCAGCCAGGGCAAGGTGTGTGAAGCCAGGCTGAGAGAGTTGGGGGTGTTGAGGCTGGAGAAGAGAAGGCTGCAATGGGGAGAGCTTAGAGCACCTTCCAGGTCCTGAAGGGGCTCCAGGAAAGCTGGGGAGGGACTTGGGACAAGGGCCTGGAGGGCTGGGAGCCTGGAGGGGGAAGGGTTTCCAGCTGGGAGAGGGGAGATGGAGAGGAGAGCTTGGGCAGGGAGGGAGAAATTCTTTGGTTGGACTTGGGGAGGGTGCTGAGCCCCTGGTTGCCCAGGTTGCCCAAGGAAGCTGTGGCTGCCCCATCCCTGGCAGTGTTGAAGGTTGGATGGGGCTTGGAGCCCCCTGGGCTGGGGGAGGGGTCCCTGACCATGGCAGGGGGGGCACTGGGGCAGCTTTAAGATTCCTTCCAATCCAAACCATACTATGATTCTATGATACCTGAACTTGGTGTTTAATTCAAACCCCATGTTTTATGCCAAACCTCCTAAAAGCAAAACTCCTTGGGGGGATTTGGGGTTTTTTTTCCCCCCATTTATATACTTAGGAGAACTTTCTGCCTAGGTGCACACACCACTTTTTTGCAGCCTTTTCTCCTATGTCCCTGCTGGTGCTCCCGGCTGGCTGTGGGTGACAGACACAGCTTGTCCCTTTGCAGCCCTTTGAGGAGCACAGGGTGGCCTCTGCAGAGGTGGTGCCACGCCAGTGCCCAGCTGTGTTTCAAGGTCAGACTTTCTGTTTGCTGTTGGTATTTTTCCTAAAACGAAAACAAAGCAGAAGACCCGTCTGGCCCGGCTGCAGAAATGCCCTGCAGTGCGCTCACTGCGGTTCTCGCTGCGGCTGGAGCTTCATGGGCCCTGCAAGTCTTCTGACAACCCTGGAAATGTCCAGATGACTTACTGTCAAAGAGGCAGGAGCATTAGCAGTTCTGCTTTAGCTGTATGCTTCAGACCTGACTGTCGAATTCATCTAGGTGGGACAATTCAGTATGAGACCAGAGGTCTGAGGAACAATTTCTTTTTTTTCCTCACTTCGTCTTGGGTGTCTGGTGTGTTGGTGGGACCTCCCGTGCAAACCCCAGCTCCAGCAGCTTCTCCTAGAGGAACTGCTTCCCTAAGGTGGCTTTGTGCAGTCTTGAATGACTTGTCCACATGAATCAAGGTCCTTTATTAGAGTCACAGAATCACCGTGGTTGGACAGGACCTTCCAGGATCATAGAGTCTAGCCATCAGTGCTGCAGCCCTGTTGCTTAGTTTTCCAGAGAGAAAACAGTATTGACCAAGTTTGTTTAGCACTATGAAACACCCAGACCTTCTTAAGTCAGGAATTAAAAAGTTCCTAGAAAACTCTCTCTTTACTGGGCTGTAAATTAGGAGTTCAGAAGAGCAGAGACAACGTGTCTCTTGTCTCATTCTCCAAGGAGAAGCTCCCTGAATAAATAGGAACGGAATTGTCGATTCTTCCAGTATTATGTAAATGGCTTGATGCTTTGATGTCCCTCCTGTCATTAGTTTGACACTAGCTGGAATTAATGGCCAGAAAACTCTATTACAAACGGGGCAGATAGATTTCTCTTGACTGCTTCTGATCCCTCATGTGAGCTTCGCCGCTTTCGCCATGGGATTTTTAAAAGCGGAAAGTAGGTCACGGCGATGTGTGTGAACATAGGCTGAGAAACGGGCTCTAATCTCAGCATTAAACAAACATGACTGTAATGCTGAAGGGAAATTTTCTATTTTAAGCACTTATTTCCATTTTCGATACCTCATTTCTGCAGCACAAGCAGATGGGGACTTCTGTGGGCATGCACCCGCAGATGGGAATTGGGAACCAGTAAAAAAGAGATATATCTATATACAAAAATATGTGTGTGTATGTGTGTACAGATACATAGGTATTTATGTGCTTCAAGAGTGACAATATATGTTGTCACTTCTCAAGGATTCTTCAGGAGCTCATGCAGAGCAGGCAGGGAAAGAGTCAAAGTGACAAAATATGTAGGTCAAACGAAGTGAAGCGTTTGGAATCTGAGCAGCAATCAGACACGAAAGGTTCTGAGGCTGGAATGACTGAGCCAGGGGTGCTTGAACGTGAAGCAGGTTTATATTAACATTTTTCAGAATTCCTGTCCTCCCTGCATATTTCCAAGATTCTTGATCCTCTGGCTGCCTCACTCACTGCTCTGGGCTCTGGGTTTGGGGATGAGTCTTGGCTTAAAAGCCCAAAGTGTCTGAAAGGAATTGTTGGGATTTTTTTCACTAGGAGAAGGGTTAATAAGGGAGGTGGTGCTGTCTCTGTTGCATGGTTCTGGGAGGTGAATGAAGGCAAGGATAGAAGCCAGGGTGTTAGGTATGAGCAGCAAGGAGAAAAGGAAAGTGGATCTGAATTCATCTTGGCAGCCTGGTTCTTGGGAGTTAAATCTGTTGGGAAGATGAAGTGCTGAAAAAGTACTGAGGGGAGATGATTTGGATGTATAGGCAGGACATTCATAGACTCTAGCTAACATGGCTGTGTCAGAAGTTCTTTAGCAGGTCTGTCAAAAGGAGGAAACTAATGAAAATGGGAGCTAGGATGTAAAGCTCTGGAGATTTGAAAGCTGCAGAGATTAAGGTACATAATGCTTCACAACTATTGAACTGCATGAGTCAAAGAGAAGGGGCTTTCTGATTTATTAACATGAAAAGGTTGAAAGAAAGCTTAGAGATGCAAAAAAAGTGACAATATGGGGACCTTTGTCTCCTCTACTTCTGGCTTGTTGGGTTTTTTTGTTATTATTTAACTTGATAAGAAATACTGTTTAACGGGGTTGGAGCTTAGTCCTCAATAGTTACTCTCTCCATGTAAGAGAGTAGAAGCAGGATCAGCCTCTGAACCATCAGCAGCAGTCTTGCACCCATGGGGATGGAAGGTCCCAGGTAACAGAAGAGGTCAAGCACCGTTCCTGGATTAGAGATGTGAAGCATGACTGATTTGCAGCCTAGTTTCAATTAATGATAAGGTATTAGGACAAGTGATGAAACAGCCAGGTAGGGAAATAATAAACAGGATGCACAGCACTCTGGGAAGTCTTTCAAGCTGCTTTTGTTTGACAAAGTGGCAGATGAGGTGGATTGGGTGCAGTGAGTAAGGATGTTTCTTTAACACCACCCCAGTTTCCTAATTTGCTTTTGAAAGGTTTTATGAAGACAACAGCCAGTTGTGTGCCCTCCTCAGCTGGAGAAATAGCTCTGGAAAGGCACCTATTAGTGGATCAGTTCCAAGGAGTTGGGTGGACACTTCAAGAAGGTGTGGACCTTGTTCTTGATGTGTTTCTGTTTAAGTATTGACCCTCAACAATATCGCTGTTGTGATCATTCAGTAGGGACTGCAAGTGTATTATTTATTTTTGTTTCCTTCTCTGTCCCTGTTGGCATTTGAAGAAAGAATTCAGCACTTGAAGGTTGTCGGGAGAAAACTTGGGAATTGTAAGAGCTCCCAGCTGGGACGTGACCCAGTACAGAAAGGCAGTGGCCATGTCCTTGGAGGAGGGCAGAGGCATTTATTCTGCTCCAGTGTCTCTTGAGCAGGCAAATGGAAGACAGTCCAGGGACATGGGGGATGTGTATCCCCCACCCCATGAAAAGACATGGCAAACATAAAATATTTGTCACAAAGAGAACGGTCATTCGTTAGTCTGTATGGTGTGGGCACGGGGTAAGAAGAAATCTTATACTATGTTATGAAAGATCATAAGATGAAGCAGCACTTCTGTCTCTAGCTGAAGAGGTGTTTGCAGGCCTATTTTTCACACTAGTTTGGGTAGATGTGATCTGGTCTCAAGTGCAGAAGGGTAAGGCTTAGAGAAGGTTGGAATTAAATGCTCAGCCTGAGCTGCCAAATTGTCATCAGATGCTGTGGAGGGGATCTTTTCTTTAGGAATTTTGCTGGCTTTTTATACTTCAGCTATTTGGTGGAACATGGGAAGTTCCAGCTCCAGCTGAGGAGAAACTTCTTGGCTGTGAGGGTGAGGGAGCCCTGGCCCAGGCTGCCCAGAGAGGTGCTGGAGTCTCCTTCTCTGGAGCCTTTCCAACCCCCCCTGGATGTGTTCCTGTGTGCCCTGCCCTGGGGGATCCTGCTGTGGATTAGGTGATCTCTTGGGGTCCCTTCCAACCCCTGAAATGCTATGATTCTATGTCCGTGTTTGAAGGCGTTGAACACTGAGCTTTGCTGAACAAATCCTTGCTGCTCACCTCCAAGGCTTCTGCTCTGCAGCACTGTGTGGTTTGGTGACCCTGGATTCACCTGGAGCAGGGTCAGGACTCTCCCAATGTCCCACTGCCACCTCTGGGACACTGCTCCAGCCTCTCTAACCTTCTATCTGAACTACAGCAGTCCCTGGGTCAGGGTGAAGCTGTTTAAATTTGGTAACAGCCCTTTCAGGGGAAATCACTTCTCCCTGCCTGGAACAGGGGGTGACAGCACTGCGGGTCAGGGCTCAGTGTCACTGCCTCCTGGGGACAGCACAGGGGACAGCCTGGCCCTGCTGGGGGTGGTACCAGGCAGAGAGGAGACTGCAAAGGGGCTGAAGTTCACCCGAAAAACTCTTCAAGGCTTCCTTCCTTGAGCACTGGCAGCTTCCAGATTGCTCTGAAGTCCAAGAGCCTTTTTGTAGGATGTTAAAGCAGCACAGCTCAGTGTGAGACTTTGTGGAATCACAGAGACATGGAATGTTCAGGGCTGGAAGGGAGCTGCAGAGCTGATCCAGTGCAAGGCCTGTCCCAGCAGGATCCCCCAGGGCAGGGCACACAGGAACACATCCAGGGGGGGTTGGAAAGGCTCCAGAGAAGGAGACTCCAGCACCTCTCTGGGCAGCCTGGGCCAGGGCTGTGTGGAAGGGCAGGTGGTACTTATTTTAGTCACTGATCAGTGTTTTTCTGTGGCTGTCACTTGCAGACCTGAGTGTGTGTGTGTGTGACATCTCTGTGCTCAGGAGCTCTGGCCAGGTTGGTAGCACAGGGGATGAGACTCCACAGCCTGTTCATCACAACTGGGGTACTGTGTGTGTCCCCCTGGGGTAAAGCTGGGTCCAGCTCTGGGGTCCCCAGCAGCAGAAGGAGACGGAGCTGTTGGAGCCAGTGCAGAGGAGGCCCTGGAGCTGCTGGGAGGGCTGGAGCAGCTCTGCTCTGGAGCCAGGCTGAGAGAGTTGGGGGTGTTGAGGCTGGAGAAGAGAAGGCTGCAATGGGGAGACCTTAGAGCACCTTCCAGTGCCTGAAGGGGCTCCAGGAAAGCTGGGGAGGGACTTGGGACAAGGGCCTGGAGGGCTGGGAGCCTGGAGGGGGAAGGGTTTCCAGCTGGGAGAGGGGAGATGGAGAGGAGAGCTTGGGCAGGGAGGGAGAAATTCTTTGGTTGGGGTAAGGGTGCTGAGCCCCTGGTTGCCCAGGTTGCCCAAGGAAGCTGTGGCTGCCCCATCCCTGGCAGTGTTGAAGGTTGGATGGGGCTTGGAGCCCCCTGGGCTGGGGGAGGGGTCCCTGACCATGGCAGGGGGGTTGGGACTGGGTGCTATTTAAGGTCCCTTCCAACCCAAACCTCTCTGGGTTTCCATGATAATCCTCCTCTTGCAGAAAACACAAGGGTCCTTCTCATAACTCATGCAGGCAGATACCTGCTCCGAGAAGCACTTCAGGGGGAAGTCTCCTAAATGGAACTCTTGTTTATATGTGCTTATGACAATGCTGTGGAAATAAGCCTTTTGTTCAAAATTAGAACTTCAAGTACCTCAGTTGGTAAAAGGTGTGGAGTCCCTGGAGTGCAGCCCTAGATGGAGGCATCTGAAGAGGGTACCTGGTAGGAGCTGCCCTGCAGCTGTGGTCCAGTGTTGCCCCTGATCCCAGAGACTTTTTTCAGTCTCATCTGAGATGTGATCACAAATTACTCACTTCCTGAGCATCTGACATTCCCAGCGGGAAGCAGGAACATGAGCACAAGCCTTGCTTGTGGGGAGCAATTAGAGGAGAGGGTGGGAGGAGTGCTTGCCATGCAGCTCTGCTTCATGCCTGCAATTTGTCATGAAGCAATCACTGCTGAAGACACTTACTCCTCCTTATTTGGAAGAATGAGCAAGGGCAAAAGCAATATAATAAGGGGAAAGTCATAAAATAAGCTGTAACAATTGCAGCTTGGGTTTGGGCTTTTTTTTTTTTTTTAACTTGCAGATTTTTATTTTTTTTTTAAAGCAAAATGCGAACCCTGTGTTGAACTTTCAAGTTCCTGACTTGGCATCTTCTCCAGTGAGGAGATAGTGGTTCTGACAGTCATTTTTTTAGCCTTCTGGATTATATAACAGCATGGAATTTCAGAAGGAAAGGAAGAAAATGTGTCTCAAATTGTCAGCACCCTCTGAGATGCCCTGTGGTTTCTCCAGGACCTTTAATATATTCCTGATCCTCTTTCTCCCCATCTGACTTCTCCACTGTGGATTTTAATTTGCTTCTCATTGGAGCAAATTAAAGTATTTGAGCAATCTCAGTCAGATTTGGTTTCAGCAATAGCTCTGGGTAGTTAAGCTCTTATCTTCTTCAAAGCCAGAAGTCATTTTCCTCCAAAAGCTGCATCTGAAGTGCCTGTGAAGGCTTTGGAGGCTGGAGGGGACATCTCGAGTCCACCTCCCTGCTCAAAGCAAGGAAACCCCAGGAGGCTGCTCAGGCTCTGTCCAGCTGGGGTTTGAGTTGTCTCCAAGGATGGAGACTCCACAACCTCCCTGGGCAACCTGTCCAGTATTCAGTTTCCTTCAGATTTTTGTAGTTATAAGTAAAATAATAATGTACAACAATACACAGTAATATAATAATAGGAATAATAGTAGTAGTAGTAATAGTGTAATAGAGTTGCCTGTATTCCAGTTTGATAAGGGGAGAATCACTGGGCAGAAAGTAACTGGTTTGGTGGCTCTGGTTGTTCTCCATCAAGGCTGCCAGGTTGGTGCTTTCTATGTTTATTAAATGCAAAATCTTCTTTTAGTCTTGAGCTCTTATCTATGTATGAACCTCAGTGTGAACTTGCCTCAGCAGGCTGGGCTGCATCCTTTTCCATGCAGTTCTTTGTTTAATTCCCTTAGATTTTGGGTGTCTCAGGAGCTTGTCTGCAGTATACACTCACGGGGATTTTAAGACCCTTTGCTCTGATGATAAAATATTGAGAAGGTACTCCAGTGGGGAACTTCAGTTTGCTCTGAAGGGATTGAAACGCACCAAGGGAGCACTGAGCATCTTCACAGAATCATAGAATTATTTTGGAAATGGTACTGGGGAACCTCTAAGGTGGGGATCCTGTATGCCTTCCCCTTCATTGTGCAGCAGTGTCCTGAGCAAGGGAAGGGGAACCCAGAACATCTCAGCTGCCTGCAGGGCTTTTTACCTGATGTTCCCCATGCCCTAACACCTCTGGTTAGCAGGGTGAGGGTGGTACCTCTGTGTGTGTGCCTGAAAAAAATCAGAGTGGGGACACAGCAAATATCTCATGGGTCTATAAGCCTGGACTAGGAAGCTGTTGGTGCTGCTGGTAACTGCTCACAGCAGCCTGCCCTGGAGTGCAGCTCTGCAGAGCCTCAGCCAGGTCCTGAGTGCTACCAAAGCAGCTCCAGACCTCAGAGTACAATCCATGAGGATGATGAGAGGACTGGAGGAGCTGCCATACGGGGAGAGGCTGAGAACTGGGATTGTGCAGCCTTTTGGGAGACCTTATTACCAGGTACCAGTTCTTAAAGGGTAGCTGCCAAGAAGATTGAGACTCCCTTTTTCCAAGGACTCACATGGAGAAGACAAGGGGTAATGGGTACAAGTTAGTACTGGGGAGATTCCCTTTGGACTCCAGAAGAAAACTTTTCACCATGAGAACAATGAGACATCAGAATGATCTCCCAAGGGAAGTGGTGGATTCCCCTGCATTGGCAGTTTTATGACTCAGCTTGGCAGGGTGCTGGGGCACCTCATTTTGACTGTACTTTTACTTAGAAAAGTTGGACTAGATGATCCTTGGGGTCCCTTCCAACATAGCATTCTGTGATTCTATGAAAAAATTGGATGTTGCTGACCTGCCTTCCAGCAACACCTGCTGAAGTTCCTTCCATACCCCACAGGGTGGTGTGGGCTCACAGGTCCTTGCAGATCACTGGGAAGTTGTTGCTGGGCACAGGTTTCTCTGCCAGCTGGCAAAATTATCTTTTTTTAGGTGGTGATTCCAGCAAAGCAAACTGGACATCCACTTAAGGTACTGAACTAACACAGCAATCTGCACAAATGAGCTTTAAGGTCAGCTGCAGGAATGAGGCTCTTAAGATTCTCTGTTTGCTTGGCTTGGTGCTGGCAGGGCCATCTCCTGGCTGCAAACTCAGTAGCTGTGAAGATGCTTAACCTCTAGCTGGGGATCTGGTCAGTGACCTATCAAGATTAGCATCTCCTGCAGTAAAAAGGCTTTGTCCTGGTAATCCTCTCCTGAGAGTGCTCTGTGCTGGAGGTTCACTCTGTGACCTCCTGCCTCTCACTGGGCACAGATCTGACTTTTCTCCTGGACCTCTGAGCTGCCAGTGTTGGGACTGTCTGTGCTGGGGTTGCCAGAGGTGCAGTTTCATATGGATTAGCTTCTGAACTGGCTTAGGGGCCCATGCTGATCTTTGCAGAGCAGATGATCAGACAAACAAACCAACGCTGTCAGCAGCCCCACTGAATGTTTTCTGCTCTTTCTTTGGGCCCTGCTGGGGTATCCATTCAGGGAAGGTGCTTCTTGCATGGGATCCTTATTCTTCCTTTCAGAAGCAAGCTTGCTTTGTAAGTACATTGCTAATGGTATTTTTTTTTCCTTTAAGCAAGACTTTGTATGCTGTAATCCTGTGTTGGTTTATATTATTGACAGTCATAACCAGATTTTCAGCCATCAGCAAGCTCTAATATTTGCTAAAATTACTTTACAGGTTTGTGGGATCTGTCAAATTTACATTTTGTGCTGAGTACTTTAGCTGTTGATAGGTATTGAATAGGTACTTTTGTACTTGCTCCTCACAGGAGTTGGGCCAGGCTTTCTTGTTTGCTTTTATGACTGTAATTCACAGGTCACACTCAGACTGTGTGCAGAGGGTCTGCAGAAGTGGAACTGCAAAATCCTCTTTTCTCCAGTCCTGTAGAACAGGATCCTACAGGGCAGGGTCCTACAGGACCTCTGTTTCTGAGATCACATTCCTTGTGTCCCACCAACCTCACTTGAATAAGGAAGAACTGAATAGTGGGGCAGGGTGGTGGTGACAAACTGGAAGTGGCCACTTTGGGGACTTTGGATGCAGCAGGATTTGTTCCCCCTTGCACTGTCCCTGGCACTCTCCAAGCCAAGCTGAGCCTCAGCAGAGCTTTGTCACCAGCCTCAGGAGCTTTTGTGACTGCTCCAGATCTGGCCACTGGCCTCTTGGCTGCCTCCAGCAGCTCCCTGGGCTCCTTCTTGCAGCCCTTCTTCTGCAAGGATAGTTTTTTTTAATTAGCATCTGTTAGGAAAATGTTGTATGAAAAATATTCAAGTCTTCGGTTTGTATTTCTACTGCTTTGGCAGAGGCAATTCACAGCTGCTTCTGAATCATCTTTCATCTGGCTTTGAGGCTTTTGCTAGAACTAAAATTTGCAAATCCCTACATACTTCTGTTGAACTGTTACAGGAGTTTAATCTGATGGCTCTGGTAGATGTTTCCCTTAACACTTCTTATTATCTGCTGTCTTCTCTCTTACTCATTCCTTCCAGCAAGGTGTGTGGTTGAAGGAGGTTCTCCTTTCTACCTAAAGGCATGAATGCAACCTCTCTACTAAAAAAAATACTAATTGGAGTTTTTACTCCTAGTTTACCTGTTGTGACCCCAATTTTACATTCTTCCTCTCTGAGACTGATGGATAGCACCATGCCGATGTGCAGCTCTGCTCTAGTACTCATAGAATCAGTTCAGATCTTCAGAGTTCAGTCAGTGTGTGCTCTGCAGCTGATGGGGCTTGGTGTGGCTCCAGCTCAAAGATCACTTAAATTGTTGAGAAAGTTGATGTCAAATTTTCTTATCTGTTCCAGGGCCTCTTGCTTGTACTCACAAGGACATTTACAGTCTCGTGGGTTGTTTTGTTTTGTTTGTTTGTTGCTTTAAATGGAATTTCAAATGAATGACAGGTCCCTGTTCAGAAGATTTTACAACAGAATAAAATTAAATCCCTCTCTGTTCTGCCCCACAAATAGTCTTAAATAATAGTGTCTCTTGACACATGTAGTGACACTTTGTCTACAGAGTGCTTTACAAATCTAAACAATCATGGCCTGTCCTAATAAAATATTTCCTGCTGAAATTGTCAGCCTTAAATCAACAGCCAGCATTGCCTTGGCTGATGTCCCTGCTGATCACCAGGGGGTTCCTGCCTTCACCTGCCCTCCTCCCTCTACTTACCCCTCATCTGTCTCCAGGCTCAGCCTGGGCAGCTCCTGTATCCTCTCTGCTGAAATCAGCCGTGTCAGATGTCATCATTTAGCAGAATACTAGCTGAAAGCCACTGGCAGAAGAGCAGCATCTGCTCACCAAGTCAGCACTGTGCTAGGATGCTGGGAGCATCTGCAGGGATGTGGCAGGAGAGAGAGGAGAGGGTCTGCCCCTGGTCAGAAAGGAAACTTCTGCAGAAGCACTTCTTCAGCACGTTCTCTTGGTGCTATTTCACACGGGAGTGAAGTAGTACAAGATCTTGTGTTTACTGGAATTATACTTTGGATTCCCATTCTCTGGCCTTCAGAGTGTATGTAAGAGTAAAAAAAATTAAATGCAATTTATTTCTATTTCTTTGGATCGGAATCTACATAGTGACTCTTCCCCAGTTGTGAACTTCTGCTAGAGCATAACATCACTGCCTGTGTTTGCTGCCTGTCTTGTGGTGCAGGTATCTGACCTGCAGCATCGGGTACTGGCAAAATTCTCTGTATTTTAAATTTCGTCAGGAAAAAAGCATGTTTCCAGCATGCCTCCTGTTCTGTTGTTTCTTTTGGGACAGCCGAGTTCAAACTCTGGTGCCCTGAGCAGTCTTATGGATTGTCTGTCACTTTTCCTTTGGAAGATCCACTCCTTTTTTGTTCTCTGCATCCATGCTGGGTACAACGTTTCTCAGCCCTTGGAAGCAGAGCACACCTGGGATGTCCTCGTTCAGGTCAGCTTGGGAACTGGAAGCATAGAATTGTAAAATCTGAGACTGTTACGGGTTGGAAGGGACCTTAAAACTCAACCAGTGCCCCCCCTCCCATGGTCAGAGACCCCTCCCCCAGCCCAGGGGGCTCCAAGCCCCATCCAACCTTCAACACTGCCAGGGATGGGGCAGCCACAGCTTCCTTGGGCATCCAGGGGCTCAGCACCCTCACCCCAAAGGATTTCCCCTTTCTGGTGCTGGTGGTGTCCTTCTTGTTGCATCTCCTTTAGCACAGGGCTGGGGCTGGAGGAGGAGGAGGAGCTGGGGCTGGCAGCAGCTCAGGGCATGCAGTGGTTCTCTGGGCAGGGAGATCCCCAGTCTTGTGTCCCCCCAAGGGTTTTGAGATGTCATTAATTGAAACCTGGTGACACCATCTCTGAATTTGGGTAGACAAACACCCACCAAGGCCCATGTCCCATCTGCCACGAGTTAAAGCTGATTAATTCTGCTGCCTTTCCTGGGGATTAGCTGTGAAGTCCCTGCTCAAGTGTGCCTGGGAACTACTCAGAATAGGAACAGGCAGCCTGCCCTACACCTCTGACCTTGCAAGGGTTCTGACCCCAGGGATGCTGCGTGGTGTTGAGCTCCAGACTTTAATGAGGAGAAGGAGCATTTGTGTAGGCATCTGAGATTCTGATGTGTTTCTGACTTTATTCAGTCACCTCCTGCTCTTGTAGGACCAAAGCCTCTGATGAGATTGCTGTAAGTACTGATTGATTTGTACTGAATTCATTGTATTACCGTGCAATTTGAAACAAACAGCCCCACAAAAGCCATCCTGCTCTTCCTTAATAATTTTTTAATTCAAGTTATTACAAGCTCTATGAACCTTTGTTCCACCTGGTTACAAATGCTGTGTCTGCAGCTGGTTGGTCCTCCAGCTCCTAGACGAGGCAGCACTTGTTGCTTTTTTCATAAGTATTGTGGGTTTTAATTATTTCTTCCCTTCATGTTTCTTCTGTGTGTTAACAGTGGGGTTGCTTTCATTAACTGCAGTTTTGCACCAAATTCAGGATCATATTTAGGGATTTCATTGGAGAAACACTCTCAGTTTCCCTTTCGGAGCTCCAGTCTGGCAAGCAGCATCATTTGCCTCAGGGAAGGCAGAAATATTAAAAGCATGAAGGGATGGACTGGGAAGAAAGTGCAGCACATTGCCTTGGGGAATGAGAGAAAGAATTTGTGTCGATTCTGCTTGCGATTTTTCCAGAAGACACTGGAAATCAATTTGAAAGTCTAATGTTGTTGATAAAAGAGTTGAAAAATTCATGTCGTCTTAAAATGAAAAGGAATCTGGAAAGTCTTTTAGATTGATTTTAGGAAGTTCTTCAGCAGGAGGGTGCTGAGACTCTGGAACAGATTGCCCAGAGAAGTTGTGGCTGCCCCCTCCCTGGCTTTGAAAGCTTTGAAACAACCTGGCTTTTTACAGGAGCAGCCTGGACTATGAGGACCTGGGCTGGAATAGCCACGTGCATGCTGATGTACAGGATTCCTTTTAGTGTTAATTTAAACCTCACAAGTGTTACGGAGCCTAGTTTACATTTTATATATGTTATTTTTGTATAAATTTACAGCTTTCACATAGCCTCATTTATAGCTTTCACATGCTGTATGGATTGGTGCAGCTCTTATTTACAACAAGAACTTAACTTACCCCTTAGTGCTTTTCCCCATCCTGGCTGTTACTACTGGCTGCTGCTTTTGTTTCTCTGCTGAAGTGATTTAAGGTTGAAGTGTTAAAAATAGAATCAATATCAAGAAGATATTAGAATAATATCATAGACTGGGCTAGGTGGGGAAGGGACCTTTCAAGGTCATCTAGTCCAACCCCCTGCAGTGAGCAGGGATGGCTGCAACCAGATCAGGTTGTTCAGAACCCTGCCCAACCTGACCCTGAATGTTTCCAAGGATGGGGCATCATCTGCCACCTCTCTGGGCAACCTGGGCCAGTGTCTCACCACCCTCAGCTTAAAACATTTCTTTGTCTCAATCTCCCCTCTTTCAATTTAAAACCATCACCCCTTGTCCTGTTGCTGCAGGCCTTGCTAAGAAGTCTGTCCCCATCTTTCTTCTAGCCCCCCTTTAAGTATTGGAAGGTGGCAATAAGGTCTCTTCAGGCACTGGAAGGTGCTCTAAGGTCTCCCCATTGCAGCCTTCTCTTCTCCAGCCTCAACACCCCCAACTCTCTCAGCCTGGCTCCAGAGCAGAGCTGCTCCAGCCCTCCCAGCAGCTCCAGGGCCTCCTCTGCACTGGCTCCAACAGCTCCGTCTCCTTCTGCTGCTGGGGACCCCAGAGCTGGATGCAATACTGGGATTTAGAGGTCTGCAGCATTCTCAGGAGCCTTGAAATCCCAACCTTGGGGCTGCTGTCAGAGAATAGACTGGAGCGAAGTAGAGATAATAACTTCACAAATAACAACCACCAGGTATGGATGGTGAGGAAGAGGAGAGCCACTGCTGCTGCTGCAGGACTGTATCTCAGTTCACAGCTGAGCTTTCTTGCTGCTTTTTTTTTTTTCTTCTTCTTTTTTTCTTCTTTTTTTTTTCTTTTTCCCTAAACATCTTCCAGCTGCTCGTAAGAAGAAAAGGCTGATCTGAAAATTTTCAGTACTCCCTGTGAGAGAACTTAGTGGAATAGATTTATGTAGCCTGACTTCTTTATTTCCATCCATTTTTCTGTGCAGTGCTGATAGGTTGTGCAAGGTGCCTCCCAAGGTTTGGTAACAGAATCCTTGGCTCTGGAACATCTCGGGTTGCTGCTGGCTCTGGGTCTCTGCAGTTGTTTTTATCACAGGCCAGCAAGGGCAGATGGACATGTTCCTCAGACAGATAAAAAGCACCAGGCTTTGATGTGTTGATGTGTTCAGCAAGCACGTTATTGGAAACTGGGGGAAGATTAGGCTGAAGTGTGCAATATAAAATACACAACCAAAGGCCTTGGAGGTATTCAGGAAAAACTGATTCACTGCAATGCCTCAGGAAAAACTGATTCACTGTTTGTCTTCCTAGTAAAACAGAGAGCCCAACATCCTCTGGGTGCTGTGGGTCTGGGGTGGCATGAAGGTTTTTGTAGCCATGGTCAGATTCAGTGTGTGGAACTTGATGCCTGGGCAGGAGAGGAAGGGGCTTTGGTTCCCCCTCCTCCTCCCTGTGATGTGCTGAGCAAGCTGTGCTCAGCATTTCTGTACTGATGGACTTGAAAGCTTTGCTCAGCCTCACGAGCTCAGACTCTGGGGGTTGTTCCAGCTCTTGCATGAATGAAAGCTCTCCCTGGAGACCAGTGTGAGAGGCTAGCATTGGTTGTCCAGTGTTTGAAAACAGGACAGCACTCTGAGGTGTGAGTCCACTCGTGATCTTACATGTGAATCAAGATGCAGGAATCCCCATCACTCTGTTCCTTCTATTTGAAGAGTTGGATCAAAGCAGGAAAAAAGGACTATTCCTGGTCTCTGGTTTGGCTAACGGTGCTACCTCTTGGCCTCTGAATGCCATATCATGCAGTAATATGTTGAAAATATTTCAGCTTAATGTTTCATTTCTGACTGGGTCCATTTCTTCTCTAATTTCAGTCTTCCCAGGAGAAATCATGGATGAAAAGATGTCTTACAAAGACTTTCTCGATCGCAATGAGTCCTGGACAGTGGATGACAGAGAACTGTGCTTTGAACCACAGCCCGTGTTCAAACCCATGGACATGGCTGGTAGGACTGTATTCTTCTGCAGACTCTAGTATCAGTTGTCTTCTCAGTCATGCAACATGATAAAGTCCTGTCCCTGTGGGGGGGTTTATTCTCTTGCCTTGTATTTATGCCTCTGTTCTTTAGGATACGTATCTCTTTCCCTAAAACACAGAATATCTTCACACCAGAGATATTCAAAACCTGCCTGGATGCAGTCCTGGGTAATTTGCTCTGGGTGATCCTGGTTGGGCTAGATGATCTCTGTAGATCCCTTCCAACTCTGATAATTCTGTAATTCTGTGAATGAACTGAGCACATCCAGGCCCTGCCTTGCCCTGGAGCATCATGAGCTGCTGCTCCGCTCTGTTAGAGCACCCCGAGTCTGGGTGAGCAGATTCTCCCCCCGACTTGGCTCACACAGTGACAGCAGGTTGTTTTTTTTTTTGGTTGGCTCCCACAGTTTAACCACTCTCAAATACTGTGGCTTTCAGTTCAAACCTTGCCAAAACTCATTGCGAGCTGCAAGCAGAGCCTTCCCAGCTCTCGGCACTGCCGGTTCAGCTGTCACGTAGCTGCGGCTGCAGTCAGGTCAGGCTGTTCTGTGGAGCTGCTGACTCTCTTGAAAATTAAATGAACCTTGTATAACTTGCCCCTGCAAAAATCTACCCTTTCACCCAACGACTTTCATCCAATTTTCTCTCATTTCTGAGAATGCTGATGGGAAATAGCTTGCTTGCTCTTGAGGTGTGAGAGATGTGTGTGCTGCCCAGACTGCAGCACTGGAAACCTGGCTGAAAAAGGGTGGAACTTTTGTATATATATATGGGGGTTTTGAGCACTTTGTACCTGCCTACTGAATTATTTTCTTGCTAGCTAAATCTTACATTTACTAAAAGATTCTATGAAGAAATTTGGAAGGGTAAGTAATGATTCGTGGAACAACAGGAACAAAAGAGCATCTCATTTTCAGACACAGTTGTTGGGTTTTTCCCTCCCGTTGCTTAGGTGAAAGAATGAGATGTTGATGTAGTTATGTTCAATAGCCAGATGACAAACTTGTTGGTTAGAAGCAATTTACATACTTATCCCATCACCCAGTGTTCTTTTGGCCTGAATAACTGGAAGCTGTGAGTTCTCTATTGCACAGAAGCACATTTTCCTTACATTTCACGTCCTTAGAGGATCTTGCACACCTATATGTGGTGCATAAGGCACCATCTATAATTCATTATGAAAGTATTCCCCATCCTGCTCTGCCTTGTACCATGTAAACAAGAGATTCTGCTTAGAGCTTATCTGATTTCCATAACTGAGCAGAGGAATCAGAGCAGGCAGATGAGTTTAAGGACTTGTCAGCAGAAGGAGAAAAATGGGAACAGCAGACTGGTTTATTAAATATTTTTATGCCCACTCTTTGGAAGAGAGTAGGATGGAAGGAAGGAAGGAATTCTGTGGTCAGTGGGGTAGCAGGTCTCCTGCAGCACTGCTGTGGTTCCTCATTCCTTGGTGAGAAACACAGGAAATGCCACCTTGGTTCAGCTGCTGGAATATTCTGCAGCTTTTGAGAGTGCAGAATCACAGACTCCTTGAGGCTGGAAAAGACCTCTGAGATCATCAAGTCCAACTGGAAGAGTGTGTTTGAGGCTGCTCTGGAATTGGTGAATGTCACAAACACCACGCTGGAATCTGGGAGTGAGACCCAACTCTGTGAAAGGAACAGTTAAGAGCAAAAACTTCTATCAGTGTTTTACATGCTGGAAACAAAAAGACTTGTTGTAACAGTGTTATTGGAATGGAAAGTGAGAGAAAATCAAACACTACCTAAGTGCTTGCAAGCTTTGGAAGTGCTGTAAGTCCCCTAATCACAAGTGTGCCATGATTTACAGCTGTGTCTACAGGTAAACGTCCAGATGTGAGGAGTTCCTAATTCAATGCTCTACAGTAATTTGATTTTCAATAGTCCCCAGGCACTGGCAAATTTGAGCTAAGCTTCTGCACAGCAAAGGATACAAATCACAAAGAAACTTTCAGAAATGTTTTGTCCATCTTACCTCCAGCTCTTTAGTACCAGCACTTGTCTGGCTTCTAACATTGTAAATAAGCTGCAAATTTTGAGCAAGTAGAGTTATTTCCAAGGCTAATTTAATGCAAGGACTGATGATTTCCTGAGCTGGCCATATCTCATCCATAGGGTTCACCCTGTCCATTGTCATCAGCAGAGAAGCATCATTTAGCAGTGACAAAAATGCTCAAACTTGAGTAGTGGAGGATCTTTGAAGATGGGAAACAGAAGCTCAGCCACAACTCCTTCCTCTTCTTCTCTTTTTCCCTCTGGAGCAGAAGGTTTAATCTGGGCTGCTCATTTTTGCCATGTGACTGTTGGACAAAAAGTGGAGATCAGCAGCTTCTCTCTTAGTTTTAACTTGATTTCAGTGATGATGGGGTTTTTTGGAATTAGATTTTATTCTGCTTTGTGTTTATAATCAGGGGAAAAATAAAGGCAGTTACTTAGTCTTGGCAGTACTGTTGTAAACAGCTTGAAATTAAAATTTTCTCCCACTTACTCTGAACCAAGACATCATCTTGGCTTCTCAGATATTTTGTTAGATTTATAAAAGAATTCATGCAACTGACCTGATCTTGACATCTTGGAGCACTGTTGGCACTTCCAATCCCTGAAGGGAACCTCCAGGAAGGCTGCAGAGGGACTTTTCCTCAGAGTGTCCAGCCAGAGGACAAGGGGCAATGGATTGAAACTGAAGGAGAAGAGGTTCAGGCTGGAGCTTAGGAAGAAGTTCTTCAGCAGGAGGGTGCTGAGCCTCTGGAACAGATTGCCCAGAGAAGTTGTGGCTGCCCCCTCCCTGGAGGTGTTCAAGGCCAGGTTGGATGAGGCTTGGAGCAACCTGGGCTGGAGGAGAGGTGTCCCTGCCCATGGCAGGAGCTTGGAGCAGATGAGCTCTCAGCTCCCTGACCACCTCACCCATCCTGGGGTTCCATGTGAACATTGGAAGTTTGGCTGTCACCCCCCCAGGCAGCTGGCCTGACATAAAAATGAGGAGCAACCTGCAACTGAATCCCTTTGAATTGTGCTCAGCCTGCCTGACTGGAGAGAAGTGCAGCAGCTGGCACAAGCCTTAAGGCACATCCAGGGGCTTGTAAACCAGAGGAGAATTTGTTTGAGGGAGGGCTGCCACGTTCCCTTGCCCTTGACTGCATTCTGGCATAGTCATTGTGGAAGGGTCCTCTGGTCTTCATTTTATTCTATCAGTGAGGCCATCTGCCTGCCCTCTGACTTGGGGCATTTTGATTAAACAATCCATCTTGGATAACTCAGCATGGTGGTGTCCTCTGTCCTCTCTGGTTGCTTGGGAGGAAATGAGATGTGTGCTACCTGAAAACTTGAAGAAAAGGAATTTTCTCTTGCTGAATCCTCTGCATCTTTTGCAGAGGACATTGTCCTTAAAACATTGACCAAAAGCAGGACAAAGCTTCTGCACATTAGAGCAACCAAAGCTGTGACCAGACAACTTGAAATGTGGACTGGAGATGCTGGCAGCCTCAGGAGTGTGTCTGGAAGCACAGAATCATCATGGCTGGAAAGGACCTTCAAGGTCATAAGGGTGAAGGCTGCTCATCTGCTTGGACATTGGGAAATGTATGATTTTCCTCTCTGGCTTGTAACTGGGTTACAGTACTGGCCCACCAGTCCCTGTGTGTGGGGGTCTTCTTCTTGGGGAGCTCTCCTCATGGCTCACAGAGGCTTTGGTCTGCCCTCAGGTAACTGATCCCCAAGCCTGACTCAGAGAAGCTGTGTGTGTCCATCAGGTCAGAAACAAGTGCTTCCTTCTTGAGAGGAGGGGGCAGGTTCTCCAGGCAGCATTTGTAACTCAAAGCTCAGTCCCATTTCCCTCAGAAGCAATCTGAGCAAATGTGTGTTTCTGTTGGCCTTAAACCCAAATCCTGAAGGTGTTTGCTTCTGGTGAGTAACCTTGCAAGCAGCTTTCCCTCGGGAGCCCAGTGCTGCTCTCAGGTGCATCTTCCTCTTGGTTTTGAAATAATCTTTCTCTGCCTCATGTTTTCCCCCTGTGTGCTGACACTGCCCTTGTTCTTCTCTCCTGCCAGACCCCTTCAGCATGCACAGAGGGGAGAACCTGCCTGATTTATCATTTCCTACTGACATGAAGAATGTGCCGATGTTCACGGACCATGTTGATGCTTCCAGGGACATCCCTGGTGAGTTCCTCCTCAGCATTTGTCCTTGATGGTCAACTTTTGGTGTTTCCTCTGCTGACCTTCATGGACTGTAAGCTGTTAAGCTGCTAAGAACCCAGACTATATAATCTCATGTGGTTTATTTCGTTTGAAGTTTTTCTTCCTGTGTGCCTAAATCCATTCCAATAGCTACCTCCAGGAAGGGGTTTTTTGAAGTATGTTTAGGCAGAAGGAGATACAACATCCAGACAAGTTCAGCTGAAGCAGCAGTTACTAATGTCTTGTCTTCATGGCTAGAACCCAAGTACACGTGGACTTTTTCCACAAAGGGGTTGTCAGTGTTTGGACTATTGAAGTTTGAGTAGTTATTTAGAAGAATTCATGGGAGCAGAAGCAGAAAGCAAAAGGGAAATAATTTGTAAATAAGGAAAAAAAAACTGTAAGCCTGTGCTTAATGTCTGACACCTTGTTAAAAAATTATGTCTGCATAAATAATGTACAGTGCAGTTTGCAATGGTCAGCTAATGGAGAGAGCTGCTTGCAAATTTTATCTGAACTGCTTGTGAGCAGAACAGAATGGTTTATTTTCCAAGTTGTGTAGACATTAATTTTTGGAGGGGTATTAAGGGCTAGCATGGTGATTAACAAGAGGCCTCTTATTTCACTAGCACCACATGGATCTATGATGCTTCCTGAACAACCTTTTTTGGGGTCCCTGTATTCTCCTGCAGAGGCTCTAGACCCATCAGCCTTCATTGGCCTGGATTCAACTGCAGAATTTCTGCAAGAACAAGCAGGTAAGAAACATAATTTTGCTACTACTGTCTTGTCTTGCTTGCTGGGTTTGAGGGCCATGCAGCTAGAAAATCTAAAGAATTTTATTGAGGGAGTTGAGAAATAAATATAGTCAAGGTTAGAAAGTGTCCTATTGGCAGTGTGAAAGTTTGGAAGGTGTTAGGAGGTACTGGTTAAGGTTGTAAGGGACCACTGGAAGTCATCTTATCCAACACCCCTGCTTAAGCAGGGCCACCTAGAGCCAGTTGCCCAGAAGAATGGAGCAAAGAACCTGCTTTGTTGGGCCCTGGGGTCAGTGCTGGTTAGAATTCTTGTCTGATCCAAGCTTTCACACTGAAGAAAGTGATGTTCTGGTACCATTCTTCAAGGGAACTGAAGTCACCTGAGAATGAGCTGAGTCAGTACCTCCAACTGAAAAACTAAAGCAGTGGCAGTGTCAGGACTAAATGTGTTGGTTTTCCATAGTGCCTGAAGAACACTGGATGGGAGCTCAGCATGATGTGAAGGGACCAGATGCCTCTTTCTTTGTTGAGCCACCAGGTAAAAACAGTTTTGACTTGATCTGCAGGACCTGTTTCTAGAGTTTCTTAAAATCAGTAGCAGAGCTTCTCCTCTTGGCTGCCTTTGCAAGAAACAAAAGGCACTAATGGAGTGAAGTCACCCAAAAACTCACTGTTTCTGCTTCTCAAATCAATTTAGAATAGAAACGTGTGTTTCTGGGAGGTGATACCAGACACGTTCTGGTTTAGTGCTGCAAGAGATGGGGAGAACTCTGCTTTTGTAGTACCTATTTACTTCTAATTTAGGGCAACAAATTTAATATATGCAGTTCCAAGCCCAACCCTCCGTAGATATTAGTGGCACATCCTTTCAGGGCCATGTTGTGCAGCAGGGCTTTGACCCACTGAAAATGTGGATTCCAGGCTCTGTCTGCATCCTGTGCATTTCTGACACTGAAGGGACGTTAATTTCCAGATGGGATGTGTATGCCAGCATGGCTTAACACTAAATTAATCATAGAATAAAATATAGAATAAAATTATAAATAAAAATATAAAATAAATCTAATAAACAAAATAATAAATCTAAAAAGTACAATAGATGTAAATAGTACATTATATTATAAATATAAATATGCATAAAATTGGGTTGGACCAGATGTTCCTTGAGGTCTCTTCCAACCTGACATTCTGTGATTCTATGAAAATTTGGTCTTGAAAAAGATTCTAAAACTGGAACTTGCCCTCTGTGAAAGCTTCTGGTGTTTGTACACACTGCAAGTCAAACCTGCTGGCCTGAGTGATACATCAGAGCCCTGGTGCTTCCTGCTTGGAAGGGTCAAGGCAGCTCAGGGCACCAAGAACATAATTTTGGCTCATGCATAATCAGCAGAATTTTAAACTAAATTCTAATTGAAAATCTGTGTATTCTGTCCAGTTGCCTTTAGCTTCTGGTTACAGTTGAATCTTTGAAGCTCCACTGTGACCCAGTTCCATTGTGGCTGTGTGCATGCTGTGCTGTTGCCTCCACAACTGGATCTTTAGTGCTGATTTTGGTAAACAAGATGAGAAGAGAGGAGTTTATCACTGATCACAGGGAGAAAGTTCTGGAGCTGATGGCTCCTGCTAGGACTTGGGGCAGAATTGGGCTGCTTTGTAGCTGAACTTTGCTCAGCTTTGCCACTGCAGTGGCTACTCTCAGGATACAAGTGGTTTCCTAGATGTTGCATGAACTGGTTTTTTAAGATTAATGATAAAAAACAATCCTGGTTTTGTCCAACCCACCCAGGATGCTGAAGGGGGGGGCTTCCTCTGCACCTGAGAGAATCCCAGGATGTGAGGTGGGAAGGGACCTCAGGGCCCATCTGCTCCAACCCTTCTCATATTAGTGTTGATCTGAGATGTCCCAGCACCCATCCAGCTGAGACTTCCAACTTTCCCAAGTGGGGGAATCCCCCCCTTCCCCTGGGAGACCATTCCAAGGTCTGACTGTCCTCAGGGGGAAAAATTTTCCTCTGGTGTCCAATGGGAATCTCCCCAGGAGCACCTTGTGCCCATTGCCCCTTGTCTTGTCCCTGGGACTCCTTGTACCCAGGGAGTCTCCATCTGCTTTGTAGCCCCCTCTAAGTATTGGAACACCCCTTCCCAGTTAAGAACTGGGAAGGTTACTCACACCCTGGCAGCTCCAGAAGAGAAAGCAGGTTGCTGAAGTCTTCCTGAGTGTCTAATCAACCTTCCTTTTCTATGTCCAGTGCCCCCCACAGTGACTGAAGCAATAAACCCCAGTTTGCCAGCAAGCCCTGCAGCAGTGGCTCCTGCTTTCCCTCCTGCAGTGACAGCATCCCCAGGAAAGGCTGAAGCTCCTGATGGACCAAAAGGTAACGTGTCCCCAGGTTAAAGCTTGGTGCTGGGTTGAGGCCCTTCCTGAGCAAGCTGGGATGGTGGGAAGCGATGGGGTTGTGCCTTCAGAAGGAAGCACAGCAAGGTGTTGACAAAATCCATTAGGGCTGAAGGTTTCTGGTACCTGAATTGTGTTGGTGAGAGACAGCAATTCTGCTCAACTTGTCAGCTCTTGTGTCCCCAGCCAGTGACTGATTTAATGATTCTTTCTCCAAAGTTTAGCTTCAGAAAAATAGTAAGATGTTTCAAGGCAATGGTTATCCCATGTATACCAGTATACCATATATACCATGGTTACACCATGGTACTATATATAAAGAACTTAAAACCAGCCTGTTTTAAAGTCTCTCTTTAAAAAACAGATTTGTTAAGCCATTTATATATAGCATCAGACTCTTGGTGCATTTGACACCAGTCTCGTCCATTTACTTTCTGCTTTATTCCATTCCTTGCCATCACTCAGCAGGGCACATCCATACTGCTTTTAATATTCCTTACTGTCTTATTCTTCTGTAAAATCACAATCTTTAAATTTTATTTTGGAGAGGATCACTTTATCACTTCTAAAAAAGGGAAGGGGAAAAAACCAAAAGGCAAACCCAAATGAGGGCCAGTGCATAATGGGTCCTTCTGCTTTGGTTCACTGCAGTATTGGTTTCCTCTAAGTAGATCCTGAAATGCTATTTTTAAGAGACTTTTGCTATTCAGTTTACATGTCCACTTCAGGATTTAATATATTTTCCATTTTTTTGGTGAAGATATTTTTAGATGTGACTCAAACAAGCAGTAGTAATTGTATGTTTTTTGAGGGGGGGGATCTACTCAGCACTATAACTGAAAGGTTTAGGTCACCACACATTGTGCAGAACATGGGTAGTGCTTGGGGCTGTGGAAATTAATAGCTGCAGAAAAGACATCTAAAGCTTCTGAATTTTGATAATTAGTAAAACTTGGCTCTAGACAGCAGAAACCTTAAAGTGGCTGGAAAAATTTCTTTAAAACTCCTTTAAGGGGTTTTTGTGAGAACGTGATCTTCAGCGCAGGGGTTTGACTGTACTGGGAGCTGACAAATGTGATTTTGAAACTCACAGCTCAGGGTTCAGCATCACATCAGGGTGTATGAAAAGTGGATGAGGGCAAATCAGGCATGAAAGAATAAAGGGGAGTTGGTAGTTCCGTGGACAGCAGTGTCTGGTGTGTCTGGGGAGCCAATGCTTCTGCTTGAGTTGCAGCACTGTGCCACCCCTGAGCAGCAGAAATGGTATTTCACAGAACCACAGACTGCTTTGGGTTCCAACCTGAACCTGAAATCCCCCACAGTTTCCCCCCCTGCCATGGTCAGGGACCCCTCCCCCAGCCCAGGGGGCTCCAAGCCCCATCCAACCTTCAACACTGCCAGGGATGGGGCAGCCACAGCTTCCTTGGGCAACCTGGGCAACCAGGGGCTCAGCACCCTCACCCCAGAGAATTTCTCCCTCCCCAAGATCTCCTCTCCATCTCCCCTCTTGCAGCTGGACACCCTTCCCCCTTGCCCTTTTTCAAATGAAGTGGAATGTTTCAGGATTTTTTCTGCTGTTGAAATGCACAGCTGGGTTTATCACGGTGACACCAGAAGTTTCTGTGTCCTGCTGTAGAGAACTCCTCATGATGATTCTTGCAGATATGCTGCTGGAATTTGTTGCTCCCAGTGGATCCAGCGTCTTGGTCTCTTGCCAGCTCCATGACACCAGCTAGTATTTAAACAAAACCAAGGCCTCCCATGGCTGATGGACATCTAGAGCAGAGGGACGTCTAACATTGTAGTTAAGGAGACAAAACGAGGAGACAAACCTAAAGGTGTAGAAGGAGCAGCACCTGTGTGCACTGAGGAGCATCATCATGATCAGTTCAATCTGAGCATGCACTCAGATTGGCAAAATTTGGGAGTAAATGATGCTGAAATTCAAGGAGTGCCAAGCCTCATCTTCTCTAGTTGTCCACTCATGCTGTTGGGGACTTTCAGGTTGTATTTTGTGGCTGATTTCTGTGATCTGTGTTTCTGTTGCAGCTGCAGCCTGTGTTCCCATCTTGGATAATGTGTCCCTTTCTGCAGAAGCAGCTGGGTCCAGTCCTGCAGGAGACACCAAGCCTCCCCAACCTCTGGATGTTGGGTTGGTCCCTGCTGCAGGAGCCAACCCTTTTCAGGCTGTGGATGTTGGGTTTGCTTCTGCCCTGGAAGCCAAGGCTCCTAATGCTGTCAGCACTGCACCCACCCTGGTAGCAGACACTGGCTTCACCCCAGGAGCAGATGCTGTGTCCCAGAATGCTATGGATTTGGAGTTTGCACCAGCAGAAGATGCAAGGTTTGCCCCAGCAGCAGCTGCAGTGTCTCACCAGGCCGTGGATTTGGCATTCACCCCAGCAGCAGATGCAGAACCTCATCATGCTCTGGATTCCGAGTTTGCCCCAGCAGCAGATAGTAAATCCCACCATGCTGTGGATTTGGCCTTTGCCCCAGCAGCAGATAAAAAATCTCCTCCTGGCATGGATTCTGAGTTTGCACCAGCAGCAGATACGGAGTTTGCCCCTGCAGCAGAAGCCAGCCATCACCAAGCTATGGATTCTGGGTTTGCTCCTGTGGTGGAAGCCAAGCCTGTCCCTGCCATGGACTCTGGGGCTGCCTCTGCAGAAGCTAAGCCTGTGTCTGCAGCTGCCACCACCAAGGCTGCTGTGTCTGAAGGGCTGATGACATCTGAGTCCTCTCTTGAGCAGGACAAGTCACCCTCTGACAACCCTCCTGCAGGTGAGCATCTGAACCAGAAAACTTTATTCAGGCTTGAACTAGCACAGCAAGGAGAGAAGGCCCTTGCAAATTTAGATTAGATATTAGGAAAAATTTCTGCACTGAAAGAGTGATGAAGCATTGGAAGAGGTTTCCCAGGGAAGTGGTGGAGCTGCCATTTTTGGAGGTATTAAAAAAAGAGTAGATATGGTGCTTCAGGAGATGATTTAGTGGTGAAGCTGGTATAGAGCTGATGGTTGGACTTGAAGATCCTTTCCAACCATGATGATTCTATGATTCTGCTAGCACAGGAATAGCAGCAACTTTCCTGGTAGCTCACAGTGATGGCTGCACAGATGCACATTGCCATAGCTGTCAAATAAAGAGCATATTGATTTGGTAGTTCAGATTATGAAATCAAAGAATTGTTTTGGTTGGAAAAGATCTTTAAGATCATGGAGTCCAACCCTGACCCCAGCAGTGCCAGGGCCACCCCCAGCCCCTGTCCCTCAGCACCACATCCCCAGGCTCTGAAACCCCTCCAGGGATGATGGGGACTCCAGCCCTGCCCTGGGCAGCCTGGGCCAGGCCCTGACAACCCTTGCCAGGGAGAAATTCTTCCCCAGCTCCAACCTAAACCTCCCCTGGCACAACTTGAGGTGTGCCCAAAGTTCCTCTTGTCCCATCCCTTGTTCCTTGGGAGCAGAGCCCGACCCCCCCTGGCTCCAAGCTCCTCTCAGGGGGTGTCAGAGATCCAGAAGGTCTCCCCTCAGCCTCCTCTGCTCCAGGATCAACACCCCCAGCTCCCTCAGCTGCTCCTCACAACTTCTCCAGACCCTTCTCCATCTTCTCCAGCCCCTCCTCCATGCTCTCCAGACCTTCTCCTTGTGCTCCAGCCCCTTCCCCAGCTCCATTCCCTTCTCTGGACACTCTCCAGCCCCTCAATCTCCTTCTGCTCCTGAGGGTCCCAGAAGTGACCCCAGGATTGGGGGTGCAGCCTCAGCAGTGCCCAGCACAGGGGGAACACAAAACGCAGTTTAAGTAGAGCTCAGTTCTGCTGTCAAGATACAGACAGAGGTTGTGTTTCATGAGGATATTTCATTTATAAAACTGGAATATCTTAATGATTTTTAATTTTTTTTTTTACCTGGCACCCTTGGCAGTGATGGGTGTTTTCATGGCAGCTGCAGAGATGTTTTAGTTCATCCCTGCTCATTCTTTTTTTGTGTATCACCATCATCTTCAGCTTCTAACAAAATCCTTATGGATCCTCTGGGACCTAACGTTTTCAAACCAGGGTATTTATCTCAAAAATGGTTTTTGAATAGACTGATAGGCTTTGTTGATCATTTGGTGACATTTCCCTGGAATGACTATAGGCATTGAAGGGCTGAGGACAGCATTTTCCTTTTTTCCATGGGGTGGACAATGGGTTTTCTGTGCTGCATAGATTCCTGAAGGGACAGTATCATTTCTGAGAGAAAATCACTGTGAAAAAACAGCAAACACACTGCCTTTGCCCAGTACTGTGTCAGCTGGTTGCAGAAGGAGCTGGAGTGAGATACTTTCTTTTCTTTCTTCCCTTCTAATATTCCTTAATTTAATGAGAGGAGTAAATTTCAAAAGAGAATTTTTAACAAAAGAAGACCCTACTGGAATCTAATTACTGATAGGCATAGGTGGGTGAATTAATGGATAAATACCAGACAATAGAGGAACATTTGAGCTGGTAGAAACTGATCCCAAAAAGCAGATTACCTCTGCTTGAAAAGTGGGGAAAACCTGCAGGTTTTTATGGGAGATAAGAGATAGATGAGGAAGTGATTTTTCTCTTGCTTATTCTGATCTAAGTCAAAGAGAATACAATTTTTCATTCTTTACATTCTGTTTGCAGGAGCAACTGCAGATGTGGAACGAGAAACTAAGGTCCCAGAAGCTTGTGTTGAACATTCAGAGAAAGCTAAAGACAGCAGAGCCCCTCCCAGCCAGCACCAAGAGCATCTTCCAGAGCAGACAAACCATCTTGCACAACCAGCAGGTGAGAAATACAAACCAGAGTGTGAAACTGGAGCCAGCACTTTGCTATCAGCTAATTCTGCCCCACCACCCAAGTTCTTTCTCTTTCTCCTGTCCTTGCCAAGGACAAAGCCACCAAGCTTGCATTTCCAGCAGGTTATCAGTGTGTGGTAAAACATGGGGACTGCTTTAAATAGGTGGTAGTCTTAACTTTTGAAATTCCCCATCCCATAACTTGTCTTTTTCCTCCTCATCCATAGATCTGACAAAGTGTGTCATAATTTTGATTTCTAGTTAAAACTGAAATAAAATTAATTACATGTAGAACCGTTCTCCCATGTAATTATGTCTTACAAAATTAAAACCTGTTGTAATTATGTGTAGCTAGGAATCTTGTAGTGTCTGCATGAATATCTTCTAAGGTATTAATGAATTTGAGCTGATTAACATTCAGCAGGGACTCCAGACTGGTGTAATGGAGCATGTTCTGGGTTTGAATTCCAGTGGGACGCTGGGATAGTCTGCATTCAGTTCATTACAAAGAGGGAAAAAAGCCCAGACAAACCCTCATGCTTTGTGAAGCCCCACAGCAACTTTTGCTTTGTGTTTTACCCCTACCTTGACATCTACCAAAATGTAAAATTGCTGATTAGGATGGGACTGTGAGGAGATGAGAACTACCAGAGTACTGTATCTCACAAACTTCATCCCTATTAAAAGTAAAACCTGTACCCTCTTCAAGAGCTTGCTTTTAACCTGCAGGTTGCCCACATTGGTAACAACTGAAGCATTCTGTTCATATTTTATATATTTCAGTTCCAGTAGAAGCAAAAGAAACTGTTGCACTAGAAAATAAAGACCTCCTTCCAGAAAAATCTGTTCCCACTGTGGAGATCACTGGTACAGAGAAACAAAAGGAGGAGGCTGAACACAACCATGTCCAACATGCAGAACCTCAGCAAGAAAAAACCCTGCAAGAGCCCACAGGTAGAATATAAATAATAAGTCACTTTCAGAATGGAAGTATCCTCTGGGAACTCTTCACCTTTTCCTGCTGACTGCGTTGCCACTTGAGCAAGCAGAAATATTTTTTGCACCAAGCAGCTCTGCAGTTCTTTGCATTCCGGGGTGGTTCTGCTTGCACTTTGCCTCTAATCTCTGCCCTCTTAAATAGTCTTTTCCCTTCTGTGTTTACTGGGCTAAAAGCTCAAGTATTGGTGCTGCTAGTACTTTATCACTGGGACTGGCTTACATACTTTACTGCTGCAGAATTTAAAAGCTCACCATCTTTTTGCCATCACTGCTAGCTTTTTATTTTGTGTGTTAAAAAGGACCATTAATTCTTATTACAACATTCCTAGTAAAGACCTCCTTCCAAATTGGGTTTTGTAATTACCAAAGAAAAAATGTAATTTATTTTTTTTCTTCCCTGCTCCACTAACCCAGCCTCTCCAGTGAGCTCTTATTGCTTACACTTGTGACTGGAGGCTGATTTGTGGGCCAGGGCTTACTGACAAATGTCTGAGACTCTCTGTACAGTCAGTGGCTTGTAGCTAAGGAAACCTGGTGCTGGCTGTGACAGCACAGCAGATTAGTTCTGGTGGTTCTGCCTTCTGCTGCTCTCACCCTGGGTGCTGGGGCAAACGTAGCTCTTCTGCTCCCCCTTCCCCATCCTGCCCCTTTCCTTTTCCTGAGTCTCCTCTTTTCCACTAAATTTCTGTTTTAACATTTTGGAAGGATGGCAGCTAGTGATATAAAAAGTTTCTCTCCTATCTTGTTTTGCTAAGACAAAATGGATCCTTAATGCATTTTTCAAAAGCCATAGCATGTCCTCACAAGAACTATTGCTTTTTCGGTGGGGTAAGAGGAGCATGTATCAGCAATGATATATTTTTAAATAGCAATGACATATCTATCAGTAGTCCTTTAAATAGGCTTTGTGTGTAATTGTCTATCCCAGCTCTGCTGAGGTGGCTTTAGAATTAACGTGGTGTCGGTGGTGGAATATTCTGCATATATGCCTGTGCTGGGACTGGTTTAGATGGTTTAAAATCACCTATAGAGCATATTTATTATTTTATTTAAAAGCAAATAGTTCCTTCAGTGTTTGAGCGGGCTTCCTGTATTCCAGGTCTACCTACTGCACAAATAAGGCAAGCTAACAAATCAAGTGACCGCAGGTTTGGCAGAGCAAAACCTGTACCAGTGCCTATAGCAGATGTACCAGAGGAACGTCTAGTAGGCCTCCCACAGCAGAAGAGTTCTGACCCCAAAGTAGATCCCTATTCTGTAGAGGAACTTGGCTGTGTTGCTGGAGCATCCCCTCACCTTAGGGTCTCCCACAAAAAGGCACCTGAGCAACCATCCCACTTGCCACCCGAGTTTGTGGGGAGCTGTAGAGATGTCCCGAGGGAGAGCTGGGATTCGGAAGGTTCTCTGGCAATTGTGAAGAAAAAGAAAAAGAAACCAAAGCAGAAGAGAAACCATCTGCCAAGGACAATGGAGTTCTGGGATGAAAATATCTCCAAATCTCCTAGAAATTCTCCATTTGCTGCAGAATTCCAAAGACCAGACGTCTGTCCCATCATGCCTGCTGAAGCTCGCAAAGAGCAGGCGATTGCCTCAGGAAGCAGAGCTGCAGATGTGCCAAAGGATGCTAAAATAATTCCAGCAAGTCAGATCTTGAATGAGCAAAATGCCTTCTCAGTGCCAGCAGCAGGCCAGAAGTCCCCCAAAGCCAACCTGCCATTAGGATCTGTCTCGGATGCAAGGAACGGAGACATCAGGAAAACAGAAGAGAGGAGAGATGACAGTTTCATGTTGCAATCAAAAGGCAAAAGGAAAGAGGTTCCTTTGCAGCAGGCAGGCAGGGCTAAGGTGGAGGAACTTGTTCCAGTAAAGGGTCCCACCACACCTACAGGAAGAGATTTTCTTGATAAAAATGAGAAGAGAGAGTGTAAGGAGACCAAATGTGCTGACCTGACGCTGTCTCTTCCAGAAGCCATCAGTCTAAGCAAAGCAGAAACTGCTTTGGAGACCAAACCTTCAGAATTGCTCCTTTCTGATAAGGAGACAAAATGCTCATCTCCCAGGCATGAAGCCTTCAGAGACACTGCCCACCCTGAGGTTCAGACCTCCAGCGGGTCCCTGGGAGCAGCAGCAAAGAAACAAGGGAGCTGTGAAAAAAGCAAAGGGGTTGAAAATGAATCCTTCAGGGAAGCTGCAGCCCCGTTGGAGAAGCTTCCCAAGGAGCCAAAGGCAGCTTCTGAAACCAAACCAGTGAGCTCTGACTTCAAGACTGCAAAGGGAGGGTTGGAGACCTCCACAGATCCCAGTAAAATGCCTGTTGTTACCCCAAAACCTGAGGAGGTCCCTGCTTTGCAGGACAGAAGGGCTGAGGGTGTTGGGGAACAGCCCTTTCTCCTCTCGGTGTCATCTGATGCCAGCAAACAGCTCAGCTCTGCTGGAGCAGGGGACAGAGCCATGGTGGCAGAATCCCCTGAGCAAAACAAAGGGAAAGGCTTTGTGGTGTTAGAGCAGCAGACTGGAAAAGATCCCAACATTACACATGGACTGGACAGACCAAAAAAAAAGCGTGGTGAAGGGAAAGGGAAAAAACCCAGGAGCTCCTGTGAGCAGCTGATGGAGTCGGAGGATGTAGGCAGACTTGGGGATGGAGGGAGGATGGATGAGGCTCTAAAAGAAACAGCTTTCCCTGAGAAGGGCAGAGGTTTCCCTGCACGAGTTCAACCATCAGCAAGTGCTGCAGACAAGCCAAAAAAAAGAGGGAGTGATGGAAGAAGTAAAAAAGGCGAAAGGAGTTTTTTCCAGCAGCCTTTTCTTGAGCATAAGGTGGACCCGAGTGGTTTTCCTGATGTGATCCATCAGCCTCAGGCAGTTCGTGATGAAGGCAGAGAGAGGGGCTGGGCTGCTGCTGAGAGTTTTCAGGAGAAGACATCTAAAACTCTAAGGCCTCTTGAGCTGGGGATGGAGGAACCTAAAGAAAACATTAGAAAAAGTGAAAGGGCTGATCTGGGGGCTTTAGGCCAACCCCTCCTGCTGGAGAGCAGCAGAGAGGAGGCCAAGCACTTGGCTGACACAGTCAGCAAAGCAAAAGAGGTAAATTTGGTAAATAAAGGCAAAGAGGTTGGAATTGCTTCAAGTGAGTCAGTTGAGAGCAATTCTGATGCAGACAAACCCAGGAAGAGAGGTAGTGATGGGAAAAGAAAAAAAAATGAGAGAAGCCCTTTGAGGCAGGCAGCTGTCCTGGCTGCTGGGGTGGAGACAAGCATCCTTCCCAGCAAAGAAAAGGTGGCTGGAAGCACAAAAGAAAATCTCTTTAATAAGGAAAAGGTGTCTGGCTTTGAAAGAGAGCTTTGTCTGGAGAATGTGACAGGTTTAAGCAAAGAGTTGCTGGAAAAGCCTGACACTCCTGGTGGTGGTAGGTGTTTCTCTAATCAGCCGGGTCTTTCAGGGGATAAAATAGAGGCAGCAGGGCCAGAAATAGTCACAAGTGAAGAAACTTGCCCCAGGGATAAAGGTAAGGAACTAAATACAGCTCAGGCTCTCCCAGTGCCCAGGACAGATGCTCCTGTGGTCCAGAGTCCCACCAGGGAAACAGAGATGGACAAAACTAAGAAAAAAAGTCGAGATCTGAAAGGCAAAAAGGCTGGCAATAGTCTGGAGCACTCTGTGGTGCTGGGAGCAGGGGATGTCCCTGCAGGAAGGGAAGAGGAGGGAAATACAAAACCAGTTCAGTCTTTTGATAAAGGCAAAGAGACTAAACCCAGTACTTCAACAAGTCTCCTAGGTGACCCAGATGATCTTGCTAAAGTCCAAGCTCCTGTTATACCTCTGGAGCCAGAAAACTCCCACACAAGCAGTAAAAAATGCAAAAAGACAGAGGCTGACCTGCAGCAGCCATTTCTTCTGGAGCCCAGATCAGGGGCAGAGATGTTTCCTCCTGGCAAACCTGAAGCAGCAAGTCCCACTCCTTGCAGCAAAGGGGGTGGAATTCCTGCCCTAGAGCACCCAGCAGTGCCAGATCCCACTTTGTCCACAGTTACTGATAGATCCAAAAAGAGAGGCTATGATGGCAGTAATAAAAAGGATAAAAATGCCTCTGAGCAGCCTGTGGTTCTAGAGCCAAGAGCAAACAGGAGAGCAGTGCGGCCTCCTATGGGATCTGAGATGGAATGTGGAATGGAAGACCCGAACTTTGTGGATGAGAACAGAAATATCAGAAACTTTCCCACTGGCCCTCAAATGCTTTGGAATAATAAAGGGAGCTCCTTCAAATCCATGGCTCAGGCTGCAGGACCTGACCCTGCTGACTCTGGTGAGGTTTCTCCTGGCTTCCCAAAGCAGAGGGAGGAGGGGGCAAAAGGGAAGGGGCTTCCTCCACCTGAAGAGGCGGGGAGCAAAGAGCCTGGATCTGGAGCTCAGAAGGAGATAGAGGTGAAACAACCTTGCAAGCTGCCAATTAACCTGGAGCACAAAGAGCCTGGAGAAGAGATGTCAAAGCCAGGTGGTGAAATCAAGGAGGTTGGTTCCCAGGTTGGGAGTGAGGCAGGTAAACCACTTCCTTTGGATCACTCACTGAAACAGGACATGAAACCAAGGAAGGACAAAGTTCACCTTTCTCCTGAGGCAAAGGTGGATGATAAAGAGATAAGAACCCCTGATAAAAAGCAAAGCACCACCAGCACTTCCTCAGCTCTCTCTCAGGAGGTGGCAGATTCAAACCAGAGCCCTGCTCCTGCTCCTGCTCCTGCCAAAGGGACAGAGAAACTAGAAGGAGCAACCACCTCTTCTGGGGAGAAGGACACAGGACTTGCTGCAAGACCAGAGAGCAGAGCAGGAGCAGCCAGGTCACAGGCTGTGGCAGAGGCATTGGTGGAGAATAAAGCTGAGCTGGAGGGAGGTGGGAAGAGTGAGCAGAGCTCACTGGAGCACCCGGGCAGTTTGGACAATAAAGAGGCAGAGGCTGCTGATTTAAAACTGACAGTTGCCCCACCAACCAACCAAAGTCCTCAAGATGACCAGAAAGGTCGTTCTCAGCCTGCTGAAGATGCTGATGCTCACGGTGAGGAAGCTCACCCGAAGGACACCCCGTCCTTGAAGCCTGGAGAAGACAAACCTGAAGATGGAACTAAGGGAAAAGAAGAAGAATGTGAGCAAAAAGCTGCAAAGGAGACAAAGAAAGAGAAAGTTAAAGCAGCAGACCAGATAAAAGGCTACATGAGACCCACAAAGTCCAGAGGGGTGCCAGCTCTGCCAGCCAGAGCTGCTGCTCCAGACCGAGAGAAACAAAAGCAGCTGAGACCCAGTGGTGTGAGCCAGCAGAGGCAAGAAAAAGGTGTGTGCTTGTGATTTGAGCTAGCAGCAGTAATCCAGACAGCTTGCCTGCAAGGCCTTGCTCTGTGGCAGCGTGTTGGCATGAATATGTAATTGTTAATCCTACGTGGCACAAGCGAGTGTGGCATGACTGGGGTTTTGGCTGATCTTAAAAGGCTGTTGGGTCTGCTTGCCTGTCTCACAGTGCTCATTCCCAGAGTTTGAAGGATTGACAGCTTGGTATAAGGTACAGAATTCTTGATTATTGTTTGTTTGGTTTTCTATTCAGAGTGAGTTTTACTTACATACCATAGGATATTTCAGTAAACTTGCACTGTGTGGTGTTCATTACATTAGGTTCTTGTCATCCGAGAGGGAAAGTGACCTTCAGCAGGGTTACAGCCCTGAATCATCATGATCCCTGAACAGCACCCTGTGCCACCAGTGGGCAGGGAAGAGAGCATCCCCTGGGAGGAAGTGTGCTCCATCACTGTCCTGTTGCAGGGTTTGGTTTTAATCCCATCTCAGGCTGACTGCAACCACTTCTTCTGCAGTTGGTTAGAGACTCGATCTTCAGCTACCTTGAGCTGTGTCTTGCCTAAAGCAGAGTTCTAAAACAGCAATAACTGGGCTAGAGACAGGTTTCAAGACTTTGATTCTCTGTTGAGACCATGAATGGGCTGGTCAGTGGTTTGGATTGTTTAACCTGGCTGTTGTCCAGGGAACAACACCCCTGTTCCCATAGGAAATGAGAGAGAATTGGCTTCATAGAATTTAATGAAGTTCATAGGAATTTTGAAATGGAGAATATACCACAGAGAAAGAGGAAATAAAAAAACCCTACCCTTGTATTTCTTATTCTGAACTTTCCTCATCAAGAATTGGCATCTTCTTTGTGAATTCCAGTCTGCTGAGGTGGGATGGGGAAGTTTATCCCTGCCCTGAGGTGCTCTTGAGTTTTTGCTTTGTCATCAGGCATGCAAGTTTGTTTCTGTGGAGTTCCTTGCTGCCAGTTTGCATGATGCAGCCACTCACTTAACAAACGTGGGGCTCGAGTGTGCCTTAACATGCTGGTCAGGTTTGGGAGAGGTTTTGTAATTTTAATGAGTGTTGCATAACCTGAAGTAGTTCTATTTTAGTGAAAGTGGTGTTCTCTGCATGAACTTGTGCCTGCAGAAGTAATGTTCTTTGGTGCATGATGCTACAAAATAAAGGGAAAGCTAAAGGCAGCATCTTTTTTAATAGTTTTTTTTAAAGAAATTCTTTAAAACCTTTCTATTGTCTGCTAGAAGGCTTTACTTTCCTTTGCTGACTAAATTCAAGGGAGCAGATTTTTAGTAACAGACCCATGTGAAAAGGAGAAGCTCCTCCTGAGTGTTTTGCCCAGGTAAAGTGTGTACAGAGTTGGAGGATTCCTGTTTGAGCACAGCAGAGCAGCCTGCCAGTAAGTTGGTCCATACTTTGCACCTGCATCACAGAACCCCAGGATGGGTGAGGTGGTCAGGGAGCTGAGAGCTCATCTGCTCCAAGCTCCTGCCATGGGCAGGGACACCTCTCCTCCAGCCCAGGTTGCTCCAAGCCTCATCCAACCTGGCCTTGAACACCTCCAGGGAGGGGGCAGCCACAACTTCTCTGGGCAATCTGTTCCAGAGGCTCAGCACCCTCCTGCTGAAGAACTTCTTCCTAAGCTCCAGCCTGAACCTCTTCTCCTTCAGTTTCAATCCATTTCCCCTTGTCCTCTGGCTGGACACTCTGAGGAAAAGTCCCTCTGCAGCCTTCCTGGAGGTTCCCTTCAGGGATTGGGGGGCAGCTCTAAGGTCCCCCTGGAGTCTTCTCTTCTCCAGGCTGAACAATCCCAGCTCCTCAGCCTCTCCATTCCCTGGATCATCTTTGTGGCCTCCTCTGGACTCATTCCAACAGCTCTGTGTCCTTCTTCTGGTGGGGACACCAGAACTGGATGCAGTAAACTGGACTGTAAGTTGGCCTGACCTCAGTTTGCACAAGACTTCAGTAATATTTGGGTTGTTTTCATCCTTACAGCATTTCGTAAACTCAGGGTTGTTGTTTTTGAGGGAAGCTCAGCAGAACTGAGGGTGTTTTGGTGCTGGTGGGTGGCACATTTCCTACAGCAGCTGAAATCCAAGTGGTGGCAGGTGCCAAGGAGCAGAGCCCTGGCATAGCCTCAGGCTGGCTCCTGGTGACCTCCCAGCATCTTGGGCTGAGTGACGAAGCAGAAGTTGTGGTCGAGGAGCAGGGAAGCAGATGTGTTTTGCCATGTAGGTACATTACCCAGGTTTGTCTCTGCTTCCATCCCCTGCCCAACTCATCACCAAGCTGCTGCTCAGTGAGCTGCAAAACAGCAGCAAAACCCCAGGTGGAATCAATCCCTAAGTTGGCACAACTGGTGTGGAAGTGCCTTGGGCTGGAGCTGAGGATGAAATGGGGAAATCATACATTGGTTGGACACGAGTTAAAAGCAGAGATCAGTGAGGGGAAGGTGGTGACTTTTGAAACCTGTGAATGTGAGTGTGCTTGTTCACTGGACAGAGAATCACAGAATCCCAGAGTGTCAGGTGGGAAGGGACCTCAAGGCCCATCTGCCCCAACCCATCTCATATTAGTGTTGATCTGAGATGTCCCAGCACCCATCCAGCTGAGACTTCCAACTTTCCCAAGTGGGGGAATCCCCCCCCTTCCTCTGGGAGACCATTCCAAGGTCTGACTGTCCTCAGGGGGAAAAATTTTCCTCTGGTGTCCAATGGGAATCTCCCCAGGAGCACCTTGTGCCCATTGCCCCTTGTCTGGTCCATGGGACTCCTTATACCCAGGGAGTCTCCATCTGCTTTGTAGATCCCTTTAAGTACTGGAACTGTACTTAAGAAGGAGCTGAAGGGATCTGGATATTATTATAGTACAGATTTTTGTAGACTCAAGTAGTTTGGGTTGGAAGGAACCTTTGAAGCTCATCTAGTCCAACAGTTTCAATTTTCACTAAATTGAAGGGACCATGGACTGTACCTACTTCCTGCATGCCAGTTCACCCTCCTGTTAACATCACAAGATAAGTATTTGCTGCTCAAAGGTTCTATATTTTTACCTGTTAGTAGTACTTGGCCAATGCTCCATCTCTATTTGTCAGGCAGGACTGTGAAGCTCATGCTGTGCAACTTCTAATTTCCTCCCATATGAGCTCTTTTTCTTTGTTGGTGATCTACTCTCAGAATAACACCTGTAGGTATTTTGGAGGATCTTCTACTGAGTTTAATAACTTGAATTTCTTAAGCCATGCGCAGTGTGTGTTCTAGAACAACCAAAGAGCTTTCCCAGCTGCATCAGCTCCTGTATGTGCTGCTAAAATAGGTACCAGCTTGGTGATCCAGCTCCTTGGGGAGCCATGGTAACAGTGATGCTGCAGTTTCTCTCCCTGGTGGAAGTTATGTGTACCTTTTTTAAACCAGGCCTGCAAACTCCTGTAATTTGCTTTTTATTTCTCATTTTGACTTTGCAGCTTAAAGTTAAGAAATGCTGTGTGTGAGGCTGTTCTTACAGTTTGAATTTAATCCCTTCTCCATCTCTTGGATTTATTTCTGCTTTGCATTTTTGTTGTTGTCATTGTAAGAACTGCCCTAGATTCTTCTGGAAAGCTATTTTATGCTTTTTAATGTCAGGAGGCAGCTGAGATGATAACCAAAACTTGTCAGACATTATCAGCCTTTAAAATGTGACCGAGCCTTTATGCCACCTCCTGTGGAATTAAAACTCAAATTAGGAATGATGTGAAAAAGCAGAGTCCTCAAATCTGCTCTTCCAAGCTGATGCAGGGCTGGGGATCTGGTGTTGAGAAATAGTTACTGGAGAAAATGATGGAAGGTTTTCATTCATTTAGTGCTGAGTCCTTTGGTTCAGATTTCCTGCCAGCATCCTTCTTCCTCTACTCCTCAAACTGTATTTCAACACTGAGACTTACAAAAGATACTGGTTTTCTCCAGTCCATCCTTACAGAATGGACTGTTTCATAAAAAAAGAAAGCAATTTGTTTCAGTGTTTTGGAATTTGGTGTATTCTTGCATTTTTTTCTTTATGTAAGCTCTTCAGGAAAGGGCCAAAATCGTGGATGTCTGTTAGGGTGATGCTCCAGTACTTAATGCTGTGAGCTTCAGTGGTGGCAAAGAGCTGCAACCACCTTGTGGTCTAGATGGTTGTGCTTCTGAATTACTCTCCCAGACATACAATCATAGAATCCCAGACTGGTTTCGGTTGGAAGGGACCTTAAGGACCTACCAGTCCCAACCCCCCCGAGGGACCCCTCCCCCAGCCCAGGGGGCTCCAAGCCCCATCCAACCTTCAACACTGCCAGGGATGGGGCAGCCACAGCTTCCTTGGGCAACCTGGGCAACCAGGGGCTCAGCACCCTCCCCAAGTCCAACCAAAGAATTTCTCCCTCCCTGCCCAAGCTCTCCTCTCCATCTCCCCTCTCCCAGCTGGAAACCCTTCCCCCTCCAGGCTCCCAGCCCTCCAGGCCCTTGTCCCAAGTCCCTCCCCAGCTTTCCTGGAGCCCCTTCAGGCACTGGAAGGTGCTCTAAGGTCTCCCCATTGCAGCCTTCTCTTCTCCAGCCTCAACACCCCCAACTCTCTCAGCCTGGCTCCAGAGCAGAGCTGCTCCAGTCTTTGGATCATCTGGGAGGGATCAGGGCTCCTGTTGTGATGCTTGGTTTCCCTCCACAGCCTCCATCACCATCTCTGCCTCTGCCTTTGGTGGAACAGCACCCATCCCATCAGCTGAGCTGGTGAGGAGCTTTCTTTGCAGCTCAGTGGCACAATCCCCATGTGTAATAGAGGACATATTTCTCAGTAGGACAGCTCTGAATCTCTTGTGTGTACATAAAAGACATTTAAAAGCAGGGAACACCACCCCTGCTTAATTACAGTATTTGCTTTGCTTTTACTGCCACAGTGAAGACCTTTCTCTAAATATTTGCTTTTCTTGCCTGGTTTCCATTATACTGGTGTCATTATAATGTTACCTCAGCACTCTCAGAGTAACCTTCCATTCATATAATGGCTGTAATGCCCCCGTGGGACCCCAAACTGTAATTGGCTTTGTTTGATACGAGCTGATGAGCGACGGGAGCGCAGTGATCCGTAGGGATGGGCAGCAACCTGCATCCCTCTCACCAGAACTCATCTCCAATGCACCCTGGACCAGTAACTCCTAATACCAGTGCTACTTTTGGAATGGTGAGAACACCATCCTATTGCTGTCTGGTCGTTAATTAAGAATCTTTTAATTATCCCATGTAGGGGTGTGGGAGAAATGAAACCCCAGTGCTGTCCCCAGGCAGTTCTCATGTCAGAACTGAATGGGTTTTTGTAGCAGCAAGAGAAGGTTGCTGTTACCTGCTTGTCCCTGAAATTCTTGCACTTGTATGCTAGTATTTGATTCAGCTTGAACAGCAAGTTTTGTTGTGGTGTCAGTTCTGTCCATAACTAAAAGGTGAGCTGAGCTTAGGGGACATCTTTTCAGAAGCCTTTTTGTCCTCTGGAACTGTGGCATTGCTCTGAATTGCCCACAACAGTTGTAAGTGACTGTAAACACCCAACTTGTTTTTTCTGGCTGGTTTTGCACTGTGTGTTACATTACCACTTGCTTTTTCTCTTCAGTCTCATGCAGCAACTCTCATTTTCAGCTGGCAACCCTTCCTCTTTGGCTGAATTCCTAGGTTGAGTTTTATCCCTTTATGTGCCTGTTCGTCCTCGACACTCTGATTTTCAAGAAGAGCTGGGAAAGAAACCAATATAATTCTGGTATAAATTGGTCCAGATTTAGAATGTTGAGCACATTTCCTTAGTGATATTGCTCAACTTTCAGGGGGCAGCTGAATTTCAAGCCTGATCTTCCTGCTGGTGTTGTGAGTTCATTGCTTGTGTATCATTCAGCTGCCTCTGCTTCACCTCATTTCCGTTCCCACTATCAAATACTCTTACAGTAACCAAATATTGGGGATAATTTTTAGTTGGAAACACTCTTGGAATGCATTTGAATCAGGCAGTGCCTGATCACTAGGATTTTTATTGTGTTCTTTGTAAATTTTCAAGTAAATGGGATCTGAGCTGTAAATACCCTGCCCTCTAAACCACGAGACTGTGTCCAAGTGTTGTACAGCTCCAAGATGTTAAGCTGGTAAAATTATGGTGGCCAGAAAACAAAATAATTCTGGTTCACCTTTTTCTCCTTCAGCCTGGCTTCTTGCAGGCTTCCAGGTGAACCCAGGCGTGTGAGCTCAGCGGGTGTTTCAGGCTGGGTGTGATGCTGCTGGTTTTAGAGCAGAGTGTTGTGCACAGACGTGTGTGTGTGTGTGTGTGTGTGTGTGTGTGTGTGTGTGTGAACACCCCGACCAGCCAGTGAACCTACTGCAGTTCAGTGCTCTTGGGTTTTATAGGCAGAGTGTGTTCTTGATGGTTCTGGCTGTTATTGGTAATAACACTTAATTAGAGCTCTTGTTAGTTGGAGGTGCTGGCAAGGAGGAGCTCATCACCCTGACAAGTGATGTTGCCTTAGAAACCGGTGCATAGGATTGCACAGAAACGATGGTGTTAGATTAAAAAAAAAAACAAAAAACAAAAACAAAAGCAAAGGCATTAGAAGGGATAAGTAATAGCTTTGGGAGTGAAGCAAAAATAGAAACACTAGGCTGATTCATCTGCTGAGGCTGGGAGCTTGCAGATTGGGTATGAAGTAGTGACGTGGTGATGCAGTGATCTTGCCCCGGCCATTGGCACTCGTGCTTTTACCTGGTGAAGTGAGGGGGGGAATTTTGCAGTTTCTTTAGCACAGGGGTGTGTTGTCCCTTGGGAAGGGCTGGTGTTCAGAGATACAATATAAGCATCATAATACACAGCATAAGCACAAAGAAATGTCAGCAGGTAAGTTTCATGTTGAGGCTGAAATATGTGCTCAGTTTCCTTGACAGGCTTATTTGTGTCACAGACCTACCTGGAAGAAAAAGCAGGGTTTAGTGATGGGAAGAGGATGGGAACAGACAAACTTTAACCTCTTCCTTGTGGAACAGGCTGCTGTCTGGCCATGGGAAGGTTGCGAGAAGCTCCAGGCAGTGGGTGAATCTCCACAGCCAGCAGCTGGACCAGGGTCTGACTTGGAAGAGCTTCTGACTGTTCCACTGCTGTTTTCTGATACATTTTTTAACAGAAAGATGGTGGAGAGCCAAAAGGATTGTGAAAGCCCAGATTTGATAAAGAGTATGAAGTCTCCCTCAAAGCTGAACTAAGGGTAAAAGCAGTGCATGGCTTCCTTTCAGGAACCCAACTTCCATGGATCATGGGCCCATCCTTACTCGAATCCTTTTCCAAAATCTGTCCAATCTTACTTGCTGAACATCCTCCCACCCTTCCCTTCATAGCTTTCATTGACTGCTACTGCTTCTCTTAGCATTCTGCAGAAAAATTTAAGTTTTGTCAGAATCTAAAGGAAGAACTCTGACCAAAGCTTCAGGTTGTCAGGGCTGCTGGTTTTGTGTTGTGAGTGTTGTTGATTTCTGGTCTTACTGAAGGCTTAGAACAACCACCATGATGTATGTTCCAAAGCAGAATATTAATACATTTAAAGAAAAAAAATTCATTTGGGCACTGGAACTGAGAATGGGCACCTGGAAAGAATATGCCATGGGCAGGATGAATCTTTCAAAAAGTGTGAACTCTACGTTACCTCTGTTCATGTCCTGAGACATGAAATATTGGATGACTTTAGGGATTTTTCATAGCTAAGCATTCTCCTGCTTCTCATTATCCCAGGTATTGAGCGTGGTCCTTTTCCTCCATTAAAAAAAGAAATATGAACTGACTTAGCAGTGGTGGTTGGCAGTGGTGGACACTGACATCAGGAGTCAGACTTTTCCTTTCAGTGATTCACATCTCTTCGTTACAAAGCCTGATCCAGCGTGGCTGCTGCTGAACCTCTTCCAGGCTTGTGTGCTGTGCTTGGGACCTCAGTGCCTTTTATGCCTTGGAGCTGGAAGCCTTACACTTTGTCCTTGCCCTCCTTGGCCTGGGACAGGAGGGACAATGAGGTGCTGGAGAGGGTGCAGAGAAGGGCATCTGGGCTGATCAGGGGTCTGGAGAAGAAGTTTTAGGAGAGGCTGAAGGAGCTGGGACTGTTCAACCCAGCAGGTTGGGGGGAGACCTTATTGCCCTCTGCACCCCCTGAAGGAGGCTGCAGTGAGGGGGGTGTTGGCCTCCTCTCCCCAGTGACTGTGACAGGACAAGAGGTGATGGGTTCAGGCTGCACCAGGGGAGGTTCAGATTGGATATTAGGAAAAATGTCTTCACTGAAAGAGTGGGGAAGCACTGGCACAGGCTGCCCAGGGAGGTGGTGGAGTCTCCATCCCAGGAGGTATTAAGAGATGAGTAGATGTGGTGCTTCAGGAGATGGCTTAGTGCTGAGGGTGGTGCAGGACTCAATGATCTTGAAGTTTCTTTCCAACCATGATGATTCTATGAATCTAAATAAATGCAGGTTTTCTCTTCTAAGGGGTAGCTGTTTGCTTTAAAAAAATAATAAAAAAGAAATCAGATAAAAACCCAGCATGTGGTTTCAGGAAGTTTTCCCAACTTGCCCTCAGTCCTGGGGAAGTGCATTACAGGATTGCTGATGTATTGGGATTTGCTACAAAAATCTTGTTCTGGAATTGACTGTGCAGTAGAGGAATGACAGTAATTCATAGAATCCTAGAATGGTTTGAGTTAGAAGGAACTTTAAAGCTCATCCAGTTCCAACCCCCTGCCATGGTCAGGGACCCCTCCCCCAACCCAGGGGGCTCCAAGCCCCATCCAACCTTCAACACTGCCAGGGATGGGGCAGCCACAGCTTCCTTGGGCAACCTGGGCAACCAGGGGCTCAGCACCCTCAAATTCAAGAATTTCTTCCCCATCTCCAACCTCAATCTCCCCTCTCCAAGTTTTAACCCATTTCCCTTGTCCTCTCCCTACCCCCCCGTGTCCAAAGCCCTCCCCCAGCTTTCTTGTAGCCCCTTCAGATATTGGAAGGTTGCTCTGAGCTCCCCTGGGAGCCTCCTCTTCTCCAGGCTGAACAACCCCAATCCCTCAGCCTGGCTTCCCAGGGAGGTGCTCAGCCCTCTGAGCATTTCAGTGGCTCTGCTCTGGACACCTTCCAGGAGCTCTGTGTCCTTCTGAGCTTGGGGACTCCAGAACTGGGCCCAGCACTGCAGGGGGGGCTCAGGAGAACAGGGGGGGAGAATCCCCTCCCTTACATGAACTTAGATGGCTTCAAGGTTGGCTGTTTTGGGGAACAGACTGAAGAGTTCCAGGGTGAGGAAGTGCTTGCAAACATCAGTCCTGCCTCAGTGAGGAGAGAGAAAGCCTGAGCTCAGGGCCCATATTTCAAACTATTACAGGAAAAAAAAAATTACTGAGGCCTTTGGAGAAGTGAAGCTTGTGGGTGGCTCTATTCTGGTTAATTAGAGGGTGTCATGAAAAATTCATATAACTTCGAGTTCCTTAGTCATTGTTTTTAAATTTAGCAGTCTGTTAAATCCAAAGCTTAAATACAAGTAGATAAATGTGTGGATTGTAGCATTTCTTAGCAGCAGGTTAAATTCAGGGGGTGTGCTGTAGCTTGCAGTCTCTGTGTGTAAAAATACATTTTGACTATAGCAGGGAGTCCTTTCACTGCTTAGACTCCTGGACTGGAGTGTAGGGGTGTCTGAAGTGTTGTAACTGAGAGAGGAGAATTTGCCTTTCTCAAGGAATAATCAGTATCAGGCACTACAGAAAGGAAAAAACAAAACAAGACAAAAAAAAAAAACCAAAACACAACAACAAAAAAAACACAACAACAAAAACAACAACAAAAAAAACCCCACGCAAAACAAAACAAAAAAAGACATCTCTGCAGTTTGGTGCTAGCAGCAAGCCAGGTCGTGGGGGCTGTGTGGCTACAAGCAATCTTCAGCCCTCTCAGGGCTCCCAGTTTAATCAGGGAAACAATGTGCACAGCAAGAGTCCCAGTGAGAGAAACCCTGGGGAGGATTCTGAGTGCAGAGGCAGGGTGGGAGAGACGTGTGTTTAATACGTGTTTAGGCTGGTTTGGAATAGATTAACACAAAATGTGAAATTTTAGGTCTAAATTGAGTGCAATAAAAAAAAAAAACAAAATAATGTGAAGCTCAGAAATCTTGTAAATTATGTTCACATAAAAAAAGTATTTAAATATCAAGTTTCCAGTATTTAGGATTAACAAAACCTCTCCTAACCTGTCCTGTTTCATCTTTCCCAATTTTACCCCCTCCCTTGTCTGAGCATTGTGGGTTGTGAAATCCTCATAATAGCAACACTTGTGATCACTGTTGATTCCAAAAGAATATATTACAATTCATTGAAAACAAAGCCTGCTGTGAAAGGGGCCATTCTCTGCTGTAGTGCTTGGGGTTGGGCTTGGTGGGGGTTTTTTTGAGGGGGGGGTTGTGTTTTGTTTTTGTTTAAGGGGAGGAAAATTGCTGCCCTTCCTTCCCGAGGATTCTTAAGAGTGGTTTATCAGCAGGAATTAATACTTAGAAATGCATCAATCATAATGAGGTTTGACAGAGGGAAAAAAGGAGACAACAATAATCCCCACAATGTTTTAAGAACACAGGAAACAAAAAAATCATCTCACTGAGCTGGTGGAAGCATCAAGACGGGGATCGCCGGGATTCTTCATGATTTGAGTTTATTATTTTATTTCATTTTTGTTTTGACAAAAGAAAAAAGATAAAGCCTGACGGTTTGCTTTGAGCTGGTGTCTGAATCCAGCAAACGAAGGCGTGCGGCAGGCAGGGGGTGGGGAGGAAGGAGTTTTGTCATGAATAGAGGGGGCACGGTCGTGGCGTCAGCGTCGCGGGCGAGCTCCCAGCTGCTCCTCCAGCCCCGCACAGCTCCGGCAGAGATGTCCCTGTCCAACAAGCAGCCGGCACCGCTCTCCGAGTACAGCCAGCTCTGCAAGCCCAGGGACACCGAGAGCTTCTCGGAAGCCTTCCACTGCATGGAGTCCCCGAAAGACTTCGGGAAAACCGAATTCGAATGGCAGAGGACTGAGGGGAAGCTGAATGAGATTGGCTTGAACGTCAACTCGGGGGGACCGCTGAAGGATGGGCTGGTGAAGAGTGCTGGCTTCACGGATGAGGACAAGCTCTGCTTCTTTGAAGGCAAGCTAGACAAAGAGCTAAAAATAGCTCAGAAAGACAAAAGAGAAATTGAGGTGCAAGGCAAAAAATACCAGGCAGCCGCGGGTCACCTTGAGAGCTGGTCTCTGATTTCGGAACCGTTATCTTCGGCGGAAGGGAACTTTGCAAACCCCAAAGCTACAGAATTTCAGGTGGGACAGGCAGGAGCTGAAAAACCTGGTCCCGGGCTGGGTAAAAATGGAGCCATCACTGATCAGGAGAAAGCAGCTGGTAAGGCTGGAACGGAGAACAAATGCCAGGCAGCCCCAACCCTGCCCAGTCTGGCTGTGTCGGAGAGCGATCCCAGCAAATGTGGGAAGGAAAAGGACGTCAGTGCCTGGAACCCCAACTTCCCCCCTGTCCTGGTGAACAATTCAGGGTCTAAAGAAGCAACGGTGAGAAAAGATGGAACCCCCAGCTATTGTGTAACCGGGGTGGTCAACGACAACTACGTGCAGAGTGGGTTTTCTTCTGCCTCGATGGTGTCGAAGCCAGAACCTCCGAGGACCACCGTCGAGCTTGCCCAAGATGACTCCAGAAGTAGTTACTTTAACACCACTACTGAAATGGAGGAAGAGCTGGCAGACAAGCTGAGCTGTGCCGAGGACAGCAGCTTCCTGAACAGGGCTGCCCACCAAAGGAAGGCGATGAGGCGTGCCATGTCCGAGTGCTCCCACTTGTCGGTGCCCCTGGCCCTTAACCTGGCTGATAAATACCCTGAGCCTGTGCTCAGAGAAGACGTCGCTGCTGGTTTGCTCTCTCCTGGTAGCAGCCTGAGCCAGTGCCCCAGCCCCACGGCCGGCAAGCCGGGTGCTCCCATGAAAAGGTCAATGACCCTGTCAGAGGAGCAAACATCTGGCTCCAGCTCGGGGCCCCAGCAGAGCCACGCGGGGCTGCCCAGCCTGGTGGTGAAGGAGCATCCGTCCCTCCCGACAGAGGAACCCGCTGCCAAGAAGAGAGAGGAGCTGAGCAGTGGGAGCAACTCCATCAAGAAAGAGCTGGGCAGCCCGAGCTTGTACCACAGCAAGCTGGAGCAAATCCCTGAAATCAGCAGCCAGGACAAAGAGAAGGAGGAGGCAGTGGCAAAGAAGGAGAAGAGAAATGGCACTGATGGAGCTGCTGGGGCTGAGCCTCCAAAAAACAAATGCACCGAGGTGGAAGGCAGCAAAACTGCTCCACTGGAAAGAAAAGAAATTGAGGTCAGCAGTGTGCAGAGCTCTCTGTCTCCCAAGCAAGGAGATTTACCATGTGATGGTATGTTGCTAATTTTTACCTTCCTGGGAAGCAAGCAGACAGTGGCTGAGAAGCAACTAACAGGCTTAGAGGCTGCAGGCAGGGGCTGGGCAGCTCATTGTACCTGACAAGAACGATGCAGTTGAGGTTCCTGTAGTCAGAACAAAGGATGTCTCTTTGGATAGCAGAAAATGGAGGGAAAAAGAAAAAATACTTTAAAAATAAAATAATTGCCTATCTGTTTCCACAGCCAGCCTTGGCTTGCTGCTGGGATTCTAAACCTTATTCCAAAATCTGTAGTATCCTCTCTGGTAATAGTTCTGTCTTCAGCATCCTCTCACCACTCCCTCTTGTGAGCACAGGCACCCTTTCTGATTTGCAAGCTGGCTTGGTAGAGGGAGGGCATTGTCAAAGTTAAAATCTGTGTTGAGAAGATGTGCAGGTTGTGCTTTCATGTTACCCTTTTGTGAGCACCCTTTGGTATTTCTCTTAGAGGGGGCATGCAAGAGTAAATGGGTAGAATGGTTTCTCTGGTCCAGCTCTCCCTGTTGTAGTGCTGAAATTCAGGAGTGGAATTTCCTCCTTACTTTCTGGAACGTCTTTCCCAAAACCCCAGTTACAATAGAGCCCAGTGTCAAAAGCAGCTTGTTTGATTTTGTGGTGTTTTGTTGTTTCAGTAGTGGTGTGAGGCATGAGGTCAGTCTTCCCGGATTTAAAATCTGTGAGAATAGTAGTTACTCTTTGTTTTCCAGCCTGGAACAGCATCTCTGTGCTTCTTGCCAGCTTCAGCCAGCAATAAACTTGCTTTTTTCCCAGATTTTGGGGGTGAGGATGGGCTGTGTGCTTTGCCTGCCACCCGTATTAGCGAGACCTTTGCATGGGGAGAGAAAAGAAAATGTGTCAGGGAATAAAAACAAAAGACCTGCATGGGAATTTTTGCATCCAGTGACTGCTGTAGCCAGCTCATTTGTTAAACCTTCAGAGGACTAAAGCAAAATTGAGACTCCAGCATGAAAAGGGGGAGTGCTATGCAGGTGGGTAGGGAGATGCCTCGTTCAGGTAGAGCTCCATAACGCTGCATTTGGCTCCATAAGCTGAGCTCTCTGAAGCAGAGAGTGTGGAAAGGCAGTTTCTGAGCCAGGTGGTGTGCTGGGAGAACCAGGCTGGAGAGTTGGTTCTCTTCTTGGGTTTTGTGGTGAGGTAGTGACACCCAATGGTCTAGTGGTTGGCTCCTGGCTGCCTGTGCAAGGCTCCAAGCATCCCTCCAGCTCCATCCCTCCTTCCTCCAGCTCTCATAATCACAATACAATCGTGTTCTGTCTCTAACTGGAGTTTTACTTCTCTCTAATAGTCCATCACAATGATCATAAAATCATCTTTAAAGCCATTGAGTCCAACCATTAACCCAGCACTGCCAAACTTACCAGGATGTTTTAGTTTCCAAGATTTGTGGTCAGAGCTCTGCAGAAGGAGGCTTTGCCAATACAAACTTCCCTGCTCTGAAGTGACAACACATCTTATCTTCTTCCCTTTCCATTATCTCAGTGTCACCTTGTTCCTTACGGTCTCCTGGGTGCACAGATTTTAAGTAACTCTGGCAGCTGTGAGATGAGGTGGTGTCAGTTTTGGTGGCAGCGTGTCACGGATTGCAGACATCGTTCCTTCAGAGCCTGAACAGAGATGTCAAGTCCTTTCAGGCAGGCAGGAGTCATCAGTTCTCCTGTTGATAGCCACCAGAGCAATGTGGTGACCTCCTGGCTGTGAGCTGCAGCTGGAGGGGACACTGGAGATGGCTTTGTTTGGGCACAAGAATGACCTGTGCCACCGTGTGTTACCTGTGCTCAGTGTTGCACCTAAACATTAAAGGGTCATCAGCTTCTTGACCACTTAGGCATGACATGGGTGAAAGTGATGATGGCAACAAACATGGAACAGTGCAACCCACCTTGTCCCAGAGTTTCTGGGGTGGTGGGCTTTGCAGGCATCTGCTCTGCAGCTGGAGCTTCTTTACAACAAGGCAGATTTGGTGGCCTTGGCAGTGCTGGGGTAACTGTTGGACCTGATGATCTTCAAGGTCTTTTCCATCCAGAAGGTTTCTATGATTCTGTGATAAGTTAAGCAAGGATGTTTGTGTTTTGGACAAGGAGAAAACCAGGTTTGGCTGGGTTGGTAAATTCTGTCAAGCTGAGGAGACATCTGTTTCAGAACACAGTTATGTGGCATCTTTAAATCTGAAAAACATTTTAGACAAATTTAAGACATCATCTAGAGTGGATTGACATGTTTTCCCCAGAGGGCTTGAGCATCACTGATGTAAAGGTCAGTGAAAGATAGGAACATGCCAAATCTTCTGGTTGGGCTGCTTTTTGCAGATGCCTAATTCGCATAACTGAGGGGGGGTTAAGCATTGAGGTTTAGAATTTTGTGCTTTCCCAATTTTGATCTTGAAAGCTGTTTGTCATCCTTTTAGCCACAGACCTGAGTCTGAACCCATACATCAAGAACTGAGTTAGCAGACAGCTCACAGGCTTGCCTGGGCAAGAACCTGGGAGAGCTATAACTTCCACTCTTCTCCAAAATTATCAGCCCGTTAGGATTTGGTTTGTTCTGTTGCTCTGGTTTATTCCCCCATGGAATAAAACATTGCAGCAGACACAAGAAAAATGTTTTCTTTGCTTTGTATACGTGTAGTTTGGCAAGAATTTTTAGAATGCCAAAAAAAGAAGACAAAAATTCCGTGGATGCTTCCAAAATGCTTTCAAGCTTTCTGTGATGAGCTCTTGCTTCCTCTCCCCTGTTAATAAGCAGAGAGGTGGTTAGAATAAAAATAACTCCAGCAAGCAAGCAGCCTTGCTGGAAGTGTGGGACTGATCCTAAACCTGTCCTTCGTGGTTTATTTATAGCTAAAGTGCCCATTCTTACCCTTATCAACCTCCCTGCTCTGGTCTTGGTGTTCACCCTGCAGGTCTCCTGCCAGGCACCAGGCAGTGTCACTCAAATAGCCAACATCTCAATTTTAGAAGCTGGAAATGTGGTTTTCCTCCTGATTCCTCTATTTTCCTGCCCATTCTATCTGTTCATTCCGAACTTTGTGCTTATGTTCAGGGTAACAACTTTTGTCACTTGCACCTTTTTTCATCCTAAAAATTCTTGGAAAGAATTGCCCAACCTGATTCTACTCATTTTACTGGTGTCCCTCACAATTTCTGCCCAGAACAGATTTCCTCAGTCTTGTCCAGACAGAGTTTGTTTGGTTTGGGTTTTGGCTTTTTGCTAACTCTCACTACTCCTGTTTTTTCTTTATTGTGATCAAGAATTGTACTTAAAATATTTATGCCTTGCATCTAATGGGAATATAATATAATGGGAAATTAAGTTTAATTTCATTCCAAAATATTGTCAAAAATACATCCCTTTTCAAATCTCTCATGCACCCCATGGGAGGTATTTTAAGCAAGGAGATCCTGTCTGTCCTGAGCAGAGCTGAGCTGCAGAACTTGTCCTGGTCCCTAATTTCCTGTGTAATTACTGCAGATTCTCACCAATGCAAGTGGCTGCCTTGTTTCCTGCCCTGAACAACAGATTTGATTCATGTTCAGTTTGGATAGAAGCTGTGATTGTGTGATTTATTGCACGTACCTAAGAGGTCAGCCCCTTAGCTAAGCCATGTCATTCCCCACTCCCTTCACCTTCTGCTTTGTCTTATTTCCATCAGTTTTCCTCCATCTTAAAACACTTTTTGCTCTGAAATACCAGAAATTCCAGGCTTGATTGGGTTGGGGCTGTCACCTCATTGATGCTTAGCAGCTTGTTATATGCACCAGAAAAATCATCTTGCTTTTCTGACTCTTATTTCTTTGTAAACCCATGAAAGGTGTGCAGTCCAGCCTGACTTCTGAATCTCCTGCAGGATGAGGTTGGTTTGTTCTTTTAATTTTGCAGCAGAACATTTTGTGGTTTAGATAACTACAGAATCCACAACTTCCAACAGGACTGAGTCGGGCTGCAATAATATTAACACCTCAGGTTTGCACAGATTAAATGATGGGATTAGGAAATATCAACCCTGTAATGAATTTATGATACTTGTTCAAGTAATATTAGTGGTGGGGATGGTGGCTTGCTCACAAAGTTCCTTCTGAGCTTCTAATAAGAAAGGAAAGAGGTTGTTGACTGAAAGTTCTGACTTTCCATACACACTGCTCACCCTGGAAATTCCTGCTGCGAGCTTGAGGTGGGATTAAAAAATGGAATTTCTAGAGGTGGGTCATCAAGGTATGCTAGATAGTATGAAGGTACATAAAATGTTGTGCTTCAAGTTCAATGCCAGCAATAGATCAGCAGAGAAAAGGTTTAAAAGACCCCTCTGCCTTTGGATGATTGGTAGGACCTTTGTGCCTGACAAGATCATGCTTGTCATTATTTTGCTTTTTGACCAGTACAGAATAGCAGTTTTACATCTTCAGACACTGCAACCACCCTGGGTATCCCCAGGCTCCAGCACTGCCCGAGTTTGAGCATCTGCCTGGAAATGCACCGAGGTTCCATCAGTGTTCAGACCAACCTTAGGACAGACTGAAATTTGAATTCAGGTGGTGATTCTTCCTTGATATCCCTACTTACCAGACCTTCTAAGACTGCTTCAGTTCATGTTGGGGTTTTACTGGTATTTTTAGTTCACCATTTGCTGGGGGCATTGACAGAAAATAGCAGTTTGTGTTGGGGTTATGAATGTGCTGCCACTTCTATCAATGGAAAGGGAAAAGCTAATGATTTGGTTTGCTTTTTTTATACCCAGCATCAAATTTTGAGCTCAGCATCATGGTCAGAGAATGTTAATGACTCTAAATTGCTGATTTCAGTTCATGCCATGTTAGATAAGCCAGGCGAGTGGTTGAGGTTGTTCTAGAAGAACAAGTTTTGATTTAGGATTTCCCTTCAAATAGTCTTAACAAATCAGCCTGGGTTTACAGGGTGCAGGCAAAGAGGACATCTGGTTTATTCCTCGATTCTTGATGACAAGTACAAATGTACACATTGATTGAGTTGCATTTGGTGCCAGAGAAAATGCTTACTGTGCTGTATTTGGGTCAAGCAGGAGACATTTTATTTAGCCTTTTCTGGTGAGGAGAGAGCAGATCAAGGTTGTATTTCTGCTTAAACAGAGATTTGATCTATCTGGAGGTGCTTTTTTCTTAAGAGCCTTAAACAAAAATATTTTATTCCATGGTGATTTTTAAAACAAAGCATCTCCTTCTGGATGGGGATGGATGATCAAGAGAGAGCTCGTGTCTCTCTGGGCTGGTTTGGTTCTGAGGTTGTTTACATTGAAGAGGGAGAGTAAAGATGGTCATTGCCTTATTGCTTAATCTATTTCTCTTAATGGATTTTCAGTTGATGACTCTAATCCCCATGAGAATTATGGAGCTGTTTCATTGAATGATGTTTTAGTTCAGCTTAGCCTGTGGAATATCCCTCGCTGGGGATCTGGAAGATGAGCCCCTGGCCTCCTGCACAAGCGTGTTGGGATGTAGCCACGAGTCCTCATATGATTTGGAAGCACATAAATGAGCCAGCCTGCATCAGTGACTACAGGGGCCAGGCAGGTGAAATACAGGCCCTAAAAAATGGCAGCAAATACCTTAACCAGCAGGATAAGTAGGAGGTGAGAGGATTTAAGTGATACAGTCTTGGGTACCCACTGAAATGCTCATTTAATTAGTCAAGAAAGGGAGAAAACAGTTGGAAGAAAAGTCCCACCAACAGTTGGACTTGGTGATGCTAAAGATCTTTTCCAACCAAAAAGATAGGATGATTCTATGAAAAAGGAAAACAAGACTTAACACTCTTAACATCTTCCAGATGCACAGTATGTAATTACTGTCAGCCTTTAGCTTCACTTCAGCTCTTTCTACTCACAGGAGCAGAAAACAGAAATACTCCTTTCAGCCTTTTAAGCTGAGCCTAAGATGTTATCCTGGGGCCTTCACCTGTTCCTTTTGATGTGGAGAGTGAATTTTTGGGACTGGTTATTCTTGATCTTTAGGAAATACACAGCACAGGCTTTTGTTCCGAGTTCCATGATTTCTAAAACAATTCAGTAACATGGTTTAACTTTAAAAAGATGCTCATAGGGATGTTTTTTTAAGTACTTTTTCCTAATTTTACAGCTTTGGGGAAGGGAACATGAACAGTAAATCTTTTCCTATTTAATGCCTGTTTGTTTGGCTTTATTTTCACACAGTAACAGCTTTCACAAGAGAGCTGTTACAGCAGAACTGACAGGGAAGGGCTCTGAAAAACTGGAGGTCTCCTGGCTTCCAACTCAGTGTCACCTCTGATGAGCTTTAGCCCTGATGGTTTTGTTTCTGTACTTAGAGAGAAGGAGCAATATTCCTACTGCTGTAAGGATTTTATAGGATTGTAGCTGTCATAAGGAAGCTTTTCTTTGTAGATTCATTCTGCACGTGCATTCTGAGTGCAATGTGTAAATCTGCATGTTGTCCTCTGCCTCAAAAAGATTGTCATAGAATCAGAAGTATGGTAAGAAGTATTAAAGGTAGGTTTTAAATTAGAGAAGAGCAGATTTAGATTGGATGTCAGGAATAAGTTGTGTCCCATGAGGGCAGTGGATCAATGGCCCAGGCTGCCCAGGGAGGTGGTTGAGGCCTCATCCCTGGAGATGTTCAAGGTGAGGCTTGAGGATGCTCTGAGCACCCTGATCTGGGTGAGGGTGTCCCTGCTGACTGCAGGGCTTGGACTGGGGGACCTTGGGAGGTCCCTTCCAATCCAAATTATTCTCTGAGTCTATAAATTGAGGCATCATAGTAGCTCATGTCAGCAATGGCCAAACCATAAAATCGTTCAGGTGAGAAAAGACCTGAAAGATCATCCAGTCCAACAATAAAGAATAAATAAATATTACTTAAACAATAAATAAACACTCTGTAACATTAAAGAGAGACGACTTGGAGAGGGAGATGGTTGTGATTACTGTCTATAAAGTCTTGAATGAAATGAAAATTGTGAACAAGAGAAAGGTGCTCAGTTTTTCCAGTATAAGAATATGGGTCATCAAACAAAAATAGCAGCAGCAGATGAAAGCAAATGATGCTGGGTGACTTCTGAGCTTTTTACAGTGAGGCTGTAAAACATCTTGTGCCAGGAATGTGTGAATTGAGTTGTTTTATTATTTATTTTTCTTTACTGTGAAGCTACTCAAATATTGGAGGAGAAGCCCAAGGTGTGGCGTCTCAGTTCTCAGAGATGCTCAGGAAGTGATTAGAAAAAACCCTGAACAAGCTGATGTAATTTGGGTGGGAGATCAGACTAAGTGACCTCCAGACATCCCTTCCAACCTACATTGTTCTCCTATTCTAATGTTAAATGATGACATGGGCTAAAAAAACTGTTGGACAACGGGTGATCTCTAAATTGCAAGTCATGGGCTGGTGAGATTTTTTTGGAGGAGAGTGGGGTGTTCTTTTTCTCCTTATGATTAGGAGAACTATTTATAGCTTCAAGAAGACATATGATAAATTAATTCATACAATGTGGTCATCCTCTGCTATGTAACTAGGAGAGTCACTTAGACTCTGGAGGTCTCTGGTTTAAGCCTCAACTCAAAACCACATGTAAGTAGATCAGGTTGCTCCAGAGCCATGTGTCCTCCTTCCAGGTCTGAATGTCTCCAAGGATGGAGATCTCACAGTCCCTTTGTGCTTCTTCCAGTGTGTGACCACCCTCACATTGAGGTTTTTTCCTTTTCTTTGGAAATCACAGCAGCTGTGGCTATAAGCATCCTGATCCACTGGGACTTGTTGGGTTGGACTGATGAGCTCCAAGGTCCCATCCAGCCTTGATTGCTCTGTGATTCTGTATTGCTTGACCTCTGAGTTGTACCCATGCAGGCAGATTGCTGGGTTCCCCCAGTAACCTGTGCCACAGCTATAATTGCATTTTGAGTAACAAGTTGAAGGTTAAACTCATGGAGCTTTGTGTTCACTTTCAATACATGGGTTTGAAGTGCTCCTTGTACATGTTAGGCTCCTACAGCTCCAAGGAATCATAGACTGGTTTGGGTGGGAAGGGACCAAGGACATCTTCAACCAGATCAGGTTGTTCAGAGGCCCATCCAACCTAACCTTGAATGTTTCCAGGGCTGGGGCATCTGCTGCCTCTCTGGGCAACCTGGGCCAGCATCTCACCACACTCAGTGTAAAGAGTCTCTTCCTTTTGTCTGCTTTAAATCTCACTTTTTGTTTGTTTGCTTGTTTGTTTAAAACTGTCACCCCTTGCCCTGCTAAAATGTCTGTCCCCATCTTAATTCATCTGGAGGAAGGTTCTCAACATCCTTGTGCTACAAAGGGGGAAATGCTCCATTTTCTGACCACCTTCTGCTGTGGGAATGTCTCCCTAGAGGAAAGAAAGAGAGAGGAAATGCTTTGTTATCAGAGTCTCAGGGTTTAGGGGATGGTGGCTTCCTGGGGATGCAGTGGGATGGGTTGGGTTTGAATGATTGATTGTAAGCTGTGCCTGAAGGCTCCTTGGAAGGTTGTTCTCTTGAGCTGTGTAAGTGGTGGAGGAAACTCTGGAGAACTCAAACAGGGATGTATTTTTAAAGAAGTAACTGCCTGTTTAAACATGAATGCTGAGCCTTGAAGGATAGCTTTGGTCTTTCATACAGCTGATAAGGTAGCTGCTCTACAATCTGTTCTTTCTTGGGAAAAAAAAATACTGCTCTTAAAACCATTTTATCATCAATTTCAATTGCTTTGTAACACACTTGCTTTCTTTTAATGGTAACTCACCTGCTGCTAGTAACCACCAGGAGAGTAGAGGCAGGTACAGAATTAAAAGGGTAAGGATAAATTATGTTGTCTTCCCATATACCAGAGCAAGTAAATAACTTCCTAGGAGTGGATGCTGAATCTCAAAAATGAGGTTGAGTTGCCTTTCAGGAGGTGGTTCCTGCTCCTGGCTGTGTGGATGGCCCCACATGCTTTTTTTGTGTCACAGAAGTTAAATCTGGCTGTTGGAGGCAGAATTATAAATTTCCTCATTACCCTTTTTGGGTTTTTTTATGTCTCACCGTGCTAATCAGAGGCCAACAGCTGTTGTGTTATCTATCATTTTTAGATGGGTAGGAAGAAGATTGTCTCCTTCTATAACAAGGAGCTGGAGCTTGTTTTCTTACAAGTGTCACTTTTGGCTCGGATCACCTCATTCTTACTCCTAATTCTGAAAAATCACCCCCACTTCCCACTTGTTTGTTAGGATCCTTGTTCCCTCTGACTTCAGTTCCCTCTGAACACCACATGCTCTTGTTTTCTGGGGCCTTCAGCCAGCAATGACAAATACCTAGTTTCTGGTAATAAATTGATTTTAAAAATACACTTTTTAACTTGTTGTTGGCTCTAGTGTGCCTTTGCCAAATGGCACCCTAGACATGTGGAGTGGAAACATCCTGGGGAGCACAAGAGATGGGCCACTGGGCATGGCCAACACAAGGAGGCCTCTGAGGTTTCAGCCACTAAAAGGTTCAATCTGTGGGGTGGGTTCTTTTTTAATTAATTGTAATATCACTGAATTTAACAGATTTTTATATGGGAAGACAGTTGTCTGACAGCAAGGCTGCATCCACCAGTGCCAAACTCCTCCTGCAGCAGATGACAGTGAAACCTCATCAAGAAAAAGCATTGCCATTATCTTGGGTATGCAGGGTAGTTGACTTCAGCTTTTTCCTCAGAACTGGCTTGTTTTGTCTAAACTAGAAAGATAAGTATTATAAATACGAAGTAACAGAAGCACAGTGTCCATGTGAGAAGAGCTGGGCCACCCTGAGGTCCCTCCTCTGTGCAGCACCTCAGGAATCCAACCATCCCTCCTTGGACTGGCTGGAGCCTGTCTGAAGGACACTTGGGATCACTGTGACAGGAGATGTAAGCACCACTTATCAAGTTTGCTCTTTCATAGCTGATACTAGTGAGACCTCAGACATAATTATGGAGTTGTGGGATTTAATCATTCTTGTGGAGTCATTTGTTTTCTCAGGGGTGCTTAGATATGAATAATTTCTTTCAGTGTTGCTCTCAGAACTTGTGAAGCAGCAATGCCTCGTGGTGGTGTGACACATGGAATCTATAGTTTTGCTTTGCTTGGGAAGACCTCTGAGACCCTTGAGTCCAACCCTGACCCCGGCACTGCCAGGGCCACCCCCACCCCCTGTCCCTCAGCACCACATCCCCAGGCTCTGAAACCCCTCCAGGGATGATGGGGACTCCAGCCCTGCCCTGGGCAGCCTGGGCCAGGCCCTGACAACCCTTGCCAGGGAGAAATTCTTCCCCAGCTCCAACCTAAACCTCCCCTGGCACAACTTGAGGTGTGCCCAAAGTTCCTCTTGTCCCATCCCTTGTTCCTTGGGAGCAGAGCCTGACCCCCCCTGGCTCCAAGCTCCTCTCAGGGGGTGTCAGAGAGCCAGAAGGTCTCCCCTCAGCCTCCTCTGCTCCAGGATCAACACCCCCAGCTCCCTCAGCTGCTCCTCACAACTTCTCCAGACCCTTCTCCATCTTCTCCAGCCCCTCCTCCATGCTCTCCAGACCTTCTCCTTGCTCTCCAGCCCCTTCCCCAGCTCCATTCCCTTCTCTGGACACTCTCCAGCCCCTCAATCTCCTTCTGCTCCTGAGGGGCCCAGAAGTGACCCCAGGATTGGGGGTGCAGCCTCAGCAGTGCCCAGCACAGGGGGAAAACAAAACACAGTTTAAGTAGAGCTCAGTTCTGCTGTCAAGATACAGACAGAGGTTGTGTTTCATGAGGATATTTCACTTATAAAGCTGGAATATCTTAATGATTTCATAAGGGGCCAAAAAGGTTTGATTTCCACCATTAAAAGCATAATTAGTGAATGAGCTGGGTGAGCTGGGCTGGATGTACCAAGCAGCTCCCTGCTGTGGTGAGGGAGAAGGGGCTCTGATGGCAGGGTTTTGCCTTTGGTTTTTTTGGTGGAAGATGCCAGACTGGAATGTCCTTCCCTCTCTCCTTCAAGCCCCTTTCCCTGGGCAGCAATTCAGTTCTGGGTGCTGACTCAGCCCAGCTGAATTTTCTCCATCAGCGAACACCGGGAGGAACCAGAGCCGCGGCGGCTGTGGAGGAGCCAGGCTCAGGGCAGAGCAGCTCCCAACAAAGTGGCTTTGACACATCTTCCCGAGATTTGTCACCAAAAACGAGCAAACTGAAAAGTCTCTTTAAGAATTCCTGCAGACTAATGAACAAATTTGATGAAGATTTGGCAGCATTTCCTAATATTTCCCCATAACTTGGGAAATCTTCCCAGGCAGTTCTCTGCTCTGCACGGCTCAGTCCCCTTGTAATTAGACAATGAGTGGAAGCAAAGGGTTGTTACACAAATTGAGGCAGCACAAAACAAAACTGTCCTCCTGCCATCCCTCAGGGTCTGTGTACCCTGGGATACCCAAGGCTGTGAGGGAAGGAACCTGGAGAATGTTCCTGTGGCCCCTGGAGTAGGGAAGTTCTCCACCCAGCCCTCCTGGGCTCATGGTTATTATTTTTTGATGCAAATTGCTTCACTTGTGTGTTTGCTGTCCTGCTGTGTAGCTCTGTCAGCTTGGGGATGCTACATTTCTGGTTTACATTTTAAAAATAAGAAAAATAATCCTATTTGTTTTGTAATCCTTGATAATTTTGTGTGTTGAAGTTATTCACTCCCAGTTTCTTGTTTAGCAGCCCATATTTGATTAAGTAATGTGAAATGGCACAAAATTCATGTTGTTAGTTCAGAAGCATGGAAGCTGCTGGAGTTTCGGTCCTGCAACTTTGGAATTAGAGGGGTTTTTTAGGAGCTGTGTGAGGTTCCCTGAGCAGACAGGTTCCCGTTGCTGCGTGGATGCTGGAATGCTGTCATCAAGCAAGAGGTTTAATGTTGCTGCTGAATTAGCTGAAATCACAGCAACATGAAAGAAAGGAAACTTCCAGAGGATGGAAAGGCACCTTGATATCCGAGATATTTGAGGCTGGTGGGATTCAAAATGAAGTCATTCCCAGGCCTGGGATCCCAGGGTCAGAGAATGGTAATTATTCAGCGAAGGGAACCCATCAACAGCAGTCGGTCTTTCTGCTGCTGTCGATAAAACTGACAAATGGAAGGAGGAAGAATGTAAAGTCTTATTGAAATGCAATGGAGAAAACTAGTATAGAGGTGCCAGTATAGATTACCTACAAAAAAAAAAAAAAAAAGGCTTTCTAGGGGAACATGAATGATCCTTAAGCATTTTGCATTAAAACTGGTGTTCACTGTGTGCATTTTACTCCTTGTATTTCTTCGCAAATCTGTTTTATGCCTAGGATGTTAAACCCACTGCTGCAAAACATTTAGTATGACCTGGAAGCTAAATGGCTAGAAAGAGGCTAATGCAATGCAAGGCAAAAAAAAAAAAAAAAAAAAGAAAAAGCCTTCAAGACTTGTTGTGGACTCAAAGAAATAAATAAACCCAGCCAAACCCTCCTGCTGCCAAGCAGTGCTGGGGCAGGCAGAAGGCACGATTTTATTTTGCTTGTTTTTAATAGTGGTGTTTGTACCAGAATTGAACTGTCCTCTGAGACTGCCTTCAAGACTGACAAGCCAGCAAGTGTGTGGTATAAATAGTAATTTTCAAAAGGATGTGGCAGACAACCTTTCCTCTGCTGTAATCGTTAGGCTATTGTCTGGTGGGCCCTCGGCATGCGCTGCAGCATCACAATCTGTTGGGTTGTTGTAAAAAGAAAGGGCCAGCACAGACAGGCTTTGTTTTAATCCCCAGCTGACAAGGGGAAGGGTGTACATCTGTGAGAGGCTCTTTGCACCATGGCCTCCATCGAATTCACCCCCCCAGGAACTGTGGCAGAAGGCGGCTGATCACGGCGCAGTTGTGCAGCAGCACCGTGGGGAATCAGTGGTCTCAAAGCTCTTTCTAGGGAAATTGCTTCCTGCATGTCTCCTGGTGCAAAGCAGCGTGGCAGTTCTATGGGATTTGTAGGATTTACGGAGGAAACTTGGTAAAGCTGCTACTAAAGGAACATTTTGTTACCTTGTTTGCTTTGGAGGGTAGGAGTTGGGAAGTACAGCGTCACACGATGGTTTCCACACTAGCGAGGGTTGGTATGATCCACCCGTGTTGGAACCAGCTTCCCATGTCCCCACTTCCCTCTGCCACGTTTCCCATTAGCAGTCTGGAAATCCTCCCTGTTCCCAGGGAGCAGCAACACCTGGATGTGGACAGGAGGAAGGGCAAGAGGAAGAAACGGGCCATAATATAGGAACAGATTAAAACCTGTGCCCTATTTCAGGATAAGTCATTATGTAAAACCTGCAAGAGGTCAGAACAGCACTATTAACATTCCAACAATTTATTTTACTAACCCAAAAGATGAGAAGGTTTGCTGTTTTAAACCAGAGGGTCTGCCTTCTGTTTTTCCACTTGAATCGTATGAGAAATTGGATGCGAATGGCATCTGGATGAGCCGGTCCTGTTACAGGGAAAATCCTTCTTCCTATTAGATGTTCTGATTTGGGGGAAATTTTTGAGAAACAGCCCATCCGTAACTGTCTCAGTTCTGTCTCCTCCTGCTAGTGTGTTTTATAACAGTAAATTAACTAAATATGTTAACTAAATTTTGTTTTTAATCTCATAGTTGAGAAGTCTCCCTTCCTTTTTTGCCTTCCCAGTAAAACCAGAAGAGACCAAACCAGCTGAAGCCGTGACAGGGAATGATATCACAGCACCTCCCAACAAAGAGCTTCCTCCCAGCCCTGAGAAGAAGGCAAAGGTAGGTGCCATTTCACATTCAGCCTCTTCATTTGTAGGGTTTATTAATTTCCCAGCTTTTCTGCTTCTTAAGTTTTGGCAACATGAGTTCTGTTTTCTGAGCTGCCATTTGTGAACCCCTTTTACTGAATCAAAGACATCCAGCTGGGGAGCTGCAAGCAAACAACTCAGCCTGTAGCAAGTGTGCCTGGCAGTGGGTTTTTAAGTTTCATTGAAATGAATTCCCTGGTTGTTATGGGTGGTGTAGAAGTAGTAAACACGTATGGTAACACTTCTGCTGCACTGATACTGTCCCACTTGCTTATGACACATTTATTTGCATTACAGTTAGCATTCCCAGACCTCCTTCAGGATCTGATGACTCTCTCCTTTTAGGGCTGTTTATGAAACATGAGATACCTGCTTTCAGCAGCTTGCAGCAAAATCCAGCCCCAGATTCTTAGAGCAGCAGGGGGGTTCTTGTTACCCCCACAGGCACTGGAGTTGATCAGATGAGGATTTAGAGCTTGCAACCCCTTTGTGTGCACGGAGTTGGAAAGCAGTTTCCTGTGTATTGCATGCAGGAGTGATGCCAGGAACCACCCAATTTCTAATCCCAGCTTTACCAGAAGTTCCTTTTGTTGCTTTAGATGTCTCTGAAATAAATCCTGTTCACTTGGAATCAAATGGCAAAGCTGCACTGAGCTCCCAAGGCAGCCTGCTGCTGCTCCGCTTCAGTTTGGTATTTTTCTTAGGCTCAGAAAACAGAAAGCTAATTATTTTATTTTTTCTCTTTCATTTAAAATTATCGTTTTTATGTTCCTGCAGCTCAGTGTTTTGGTTTACAATGCGCTATTTTTTGTTGTGGTTTTGTTTGTTTTGTTTTTATATCGGATTTTGCTTTTCTTGAAAAAACTTAAAGCCTGCCGCCTCCACACCATCTACAAAGCCTGCAGCACCGAAAGCCAGGCCCCTGGCTGCTACCAGTCCCAAACGGCCAGCCTCTGCCACTCCTGGCCCAAACAAAAAACCCACCAGCCCTACTACAGGTCCTACTTCAGCCACTCCTAAACGCCCAGCCACCAGTACTACACGTCCCTCCACCTTAACTCCAAAAGAGACTAAACCAAAGGTAAGGAAACTGCTCGCTTGTGTGGGGGAGCTCCCGGAACCTCTGTGTTAACTTCCCAGGAGCCAAAACACAGTTCTAGTGGGAGTCACAGGAGGAGGAGATCAGGAATGGGATTCACTGAGTTGTGGGAGCTGTGCAGTTAGGAGTAGCAACTTCCATTAACCCTCTTGTACTGTCAGATCCCAAGTGTCTCCTTGTGTCATCGCAGAGAAAAAAAGTGAAAGTTGACTGTGTTGCCACCATTGTCCTTGTGAACTGGTGTGAAGTACACAGGATTCTTCTTTCTTTCTATTACTGAAGGGGGGGAGATTTTTAAATACAAATTCATAGACTGCAAACATCAGATAAGTGCAGACAAAAGCATGGGAAAGCTGAACAGAGACCTTTGATGCTCATACCTGGGGGGGAATCAGTTTGAACACTTCACTATTTCCCACTGATTCTCTGGCATTATAAAAAGTGTAGGAAGAGAACTGCTAATACATTTGGGTGCTTAGGAAATACTGGGAGTTTGTAATTCTTCAGTAAGAGAATATTTGTGGATGATTCTCTGTGGCAGTATCTTAAAGCCAAAGTGGGGAAGCCACAGGTGATGTGAAGAATGGGAAATGTCCCTTGAATTTTCCCTGTGGTAAATTACTGTATACTAGAAGAATTCAGTTTTGAAAGAGAATGTTAAAATCTAGTCCAGAAGCTTTCCATTGCTGTTAAACTGCTAGCATTTCTACACACTGAAATATAAATAACTGCATTTGAGTGTCTTTTAAAACTAACTAAATAAAAATAACAGATAGCACAGGCTGAAATCAGTACTTTTGCTGTGAACCAGTGCCTTCAGTGTTTAAATTTTTGCATGATTCTGAATTCCCTCTTGATTGAATCAAAATCTCCTTTGTTTCCATAAATTAATTCAGTATTTGAATACTTATTAGATGAGTCAATTTACAGACTTACCAGGAACAGACATGAAATAGTTTTCTAAGTGAGGAATGAATTGCGGACACTTAATTCTTGTGTCCACAGTGTTTTAGTAGATGCCTTCCTAGCTTAGGAATCATTTCTACTCATGAAGGAAAAGAAATCTCTCCCAGAAGCATTGCTAGTGGACTGACATTTTCCATTTTGCCAGAAATCAGAACTTGGCTCCCATCTGTCAATGGCCTCCACACACTAACGCTGAAACAGATCTGAATCGATTTGTGTATTCAGCAGGGTCCATGCTCTGTGTCCTGCCCTGAAACAGTCACTTGCTTCTGCATGCCTGAATTATATTTTTGATCTTCTGCATGTCTGAATTACAATCTTCTGCATGACCATGTTTTGGTGCTGCCTTAACTCACACTTTCAAGCGTTTAAACAATTGCTATGAGGATTTTTGCTGGTAAATGCTTTGAAGAGACCCTCAGTGCGACAAGGGCTTTAATGTTCCCCCTTTATTTCCAGGTTTCAGATGCAAAGTCCACGGAGAAGAGGACCTCCCTCTCAAGGCCTCCATCATCTGCCACTTCTCGAGCTACTGCCCGGAGCACCCCCACCACCCCGAAGACAACGGCGGCATCGCCGGTCACTGCCACTGCTGGCACAAGAACTACCACTGCTTCCCCACCCAAGAGGCCAACCTGTAAGTCCCCTCTTGTTTGCCTTCAGGAGATCTCTCCTTCTCATCATCTGCAAGTTGCTGTTTGAGTAGCACCACTGTTTCACATTCTGGTGACTTTCTCCTCTACCCTGATGACCTTTTCCTGTGTTTAGGTCATCCCCTGACCCCATCAGTTTTTTACAATTAGTTTCCTGATGACCAAGCTTCCAATCTTCAGGTTCAAAGGTAGGAAAAAGCCAAAACCTTGAAATGTAGTCACTCAGGAGAAGCTGCAGCTGCTCTAACTGGTACTTCAGCAAGCTGTAAGCTGGTCAGTCAGGAGCTGTCCTGAGGCTTAGTGATAACTGCAGTATCAGCCCTTTCACACAAGACAAGACCCAGTGCGAAGGCAGAGGGACCATAGTCAGACTTTTTTCTCTCCAAGGCTTCCCCTTCCAAAACCAAATCTGAATGACTTTCAGGGATTTAGGGCTACTGCAATTACTGAACATGCTCGAATTCAATAAAAAAGATGCTATTACTTCTATATTTTGCCACCCTAGTTGTCAGAATAAACACTAACACCAATTGAAAACTTGGGAAAAGCAAATCTCCAGAAGAGGACTTGAAGTGCATCTGAAAAACAGAACAGGTTGAACAGAAGTGGAGGCTTTTTACTAGTGCAGGAAGAATTTGAAGCTGAAATTGCATCAGCTTCATCAGAAAACTGTGTCCTACCCTTGCCAGAGAGGGAACCCCCTCCAAGTTCAACAGCATGAAAGATGAGCAGCATATTAGCATCTTTTCACTCCTTTTAGTGGAGCTTGAGAGATTTAATGTCTGATCAAAATAGAGTTAAATGCTCTCAAGTCTTTTCCAATAACTAGACCTCATTGGCAAACTGTGCCAATGAACATTGGTTGCGTTGTTCTGTGAGTCCTATGAATTCTCAACTTGTCTTTCCCAAAAGAATAGTCATATTTTAACTATGTTGAAATACATTGGGCTAAATGTCCACTCCATACGCTGTGCTCTAGGGGAAAAAAGAATTAATCCTGAGCAAAGGAAGTATTGCATATTCCAAGAGCCTTGTATCTAAGCTGAGCCCGTGGACATCCTTGCAGAATGAATTTTGTGTGGTCTTTTATGCAAACCGTAGCCCAGAATGCTGAATATGTTTTAATGAGTGCAGTTAATTCCTCCTTCCAAAATGGAGACACAAAGAAAGAAGTGTTTGGTGGTGACATTTGAAAAGAGATGGAGTTGACGATGCAGAGATGCAGGAGGGTTGTTCCAAGTGGCAAGATGTACAGAGGGAAGAGGCTTCTGCACCAGTGAGGGTGGTGGGACACTGCCAAAGCACAGGGAGAACCGGGTGGGCGAGGGAAGAGATGAGGTCAGCTGGAGAAGCTCCATCCAGGGAGAAAGCAGTTTTGTCTGGATCTGGAAATGCACAAAAACATCAGAAGTGGTAAAAGAAGGGAGTCCTGGTTTGGAGAGGAGAAAGCAAGGGTGGGAGAGAGGATGAACAGCATTGTGGGGGCTGAAGGGACATTGCAAGGAGCTAAACACTAACTGCTCAGCTTAGCTGGAGCACATGCAGCTTCAGGTAGAGCCATAGATGAAGACCTGGATCTCTTCTCATCACAGAATCACAGAATCATCAGGGTTGGAAGGGCCCTCTAGAGATCATCTGGTCCCACTGCCCCACTAAAGCAGGTGACAGTTTAGTTTCTCATTGAGTCTGGTAGCCGGTTCCTAGCTGAAGATGGGATTTCAGAAGGACATCTGCTTTGGCTTTTCAGTTTCCAAAGACAGAGACTTTCACTTCCTTGGGTTTGCTCAAGTGTTCAGTCATTCTTCCTATTTAAAAGTCTGTGGAGGGTTTGGAAACGATATGTTTTCATTTTTTTCAAGTATTAAATGTCAGTCATTTGGTCAACAAAATGAGCCCCAGCCTACATGGCACTTGATTTATTATTTGTTATGGTTTTACAAGACCACATCTCTATCTTTCATATCAGAAGATCCAAGTCTTGGCCTGTCATTATAGACCATTTTCCCAGCAACTTTGACATTCTCCAGGTTTTCAACATCACATGCTAATAACGCAGACAAAAGTGTTCCAGCATTCAGTTCCCCGCTCACACAAGTAGAAATAACACCTCTTTATATATTAAAGTAACATATTAGTCCTCTCAAATGTATACAAATCTGAGTCTGTTCTGTCCATGCAGTTTTCCCAATTAAAGTTATGGTGTCCAGGAGAGAGATGAGGTTGTTTGATGGGACCTTTTTTGAACCATTGGTATTAATTATAGATCTGTCCCTTAGGTCTTATTAAGTTATCCCAATGTATTGCATCTCACTGGCTGGTATCCTATCTGAGGTGTTTAATTGAATGCTTTTAGCAAAGTCTGGGTGGAATGATCCAGACTAACTTGGCCTGTAGTTATCTGCTGCTTTTGCTCGTTCTTTTCTATACTGGCATGCCATAAAATACTCTGCCAGCTACTTGGTTTAACTAAAAACTCCAAGACTGCTAATGGAAACTAAGGATGAGAAGATGGGAGATTGTCATGATTTCTCACTTAGATTTTTTTCCATTTGGTTTTTGTTTTCAATTTTTCCTTCCTTTGGCTGTTGAAATGAAATAAATTTTAGCCAAGGTCATCCATCATTAGTAGGAAAAAGGCTAGAATTTTGTTATCAAAGAGTTATTTTGTTATCACCTTTAAAATAAGGTCCTGATTTTCTTGTTCAGTCTGTGATTTCCCTTGATCAACTTTATGTGTGGTTTTATTCTGCTTGGAGAAATATAGACAGGTTCCTGCTTTAGACTGTCCTCTGCCTATGCAGAATGTAATCAGGTCATGATCACTGATGTTTGCCCAAAGGCAGAGTTCAGTTTCCTTATTGATTTTTGCTTTTATGCAATTATAATAGGGACCAAAATATGTGCAAGAAAATTGGCATTGGTTGGGACTGATCTAGCACTAATACCAAGGTTACAGATGGGCAAATTTGGGGTTGCTTTTACTATTTAGTAAAGAAAGGTGATGGCATTTTAGTTGGCTGGTGGGGTTTTCGTTTGGTTTCATTTTTTTTTTTCAGAAATGAAATGGAGATGGATTAAAATAATGTAAGTGAGCACTGTCAGATTCAGAAAAATATTTGAAGAAAAAACAAAATGCAAAGCACACTGCAGGTGTTGCATCATTGAGTGGTGATACTTTTGGCAAATTGATTGTTTTGCTGGAAACCTTGAGGATTTTTTGCTTTTGCAGTAAGGAGGGCCTCAGCCAGGTGTCCAGATGGAGCAGTTAATTCCTGAGATTTATTCTTTCAGCAGCAGGTTAGAAATGGGGACTGTGGGTTAAGGGGACCATGAGTAGGTGAGGAGCTGCAGAGAGCCCCTGAGCTCCAGGGGAAGCTGTGCTAGGACTCCAGACTTCTCATCTGTGCCAGCTGGCTCCCTCTCTGCAATCCTGATGGATATGTTTTGTGTTGGGCAGCTATCAAGACCGACGGGAAGCCTGCAGATGCCAAGAAGACCTCTGCAAAGTCACCATCAGGTAACTTGGTTCCGTTTCCATCTACGTCAAATCCCTCTTGTTAGGGGCTGGGTTTCTGAAGCAGATCACTGTGCATCTTTAGGACTCTCGAGGATGGTTTTGTAAATGGCCTCTGACCCCTCCTTTTATCCTCTTCCCCTTTTTTGATGGTCACTGTGATGATTGTAGCAGACTTGAGCCGCCCCAAGAGCGCGAGTGGAAGCGCAGTGAAAAGCAGCACCACCACTCCTACCACCACCTCCAGCACAACTACAGCCACCAGTCGTCCCAAACCCAAGCCTGCTGCAACCAAACCCATCACAACTTCAACCACAGCAGTAGATGCTAAAAAAACAACTACCAAGGCTCCAACGAAACCCAGCACTCTTTCCAAGCCGCTTCGCCCGGCCAGCAGCATTTCTGCTCCAGACCTGAAAAATGTGCGTTCCAAAATTGGATCCACAGATAACATCAAACATCAGCCTGGTGGAGGAAAGGTAAGTTTCTTCAAACTTGATAACAATATGTGGTTTGGTACAGTAGCTCTTAAGCATTAGAAGTGCTCTTTGCTAGTTTTGGTAGCTATGTCCTCACTGCTCTTCTCAAGTATGCTCTGCAGAGCTCCTCTTTGGGTTCTTGGTTCATTAACAAGGCAGTGGTAGCAGTGTACAGAAGGAATCCACCTGTAAGAGCCTTCGTGGTGTTTGCTGGCATTCGGAACTCTGGTTTTTCTGTCGTACAGCCTGGCATAGACAATGGTTGGTACTGAAAGCTCAAAACCTTGCCTATATTCCAAAACTTTGCCTTTGAATAGAGGAACTGAGGCTGCTGAATGGTACAGAAGGTGGAATAATGCTCTACGATGCAGGAAATCTGGATTCAGGAGCAGCTTCTGCAGCACCTTTCCCAGGTCTAGGAACAGGAACTCTGTTGAGCTTATCAGGCCTGAAGCTGAAATTCAACAGGATCTCCATACACTGCTCTTCAGATAATCTCTGGTGGCCACAAGAGAAGAACAGGGTAGTGAATGAGCTGTAGAGAAAAGAGTGGACATTAGACTGGACCTTGGGAAGAAGTTTTTCAGTAGAAGAATAGTGAGACTCTGGAACAGATTGCCCAGAGAAGTTGTGGCTGCCCCCTCCCTGGAGGTGTTCAAGGCCAGGTTGGATGAGGCTTGGAGCAACCTGGGCTGGAGGAGAGGTGTCCCTGCCCATGGCAGGAGCTTGGAGCAGATGAGCTCTCAGCTCCCTGACCACCTCACCCATTCTGTGACTCTATGAAAAGTGTGCATGTAGCCATAACTCGAGGCTCTCAATCAGTAGGGGGACTAAATTACACTTTTGCTGTGAGTGTCAGTGATAAAGGTTTGGGATTAGACCCTGAGCCCTCTTCTGAGGGCTGAACTAATTCTGTGGGTGTGCATAATGATAAAGCCCTTACTGGATATTGTGTGACAGCTCCACCCATCTTGGCCTGAGTGTGAGCAGCTCTCCTGGAGTCCTTGGGCTTTAATTTCCACAAAGTGGACCCAATCTGCCCACTTTGCTGCAGGTCTGCAGCAATGAATAACTCTGCAAAGAACTTTATTCTGATGCCAAGAGAGCACATTCCCTGCTGGGAGCCTTCATCTCCTCTTGGGCACATGGAAGCCAAGGGCATTCCTGGGCTGTGGTGCTGTTTGTCACAAGCAGCACGGATCCACTGTGAATTTATTCCTGAATTGAGTGTCTTCATTGCACAATATCATAGTACAGTCCTGAGAGCTTCAAGGTCTAGAAGACAGAAACTTCCACTCCCCCAGAAGAAAAATTTCTGGAAATGACAATCCAGGTGTGCTGAAACACTTGGAGGCAAGCAGGAGGGTGACCTTTTCATGTTCTCAGTGTTGTAGCTTGACACCAAACAGAAGTTCAGAAAGCTTCTGCCTTCTGCTCAAAAAAGACATGTAAGATTGTTCTGATGTTTTGAACTGGTCGAGGGTTCTGAGGTGTGTAGAGGTCTTTAGCTTGCAGGGCTATTGTGTCAGTGTAAGGGAAATTTTTTTTTTTTTTTTTTTACATTTAATTTTGCTGCCCTATATTTTCTAAGTATTTCAATAGATTTTTTAAAATCCTAACACTTACAGTCTTAAGCAAATTGTCCCTTTTGTAGTCTGATTTCTGCTGGGATGTGTTTAGGATTGGAAAATACTGTAGGAGTGCTGGGGTTTTTTTGTGTATTGTTCTGTCACTGGTGGGTTAGTGAAAGAGTGTTTATGCTGACCCCCCCAGAAATGCAAGTTCTGCTGCACTTATCTGGATCTAGACTAGCAGAAGAATGGATAATCTCGTTGCTGATTTTTTTGTTTAAAACTCTGTAAATTTTCATTCCTTTTTCTGATTAGCAGGATTAGCTGGGTCCACCAGCATTTCAAATCTCAACCTCAATCAGTGACTGAGCTCCACTCCTGAGTCAAGTCAGTGTGTGGGTGGGAAATCAGGAGTGGAAGCACAGTGTGTCTGTACCCAGCACAGCTCAAGGATAAAAAAAAAGTCAGGCAATGGATATGTTTGCCTTTGTATAATGTCCTCCTTAGGCAGGAGGTGGTCCTGGGCTGCTGGTGAGTTTCTGAAAGATCTGGTTTAACTTTTTGGCAGAATTATAATGTACTTGAGGTCACCTGGAGACCTGCCATTCGGACCACTGGGCAAGCTATGAGATGTTGAAGGGCACCTATGAGTTGGTTTTTTTTGAGAAACAGACAACTTGAATATTGCTTTATCATCCCAGGTTCCCTGTTTCAATCTGTGTCCAAGTGATGTTGCTTCTCCTCCACCCCCTGAGTGGTATCATTCCTGGGCATGGAATTATACTTTGCCTGAGGATTACAGCACCTATGAAGTTCTCCTGGGTCATCAGTGCCACAGAGTTTATCTGAGTAGCTTTTGTTCCCCTAGTCTCCTGCCCACACTTCTGCTTTTTGCTGGTTGAAATCATCCGTTTGTCTCCATCTAGGGGAAAATAGAGAAAAAACCAGAATCAGCTGCTGCTGCCCGAAAGTCTGAACCCAATGCAGTCTCTAAAATGGCTACTACTAAAACAACTGTATCAAAAGAGAGTGCCCCAAAACAGCCCAATGGGAAAGTGAGTTTATTTCAGACTTTTCTCGGTGGGAGATGAAGGAAAACGTTTCTATTTTGAGTCACTTTCCCTTCTCTTCAACTCTTCTGCTTTCTCCTGTCAGTGTCACTGTTCCTTGCACAGACACTTTTCCAATTCTTTCTTGTAAACCCCAAGATATTCTCAGTTACACACCCTCAGACATCACTGTCTTGGGTATCTTTTCCATGCCTGCTGTAAATGTCAATGGTTCCAGAGCAGATTCCTCCTGTTTTAGGTAGATGAGAATAACTTTGGGTCAGAGGTTTCCGTTCAGACCAGTTCTTCATAGACCCCAGTGGTTTGTAACTGGGAGGAGAGCTTTAGCAAATATATATAGAATATTAAAGGTTTAATAGCTTCCCTGCAATATTCCCCACACAGCCACATCCAGCCTCTCTTAACTCCCTGCATTGAAGGTGGTCCCCACTTGATGGGTTACTCTGAAGCTGTTGTGACATGGTATTGCAGCAGGAGGGGCTGGGAGTGAGGCTGGAGTGCCTGCAGTCCTGCTTTATGTCCAATTTTATCCTTCACTGTTAATGAATGAATGGGATCTGTACCTCTAGAAAGTCAGAAAACCATTATAAACCTTTATAAACCATTATATTGCATTTTCAAAGCTGCTGTAGAACTGAATCCAGTCTTTCTGAACTGGCTAAGGAGCTTTTGGAAACCTGCTCGAGTGAGAATGTTCTGGTGATTCCTTTTGTGCTTCAGACTTAGCACCTCTTTCTAGAAAGTGCTCTAGATCAGCTTCTGCCAGGATTTGTGCTAAATAACTCTCAGACTAAACACGTTGTCACTAACCTTTGTAACCTGTTACTCTAACTCAGTTACTACCCCTGGGAGTGAAAACTCGCTCCTTAGCATGCTCCTCCTGGCTTTTGAAGAAGGCCAAGTCCTTTTAGCTGAAAAGAGAAATGATTGAATTAACATAACTCATCTGATGAAATCCAGCTGGAACTCTGACAACCTCCATCAGCAGAATTGTTTGGGCTTTACTGCCCAGAGGTTTTGAAAGACATAACCCGGGACAAAGGGACACAAGAGCTGTTGGAAGCTGTGGCTTTGGGCCATGGTTCTCCCTGCTCTGGGGCAGCTCTCACCAGAGAGCTCCTGAGAAGCTTCCTGGGGGACATGGGGGACCCCAGCCCTTGGGGTGATGCCAACCCATAGATATCTGGAGAAAATATCCTCACAGCAGTGCTTACACTCTGGCACTAACTCTGTCTGTGCAGCCTCTTGTTTCCTTCACTTTTTTTTGTTTCTCACTCTCCTCCTCAGTTGCTTTTCACACCTAATACTGGATTGAGTTTAACACAACTCCTTGTTTATCCACCATGTTCGAGCATCCATTCCAGCCTGCTGTATGACAACTCTAACCAGTCCTCTTCCCTTGTGTTGTTTTCCATTCTGTAACATTCCAGGTCCAGATAGTCTCCAAAAAAGCGAACTACAGCCATGTTCAATCCAAGTGTGGTTCCAAGGACAATATTAAGCATGTCCCTGGAGGTGGGAATGTAAGTATGGGCTCTGGGCAAGCTGTCCTTCTAGTAACTCCTTCTCTTGTACTATGTTTTTGTATGTCAGTCGTACAAATGCTGTGTTGCAGGCAGAAAGGTGTGGCAGAGTTTCAGGGCTTCTGGAAATAATAGAAATCATTCTTCTGGAAAGAATGTAGGCAGGAGAATTTTAATTTCCCTCCCCCCCGTGGGATGCTAGGTTGGTTGTGTGGGTTGTGTTTCATAGTACTACAGAAATACACCTGACCTATTTCTTGCATGGTCGATGTGATATTGGTGACCAAGTGCAGGATGTGCACATTGCTGACCCTCAGGAGTTAGTTCACCATGGATTCACTCTTTGCAGTCAATGGAGGCACCTCATCAGCCCTCTGACCTATTTTAGATGTCTGGGTTTTTTTAGATGAAATAAAATGTGGCCTAAAAGGGCCTCTTACCCTTCACTGGCTAATAGAGCAAGCCTGAGTCAGATTAATTTCACTTCTTGTTTCACAAGAAGAGAGACTTTGAAAGAGGAGGGGAGGAAAAGGCTCTGGGACTTAATCTTTGAGCTGCGATTAATTTCTAAATTTAAAGGCTCCTGGTTTCTCTGGCAGCAGAGTTGAGCTTATTAAACCAAAAGGTTAATCTTGTAATGTCTGTGTGCTTGGTTTAGAGTGTTAGAACTGAAAGTGTCTGGCAGCAAAATAAAAACCCCAAGTAACAATTCAGCTACTAAAGCTTTTGAAAACATGACTGTAGTTTGGCAGGCTCGTTTCCTTGTGGATAGATCTGCAATACCTTAAAAAATCCATGCAAGGCTGGTTATGCTAGGAATAGGTGGCAGAAACACAAAAATTGGATGGTCCCAAAAAGACACTGAAGTCCTTAAGCCCAGGGGAGTTTTTTTCCCATGGGTGTTTAAATATGCTGTGTTCCTGAGGAGCCACATGTATCTCTCACATCTTGTGATGTTTCCTGCTACCTGAGAGCCCACATCACTGAAAACTCCCTGCATCCTGGTGCTGTGAAAATACTCAGTTTTGGGGGGCAAATACTCCAGATTTCTGGGGCCAGTACTGCTGCTGTATGGGCAGTGTGTCCTGTTTGACATCTGGTTTTGAGGATACAGATGCTATGTTGGACCTGACTGTGGTGCAGACTGCCCTGGCTGCTTTTTTTCTGGGAAACACCTGTATTTTGGCTGACTGGCTGAACTTCTACTCTCCTTGACCAATTCTTCTTTAAATTTTTGCAATGGGCAACCAAATCTGGCTTTCTGAGCTTGCTCTCTACAGGTTGGTTGCCAAGATGGTAAAAGCCAGATGGTGAAGCTTGACTCCCCACTGAGAATCTCTGCTGTGCTCCTTGCCTTCCAGTTTGTGGATTCCCACCTGTGGTGGGATTTGCCATTCCTGTCTGATATTTCCATGACTTAATATTTATAGGAGTGCTCATGTGTGTTTGTGGAGCTTCCAATAGAAACCCTCATGTAGGAGATTGCTCAGCACCACAAAATCAAAAACAGATGTTGAGAGCATCTTGTCTGCCTTCTAAGTATTTTTTTAAGCACATTGCTGTTTCTCCTGCATATTTCATCTGTTTTTGTCACCCAGCTTTGGGGCAGACTGGCCAGTGGCAGAAGTCTCTTTGGCTCTGCTGTAGAAGAGCAGCTGTTGCATCTCCCCTCCTTGTGTGCTCGAAGGATTTTTAGAAACCACTTCAATTTTGCCATTCCTACCTTGTGGAGCCTTTTAGTGAAAGGAGTCTCAAACACACTTTTCCTTTTTTTGAGGCCAACAGCAATGTGATTGAAATGCGGGGGATGTTTTTCTTGCTTGATTAACTCCATCAGTGAACTATTCTTTCTTCTCATGAATCACCAAACCTGTCCTGTCCTGGGGATTTTGCCAGCTCTAGAGGACAAGTGTGCCTGCTTTCTTTCTCCTTCCACACTCTCTTCTTCCCACTGCATTTTTTCTCCTTGATCAACTACTTAAGCTCTTTGCTTTGAGAATAGAGAATGAAGTGCTGCTTATTTCCAGGTTCCAAATGCCCCCATAGCAGCTTCAGGCAGTTGTTCCCAGACATCCAACACCCCCAGCCCAGCCAACACCAATGTGAGTAGCCATGGTACACAAGCCAGGCTGGTTTCCTATCAAACCATTTCTTTTCAGTCATTTTTCTATCTGCACTGTAAGATTAGTGTCTCCTTCCAAGATGTTTTCATCTTCAAGCAGTTAATGCTGATCACTTCTGATAGAAAACTTTGGGGTGTTCAGTTCCTGAGGCACAGGATGCTGATGGGGATGTCTGGAAAGTCCATTGTTCTAGTCTCTGGCTTAAAGCCTTTAGGAATCCTCTGGGACAAGAGCTGTGGTTAGCAGCAAATTACAACTGAACTTTAGGTGTTGCTCTGGTAGGAGTGATGGATGTGCTACCTCAGTGAGGTGGTTCCTAGGTGATACATACTGTGGGTACATGTTTGTCCTTCTATACATTGGAGATAACAACTTCTCCCCTCCAAGATACCCAAGAAGACATGTACAGAAGCAGTACAGATTGTTCCTATTCATGCTCCATGCACCAAAAAAAAAAATATATGTCTAGGCACAGAGTTAGATTTCTTTGGTAAAAATTTTTGTTGTGTATTTTTTCCTTCTCTTTTTAAAGAAAGCAACAGTAAAGAGGTAGATTTTACAAGGGGCAGGTAGATAGAGGACATGTTGAAGATCTAACAAGGTGATTTGGAGTGCAGGGAAGTTTCTCTACCCTTTGGCTTGTCCTGCTTTGGTGGATTGGGAAAGGGCCAGAGAAAGAAAAATCTATAGAGAGATAAGGATCACACTTCCCATCGGAGCCTCTGGATCAAGCTTTCAGATCTAAAGTTTATTTTTGGCATCAGGATATGAGTATTTGGATCTACTTTTAAGCATGCTTCCCATTGCAAACTCAAAAGAAAAATTCAGATTCCCAGCAATACCCTTCCAGTTAGGTAGAACTGTTTGGGTCCCCAAGTGGAATCATGAAGGGTTGTAAGTGGCCATACTGGGCATGTCTACCCTAGCTGATAGGGTTTAGTAATTTAAAATACATTCTGTGAAATAAACTTAGCTTTATTCCAGTTCCAATTTTTTTTTAAAAAGTATTCATTTTAAAAGCAGTAGTAACTTTACTAGCAACCCCTAAGAAAACCAAACCTGGTAGCCATGATCCCAGGTTTTTAATATCTGGTGTCACTGAGCCAGTGACACCAGCATGGAGCAGAGCAACAAGAGGCTGAACCATGCTGTTCTTCTAATTCAGAGCAAATAAAATATCAGGGCTTTGACTCATCCCTCTTCACAAGTACTGGGAGGGCTTATGCTTCCCGTGGTGCAAATTATCATGATAATTCCCTGTAAGCTCTGAGAGTCACTGGTAAGTGAACAAATTCATGTTGCATTCAAAAAGAAATATGTGAGATGATCCATAGTAGAACTTTCTTTGCAGGCAGGTGTCAGCTGGTGGTTGCTGACAGTTGGGAGAGGTGACCCCCTTAATGTAACTATCAAACAAACCCAGGTTTTTCTACCATTGTAATGTCATAATGTTGTAATGTCAGTTTTAGTGGGATTAGACCAGATGGATATAAATTCCTCCCAGTATAAGTGATCCTATGTTTGTATGATCTCCCAGTAGCTAAACAAGAAGTTCACCTGGAAAACTGGAGATTGTCATCCACCTGGAGCTGCAGGGGGAATTTTAAAGATGTTAGAAAGGATGTTAGAAAAATGTTAGAAATGAGGCCCAGTACAATACACTTGGTCCAAGTATCAGAGGTAAAATATATTTTGGAGCATTTCAACTCCACCTGTGTCCTACCCCAGAGAAGACATTTCTCCCCAAATTTGAGCTGTTGTTCACAAACACCATCCCAGAATATTTGGCTCGTTGACTTGGGAGAAGGTCATTTACTGAGTCAGAAATAATCTCATAATTTCATGACTGCATCACCAAACACTTTTTTCATTGAAGGCTTTCTGTAGCAGGATCAAGTCAGTGGTAGAATGAGGTCAGAGGAAGAAATACTGGAATGGGAATAGCTTTCCCACTCCAGGGTTTGGTCTTTGAGAAGGACAAAAGGTCGAGGGAGGGGATTGTCCCCCTCTGCTCAGGGGAGACCCCCCTGGGGTAAAGCTGGGTCCAGCTCTGGGGTCCCCAGCAGCAGAAGGAGACGGAGCTGTTGGAGCCAGTGCAGAGGAGGCCCTGGAGCTGCTGGGAGGGCTGGAGCAGCTCTGCTCTGGAGCCAGGCTGAGAGAGTTGGGGGTGTTGAGGCTGGAGAAGAGAAGGCTGCAATGGGGAGACCTTAGAGCACCTTCCAGTGCCTGAAGGGGCTCCAGGAAAGCTGGGGAGGGACTTGGGACAAGGGCCTGGAGGGCTGGGAGCCTGGAGGGGGAAGGGTTTCCAGCTGGGAGAGGGGAGATGGAGAGGAGAGCTTGGGCAGGGAGGGAGAAATTCTTTGGTTGGACTTGGGGAGGGTGCTGAGCCCCTGGTTGCCCAGGTTGCCCAAGGAAGCTGTGGGTGCCCCATCCCTGGCAGTGTTGAAGGTTGGATGGGGCTTGGAGCCCCCTGGGCTGGGGGAGGGGTCCCTGACCATGCAGGGGGTTGGGACTGGATGAGCTTCAAGGTCCCTTCCAACCCAAACCAGTCAATGATTCTACTACTTCTTTGAGTAGTTTGGTCCATGTGGACACTATGTTCCTTGTTGCTGTCCTCAGCAGAGGAAGAACCACTGTGAGGCTTCAAACAAAGCCTGACAGTTAGACAGGGCTCAGTCTGCACATGGAAGATGGTAGAGAGCAAAAGCTGGAGCAGATGGCATGTCTCTGGCCTTAGTCTGGTTGCTGCCCATCCATTAGTTTCATCTGGCCTCAGTTTCTCCCTGCCCACATTAACCACTTCTGGCTGGTGCAGAACCCTAGAGCTGGGAAGTCCAGAAAATTATGTGGTGGAAAAGGGGTGCAGGGTCCTTAAGCCTGACCTGACATTTGAGATGGCCCATTGGTTTCCAGATCTCCAGGAAATGTTTCTTTGCATTGAGTTGTTTCTTTTTTGTCTCTTCAGGTGCAGATCCAGAACAAGAAAGTTGACCTTTCCAAAGTGTCTTCCAAGTGTGGCTCGAAAGCAAATATCAAGCATAAGCCAGGTAGAAATTTAACCATTTCCTCATTGTGTCTCTGCAGATATTGCAAGTTGTTTAAGGGTAGTCCTGTATTGTGGCCAAAAATAGTTTAAGGGGTTTGCTGCTCTCAGGGAGTGTTCCTAGAAATAGTGTCCAGCTTCTTAGCAACTCCTGGTGGTTTCATCAACAGAAAAGGGGATTAGCTGATGTTGGATTTCATTTTGCCAGTGAATATAATCTAATGCTTCAACTCAGCTCAGAAAAAGAGAACTCAGTTCTCTTTTTCCTCCCCATCTGAAAAAAAAAAAACAAACTAGTGGACACTTACCATGACCATTCCAGGAGTCTGGAAGCTTCATCCATGTGTTTTGGAAGGACAAAGTAATTTTGCTCCAGTTCTTCACAGCAGATACAAAGATCTTTTTAGCCTGCAGTTCAGTAGCAGCTCCTGGCTGTCGCAGAACACTTTGATGACATATTCTGGGATGAATGTGCAGGAATTATTTGCTCCCCAGTGAGAACACAGCAGTTACTTCACTTGAATTCCTGCAACACTCAGATGTCCTCACCAGACGATGACCAACCCACAGCCCAGCTGGAGCATGGGCAAGTCTGGAGCTCAGGAAACCATGGTTATAGGCACACTGCTCAGCCTGCACCTTGTAGCATCCTAAAATGTGGTTAACTCCTCTCCTGGTTTGTCTGTATCTGAGGACATTTATCTGCCCAGGAAGATTCCTGGCAATCGAACATCCGTGCACGAGGGACAAAGTTCACCAACCAAAGCTGAAAAAAAAAAATTAAAAAATACTACAAGCCTTGTCTTTGTCCCCTCCTGGGAGTTCCCTGCACCCTTCCTGCCAGCCTGGTCAGTTGAAAGCAGTTCAACCTTCACCACCAGGCAGCACGCTTGGGTGCCTCCAAACGTGCTCCCGCGTAGAGAACAGGGTGCCACAGGCATGACCTCTGCTTAGTCACTGCTCTGGAATAACAAGCTGTGTGTGACAATAGCTGCTCTTGTCCAGGGCTGATTAAAGCAGATTAATCCATCCAGAATTATCTCTTGTCAGATATTTTAACTGATTTTTTGTTAGACCAAATCAATTGGTTCCATCGTTGGCCACAAAAGTGCGGAGGACTCTTGAATGCTGTCACTGGGAAGCAGAGCTGTGCTTTGCCATACTTGAGTGGGGATTTTTGAGAAAGCTACTGGAATGTGGACTGCACCTGTAGCCTTAGGTATTAATGGGAATTGCAGTATTCTAAACTAAGGAAATCTTGCTAGAAGTCTACAGTTGTTTCTCTGAACACTCCATGTTCTCTTGAACCTGAAGTGCCCATCCTGTTCCCACACTTGGCTTCTCCTGCTTCTGAAATGGTCCAAGCTGTGGCATGTGGATCTGTGTAGGAGCTGTCAGGGATGGAGAAGGGGTGGGAATGGATAACAAGCAATGAAAAGGAGCAGAACATGGCCCAGCACTGACAGCTGTGCAGATGGTCTGAGCTGGTGGAGACCTTAGCAAGGGACACTACTAGGAGTGGGCAGCTGGCATCAGAATGCACCAGGGTGGGCTCAGGTGGAACTGGTATTTCATGGCTCTGCTGAGGGAGGCAGATTCATGAGCAGATCCAGTGAAGCAGCTGGCAGGAGAACCTCTTCCAGCCTGGCTGCCCACCTGAGGGCATCTCCAGGGCTTGGTGTGCAGCCCTGCTTGTTTGCAGCATTGCTTGGGCTGCACAGGTGGAGATCAACTTTGATCTTATTTGGTCTTTAAACTGAACCCTAACTGGAGTCAGACTGAGACACTACATGTGTTGCTCACGTCCCTTCTCCAATGCTCACTGGGTCCCCAGTGGTTCCTCAGCAGGGCTGGGAAGGGGACAAGTGAGACCCTTCTGGAGGCATTGATAAACTGACTCCTGCACAATCTTGTTCCAGGGGGAGGAGATGTCAAAATTGAGAACCAGAAGCTGAACTTCAAGGAGAAGGCCCAAGCCAAAGTGGGTTCTCTGGACAATGTGGGACATTTGCCAGCAGGAGGAACAGTGAAGGTGGGTGCAGAAAGCTCTGGCACACCAGGGTTGGGTTTAAATTTGGTCCTTTTCCTCGTCCTGCTGTTGATGTAGTGCAGCTTCTCCACCCCCAGCCTTTTCTAGACATTTGCTTATTTCTCTGACATCTGCTGTGAACCCCAAGAGAGAGTATGAGTTGGAAAGGACAGAACCAGCTCCATGGCCTGCCTGAGTAAGCTCCCTGCCAGCTGTTCCTCAGAGAGTTTCCTTCCTCAAAGAACCTGAGAGCAGGGTTCGCTCCAAAAACTATAACCCCATAGAGAAGCTCTCTGTGGCCTTTTCCCCCTTCTTTTACCCCACTGAAGCTATAGGTGCTATATAGGTGCCCAAAGGCCCTTCTTGTGAGGCCAAGGAAGGATTGTGGCCCTCTCCTTGCTCCTGCCCAAGAGAACCAAACCTGCCCCCAGCCTTGGCTCTGCAACCTGTGGGTCTGGCTCCAGCAACCCCCATCACTGCTTGACCCACCTGGTGCTGGCTGTGTGGGCCTGACCTGTCACACCACAGAACAATGGGGACTCAGAAAACAAAATCCTGTGCCCCAACACCACAGCTCTGAAAATGTGCCTTAGTCTTACCCCTAGCAGGAAGGACAGCCAGAGGAGAAGAAGCCCCTCCTAGACACCCACTTCCCTTGGTGTCTCAGCATTGTTTTGGTGGAGCTCTTTTTGTGTTGTGGAAGGGTTTGGAGCCCAGCTGGGTTGAGCCATTGTGTGCACAGTCCCGTGAGTCTGAAAGGAATAATCCTGCCCTGCAGAGCTGATCATGCAGCAGAATCCATGGGTATCTTTAGTGCTTAATCATCCCTGGTCAAACAAGGCCAGAGGTGTCTGCCAGAGGATTTGTTGGGGACACATCAGGACTCCTGGCTCCAAGCCTTGATGTGAACTTCCAATTGGGGCTGAGTGGAAAGCTGAGGGGAAGCAAGGAAGCTGCTGGTGGGGACTGTTCTGTAATGGTGCCTGGCTCTGACAGTTCACTGCAGTGTCTGGGCCATGTGTTGGTGCTATCTGTGGTAGCTGTGGGTTTCACTGAAGTTCTGAAATCCTGCCTGGTCAGAAGTAGTCTCATTTTACAGTGTTTTTCTCCCATCTCCATGGGTACCCAGAGTCTCTGTCCATGACACTCTGATCCATCCTGGGCTCTGAGATTTATCCTGGCAGTACAGAGACCGAATCACTTCCCTGCTGCATCCTGCAGGTCTCAACCAGTGCTGGCATCAGAGCAGGGGCAGGTGGCACTTAGGGACCTTCAGCCATGCTCAGGAGGGCTGGCTGCTCCTGCTCAGCCATGCTGTGGCTCTCACGGAGGTGTGGGGATCCTCCAGGTCTCTGCAGAAGCACCAAGATCCCTGGTGGTGCTGTCACTTCATGGGTGGTAACTGAGACCCCAGAGGAAAGGTCTTGCTTCTTGAGGATTGAGCAGATTCAGAGCCAGTCCATGCTTGGGCTGCCTGGTCTGCAGGGAGAGGGCTTGAGAAGAGTACAGCAGCCTTATTCCCCCTGGGTCAGACTTTGTGGGGACAGAGCAGAGCTGCTCAGGGCTGGACATGCCAACTCCCCCATACTCTTGCCTGCTGAACATGGTAGCAAGGGGATGTCCTGGCTGGATAGGTTGCTCCTTCCTGGGCTGGTCCAACACAACGGTCAGCTTGCTATGCCCTGCAGTGCTGGTGATGTATGAATGTCTTTTAGTCTCTTCTTTATCAGCAGTAGGACATAGCTCTTCTCCAAGGCTTGTAGAGGTTGGTAACTTCCAGGGTCAGCAGCTATGGTAGGAGAACAGACCAGCACAAAATCTTCACTAAAGCTCATAGTCCAGCATCAAGCAAAGATGAGGCCCTTTGTGCAAACTTGGCCTTCCTGTTTTGGGGTCATCTGTGTGTTACCACAGAATCCCAGACTGGGTTGGGTTGGAAAGGACCTTAAAGCTGCCCCAGTGCCCCCCCTGCCATGGTCAGGGACCCCTCCCCCAGCCCAGGGGGCTCCAAGCCCCATCCAACCTTCAACACTGCCAGGGATGGGGCAGCCACAGCTTCCTTGGGCAACCTGGGCAACCAGGGGCTCAGCACCCTCAAATTCAAGAATTTCTCCCTCCCCAAGATCTCCTCTCCATCTCCCCTTTTGCAGCTGGAAACCCTTCCCCCTCATCCCATCCCTCCAGGCCCTTGTCCAAAGTATGCTTTGGGTCTGTTATATCAGTGTGTCCCCAAATTCTGGAGGCCTCTTCACTCCCATGTTCCCCACCACCTGCTTGCTGTGTGCTCTGCCTCACTCCTCTCCTTCTGCCTTGCTCTGCCCTTGCCCTCTTGTCCTCTGTCACCAGGACATTACAGGCCTGTGTTGGGCCCATGTCACCCATGCTTGGATGAGGTGGCAGGGATGGTCTGAGCCCCCTGAGAAGCTGGAAAGCTGCTCAGGGTGGTGGCTTCCAGGGAACAGAGCATCTGCTTCCCACTTCCAGCCCTTCCCTGCTCCCTGCCTGTGTCCGGGCAAGCTGGGGAGGGCGGAGGGGGCTCCGGGACCCTTCCCGACATCCCCATCTTCTATTGACACCTCGTCCCTGTCATCCTCCCCACCCCGTTGTCTCATTGTAGGCTGAGGGGAGCGTGGAGCCCGGGCAGCTCCCGGCCCCTCAGAACGGAGAGGGTCAACCGCGGGAGAACGGCCTCGGGCCGGCAGCGCCCGCTGCCCCCAGCGGGGGTGACCAAAGGGAAATGCAGAGCTTCGAGACTCAGATACAAGAAACAAGTAAGTGCCTGCACCTTCCCTGGAAGCACTCCCGCCGGGTCTGGGGGGTGAGGAGATGGCAGCAGGGCAGAGCAGCTCTGGGCACAGCTGCTCGCAGCGATGGCTGTAGGGTTGCTTTTCCGCCTGTTTGTTTTTTTAATACAGAAAATTGCCTTTTATTTTCCAGGCATCTAATGATGACATTATGGTATCGTCTCCCATTCCCCCCCCTCTCCACACCTTTCCCTCTCCTTTCTCCTCTCCTCTTCCCCTCCTCCCCTTCCCCTGCTCACCTGCCCTTGTGTCACTGCAGATTGAATCTCACAAGCTGACGTTCCGTGAGAAAGCCAAGGCTCGGACAGACCACGGAGCAGAAATCGTCGTCTCCAAACCCCCCAACCTTTCCAGCAGCACTTCCCCCTGGCGTGGCACCTCCGTCAGCGAGAGCCTGGCCTCAGCCTCCTCCTCCTCACCGCTGCAACACCCACCTCCCCTCGCAGCCCTTTCTCAGCAAGGCTTCTGACCCCCTCCCAGCCCCAGCTCCCCAGCTCCCCCGGGACGCAGCTTGGCTCTCTTAACCCTGCAGCTGGCGTGGGATGGGGACAGGGACAGCATTCTGCAGGGCTCTCCTCCTGTTCCACCTCCTCCCATTCCACCTCCTCCCAGCATCCCGGGGGTTTGCCCCTGCCCGGGCTCCGGTGGTCCCTTTTTATGGCTGGAAAGGGGCTTCCTCCCCTCTCCGTGCCTCATCCCTTTTTGTTTTTAAGGGGGTACTGGAGGGAGCGTTGGTGTTGGGCATCAAGTGGTGTCCAGGCTGTGTTTTGCTGTTCCCCAGGGCTGGGGAGGTGCAGATGGAGCCTGGGTGGTGAGGTGGCCCCAGCTGCTGGTGGCAGAAGCCAGGCCAGTGTTAACAGGGATAAGCTGTGATCTTTCTTGCTGTCTTTTTTTTTGTTTGGTTTTATTTGTTTTTTTAAGAAAAAAAAAGCCCCCACCTTTCCCTCCTTGCCGCTTCAGTTTCTGCTGCTCCTGTTTGATGATGATATATATTATACACACACACGTTTAGGCTGTTTTAACTGTTGACTTTAACCTCTTATTCTTTGTGAGCGATGTGATTTATCGTGCTACAAACCCATGCTAAGTTTCCTTTTCTCTTTCTTCTTTTCCTAACCGTAGGAGAGTAGAGACATAACCGCTGCTGCAGTGCTGGCTTCTTACTGACATATCCAGCAATTGTAACTCTTTTTGTTGTTGGTTGGTTGCTGTTTTGGTTGGGTTTTTTTTTTTCCGTTGTTTTTTTTTTTTTTTCCTTTCTTTTTAATATTTTAAAACGATGGAGCAAAATTCATGGGATTAAGCCATGTCTGAAACGAAAGGCACAAGAATGTGTTAAGGGAAAACTTGCTGTAAGAGATCAGATGAAGCCTGTGTTGACTGCAACGAGAAGTCTTGAATCTGATGCTTGTTAAAAAAACCAAACCCCTCCTTGTAGGGCCAAACCACCCGTCCCGGGGGGTGCCCAGGACCTTCTGCTCATTAGCAAGGCAAAGACGGTTTATTTATTAACTTTCACAGCCAAAACCCTGGGATTTATCTTCTTTCCAAGCCAGGGCCTGAGGTCTGGAGGAAGGGCAGGAGGCTGCTGTGGTGGTGGAGTTGCAGGGTAACGCAGGTCGGGAGTTCCGCGGTGGAGCAGGTCCGTGGTGTTGTGTGTGGTGGTGGTGTCCTCCCAGAGGCTGATGGATGGGTGACCCTAGTGACAGGCTGAGCAGGTCCCAGGGGGGACACTGAGGTGGGGACAAAGGGACAGGCCACCTCTCCCTAGGGATGTGAGGCAGAGGGGGAGCAGAATGTCTGGGGAGGGCTGGGTGGGAGGCAGAGCCAGGGCTGGGGCAGGGGAGGCAGGTTTTTAGTGCCAGGGAGTTGCAGCTCTGACTTGGAAGGAGATTTACTAATTCTTGGAGGTGTGAGCTCCTCGTTTCATGTTGCAAATGACACTAAAGGAATGAAATGTAAATAAATCTAAAAGAAAAAGCAGCGTTCTTGGGTCGTCGAACTAATTTAAAGTGAAAAGAAAAAAACAAAAAAGAAAAAAAACATTAAAAAAAAGAAAAAAGCATAATAACAAAACACTGGGATCAAAGTGAACTGAACCAGGCGTGTGCTAGGGGGGGGCTGTTCAAGGAGGGGACAGAGGGAAGCCTGCAGCTTCTCATGCTTGTGGGAATCTTTCTTTGGGAAGCCGACAATGACACGATAACCCGGAATCTGTATTTACACTCAAAGATTCTTATTGCACTTGTATTTTTTATATTAAAGTTTGCATGATTTCTAATAAAATGGCATTAAAATGTACTAGTTTGCATCAAAGTCGTCTGCTAGTTTCATAAGTGCTTTTTCCTCCGGATACAAATTGAAACAAGCGATGCAGATTTGCACCTGAAAGGGGCGGTTATATATACCCCAGAACATCCCCCCAGTGCTTCCCTTCTCCTTCCCCCTCCTTCCCTCCTCTCCCCTCCATCCCACATCCCTCTAATCCCACACCAGGGACCTCGGCCCAGCCGGTGGCTCCCTGTCCCTCCTGTTGTGTGTCCCCAGCATCCCCACTGCCCCCCTCAGCCCCAGCCTTAGCTGGCACTACCCCCCCCCCCCTCCCTGGGCCCTCCTGGCTGCCTCTGTCCAGAGAAAAGCTGAGGAAGGGGCTGCAGGGTGGGAGCCTTCATTTCTGGAGCTTTGTGGTGACACTTTTGACACCCTCCAGCCCGTCCCTTGGTTTGGGAGGGTGCTGCCCCCCCTTCACCCGCATGCCACCCTCTGGTATATATCACTGCCCCTTCGCTGACGCTTCCTTCTTTCTCTTACTGCTAAATTCTAAACACCAGCTTCAGCTTGTCAGTCTTCAGGGTTGGTTGGTTTAGTTTGTTTTTTGGTTTGGGTTTTGTTTTTTTTTTTTTTTTTTTTTTTTTTTCTCCAACACTTGAATTCAAGGGGAAGTTTGGAGGAGAGGGACTGAGAGCAGTCAGATCTCCCCAGCAGGGCCAGGCAGATGTGGATCTGCTGCAGGTCAGGGTGGTGGCCACAGGGCCAGGGAGCAGACAGGGGACCTGGGAGGTCTGTGCTGATGGGCAGCAGCCAGGGACCAGCTGAGGAGGGGGACAGGGAGGTTCGGTGGTGGTTGTGGTCAACCCAAGAGGAGGCAGAAGCTGAAACTGTGGTGTTCCTCTTGCTGCTTTGCCCTGGTGGGAGGGAGGCAGCCGGGTCCTGGTTCTTGGTTCAGATGCCGCAGGAGGAAGGCAAATGGCAACATTGCACTTTATCTTCTGAGAGAGAAAAACAGACAAAAAAAAAAGCAAACTTCTTAACACCCTGCAAAGGGGCAGTAATTCCCCCCTGTGTTGCTTTTACCGCATTTTATTGACTGCTGGGCGGGCCTGGCTGAGGCTTTGGTGTCTGCAGGAGGCTGTGGTGGCTCCGGGCCTGGCCCTGACCATGCAGGAACCTCCCCAGCCTCAGAGGGTTCAGCTGAGCTCTAACCCATTGGCCTCTGCTTCTGTGCCACTTTCTCTAACACTTGTTGTGCCTGTGTGTAGCTGACAAACTAAATCCAGACCCACTAGTTTGGTGTGGTTTTTCTAGGACAGCTTCAGTTTTTAAAATGGATTGTTATTGTTATTATTTTTGTTTGGTTTTAATTTCATTTTATTTCAAGTAACCGGCTGTACATGTTAGCCTGGGAAGAGATCCATGTGTGGTGAAAATGACTTTAGTTTCCTATCTGGAGAGCTGTGAGTGAGCTGGTTAGTGCTGAGATCTTGAAGCCTGTGGAGAAGCTGCTGGCAGGGGAAGGAGCTGTGGCTGCTCCAGGGCTAGGGGGGGGAGCGAACTCTTAGGGGTGGGGGAGAAATTTAAAAAAAAAAAAAACAAAAAAAAAAGTTGTGGTCTGAATTAGGTGCATCTTGAATGTACACCTTCCTGTCCTGAGATGCCTCTCCTGGGTCCTGGCCTCTGCTCTTGGTGTGAGGGGGATGAGGTGGGGGAGCAGGAGGGCTGTGGTGGCTGCAGAGATGGTGCTGTTGGTGGGCTCTGTCCCTGCTGGCTTGGGACACGGGACATGGGACATGGGACACAGCCCGGGCAGCACCAGAGCTCTGGGTGTGCTCGAGTCCTGCCCTGGGCACGGTGCTTAAAGGCAGATCCTGAGCTGGGGTGAGCTTTGGTTTGGAGGTGTCTGAAGCTGCTGTGGTGGGAAGGGCTGTCCAGGAGCTGCTGTCCCACAGGGCCTGGGGTCCCTCTGGCAGGGAGGAGGTTTCCTAGCAGCTCCCTGGAGATCAGTGGTGAATAGAGTTACTTTGGGGCTTTTTGTACTGTTCAACCGAGTACATTCAAGTAACCAAGTCCCTGGGCTTGAGGCCGCAGGAGCAGGAGGGTGGGGGTGCTGCTGCAGCCCCCAGCTGGTGCCTCCCCGTGGGTCGGAGTCCTGACCACAAACTGAATGTAGTTTTCTACGCTGCCCCTTGCTGTTGTCCCCCACGTCGTGTTGGTGTGTGAGGGGGCTCTGGCCCCCTCCTGTGTTTGTGTTGTTTAGGCAGAATTTCTAGGGTTTTTGGGTTTGTGGTTTTTTTTTTTAATTTTTTTGCTCGGAAAGGGGCAGGAGCTCGATGTGGGTGACATCCTTGGGGGGTGACATCCTTGGGGGGTGACAGGAACTCCTGTATCATCCCCACATGTCAAGGAGGGAGCAGCTGAGGTGGTCACTGAAGCTGTCGGGAGGCACCGGGTGTGGGAGAAAAGTCACCCCAGAGCTCTCCCGGGCTGTGGGTGGGGTGGGCAAATGCTCCGGGGGGCAGCAGTGGGAAGTGTGCTCCATCTCTCCCTCCTCCTCCTCCCTGCCTGCCCTCCAGCCAGAGTTAACCTCTGCCTTTCCAGCCCCACTCTCGCAGGAGCCTCGCTGCCCACCAGCGGGGGTCTGGAGTTGGAGATCAGACATGAGGCCCCATCCTGCACCCCCTGTGCTCATTCCCCACCCCAGCGTTGCCCCTGACCCCATGTGGGTACAAGGATGTAGTGGGGGAAATGATTGTCTGGAGGGAAGTGGGCTGAGAGGACAGTGAGGCTGCAGAGGGCTGGGGGGAAGGACCCTGGAGGGCCAATTCCCATCCCATCCCATTCCCTCCATGGTCTCAGAAAGTCACTTAACCTCTCTGCCTCAGTTTCCCCATATGCAAGGCGTCGGGGGGGAATGGTTCTGCTTACCTCACCGGGCTGTTGGGAGGCATGAGCAGTGTGTGAAGTGTTCTCTAAATGTGACATATTATTATTATTATCATTATTATTATTACAGTTACTATTATTTTGTGTCATAGGGTTACTCAGCAGCCACCCCGGTCTCCTGGGGGGGCTGAAGGGTGGTGGCACTGCTATCCCTGTGCCACGGTGGGTGCTGAGGGGTGGGCGGTGAGGGCTTGGGGGGAAGGTTAGTGCATGGGTGCAAAATCCAAGACAACAGCTCTGGGGGCTTGGGGGGAGGGGGGGCTGGGGCAGAGCCCCTCCTGCCTTGGGGTGAACTGGTACAGGTTTGCTTTTGCCTTTCTGTCTCGCCCTCCTGCGAGGGGCTCTAAGGCTGTCGTCTCCTTAGCAACATTTCCCCATTTGATGTTGTGATTCTGACTATTGTAAAGGGTTGAAATAAAGCTTATAGGTGTTCCTCCTCAGCTTAGGCCTGAGTTTGTGGGGGCGTGGGAAATCTGGGCTGGGGGTGGGTGGTGGCACAGTCAGGAGGCACCTGGTGTCCCATCAGGTGGCAGAAGGCATGAAGAAAGGGGTGAAGGAATTTTGTTGTCTCCTTTGCCTTCAAACGCCATAAAATTCTCCCTTCCTCCTGCCCATCCCACCCAGCTCCTCAACCAGCAGTGGCCAAGCAGGACACGTGTGGAGCCCTGCACCCAGCTGTGACCACAGGGGGATCTGAGGGGCAACCCCCACCTTCCAGCAGTGGTGGAACCAACCTCCCCTGCCAGCTTGATTCCTTCAGCTGAACACCCATGAGGGACGTGGTCTGAGATCCTAACAGCCCTCACTCAGGTTCTGCCCCATGGCCACTGTCCACCCAGGGAGGGTTTGTCCAAGTCCCTGTGCTCAGACACAGCATCCAGCTCCCATCCTGGGGTAGAAATTCCCCCCCCTCGGGCAGTCACAGCTGCTGTGGCTGCTTCCTCCTGGCCCCCCACAGCCCCAGCTGCTGTTACATGGACCCTGATAGCTCCTTGGTCTTACAAAGAGGATGGGGGAACCCCCATGCCCCTCCCCTCTCACCACTGCTCTTCCCAGGCTCCAGGCTAAAGAAGCAAGAGAACCAGAAGCTTCAGACTTTGCTCAATCACTGAAATAAAGAAATAGAAAAAAAAAATGAAGAGGACAGAGGCAGTTACTACTCTATCCCTTTTTATTGTCTTTAATCTATGTTGTAAAAAGATCCAGTATCACATAACAGCCACTGAAGTATCCCAATATCACACTAGTTCTGAACCATTTAGACAATAGTTTAGGCTTTTTTTTTTTCCTTTCCCCCCCCCCCTTTTTTTTTTTTTATTTTTTTTTTTTTGTTTTTTTAAACCTGCTGGAAGGGAAAACCATACTGCCCATTATACAGGCCAAAAAAAGAAACAAACACTGGTCAAATAATAGTGACAACTTCAAGCAAGTGAAATGAAGATGAACAGTTTTGCGTGAACACAGGCTGCAGGACTCCCCCCGGGGCCCCGTGCTGGTGCATCCAGGACAAGAGAGCTGAGAAGCTCCAGGAGCACAGAACCCCCCCAGCCCCCCGGAGTGGGTCCCCAGGCCCCACAGCCCCACAGCCCTTGTGCTTTTTGCCCCCAGCTGCTGGCACCGCGGGGCTCCCGCACCCCCCCCCCCCCAGTACATCAGCTCTGATGGCAGAGGCCACAGCTTCGTTAATTAAAGCCCATGACAAGTAAATTAAATCTTCAGTAGAGAACAACTGTGAGGACCCAAAGGGTGACCCCCGAGGAAGGAAGGCAGCTCCTGGGGGCTGGAACCCCCCTTCCACCATCACTCCCCCCCTGCAGCCAACCCGAGGGGTGGCCCTGGTTCCCAGCACCCCGGCTGCTTAGAGTTCAGATACAAAGAGCATTAAGAAAATGGGAAATAAAAACAAACGATCCCAGGCCACTGCCCCTTGCTGAGCTGCTGGGGAGAGCAGCAGCCATCTCCTCCCCCCCTCCAGCACCACTCACAGCATCCCCCCAGCCAGGGCCCAAGGCTCCAGCGAGGCCCCCGCAGCCTGGGGACCGCGTTCCCCTCCCGCACGGCCCCGGCCCGAGGGCTCCCGTGTGTTACAAACATAAAGAAGCCTCACAACAGCCCTGTGAGGTAGGTCACTGTCTTCATTTGACAGGGAATCCAAGGCAAAGCTGGGATTAAACTCCAGGTTTTTCATGTAAATGCTGTGCCGGTCATAAATCCTGCTTTCCACAGAAATATATGGTCCCCTGTTCGTATAAAACAAAGAATTTTTGGTGCCTCTGCTCCTGGCTTCCTGCAGGAGAAGGCTCTGACAGGCAGACTGGCATCCACCACCATGTCCTGTGCTGCATGAGTTACAGGGATCCGGCCTCCTCGGCATCGGGAGAACAAGAAATTAAAAAACAAACCCAAAAAGAAAGAGTAATAACAACACAAGAGGACAAAGAGTACAGGGGGGTCGGGAAGGAGAAGTCACAGCTCAGACTCCACGCGTGGGGCAGGCAGGGCCCCGTGGTGAGGCTCTTGTTGGAGATCCCACGTGGAACCTCACGTCCATCTGGTGCCTTGAGGGCTTCCTCCTCTCCAAGGGCCTCGGGGGATGCTGAGGGAGGGATGCTCCCCACCCCCTGCACCACCAGAGCTGCGGATCCACGCTCGGCCCGGCCCCCGGAGCAGGCACAGCCACGGCGTCCATCGTCCTCCTGAGCTTGGAGTAGCTCCGGCACCGAGCTGCTGCTCCAGCCTGGCCCCGTGGGGATGGGGCCCAGGAAGGGCCCGGAGTGGCCACGTCCTTGCCTTCCAGTCCGGGGACTGACGCTGTGAAGAGCGGAGGAGGTGGGGTGTCAGGAAGCTCAGGTCCTTCGGGCACTCCCAGTCCATTCCAGGCGACGCTGCGCTGGTTCTTCCCAGGCGGTGACCATGCACGGAGCCGAGAGCGGGAGGTTCAGACAACATTAATCTTCTAGGATGGAGAAGAGATGACTTCACAAGGGATAAATAGAACTTTTATTTAAATAAACATTTGTGAACATCTTTATACAAATTACAAGTCCCCACACAAATCCTCCAGCTCTGCCTAAGCGCCAAAGCTGCCAGGAGGGCCTTTGAGGAGATCCACCAGGATGTCGAGCAGCTGGCTGTGCTGGTGGTGCAGGTCCCCAGGGATGGCGGCCATCTCGTAGCACAGGCACGTCTCCACCATCTTGGAGAGCGACACACGGAAGTCACGCAGGAGGCGGATGGTGTAGGAGTCTCCCTCCAGCACCAGGAGGTCACTGTCTGTCAGGGAGACTGTTGCTCTCCAGCCATCATCTTAGTGGGAAGAAGAGAGGGGGTGAGAAGCAGGAATGGTGCTGGCCTGTTTCAGCCTGTCCTGGATGCTTGGCCCCCTCCACCACTGGTACCAGGGGCAGCACAGATCCTCCCCACATATTTTAGCTCAGAGCCTGAGGTCTCAACTGGGCCAAACAATTCCCAACAAAGCCAGACAAGCTCTCTGCCCCATCACACTGGGATCTTCCCACTGTTTCCCACAAGAACGGAGCTGAAGGCACAGCCCGTCTGAGCTCAAGGGCTTAGAGACCAACCACAGCACTGCCAAACCCAGGAGCCAAAACACCAAATCCCTGGGGAGAAGAGCTCGCTCCTCCCCACACACCTGCCCAGCTCCTCATTCCCCAGGGAAGAGCCTCCAGGCACAAGCCTGCCTGCAGCTCCCTTTCCCTGTCTGCCTGGAGAGCTACAGCTGACAAATCATCCCCCTTGTTGGCCCCACAGCAACACCTGATCCAGAGCAAGAGGCTGGGAAAGCAGAAGACCAAGGAAACAAGCAGAGCTGCTTGGAGAGGTCAGGGGTGGCACCCAGCAGCACCTTGGACTCTAGAGGTGGGGTGCCTGGGGTGTCAGGAGGACAACACATGGGGAGGCCTCAGCCCTGCAAGCACTCACCTCGGACGTGGATGTCCGTGTCAGTCATGAGCAGCACAGCCAGAGGGTGGACCTGGGAGGAGTCCCTCACAAACACTCCCCCGTTGGACTTCACCGCCATGAAGTACGTCAGCCAGCGGCTGTACAGCTTGGATGCCTCCCTGCACAGCAAGAGCTTCATCAGCCCCAGACAGAGACTTCTCTGCTAGTGGCACACACACACACTGGGGTCCTGCGTGGTCTCCACCCTCCTCCCATGTGCCAGCCAGACAGATGTTGCTCACCCACCTGTTGATTGTTGACTTGTGGAGCAGGACAGTGCCGGCCTTTGTCCGGTAGGCATAGCTGTTGGGTTTGAACTTCCCCTGACGGGTCACTTTGCCTTGTCTCACCTGAAAGGAGAAGAACATCACCACCACCTGCCCAGCCAGCAGGCACTGCCCATGTGCAGCTCTCCCCATGGCTCTCTCTCCTCCGTATGGGAAGAGACAAGAATGTTCCTCCACTCCCAGAAGCTCTGCTGTGTTAGCTGGGGACATCCGTGGGGGTGAGCAGACCCGGCAGTCACCCAACATCACCCAAGGAGCAGCCAACAGGAGGAGGAAGATGCCACCTCAATGGCTCCCTGATCAAGCTACAAGAACCCAAGCATGGAGCTGTGCTGGCTGCAGGGACCACTCCTCACACAGGGAGGGATCCAGGGACAGCAGTGGAGCAGCACAGGGAAGCACAAGGAGGACACATGCCTGGGACACAAGCTCCCAGGAGAGCACAAGCATCTCCAGGCACCTTGGTGTTTCCTTAGGTGAGCTGCAGTGACCAGCAAGCCCAGGAGATGATGGCAGAGGAGGGAGTCATACCTGGATGAGGTTGGGGTAGAGCCCAGCCATGAGGACACCCTTGACCAGTTCTTCCTCTTCACTGTACTGGTTACATACAGATGAGGGCATGGTACAGTCAGATGGGGATGACACCAAAAAGGCTTCATAGAGGTTCTCAGAGAACTGCTTGACCAGGCCTAGAGGTAGGAGAGAGCCCCAGGCAATGAGATTCACCCTCTCCTTCACCCCACCATGAACAATTCAGAAGGGCAGCACCAGCTCTGGCCATGGTGGCTCAGCCTCAATGCTAGGACAGCAGACTTGTCCTGGCACCCAGGGCTACACCCGCACCCATGAGCACCACAGCCAGAACCTGCACCCATTCTGGTGCCACCTGCCCAGTCAATCCCACCTTCTCCACTGCATTCTTCACTGGTTCCTCAGCCCTTCCAGGTGCCAGCAGCAGAGCTCAGACTCACCGTTGATGAAGCGCAGGCTGGGGCCATACAGGTAGTAGTCCTGCAGGTAGTTGTCCCTGGCACGGCTGTCCCTGCGCCTCAGCACCTCCTCCCAGCCCGCCACCGCTCGCACAAAGGCGAGGTGATCACTCCCACTCTCCCTGCTCAGCACAGCCTTGGCCTGGGACACAGAAAAACAGAGTCAGCTGAGTGCTCAGCCCCTTCCCTGCCCCTTCTCTGCCTTCCTCTAGAAGATGCACCTGGCTTGAGGCAAACACATGGATGAACATGGGTTGGGAGGAGGAGAGATTGAGGACAGCCCCAAGGAGAAGGACTTAGGGGTCGTGGTGGAGCAGAAGCTCAACTTGAGCTATCAGTGTGTGCTTGGAGCCCAGAAACCAACCAGGTCCTGGGGGCATCAGAAGCAGTACACAAGTTGGTTAAGGGAGGGGATTCTCCCCCTCTGCTCTGCTGAGCCCCCCCTGCAGTGCTGGGCCCAGTGCTGGAGTCCCCAAGCTCAGAAGGACACAGAGCTCCTGGAAGGTGTCCAGAGCAGAGCCACTGAAATGCTCAGAGGGCTGAGCACCTCCCTGGGAAGCCAGGCTGAGGGATTGGGGTTGTTCAGCCTGGAGAAGAGGAGGCTCCCAGGGGAGCTCAGAGCAACCTTCCAATATCTGAAGGGGCTACAAGAAAGCTGGGGGAGGGCTTTGGACACGGGGGGGTAGGGAGAGGAGAAGGGAAATGGGTTAAAACTTGGAGAGGGGAGATTGAGGTTGGAGATGAGGAAGAAATTCTTGAATTTGAGGGTGCTGAGCCCCTGGTTGCCCAGGTTGCCCAAGGAAGCTGTGGCTGCCCCATCCCTGGCAGTGTTGAAGGTTGGATGGGGCTTGGAGCCCCCTGGGCTGGGGGAGGGGTCCCTGACCATGGCAGGGGTGGCACTGGGGCAGCTTTAAGGTGTCTTCCAACCCAAACCATTCTAGGATTCCAAGCTCCTGACCTTGTCCACCTCTGCACGGTTCTGCAGGCTGCTGCTGAAGGGGTCCCGGGTGAGGCAGGAGACGATGACGAGCAGGGGGTGGAGGCAGCGGTAGATGGAGGCCAGGACGATGGCCTTGGCCAGCCGCGGGTCTGTGGAGATCTGAGCCAGGCGCTTGCCCAGGGTGGTGAGGGCCTCCCGCTGGTCCAGCACTCCTGCAAGACAGACACCCGTGAGGACACATCCATCAGCCCCAGGTGGGGACAAGGTGGTGGCTCTGGGAGCTCCCAGGAGAACCCTTCCTACCGGGACTGAAATCTTTAGTGACCTCTAGATGAGGCACAGCGCAGGTACCTGCAATAAGCACCCAAACTTCCCAGGTCTAACTGACCAAGGCCAAAAAAAAGCTGACTCAGCCAGATGACAATCTCTGAGAGTCCAGCTTTTAACTCCGGGTCATAACTTTCCCTCCTTGGCAGTGTCTCAGACCAGGTTGGATGAGGCTCGGAGCAACCTGGGCTGGTGGGAGGTGTCCCTACCCACACAAGGGGCTGGAATGAAATGACCTTGAAAGTCTTTTCCAACCCACCACAGTCTGGTATTCTACAATTCTGTCATCCCCACACACACTTTTTAAACCTTGAGAAGGTCTTCCCACTGGCCTCTCGAGCAAAGCAGCGTGGGAAATAAAACAGTCCCACAATGTGTGAGGTTTGGGAAGTGCCCATTGGCTGCCATCCCTGCCTAGGGAGCACCCTACCCAGTCTATCCCACAGGATCCTCTGCCAACTCCCATCTCCCATGTTTAGAGAAGAAACATGTTCCCATCACACCCACAGCAGGACACAGCATTAGCTCACCAATCTCCTGCAGCAAGATGACTGCTTCATCCACAGCTTTGATGTCAGGGCTATCCAGGGCCTTGGAGAGAAACTCAACTGCCTGTAAGACAGCGGGGGAAGGGAAAAGGGAAAAGAAAGGGATGTTTCCCAGCCAGCAGTGTGGGACAGCCCTCAGGAGCCCAATGCCCTGCCCCAGGGCCCCAGACTGCTACACTGTTCCCTCTCTGTTTGCCTGCAGGGATATGAGCTCCACCCCCTCCTTCCTTGCAGAGCCTTTCAGACATACTCTGTAATCTAAACATTCTGTACATTTCCTGGTCCTAACTTCCCCTAGGAAAGGGAAGGAAAGCAAGAATTCAAGTCGCCAACACTTGGGTTTTCCCTGCTCCTCTCTGTGGACAAATCATGTCTCTGGAACCAGCACCAGGCAGCCAACATCCCGCTGGCTCGATGGGCTCCAGGTTTTGCAGGTGTGTCCTCCATGCTTACCGTTTTCTCTGGCATGTGGATCTTGGCCTGGACCACCAGGTTCTCCAGCGGGGTGCGGAGGATCTCTGGAACTTGGTAAGTGGGCATCTTGTCCAGGCGGCTGCGGGGGAAGAGGTGATAGGCAAACCCCGACTGACAGCGGCCAGCACGGCCCCGCCTCTGCACCACGTTGGACTTGGAGACCCACACTGTCTCCAGGCAGGACACCTAGGAGAAGGGCAAGGCATGGATTCATTAGCTATGAACTAATTGTTCAGCCTGGAGATGAGGAGGATCCCAGGTGAGCAACCTTCCAGTGTCTGAAGGGGCTACAAGAAAGCTGGGGGAGGGCTTTGGACACGGGGGGGTAGGGAGAGGACAAGGGAAATGGGTTAAAACTTGGAGAGGGGAGATTGAGGTTGGAGATGGGGAAGAAATTCTGGAATTTGAGGGTGCTGAGCCCCTGGTTGCCCAGGTTGCCCAAGGAAGCTGTGGCTGCCCCATCCCTGGCAGTGCTGAAGGTTGGATGGGGCTTGGAGCCCCCTGGGCTGGGGGAGGGGTCCCTGACCATGCAGGGGTTTTGGACCGGATGAGCTCTAAGGTCCCTTCCAACCCAAACCATTCTATGCTCCCACGGTTCCCTGTCCTGTTTAAATCCAGCTTTGCAGCCAATCCACAGGCCTCAGACACTCCTCACCACTGATCAATCATCCTGCTGAAGGGCAGGAAAAGCCCTGCCCACACTCCTGCATCTTGCAGTTACCAGCAGGCAGCAGCTTCAAGGCTCGATGAGAGAAGATGGATGAGACCCTGATGCCATCTGCTGGACACCTGCCCTGGCTCCACATCACCCTGCACGGCTGGGAGCTGCCACCAGAACATGGTCCCTGCCTCCCCCACCACAGTCCTGCCGTGTGCTGGCAAAGCCACTGCAGGGGCTGCTTTGTGAGATAATTGGGTTAAAACCGAGCAAATATAAACGGGTTGAAATGTTCCGAGGTGTGAACTGTCACCCGGCCCTGTAAGAAGGGTCACCCCAACCCCAGGCACTGCTCCAGGCTTGGGGCAGAGCAGCTGCAAAGTGCCCCGGGGGAAAAGGCCCTGGGGGGGTTGGGTGACACCCAGCTGAACATGAGCTCAGTGTGTGCCCAGGTGGCCAAGGTGGCCACCAGCATCCTGGCTGGGACCAGCACTGGGGTGGGCAGCAGGAGCAGGGCAGGGATCATCCCCTGTGCTGGGCACTGCTGAGGCTGCACCCCCAATCCTGGGGTCAGTTCTGGGCCCCTCAGGAGCAGAAGGAGATTGAGGGGCTGGAGAGTGTCCAGAGAAGGGAATGGAGCTGGGGAAGGGGCTGGAGCACAAGGAGAAGGTCTGGAGAGCATGGAGGAGGGGCTGGAGAAGATGGAGAAGGGTCTGGAGAAGTTGTGAGGAGCAGCTGAGGGAGCTGGGGGTGTTGATCCTGGAGCAGAGGAGGCTGAGGGGAGACCTTCTGGCTCTCTGACACCCCCTGAGAGGAGGTTGGAGCCAGGGGGGGTCGGGCTCTGCTCCCAAGGAAGAAGGGATGGGACAAGAGGAACTTTGGGCACACCTCAAGTTGTGCCAGGGGAGGTTTAGGTTGGAGCTGGGGAAGAATTTCTCCCTGGCAAGGGTTGTCAGGGCCTGGCCCAGGCTGCCCAGGGCAGGGCTGGAGTCCCCATCATCCCTGGAGAGGTTTCAGAGCCCTGGAGATGTGGTGCTGAGGGACAGGGGCTGGGGGTGGCCTTGACTGTGCTGGATTTGCTTTCAGTTTCTTTGAAAACCCTGGAGTTGGGCCTGGCAGTGGGGAGCCTGGCAGGGAGCTTGGCAAAGCCAACACTGTACCCAAACAGGGACACAGTGCCCGTGCCCCAGTGGCAAATGGGAAGTTGCTCCATCATCCCATTAATGGCACCTCAAATGCTGCTCTAAAAACATCCAGTAGCTCCAGTATGTCCCAAAACACCCAAGAGGTGAGAGAGCACCAGTACCTTGGTCTTTAGATCGTAGCGTTCCTCCTTGTGCGTGCCACTGTCCACCACATGGACAATGTCATTGATGGTGATGGAGGTCTCAGCAATGTTGGTGGCCAGGACAATCTTCCTGACACCAGGGGGAGGCCGCTGGAAGATGTTTTGCTGGTCCATCATGGGGATGTTGGAGTGCACTAGGAGATAAAAAACAGTCAGACCTGCCCTGCTGAGGCTGCTTTGCAGTACAAGGCCAAGGTGGGCAGATCCTGAGCCCTTCTGTACCATCACCTCCTGTTTCCAGAAATGGGGAACAGAGATGGGGACACCACTTGTAATACATTGTTAGGATTTTCCTGCCAGCCAGACCCCAGGAAAACTCTTCCACACATCAGCTGGAGAGGCCTCATTTCACTTGTTTCAACCTATGGCTCAACATCTGCAGGAGCTCTGATGACTCCTGTCCCAGAGAGAGTGATGCCACCACCAGAACATCCCCAAGCAGAAGTCCCACTCCTTCCCATAGTCCAGTTCTGCAGCTCCCCCTTTCATTTCCCCTGCCTCTGGGGCATGGAAATGGGGTATCCTTACTGCCACTTGGTCAAAAATGGTGACCAGCAAAGGCCTGTAACTCTTTTACATCATGTACTTGCCCTGTTACTTATCAGTGATGGTGAGAAATTCCCAGCAGCAGCACAGGACAGCAGGGGAGCTCAAGAACAATGCAGGTTTCACAGAACAACACTTGCATTTATTAGCAACTGAGCAGCTTATAGCTGTGCTCCTGGCTGGCCTTATTTGATACTGAATAGGGAGGACTATTGAAAAAATTAAAAAAAAAAAACAAAATTAAAAAAAAAAACACAACCCACACAAAACCAAAAAAACCCACACACCAAACAAACCAACCCCTAAAAATCTTGGAGCTCTGCAGAGTAGAAATGTTTTTTGTTATAAATTTCCCTCCCGAGATGCAGAGCACTGAATTCCCTGATCACAGCTGAGCTGCAGAGGACATCTCCATCCCAACTGGTCTTGAAGATCTTTTCTCTGTAGGCTCCAGCAATGAGGAGTTTAGAAGTTTCCTCCTAGCCCAGTTTGGCATTGCTGGAGGCACAGAGGAAGCCTGTTTCTCTGATCACACATAGGTCTGGATGGGCCCTCCTGGGAGGAGTCATTTGTGCTCAACACGCACAATTACACCACAGGTATCTACAGCAGAGCCTCCAAGCTCACTCTGCAGCAGAGCACAAGAAGCTGAAGGGACTCATCGAGTCTCCTGGGCTCTCCATTCCCCTTGAATCCTGGGGAGAAAAGGTCTGGAGCTGCCAGCTCACCTGGTAAGACGAGGTAGCGGCTGTTCTGAGAGCCGAGCATCTCCAGCAGGCGCTGCTGCACTCCTTTGATTTCCTGCCAGCCAGGGAGGAAGCAGAGGATCCCACCTGGAACAGAGCAAGTGTTGAAAGCACTGGTACTGCTTCTGCTGCACAAAAGGGCCACTTGCTATTTCCCCACACAAGCTTTAGGCCAGGAAACTCAAAGAAAAGTAGGGCCAGGGTCCAGGATGTCCCCTGCCCGGTGATCCCCAAGGAGAACTGCATCATATTTATCATGAACAAATGACAGACACAGCCACGATGGGAAGTCAGACCCAGAGGAATGTTGATCTAGACCTGGTACCTGCTGTGCTGTACCTGCTTCTGTGAGCTCCTCAGGGCAAGGCTTTAGAGCCAGAAAGAAGTCAGGCTACCTGTCAGTTTGAGGGTGATTACCTTCTACCATTGAAAAGTCTTAGAAATCTGAGAATCCTGCCTTCTTCACAAAACCATCACCTGCCAGGCAAAGGTATTTAACAGGGATGGTTCACCAACACAGGAGAATACCAAAATTGTGCAGCACAAGCCTGCAAATGCTGGAGCACAGGCAAGTCTTGGCCTTCACGCCAGGAACAGCTGTATCTGAGGACACTAAAAGTGAGGAGTCAGATGCTGTGTTATCCAGACTCCAAATTAGCTCATGCCACACTGCTTGAAACACCCAGTTCACCAGGAATCTAAGGTGGCCTTGCAGATGTCAGCTCAGCATCACATTATCCCTGCAGGGTTCACTTCCCTCCCCTCAAACAAAAGCCAGGAGCAAGGAGGCAAAACAGAACCTACCTGGTTCTCCATGGGCATCAATCTGGAGAACAAGGTCGGTGATCAGATCAAGATCAAGGACACATTCATCATCTGATTGCTGGATAAAACAGAAGGACACAGGCAGGTTAAGTGAACGGCAGTCTAGCAGGCAGCAGAAAGGAACACAGCCTCCCAGAGCATCTTCTGCAGAGAGCAAACACCTGTACTTGGACAGCCTGGCCAGAACTAGGAGCCAGGAACCTCAGGAGCCTGGGTTTGGTTCCATCTGGAACCTGCTCTGATCACAACTGCTGCCAGTTTCCTCTGCTGTGCAGTGAGAATACACAGTCCCTTTCCAGTTAGCCAGATTTGGAAGCTGAGGTTACTGTACCTCTACAGAACAGCACCTAACAAATAATTAAAAAAAGAAATTTATATAAAATTTCTGTGGACAAAACTCTTCCATATGCACCCAGGACTTCAAAACCATCAGGCAGAGTGGCAGATTTCCACCTCTCAGTAATTTGGAACAATCCTACCAGGTCATCTCAAAAAAGCACAGGTAAAAAAATCCCAGCCACAACAGGAAGAGGAAGACCACCCCTAAGGCAATGGGACACCCACAGCAAGTTTGCTGCTGATACAAAACTGGGAGAGGTGGCTGATGCACCAGATGGTTGCTCAGCCACAGGGAGGGACCTCTGGAGAAATGGGCTGACAGCTTCTGATCCAGCAGGCTGGACTAGGACATGCCTAAAGGTTGTAGGCAACCTCAACAATTCTGTCACTCCATGCTCCACAAGTCAAGTAAGATAACTCACAGCAAAGAGCATGTGTCTGGAGGGCATTTTCCAGAGGAATAGCTGCAAAAAGCAGCAATCAGGGAATTCAGTCATGCAGGACTAGTAGCAGACTGCTCTAAGCCATAACCACCCTAGTCTGGGACTGGGCTTGCCCAGAATATGCAGACATTCAAGTCTGTGTCTGTGTATATACATCCAAGTACAGCAAGCTGTTGGCTGACTCAAACATAAACAAACTTCACCTTAAAGAGGGAGAAAAATAACTCAGACCCGAATCTGAAATCATCTTTATCCATAATTTAACCAAAACGCTCTGGGATTCTACTAAGCTGACTTTACCTGACTGGGGTTTATGTGGAGATAAAGCTAAGCAAACACTGTCCAAAAACCACAGGGAAAAGAGACCAGTTCCAGACCCAACCTCTCCCCTGCTGACAGGCCAGGAGTCAGCTCCTCATCCAAGGCAAAGAGCTCAAACCCACCTTGATCTCGTAGTGCCGGTGTCGGTGCCGGCCCAGCTTGGCCAAGATCTCCTCCAGGTAGTACTCCTTCACTGGGTACATAAAACCTGGCACCTTCACCACGGGGCAATCCCCAAAGTAGTGGGAGAAACGCTGGTTATCTCCCGTGGCACTCATCAGGACCAGGCGCAGGTCAGGGTTCAGCTTCTGGATGCCCTTCAGCAGGATGAGCAGGAAATCGGTGTTGACGTCTCGCTCGTGGACCTCATCCACCACGACGTGGCTGACCCCCTCCAGGCTGGGGTTGCCCTGCAGCTTCCGCAGCAGGATGCCCACGGTGCAGAAGAGCAGAGCTCCTCCCCTGGCAGGTGGCTTGCTCTCCAGTCGCACCTGGTAGCCCACGTTCTTCCTCATGTTGGGACCCAACTCCTGCGCCACGCGTTGGGCGACCGAGATGGCGCTGATCCTCCTGGGCTGGGTGATCACCACGTTGCAGCGGGCGCCGCGTCCCTCCAGGATGTAGTGCTCCAGCAGGAGCTGAGGAATCCTCGTGGTTTTCCCACAGCCCGTGTCTCCTGCTATTACCACCACAGGGTTCTGCTCAATGGCTGATAGGATGGTGTCCTTATGAGGATCTACTGGTAGTGGGTGGCTCTCCTGCCACGAGGATCCTCTCCTTTTCCAGAGGGCCAGGAGATTCTGGCTAAGGCGGACCTCCTCTGCTTCCAACATGGGTATGTAAGTCTTCCCTGTGATTGCATCACTGATGGCACCAGATTCCTTGCTCAGGTTCATCATGTCATCAGCAATCCGGGGCCTGGATTCCCTGATGTCCACGGGATACTGGGAGAGATGGAGAAAGTTGGCAGGGACAGAGATTAGTACCGGTCCTGAGAAGGACAGGAAGAAGCAAGTGCCTGGAACAGACTCAGCCTTTGGCTTTGGAGTCACCAGGAAGCTTTGCTGTAACCTCCAAGCTCTGCCAAAGCCTCTGCAGTTCAGATAATGCAGCCACTCAGATTCTGAGCTGAGGTTCTTTCAAGTGAGAATTAACTCGGGTAGCTCCCTGCCTTTTCCTCCTGTATTTTAAGAGCAGTGTTAGCACTGATGCCAGAACTGACAGGCACAAACCAGTCATGTAAGCTCTGCAAGTCAGAGGCTACACTGTGTGCAAGTGATGCAACTCAAAGACAACTTTTGGAAACTATCAAGCTACACCACTCTTCCCTCCCTCAGGAATCCCAGACACATAACTTGTACAAACCCTAAGTGTGCAGCTAAGCCAGAAACATTCTGTTTGGGCAAAAGAAAAAACACCAGTCCCATATCCCACAGGAAGAGCTAAAAGGAGCAAGAATAAGTCAGGAATTGTCTAGGACACAAATCGGGATTGAAATCATCAGGATTAAAAGTCCAGCTCCAAATCAGAATGACCTGGGTCACCCAGAAGCAGCTGCTGTCATAAGTGCAGTCCTGGCTTTTTAAGGCATTCACTAAGGCTTTGTTGAAGATCACCTGAGATCTCCACTGTTGTAGAGTGACTTCAGTGACTCGCCAGCTTCCAAACACAGGCATTGTTTTTAATTACTTCACTAATAAATTACACACATTTGTATGTGAGCTCTGGCTCATCTTACTGCAGCACTAACTCCTGCTTTGACAGCAAATGCTCCTAAGGGACTGTTTCTCAGCACTGCTTCAGCTCCTGTGGGTGTCTGCTCATCACAAGCCCAACAAGAAGAGGGATCCCCTGAGTGAAGGCACCAGCAGGTGCCTGTGGAGCTGCACCCACCACTAACATGCAGTGCTGTGAGAGACACTCCTGAGGGAAATGTGCAAGGACCACCAGTATGTGGTCCTTGTAAAGCTGAGGCACAACCAAAGCTTAAGGACACTAACACAATCATAACCCTACAGAGGCTACCAGCAAGGCAAAACATCCCAGAACCCAAACAGAGAAATGTCACAGACAAAGAGAAAGCCCACTGCCCAGAAAGGTTCTCCCTGCTCCTAAGGCCAGCAGAGACCCAGCATTTTTTGTGGCAAACTATGACACCCTCAGTATTTTGATGTGAAACCCTGGGCCCCTGTGCATCCCCTGAGGAGAAATGAGATCAGGCAGAGGTGGTTCTCAGGCAGCTGCACAAGCCTTACATGGTTCAGATAATTCTCAATCTTGCGCAGGGTTGCTTCAGGGACTTTGATGTGGCAGGGTTTCCTCTGGTTCTCCCCAAGCTCCCGCAGGGAAGTCATGTTGTACATAGCATGGCTGAGGGGGTTGTTGTTCTTGTCCACCAAGCCAAGGCTCTGCAAAGGAAGAGGCAAACACTCTCAGACACCAGACTGCTGCACATGTGTCATGTGTGTTTGGATGGGCCAATTCCTACCCCAGATCCCAAATCCAACACTTCCTGCTCTGATCACAGTAAGAAACAAGACATGATCTCATCTGATCTTCAGTGAAACAGACACACTGCAGGCAGCTGCTGCCTGCCCCCAACACAATGTTCACAAGGTCTTCAACAGACCCACTGAAAAAGAGCAGTCACAATTCTATCAAAAAAAACCCCAAGCCCCTCTTGCAAAGGGTTGCTAACTCTCTTGTTGTGGTTCTAGTATATTGTGCCAATTCAGTAAATCCTGCACTATTTCTTGGACTTCCCTCCCTCAGGCTCTAGAGTCTCCAGCCAAAGGACTGCAGCAGTGTGTCTGGATTTGTCCACCTAGGAGAATGAGAAGATTGCCTTAGCAGACAGCAGCAAGGTGGCCAAGAGAACGTTTCCAGGGTGATCCTCACACAGCACTTCACTGAGGGCTCTAAACAAGCACAACAGCCTTCACAGGCTCATCACAGCTTCGACACTAAAGGGGTACAAAAGCAGCTCGGGCTGAATCCCAAGGATGGGAAATACAGGTTTATTAAGTGTGAAGTCCCAGATAAAAAGTTTCAGGCTCAAAGGTCAGGTGGAAAGAGCCTCTATTCATAGACACAGGGATGTAGGAGCCACGTGCACTTACCTTCAGCTTCTGGCAGGCCAGTGCTGCTGCTTTGTTTTCTGCCTCCACCTTGCGGCGGCCCTTGGCAGCGAAAGTCATGGGGCAGGGCCAGCGGAGTGTCAGCTTACAGATCTTGGTCTTGGTGCCCACTGTCCGGAACTGCATGTACTCCTACAGGGCAGAGAGAGTGGGGAGGGGGGACAGAGCAAGTGAAGCTGAGACGGGCTGAGGGGTTGGGGTTGTTCAGCCTGGAGAAGAGGAGGCTCCCAGGGGAGCTCAGAGCAACCTTCCAATATCTGAAGGGGCTACAAGAAAGCTGGGGGAGGGCTTTGGACACGGGGGGGGTAGGGAGAGGACAAGGGAAATGGGTTAAAACTTGGAGAGGGGAGATTGAGGTTGGAGATGGGGAAGAAATTCTTGAATTTGAGGGTGCTGAGCCCCTGGTTGCCCAGGTTGCCCAAGGAAGCTGTGGCTGCCCCATCCCTGGCAGTGTTGAAGGTTGGATGGGGCTTGGAGCCCCCTGGGCTGGGGGAGGGGTCCCTGACCATGGCAGGGGGGTTGGCACTGGATGAGCTTTAAGGTCCCTTCCAACCCAAACCAGTCTGTGATTCTATGAACTAGGTAAGCATTTTTAAACACACTCTGATATTTGTGAGCTTAAATTACTGGTGGTAGGTGTGTAGTTATTTTTTTTCATTTGATTTGATTTTGGTTGGTTGGTTGGTTGTTTTTTTGTTGTGGGTTTTTTTTTAGGGGGGGAGTTTGTTTTTAGTTTTTTGGTTTTTTTAAAGAGCCCCCTAGAACAGTTTTACTGCCCTGAATTCCACCCTCTCCAGCTCCCAAGGCACAGGCTAAGCATAAGTGAGAGCAGCCAGCTGAGTGGAGAACCACACTGAGAGCCTAGGGGGTGGAGCACAGCTACTGTCCACTCAGCCCCTGAGGTCTGGAAAGGAGCTGGGAGACACATACCAAGGAGGAGGATCACTGGGTACTGGCAAGAATCAAGCTGTAGAAAGATTCCATCAGCACAGAAATTACACATTACTTTGAGCAACACAAACTTGTGTTTGTTGTGGGTATAAGGGGGAAATGCAAACCAATCACCTTAGAAAATACTCTCTGTTCAGACAGCAGCTCCTCTCACCTCGACCTCAAGTAAGAATATTCCTCGTGCTTCTGTTAAGACATTTCCTCAACTCTCAGCACAAAGTCTTTTTCTTACTCTCCAGGCTGATTTTTCTAGGCCTAGTTTCAACCTCATTCTCTCTCCCCACTTCTCAGCTGCTCAAAAAAGCATCCAAAGCAATTCCATTTGGAAGTTTTGGAGCTTTATCCTCCGCAGGTGCCTGGCAGGGGGCCAGCCCACCAGTGCCTTACCTTGACTGTGGAGGAAGAAGTAGCAATCTGAATCACTTGGGCCAGAAGATTTTTGGGAAGCGGGAACTGCGTTAGGGCACGGATGGCAGTGTTGTCATCTGTCATCTCAATGGAACTCCCTCCTCTGCAAGGTGGAGGATGAGAACAGTTTGAGATACAAATACCCACTCTCTGCTCTGACCTACCTCTCTTCAGGCTGCCACTGAGCCCTGAAACTGAGCAGCAAAGGCACAGATAAACTTGGTCATCTGAAAATTCAAGCTGTGCCTTGCTACAAAAATCCTTTTCCCATAGAGCAATCACCCAGCCCAGTAAAACCACCTAACAAAAAAGCAATCAAGTTCTGACACTAGCACTACAACCCACATCAACAGATTGTAACAGATTTCATGAGAAACTCTGAATACAAAGAATCCCTAAAACCCACCATCACCACCAGGTCCTTATTGATCTTACTCCGGTTGACTATTAAAAAACAAAGCATTATGCTTTGATTATGATTCTATTCTCATAAAACATGAAATCAAGCAACCAAGGGTGCTGGGCCATATTATTTAAACTGCACTTTTCCCTAGGAAGGTTGGACTGGATGATCCCTTCCAATCTGGTATTTTCTGATTCTATAAAGCACCCATGGTGATGAAAAGGAGCAGATTTAATACCTTCCTCAAAACCAGGATGGCCAAAAAAAGCTGTCTGAGCAGCTACCAGGGCAGACATACCTCGGGTCTCTGCCTGGGGTTCGAGCATCCTGATGTGCCATGGGGAGATAATCGGAAACATCGATCGCTTCTTCTTCCAGCTCTCCTTCCTCCAGTTCCCCTTCCTCCAGCTCCCCTTCCTCCAGCTCTTCTCTCCTCATTGCTTTAGGCATCCTGCCCTGTTCCATGGGCTGGATGGAATCATCTGGCTCCATCCGTCGCCAGCAGGTTGACAAGTCAGCCAGAGAGGGTCCTGACTTGGAGCGCCACTTGCCCTCTGAGCACCACCTCTCGTCGGGACAGCCCAGCTGCTCAGCCAGCAGCCGGTACTTGGCAGCATCAAAGAGCTCATTCCTGGGCCCCAGCAAACCCCAGCCCTGCAAAAGAGGAAAAAAGTGCCTCGGTAGCTGCAGTGAGGAGATGGGGAACTGCAGGAAACTCAAGCAGAGCTGATAATGCACAGGAGACCAGGAAGAAATCTTCATATTCCACAGAAAAATGAGGGAAACAAAAGGGAGTTTCAGGAACTTAAAGCTTCCCGCCTGCTGTTATTTTGTAAGAAATGGAGAACACTCCAGGAAAACACCTGGAGGATTGTGTTCAGCTTTGGTCCCCACTGTACAAAAAGGATGGGGACAGGCTGGAGAGGACCCATCCGAGGATTATCAGATGACTGCAGCACCTGACACATGAGGAGAGGCTGAGAAAACTGAGTTTTGTTCATCCCTGAGGAGAAGGCTCAGGGGAGACCTTCTGACCATGTCCAGGACTTCGAGGGGGCTACAAAGCAGATGGAGACTCCCTGGGTACAAGGAGTCCCAGGGACAAGACAAGGGGCAATGGGCACAAGGTGCTCCTGGGGAGATTCCCATTGAACACCAGAGGAAAATTTTTCCCCCTGAGGACAGTCAGACCTTGGAATGGTCTCCCAGGGGAAGGGGGGGATTCCCCCACTTGGGAAAGTTGGAAGTCTCAGCTGGATGGGTGCTGGGACATCTCAGATCAACACTAATATGAGAAGGGTTGGAGCAGATGGGCCCTGAGGTCCCTTCCCACCTGACATTCTGGGGTTCAAATGGTTCACTAACCTCACCTCCCAGAGCACAACTGCTTAGCACCACACAGCTTGTTAGAAAGAGTGGCCCAAGATTTATTTGCATTTATATTATAGACTATTAACTCTATTTAGAACTCTGAAACTTTGAACCCCCCTTCAGAGCATGAAAAGCAGCTTTTTGGAAAGGCTGGCCTGAGCCAAGTATTATCTGGGGTGACAGAACATGAGAACACAGGGAATGGTTCATCTCCTTTCTTTTCAGAGGAACTGTTATTTGTGTAAGCAATGCTTACATCCTCTCTAACCAAGCAGTTTTTGAAGCAGAAGAGTTCCTGAGTACTGCTAGCTTACCACCTACAATTAGAAGGGAAATTACATGAAGGTCCATCCAGACATATCTAGAGTGCATCCCATGCCTTTCTCTTACAGATTGCTGCAATACATTTGTTACATCTTTAGGCCTCCCCATGGCCCCACATCAGACAATGCTGTATTATTTTGTGCTGTAGGAGTGCCTAGGACAACAAGAATTCACTTTTCCAGCTGCTGTGCTCAAAGGTTACAGGTTTAGTTGGCAGAGCATCAGAGTTCAAAATTCTGCATGCTGCATCTACAGTTTCAAGGGGCTGGGGTTTTTTTTCCAGTTCGATACTGAAAATACTGTTTATCCATTTCCCACAATACGTAGAGAACTTAAAGTGTAGGTGGAAATTTTTTCCCTTTGAAAGTTTCTAGGCTGTCAAAGAAAACAGGAAAAAAATGTTTTTGTTGCACACTGACCAGCGAGGATAAAACAAGAATATATTTCCAATGAATCTCATCTGAATGAGCATCAACCACGCTTCAGGTGGAATTAAGTCAGTCAATGAAATGAATTTTTTGCTTCTCACAGAGGCCGTCTGAATAAACTGCTGCTTTTAATGCTGCAATTCATAACTTCTGAAGCCTTTAAAAACTCAACAGTTATTTCTAAATGTAGCTTTTTTTTATCTAGAATCAAATCAGAAAGTTCTCTTATCATCAGAGTACCTGCAGCATCTGCTCCATAGATGAAACTCCAAAAGCAACCTCACTTGCTCAAGATAACAAGCAAGAGTCAGTGGCAGAGCTGAAGATTAAAACTGCAATTTATTCTCAGATAGCTGCTATGTAACACCCTGTCTTAAACTATGACCTTTACAACTTTGCTGCACTTGTTTGATGCTGGCCATGCACACACATTGACCATCTCCAGCCAGGGACAAGTGGCAGAGTGGTGTAACTTTTGTCACCACAAAACAGAACACATCACTGACACACTGTGGCTTGCATGAAGAGGAAATGAGCCTCTGAAGGTACAAAGCTTAAAATACACACAGGCAGACTGACAGAAGTGTGAGTTAGTGACCAGAACAGCAAATACACCCCAGGGAAGCTCTAATTCTTGCCATGGATGCTGTGACTAAGATAGATGCTGATTAAGATCTAGGACATCAAGAACAAAGACCAGAGCTCAAGGAATTCAGTGAGTTGATGCCTGGCTGAAGCAAGTGGGCTTTTAAGCTCAAATGGATTCAGACTGCTCAAGACTTCCCTCTCCACTATTAACAGATAGGTCTGCTGAGAAAGTGAGCAGGCAAAAAGAGAGGTAAAAAATGGAGCAGGCTGCACTCAAATGCTTGTTTCTAGAAGGTAAGGAGGAGCTCACCTTGAAGAGCTGACATGCTGCAGCTGCTGCCTGCCTCTCAGCATCAATCTTCTTGGTCCCATAGCCTTCCACTTCCACATTCTTAGGCCACTTTATGTGCAGAGTGACTTTCTGAAAAGCAAAGGCAGCCAGTAAAGTGAGACAGCACAGAACAAGCACTCTTCTCCACCACTAGTATAGCTACTTCAGGTCTCTCTGAACTCCAGGCAAAGAAGGGAACTACGAATGAAAATTCCAATAAACTTAAAAAGAAAAGCCTGACAAAGGGTATGAGGTGTCCACAGTCACACAGAAGCTGCAGCCAGGCCACGTTCCAGCACAGTGCCACATACTCTGGGCCAGAACTTGACAGGCTGCAGTGTGTCAGCTCAGAGGAACCAAATGCCAAGAGCTCATTACAAGAACAATTCTGTTTCAGAGTAGCTGCTCCTGTGTAGGCTGCAGCTCCTGTGTAGGCTGCAGCACACCAGACCATGGCCCAGAAGCAACATGTGCTCTCCAGCACATTGCAATGACCAGCACCCCTTCCTATCTGCTTCCTTGCTACAATTTTAACTAGCATCATATTGCATCAGAGCTGTGCAGGTGGCTGCTGTACTCATCAGGCACCCAGCCTGCAGCTCTTCAGGAGAACCAACAGCATCACCAGAGCTCCAGCTGGGTGAGAGCAGCTGAAAAACCTGCCAAGGGAAAGAATGCTGAAAGCTGAACCCTGCCCTTTTTTAAAAACATTGCTCCAAATCAAGAACCTGTTTTACCCCTGGCCCTGCAGATGCTGCAGCTGAGTTTCTGCAAGGCTCAAAGAGGGAAATGCCTGAGGAATTCTCTCCTGTTTCTGCAGCAAGGATGAAAGATGGCATTTAAGTCTGCTGGGAAAACCCCACCTATAAGGCTAGAGAACAGGCTCCTGACTTCTCAACAGTCTCCATCTGGCTGGCTGCCTGCCTGCCATCTGAATCTCATCTTACTGTAGGAAATTGCTGCGTATTTTGCCCAGGGGCTCTGCATGAAAAGGCACAGACCTGCTGAGAAAAAAAAAAAAAAGTTTGTCTCATGAAGGCTGAGTTACTTGGTCCTCATGAAAAAATCTTCCTCACTTCCAACTGAGCCTTCCCTAGTTTGTCTCACCTGTCCTTCTGTCCCCACACACTTTTCCTGGCTTCTTGTTTTGTGCAATCCAGCCCTTGTTTTTCTCCAAGAGCTCCTCTATTTGGTTTTGATGGGTTTGTTTGGGGGTTTTTTGGTGGTGTTTGGGGCTTTTTTTGTTTGTTTTGTGTTTAATCTTTTTTTAAATATGAAGTTATGCTCCATATTCAGCTCTTTTAAGTCGCAGCAAGAATGTGAACTCATTACAAACTAAATCAATGAGGCATTGACCATGGCATACCAAAATTTAAGTTAGGAAACTGTGCTACTGCTCGAGGAAGAGCAAGAAGCACAAAAACACAGATAATGAAAGAATCCTAAAGTAACCATTACCAATGTATTGCCTAAAAGGCAGGGATGCTTAAAAAGGATGTGATCATGAAAACTGCCTGGGAAATTTTAGACAGAATGTTATTGGAAGATGTTAATCCAGCAGAACTGAATCTTTTCCTGGAAGGTATGTTCCAGCTAAACTCCAGCTGGGGAGGGCTTCCAGCTCCAGAGGGAGACAAAGGGAGGTAGACCCCTGAGCATCCATCAGCTGAGAACTTCAGCTCTGTTTATAGCTCAGGTTTGGACCCAGGCCTCTTCCATCCCAGTTGGTGCTCAAGCTACTTGGCCAACTGTTTGCTTCAGATTCCTCTACTTTATTTCACAAAAAAATCCAAGTTTGTGTATCATTTTGCCTTTAAGTTGCACTAGAAATCTCCCTCTATTCCAAATTGTTCTTTTCTGGCTGCAATTGAACATTTCGGGCTTTGACACTTGTTTTATTAGAATTGACAATACAATCAAGGCCTACTAAGGTCTGAAATACAGAATTGAAATTTTAATCTTCTAAGGAAGTGGGGTCAAAGCCCAACACATTTCAGCAGACTGTGTCTGCTCAGAAAAGCAGTTTACAGCATCCTTTCAGATGCAAAGGGAGAGGGACCTGCATTTACATACCAACTAAAGTATGTGAAAATAAAGTGAAACAGGAAAAAATGAGAATATTCCTTGTGTGAAAGATCACTCCACATTTTTTATGCGGGATTACAACACTTTTATAATTTTTCTCTATTAAAAGTGCTCCTTCCAAGATTAGCAGTGCTCTTGACTCACTTCCCACTCCACGTGCAACGTTCCTACACCACCACACATCCCCAGTCACCACGAGCTTACCTTTTTCCTTGGCCCATTAGTATGGATGTACACCAGCTTGTCCCTTGCATGAGAAATGCCCAGGGCTCGTCCAATCACGCTGTTGAGCAAGTTTTTAGGCTGTGGAAATTCCTTTAATAAGTCTCTGGAATCTGGAAAAAAAACATAACAGAAGAACTAAATGTCTTGTAATTCTTGTGCAGTCCTGTTCAGAGACATGTTCTAACACCTGCTTTGCTGCTGCTCTGGGAGCAGGAATGTCTCCAGGGTTACAGAGAGAAAAGTAAGCAGAGGGATGAAGTGGTTCACCTACAGTATCTCCAGGCATCAGCAAATGGTACACAGGAGAGCAAAGCCTCCTCAGCTCCAATGAAAGATGAGACTGGAAATTCAAAGCAGGCAACAATTCAGCACGTCCAAAACTTTTCCTGAGAGGCCCTGGGTATTTGTTTCTTCCTCTTTAAAAAGTATTAATAGGCTCTGGTTAGAACTGCAGAGCTGACACAGGCAATCTCCATGACTTAGTGACACTAGCAATCATGGAACAGTTTGGAAAGATTTTTTTTGCCCCAACAAAAATACAGCATAAACAGAAAAAACCTACAGACTACACATAGCTATGGGACCTGAATTCAAATATCCCAGCTCAGAATTCACAGCCCAGATTAACACATAGAGCTGGTGCTGTTTCCTTGCTATGGAGGCAAAAGCAGCTCTGTTTGTCATTCTTTGATATTGTAAACAAACTAAACAACAATGATTGTCTTTGGGGTTTGCATCCTCCTCCTGAACTATGTGTATCACCTCAGGGATAAATCAAGGGTCTTGACAACACACAAGTTATAATTATACTCATCTATTGGTGAAATAATATGAAACAATGCCCAAGGACTTCTCCCTGAGCTGACTGAGATGGCTTAGCTAGAGGCTGGCAATATGGTTTTGTATTAAGTCTCTCTGGGAACCCCCTGGAAAAACCTTTGCCAAGGCAGCCTTTGGAGATGAAGCAGCCCAAGCAGGAAGCTGGGAAGCAGTGCCTGAGGCAGCAGGAACTGAGGGCAGGTAGGACTAGTGAGCTGAGCAGAGCCCCTGCCCTGCCAGGTAAGGAATCCTGCTGGGACACTCCCAGGAAGGGGATGTAAATGAACAGTGTAAACAACTCATTAAAAAAAATTAAATAAAAATACTAAAAATCCCACTGCCCCCAGACAGAGCAATGTGACACCCACCTCGTGTCCCAGCCCCCTCCCTGGTGCCAACACCACTTTTAGCTGGGGAGGAAGCTGCTCTCACTCACCTCTCCCATGCATCACCCTCAGATCCAGCACCGTAGGGGAGAGCTTTTATTTTGAGCAGCAGCCCCAGTGAGATCAGATTCAATTTCATGCAATAAAGTTCCCACAAAGGGGCAGATCTAGCAGCTCCTTGTTGTGGTGAGGGGTAGGAGCCACTTCTCCCAAGCTCTACCACCACTGCTGCTCCAGCTCTGGCACAAACCCAAAGGTACAGGGAGATGCTGTGCAGCCCAAATCGGACAGAAAGTTATGCCAGGAAAATGGAGCACACTCTTTTGCTTGCCTCAGAAGTACAACAGCCAACTGCAGCCCTGCAGGTACCCAGAAAGAGTGCCAGGGAAGAGGAGAAAGGAGCAGATCACCCATTCCAGCACAGCAAACACAGCTCAGCCACTCTGGTCACAAACACCTGCTCCCCAGGCAGGCAGAACTTCATTCAGCTTCTTGCAGACCATTAAAGGGTTTGGGCTCCAGTTTTTAAGAAGGCTTCTCATTCTCTACAGGTATTCAGGAGAAGATTCAGCAATGAGTGAGAAGTCAGCCACACATGATCATTGGTACTGTCAGAATCTGGAATTTTCTATCCATCAAAAAAAACCATCCAAGAAGAAATGACCCAAGAGACAGTCCTTAGAGCATCACCAAGATCTGCCATCACATTTTGCCAAAAACTCTGACTGCAGAGTTGCTGAAGTGAAGACACCCAACAACTGGCTCCAGAGAAGAAAGCAAGCATTTAGAGAAACCCTTAATACAGGCATGTGCAAAAGAGATTCTCCTAGAAGCTGCTCAGGGAGGGAAAACTGAAGTTCTTTGGATGTACTACAAGAGCTCACCAGACAGCTGACCAACAGGGAAACCACAGGAGGTTTAGGGAAGGCAAAAGAGCTGCTGCACCATGGCAGCCCCAACACCTGTCAGAATGTGGATGCTTGGGTATGGGAGAGCAAAAAACATGCTGCTGACCCTATCACCCTCAGAAAAAACCCCCACAAATGCAGAAGTCCAGCATACTGATTCTGAGTTTAGGGAAACAGCAATTACTGGTGACACTTTGTTCTGAAAATCCTTCCATAGAAGGACTGACTGAATTCCAGAGAAACCTCCTGCAGGCACCAAATGCTCCAGACACAGAAGGACTTTGGGAGGTACTGAAACAGAACCCCCTTGGCCTGCAGTAAGGATGGGGGAGCTGGGTACCCTCTGAAGAAAACTGGCATTGCCATTCCCCAACTGCCTCATTCTGACTCGACCCAGGACTGGCTGGGGCTGGGGTTACTCTTCAACCTGGAAGGTGGAGGAGAAGCTGGTGTTTGGAGGGCAGCATCAAAACCAGCTCAGCCCTGCTGCCTGCTCTGGCTCCTCCAACTCCACCAAGGTGGAAAAGCCCATGCAACACACAATGGGCTTTTCTGCCACACTCCTACACCTGATGGGCAGCCACTGCATCTTCCCTTGGGAAGAGTCCATGCAAGAGCCCCCAGGCTGCTGGGTTTCACACATATTTGGGCAAAACTCTTGGACAATTACAGGGGAATATGCAGGAAGTACTCCAATTTATGAACACTGCCTGTGAATTCTCTTCTACGCACTGGCCAGGAGAACCTGACAAAGAAGTACAAGCCCATTTTCTGTAATTATACAGCAAATGTGACATTTCTACCTAGTCATGCAGCAAGCACCACTATATTCACACTTTGACCTGTTCAAGGAAACTGGAAAAGTGACTAAGAGTTTTGGCACTCTGCAGCTCTGTTCCACAGCGCTGGGGATGCATGGAGGGAGGAGGAGGAACAGTTTCCAAATGCACCATTAAATTCATTTAATAAATGAAAAATTAAAACCAAACCAAACAACCAAAACTCAAGCACCAGCCTGACCTCTAGTCGCTTGCCCTTTCAAAAACAATACCCTGAGAAATTGTGTGATAAGGAGAGAAGTAGTACATTCTTCTTAAATGCTCCCCCCCCCAATCCAATTACCTAATGACAGAGCCAATTTCTCACATTCTGAAGGGACTCCTCAGTGAAGACTAAATATTGAATCCATCCTAGAGCCAGGAAGGGTAGGATCTCTAAATAACAAAGCCTGGTTCTGGCTTGCAGATCAGACTCTGAATTACCAGCCAAGGCACAATGGATTCTTCACAGCTGACAATGCCATACTCAGCAGCACCATCTGAGGTACCAACAGCAACTCTAAGGTGTGACAGATTACCCTCAGCCCATTCTTAGCCCAAATTTGAGAGCTGAAAGGATCTTATCTTGTAGGAAGCCATGCCTCACACTCCCTAGTTTTTAAAGAAACAATCCAAAACTGCAGAACTGGATTTACAGAATGCTTCCTTCCCTGCCAGATTGGATTTCTTGGCATCTTGTTCCAAAGGGTGTCTTAGTTCTCTCACTGCTGAGAATCTGGGTAAGAATTATATTAATGGCAGTCACAAGCCCTGAGGAGGCAAGGAGTACAACCTAATACTCCTGAAACAAAAGTGAGTTGATTTTCACACCCAATTCCTATCAAGCCAGAACCATGTACCATGTCCATACCACAGCTCCAAGATCATGATGAAGGAATATCAAAAGCCTGTCTTGGATTGCAGACAATTCAGGGTGGGGCTATCAAAAGAAGCCAATTAACTAATTTAAGTTCCTCAAAGCCAGTGAGTGCTTCAGTTTAACTCGATTGTGAAAGTCAATGAAAAAAAAAAATTACAAACCCAAATCCCTGCTGTAGTAGTGAAGCCTTCTCTAACCCCAATGAATCTGAGGAGTAAAGACATTGCCAGGTACAACAAGGACACAAATAAAATGGCTCCTTGTCTTGTTTCAGGTAAACAGAGGAGCATTAGATTGATTTCCAGAGCTGCTTTTGTCCCTCAAATTCTCTTCCCTCGAGAATCAACAGAAGAGCAGCAAGGACAAACTCTTCAATGCTTGTCAAGACAGAAGCCCCCACAGTAATAAATTCAAGTTGGTGAAGAACGCTCCCAATGCATCAAAAATTCACAGGGAAGAAGAAAGCCCTCTGGCTCCATAATATCCATTTCATAAGGAATTAGCCTCGGCATGTTTTACTGGGGAGAAATGGAGGGAGACAGAAAAGGTTCCACCTGGTAGTTTAGTTTGGAGTACACCAAAACAATACTGTTTCTTGGGGTGTTTTTTTGTAGCCACCACTGAGCCACCCTGACCAAGGTTCCTTTCCAATCACACACAGCAATAAAAACCCCACACAGTTCTTGCCTCCCCAAGAACAAACTTCAACATTGGTGAACCTGACAAGGCTTCTCCACAAGCCAGTGATATCACCAGAGAATGAGAGTGCCCCATGGTCACCTCCATCCCTGGGGACACTCAGACCTCAGCTGGATCAACCTGCTCCAGCCTGGCCCTGCTCTGAGAAGGGGACCAGGACACGTGGCATCCAGAGCTTCAGACCAACCTAAATTCTTCTGTGACACTAGGAGATGGCAAAGTTAATTAAGTCCCAGAGAAAAAAACTCTGTCTTAGAGCAGAACAGTGGTGAAGATCACGTAAAGCTCAGTAATGAGCAGTGAAGTGCCACAGACCTGACTGAGCAGGCAGAGAATCTCAGAGTTACCTTGGTTGGGAAAGACCCAACCCTTAACCTAACACTGCCAGGTCCTCAGCTAAGCCACAGCCCCAGGCACAATGTCTGCAGGGTTCTTACACCTCTCCACTGCCCTGGGCAGCCTGTTCCAATCTCTGATAACCCTCTCAGTAAAGAAATTCTTCCTAAAATCCAATCTGAAGTTGTCTCCATCAAAAGATTCTGCTCCAAAATCCCACCAGCTGGGCCCACAACACAAAGCCTCAGATATTAACACCACCCCAATGCTGCCATTTGAGATCAGAGTTGATTTTTCCGTATCTGCATCCAAGGTTAATAACAAAAGGAATAAAATGAGGACAGTTAACAAGAAATCGAAGCTGTCAAGAAGTCAAAGGCTTAAAACTTCCCCTCATATATCTTTATTTAGAATAATTTTTATGAGCTCTGTGTTCAAGCAAGAGATGTACAGGTAGTGCAGATTTCCAACAAGACCCTCAGGAACTTTTTATGTGCTTCTCTGAGATTCATCTTCCAATACTGTCAAGCTCTCACCAGAGGGGTTTTCCATGGTCAATCCATCCCATGAATTGGAAGGACGAGGCCAATCCCTACAAGTTCTCCCCGTGTGACCCTCCCAGAGCTCGTGGGCACTCCCCAGCTCCAGGTGACCTTACAGGGAGAGCCAGAGATGGAAACCTGCACTCCAGGAGTCACCTGAAACCTGAAGGTAATAGTACACAAGTACCCTCTGAAAATGCAGGTTAGAAAAAGTGCTGAGGAACAAAGTACAAAAGAGGGGAGAAGGAAAATAAAATTGGTTTACTACTTTTCTCAGCCAACACCTGAAGCAGCTCATTAAAGGATAATTTGGGGTGGTTTAGCATTTACTTTAGAAGTCCAGTAGAAGCCAAGTTAATTGGCTCTGCTGAACAGCTTGAGTGCAACAATGAAAGACTATTTGAGCTACAAGATAAGAGTTTAGCTAAACTTCTGAAATGAAAATGGAACCAAGACCAAGCAAATTCAGAAACTAGAGAGAAAATGAAAAAAAAAATTCCAGAGGGTGGGAAGGAAGCACAGAACACAGACAAAAAAGGGTAAAAAAAAAAAAAAGGAAGTTTTTGTGCAATAATAAACCACATTTCCAAAGTGGAAGATTACAACCTAAGAAATAAAACTCAAACCAAACCAGAGATTTCAAAAAGGAAAATATAGTAGCTGAAGTCACAGCCTGGCAGCAGTAAGCTCCAGCACAGAACTACTGCTATGTTTCTAAACTAGAAGTGTTCTTCATGCTTCATAACCTAACAAAAACCAACTGTCGAAACAAGACTCCAGAACAGACTTTCAAATATCTTTTTTTTTAAAAAAAAAGTAACAATTCCTTCCGAGCAGCATGAAAGCATTTACCCTGCAAACACCTGAACCCCACACCCTCTCACACACAACTCTGTTGTGAACTGAAGGTCTGACAGCCAAAAGAGGAGAGAAATCTCCCAGGTTTTAGACAGCGACATCATCCCTGGCCAGATTTACGGGCACTGCAAACATCAGGGTTTGTGTTAGGAGAGCTGTCCCTATCCTCTGAGCGTCTCGTTGGGCTCAGGCAGCAGCACAACCCGGGGGAAGGGCAGATCCAAGCCCTGGGTACAGCAGCAGCAGATAAAAGCAACGACGCCTGGAGCCGCCCGCAGCTCCGACTCTGACCTAACGGACCTGGCAGCCCGGGGAGGACAGAGCAGTTTTCCTGGCGGATGCTCGATGGGCGTGCTCAATCCATCAGGATTCCTACCGAGAGATCCCTCACAACGATTTGATGATTCTCGCGTCAGGCCACAGCGGGCGATGAGAAGCGCCGAGGACTTTTGGCCGGGGCCGCCTCGGCGACCTTGAGCCGAAGGGCTCCGCACCCCCTTCTGCTTTCGGGGGAACCCCAACTCTCCCCCGCCCCTCTCTCCGCCCGCCGCCAACAAAGAGCCCCGCGCAGCGGCCACCACAAAGGCCTCGGCCCGCGCTGCCCGCCGGAGCTCCCCCCAGCCCCGGCCCCGGCCCCGGCCCCTTACCTGCGGCGGCGGCAGCGGCACAGCCGTGAGTGCAGACACCGCCGCAGCTCGGGGGTTCCTCTCCCTTGCCGCGCATCCCGCCCGGGAGCCCTCTGCCCGGGGCAGGGTCGCTCAAAGGCCGCGTCGTTCTCCGGCGATGGCCGCTGCCCGGCGACTCGGCCCCGGCTCGCCCCTCCCAGCCCGGTGAAAGGGGGGGCGCGGGCAGCCCGATGCGGCCTAGCCCAACCGCCCGGAGCGGGAGGAGGCCGGCGGGCGGCCCGGCTGGAGGCGCAGGGGGTGGGCAGGAGGGAAGGAGGGAGGGGACGTGCGGCGCGTTCACGCTCCCTCCTCCCAGCACCGGCCCGCGGGGCTCGCTCCTCCCTTCCGCTGCGTGCGGGGCCGGCGCGACGCGGCTTCCCCGACCGCCGGGCCGCGCACACCGGGGGCGCCGCCGGTTGTTGTTCCTCCTCCTCCCCCCCTCCCTCAACCCCCCCCTCCCGGCTCCGCCTCACCCTTCACCATGGCGGCGTCCTCCCCCTCGAGGCCCGTTTCCTCCTCCTGCCTCGCCTCCTCGGAACCCTCGGCCGCCGGTAACCGGGTGCAGAGCCCGCGCACTCCCGGCGCGGCCGGGTAGCAGCGGCAGAGGCGCAGGGGCCCGGCCGAACCGCAGGCGGCCGCCGCCTGCAGCAGTAACCCCAGCGCCGCCATCTTGAGGGTGCCCCGGCGCCGGCTTCAGGCGAGGCGCGGGGCAGAGGTGCCGCCGGGCGGAACGGCGCCCCCTGGCGGATGGGAGGAGCCGGCGTAAGGAAGTCCCCGGGCGCCGGGGAGGGGGCTGAGCCCCGGGGGGGTCCCGGGCAGGGATAACGCACCCCGGGCAGGGATAATGCACCCCGGGCAGGGATAACGCACCCCGGGCAGGGATAACGCACCCCGGGCAGGGATAACGCACCCCGGGCAGGGATAACGCACCCCGGACACCGACACCCAGCCGGGCAGGGAAAAAGAAAGGCAAAAGACGCCGCTTTCAAGTCCCTGGCAGCACCCCTGGAGGCAGAGGGAGCCGTGAGGCACCCGTGGCTGTGGGGAGGCAGAGGGCTCCCCGCCCCCCGCTCCCCGAAGCTGGGAACCAGCACCTTTTTTTTCTGCTTTTCATACCGAAACCAACCCCAGTGACAGCACTGAGCTCTGCCAGCACTGCCGGGAGCTGCCCCTCCTCCTGACATCACACAGAACCAACAGCACAAGCCAGACAACACATCCCACCCTGAGGACAGGCCCTGTCCCAAAGGGCTTTGTGACCCTTTTTGGGGTGTCACCAAAAAACCCCAGGATGTCTTCAGACACAGAAATCACAGAGTGTCAGGGCTGGAAGGGAGCTGCAGAGCTGATCCAGTGCAAGGCCTGTCCCAGCAGGATCCCCCAGGGCAGGGCACACAGGAACACATCCAGGGGGGGTTGGAAAGGCTCCAGAGAAGGAGACTCCAGCACCTCTCTGGGCAGCCTGGGCCAGGGCTCCCTCACCCTCACAGTGATAAAACTTTTTCTTCTGTTTGCATGGAACCTCCAATGCTCCAACCTGCACCCACTGCCCCTTGTCCTACCCCTGGACATCACTGAGCAGAGCCTGGCTCCATCCTCCATGTACACCCAACATTAACCAGCTTGTCCCTCAGGTTCCTCCGAGCTGCAGACCCGGCTCCCTCAGCCTTACACACACTCCAAGAAACATCACCACGGAGAGATGAGGCATTTTTTCCAAGATCTGAGCAACCCTGGTGGTGATACTGCAAGCACAGTCCATGGACCAGTCCTCCCAGTCTGGATTTTATTTCAGACTGGTTCCTAACCTTCTCCGGTCAGAGGGAACACCACTCACGTGCAGCTTGTTCTGTGCTTTTGGCTGCCCTCTGTTTCACTCCTGAACCCAGTTCTTGCAATCCTAGCTCATTCACAAGCAAAGCAATCATTCTGATTGTTTTAAGACAAGTGACTGCAGGAACAATTCAGAAAAGGGAAACTCAGAAACTCCCCCGGGACCCGAAAGTCATTTTGGGTTTCTTGTCCTTACCCCCCCTGCACACACACACAAGTGCAGGGTGGGTAATTCATGTCCAAGTGTCTGCTACTAAACATAAAGCCCACTTGCAGCCACGTGTTTACTAATATTTAATATAAGACCAAAAAACCTGAAAGCCAACTCAGCTGCAGGTTCCCTTCTAACACCCTCCTCCCACCTTGCACTCGACTCCCCTGTTACTTGATTCTACACAAATGATTTTGTGGCTGAAGCATAAAATTTTCAGTACTGGCTGAAATTCAAATACTGCAGGATTTTTCTTTTCAGTATTATTTTTTTGTTCATTACAACTGAGATTCTTTTTCTAGGCAATTCCTACACATAAATGTTGTTATCTCTGGCTGTAACATAAAGCCAGGACTATGGAGTTACCTTCTTCTTTCAACCAGGTTATCACTTTATGTCAAATCAGTGAAGATTTTGTGTGTAAATTTAAAACTTACATGTCACTTAAAAATTGTGATGGAAAAAAAGGGATTTTTTTCTGTGTATTTTTGCAGGGTGGGTAGTTGGGGTTTTTTTTTTGTTATTCTTTGTTTTTAAATCAGAAAATCTCCAATAAGCTACAAAAGGATTAACTGACATAATTACACACTTAAGTTTTAGAAAGCCTGCACACCATGAGAAGAGGCTCAAGAAGGGGACAGTTACCAAACAAAGCCCTGTAAAAAAAGACAACTTTGGTAAAACATCCATGAACACTCAAAACACAGTCTTGCCACACCAAACTGGCCTTTCCCAATGTGCAACCTTTTTAGAACCTCTGTGAATTACCTAGTGATTGGTCTGTGGAGTTTTTACTGAAAAAACCCCAACCAAACAAAAAACAAGTACAAACCCCCAGTTCTTGAAGCAGCACCAGAAGACACAAAAAAGGGAGTACTTTTTGCTTTTAAAGACATAAAAGTTATTTTGGTATTCTAGAGGCTTAGGCTGCAGATTTTAAGAGAGTTGATCCACTAAAAAGGAGAACAACCTTGCTAGACAAGTCACTCAATTTAAGAAATTAATTCCATGTAAATTTTTTGATAGTACCTTGCATGAACTCTCACTTTCAGAAATTAATTGGTTTGGAAACAAAAGCTTCAAAGAGGACTAGAAAGAAAGGGTGGCTGGAAATAGCAATGGAAACATTAATACATCCTTCTGGGAGATGAATCTACTATGAAACTACTTAACTTGAGATAGCTACTGGTTTACTTTAGCATTTTACCAAGATCTAGATGTGGTAATAAGCTGTCCAGAAGTGAAGAGAAAAAAAAAATAATCATCACGGGTCCTACACTGTTTCAGGTTATAAACATCAGTGAAGAAACACAAAAGATAACAAAGGCCCTACAGAGATGAAACACATGGCTGGAGACCACAGTGACTGAAAGCGAAAGAAAATTGATAAATAAAGAACAAGTCTGGGGAAAATCTTGGAAACACAGAGTCAGTGGGAAGGGGAAGATGCTGACAGATGGTGTGCTGGTGTAGGGCAAGTTAAGACTCAAGCAGGGCTAGTGGTTTGTCACTGTAAATGACATAAAAATTAGGAGTACAGAAAAAAATAGTTAAAACAATTTATTTTAAAAGTCCAGAAGTCAGGGATTCCACATGTTCAATCACTTCAAGCTGTCTCCCCAGGCTCCCTTGGATGAGCTGTGGGTAATTCACCTGGGTCAGCCAAGCCCTTGCAGAGGCAGCAGTGCACAAGGTCTGTGACCTCCTGCAGCCCAGGAGCACCCTGAGTCCCAAACCCTGCCTGCAGACCTCCAGCCCTCACAGGAAAAGAGCCTTCCCTCTCTCTGCCTCCAACCCAGGTCACAATGTTTGATAAATGAGAGGTGGGTTTATTCTGAATTAAAATTATTTTGTATGTAATGAACACCACAGACATCTAAAGCATTCTGGGAATTTTTGTTTCTAATATGGATCCCAGAGTACTGGTGACTCACTGGGATGGCACTGGTGCACTGCTGTGTGTCCCAAGTGCTAGAGCAGAAGCATCCTGACTGCCCTGAGACAGGAGGCAGTGATGCACCAGTGCCTCAGCCATTGCTGGAATCCTTTATTCCATCCTCTGCACCTTATTTTAAGACCAAGTAACGGAGTTCAGAAAAGAACAAGAGAAGAAAATGAAACAAACTGGAGGGATTCCTTGAGAAAACACGAGCTGAAGAAAGAGGCTGTAGAGCAATGACAGGGAAAAAAAAAGAGAAAAAGGACATGACAACAGTTGACAGAAATTTGAAGAAAGGAAATACCAAGGAGAAAGCAGTTACTGAATTGGTACAAAAGAATGCAGATTTGTTTATAAGGGTAAAATTAAAAGTGAAAAAAAAAAAAAGGGAGATCTGCTGGATAACACAGCAGGGCTTCTCCCCTTCCAGACTGTTGTTTCCCTGGAATACTCTTGCACAAACTGTCACTGCAACACTTAACTCCTGTGCTACACTAACCAAGGCCCAACAGTCACACTGGCTACAGCCACCCTGCTTCACACCTCCAGTGCCAGCTCCCAGACAAAGCCTGGTGTCACAGGTCAAGCTTGGTGTCACAGGTTACACAGCAAGCTCAGGTATGGTCACACCAACTTCCTTTCCTGTCCCTAATGCACTGAGAAGGAACAAAGACATTTGTAGGACAACCCTCTTGTTTATCCACCACAGAGAAGAAATGTCCTGTTTCTCACAAAATAATTTTCTTCATCAATCTGCTTGAGTATAAAACCTCTGAACAAAGCAAAATAAATAAATAATAAAATAAATCAGGAGTTGAACTGAAGCTTGTGCCAGGTCCTTACCTTTAAGGGAATTCAGCGAGAACATCTCCATCACAGTGGAAAGGGTGGTTTCCTGGGAAAGCAAGAGGGAGCAAAAAGAAAGAGGAAGTTAGAATAAATATTTCCTTTGAGATGTTTCAAGTGCTTCTTGCTTCTGAAAGGAGCTGTCTTTAGCACAAAGCTGCTGCTCCTGAGCAAATTTCACCTTGCTGTTTATATTCTGCTGCTTCCCTGTGAATCGTGCCTGTCCTGTTTGCCATCCTGTCAGAGCTGGCAGCTCTGCACCCAGGGGGAGGAAGGCTTGGAGCTTTTGCCTCAGTGGCAATATTGATTTGGGGATCATTTTTTAAAACCTTTTCAAGTCAGAATGCCAGAGCAGGTAGGCCACAGCCTACCCTTTGAAAGGACAACAAGGTAAGAAAGAAACATGGAATCACAGAGAATTTTACAATGATCTTGAGAGTGTTCTTTGCTGAAGTTTTGTTAAACTTCCTGGTTTCACTCATTAACATACCTCTTATTCAAATAAGAAAAAAAAAAACAACTTTATTTTGGGTCACTGCATCTGTCATGCCAAATCATAACATTTTAGGCCTTCTTGAGAACAGAGTAACCAGGATTTTCTACCAAACCTGATCAGATGTGTGAGGGTCCTCACTCAGGCAAAGCCAACATCAACTACCCATATCAGTGGCTATTCCTGTACACACAATTAATGCCCCACAATTATCATGCTTCCAAATTACTCACTTTTGCTTTCAGTGGAATTAATGACAAGATTACTGTTTACTTCAGCAACAGCACAGGAGGCCTAAAAGACCAGGACATCACACCTTGGCCAGCCAAGTCACCTCCCCAGGGGCACAGGGAATGTCTGCACCTTGTCTTTTTCAGGGACTATATAAACAAAATCACAGTTATTTGGCTTGTTTAAAAATTAAAAACCATGCACCCTGCAGTAACTCCCAAGACTGACAGAGGAAAACCTCCTTTGTCTAACTCACAGCACTGAACAGTTAGAGAACTCCTTTGTGGCTGTCCAGCAAGATTCTTAAGGCTGAAGCATTCAACCATGGAGCAAAGTCAGGGAGGGAATGCAAATGGAGAGGGCAAAGAGTGGACAGAGGGGGATCATCCCTTGACTACCTTAAAGGCAAGAATATCTTTTATAAATCAGATGCATTCAGTATTATTCTGATACAAAAGAGCAAGTCCTTCAACAACATGAAGTCACTGAGACAACCAGGAGCAGGCCACGGAATGTTGCAGGACATTTTTGAAACAAAGTCATGGACGTTTTGACTGCATCTTCGTCCCAAATTTTTCAGCGTGGCAGAAATGGGGAAGCTGTTTGCTTGTGGGTGTGTTCCAGAGAACACAGGGAAGTTTTATCCTCACAAACTGCCAGGCTTTCCTAGAGAGCACAGTTTAGCAGCAAGGAGAACAAAGAGCATCTCAACTACACTGAGATGGGCAGAAGGGCACTTCCAAAAATAAATGCAAGAGAAAGCTGAAGAAAGTGGCATTCTCAGCTCAAGACCAAGAAAAAAAGAACTTCAAACTCTCCATGGTTGAGCTTACAAAATTAACAATCATAAAGCTCCTTGACAGCCAAGACTCTAACAAAGTTGTTATTTATAATTGCACCTGTAGATCCCCAGTTGAGATGGGGAGCCCTACTGGGTGACCAGAACAGTCCCAAGGCTCAAAGAGCTCAGCTCAGACTGGGTGGGAGTAGGGGACAGGGAAGATCATAAAGGAGTAGAGAGATTACACAACCCCAGTGAGGTCTGTGAACAGAATCCAGCTCTTGCTGTCCCAGTGAGAAGGGATCCCTTCTAAATTACAGAGAGAAGTCTGAGTACTTAAAGCCTGAGCATCCAATAGGAACATGGTCAAAATTGAGAGAGAAGAGCCTGGGCAGGTAAGCTGAGGTTTAGGGAACAAGTCATGAAGAGATCATCCCCTGCAGCAGCATCACAGGAGATCTGGTGGATTTTGAACTGGGAACCATCAGCTTTAGCACAGACAGAAGCCTGGGGGAAATCACAGAATGTCTTTGGTTGGAAGAGACGTTCAAGATCATCCAGTCCAAGCTCTGACCAGCTCACACTGCAAGGTCCTCACACCATTTAAATACCTCCAGGGATGGTGACTCCACCACTGTCAGGATTTTCTGACAGACTTTGCTGGGGGCTCTGATGACAGCAGAGAGATGCAGGGCCTCAGGGGATGCTGGATTCATGAAGAAGTGGAAGAGGCTGACACAGGACTCTCACACACAGCAATCTCACCTTTGGAACAAGACCCAACCACACACAGTGCTCAGACTGCAGAGGACCTGATGCCTTGGCAAAATCCTGTAATCCCCAAGGGCAAAAGAGAGACTGAAGTTTGTCAGACTGACTTAATGTCCCTGCTGCAAAGGCAAAGGGTGAATGTGGCACTGGGAACTCTGAGATTAAATCTCCAAGGTTGGGGAACTGGGTCTTTGTTGGGTTTCACTGATCCAGGTGAACAGAGCTCCACACAGGTGTGAGGAGAAACCCAAGAAGAAACTACATCCAGATACAATGAATATCACAGAATTTCTGATTATTGTCCACTGTGATATTGCAGCAGTGTGTGAAGAGGTAGAACCCCATGTTCTCATGAGAACAAAGGGTAAATGAAATTGTGTTGTCTGACACACCATTCATCCTCAAGGATCACCTACACTATAAAGGCAAAGTTTGGCTTTCTGCTATTCAGGCCAAAAAAGTGGTGGATCAGTGCAAGAACCCCTTTTATCCCCAAATCTAGTTCTGCAGATTCTTCAGCATCTCCCGTTGCTGAGCCTTTGAGATGCTGGAAGGAGGGACAGGAAAGCCCTGGGGGTAGGACTGGGTGTCAGATACTCTCGGGCTCCTCAGACCAAACGCTGTGGACTCAAACGGGCAAACCTGAGTGACACTTCCATGGACTGCGGGGGAAAAAATGGTGCCAGTAGTAACAGAGTGAGTTACAGGCAAGGAAGGGAGAGACAAAACCAAGAAAAGGGCTGCGAGCTAGGCAGGAAAACAGCTCTGTAAGAGCAGCGAAGGCTTCCTCACGGCACCGATCGGGAGGGCAGGGCAGAGCCGCGCTCCCCGGGCCGTTCCCCGAAGCGGGGCTCAGCTCCCCCGCCAGCCGGGGCTCTCCCCGCCGCCCACTCGCCCCAGAGCCGAGGGAACCGGCGCCCGGGAACGGGGCTGGACGGCTCCGCGCCCCCGCCGGCTGCGTTCCCCGGCTCTCCCCCGCGGTACCCGGGCAGCAGCGAGCAGCAGCCGGCACCCCCGCCCCGCACACGCCCGATGCTCCATCCGCGGGGCATCCCCGCCCGCCCGCACAGGCCCAGGCCCCCGCTCGGCCCCTACCCGCGGGCCGGGGCTCCCCTCAGGCCGAGGCTCCCGCCCCCCCGGCCGGGCACCGCGCCCGGGCTTGGCCGCCCTCCCCCGTCTCGGTCCCGGGGCTCGGCGCCGCTCGGCCCCGCCGCCCGCCCCCTCCCCATCGCCTCAGCCCCGCGCGGCGCGGCCCCGCCGGTCGCCCCGGTTGCGGCTCGGAGCCATCCTTCCCCCTTCTTCTCTTTCCTCCCGCCGCCCTTCCTCAGGCCGCCGCCCTTCCCGGGCCACGACCGCAGGTCCCGAACCGCTGTCCCACCCCGCGCGACCCGACCCTCCCCCCCGGCGGAGCGGCGCCGGTCCCGCACCCCGACACCGACCTCCTCACAACCAACTCTCTGGCGCCGGTCCCCCGCCGCTCGGACTACAACTCCCAAGAGCCCCCGCGATCCACTTCCGGGGCACCAGCGGCTGCCAGGGCCGTCCCTTCCGCCCCCTCGCCCGGATCTGAACACCCCCCCCCTCTCCCCCTCCCCCTCCGCCAGGCAGGGCAGCGCGGGGTGGTGTCTGTTTCCATGGCAACGGTGCTGCGGCCGCTGCTGCCCGGGCCGCTCCTGGGCCTGGCTCTGGGCCGGACCCCGCTGGGTGGCTCCGAGCTGGAGACTGAGGGGACACTGAGGGGACACTGAGGGGAGCAGGGCCGCGCCGCCTCGTCCTGCCTAGGGAGGGAGCGGCGCTGCCGCTTGAGGCCGCGGGGCCCAACGCTTGGATCTGCCGGGGACAGGGCGGGGATGCCCCGGGCCGCGATTCCCGGTGCTGTTCCTGCGGGGCTGTGCATGGACACGATTAAGAATCTGAATATGATTGAGAGCCTGGAGCAGCTCTGCTCTGGAGCCAGGCTGAGAGAGTTGGGGGTGTTGAGGCTGGAGAAGAGAAGGCTGCAATGGGGAGAGCTTAGAGCACCTTCCAGTGCCTGAAGGGGCTCCAGGAAAGCTGGGGAGGGACTTGGGACAAGGGCCTGGAGGGCTGGGAGCCTGGAGGGGGAAGGGTTTCCAGCTGGGAGAGGGGAGATGGAGAGGAGAGCTTGGGCAGGGAGGGAGAAATTCTTTGGTTGGACTTGGGGAGGGTGCTGAGCCCCTGGTTGCCCAGGTTGCCCAAGGAAGCTGTGGCTGCCCCATCCCTGGCAGTGTTGAAGGTTGGATGGGGCTTGGAGCCCCCTGGGCTGGGGGAGGGGTCCCTGACCATGGCAGGGGGGGCAGTGGGGGGGATTTCAGGTCCCTTCCAACCCAAACCAGTTTGTGATTTTGCACTGCACTGGGATTTTTGCAGGGGCAGGCAGGACGGATGGGCTCAGAAGAGGTGAAGCTGCCCGGGCTGAAGCTCCTCCTCGGTGTGGGTGAGGCAGCAGGAAACCAGGGAGCTCTTCCCGGGAAGCTGCCAGCCAGCCCAGAACCTCTGCACGCTGGCTGAGGTTGCCACGTCCATCATTAATGTCTCATCTTTCAGCAGCCACCAGCCTTAACCATGTTAATTATTTAACCAACTTGCTGTATGTATCTATAGGTAGATATTTAGCTCCTGATCTTAAATATTCACTTACGGGTGAGGAATTCAATCTGCTGAAGATGCACGGTGCAGGTGGTTGTGCCTACTTGTGGAGTAGGCTGGGAGTGGAGTGGGATGGTTCCTCCTCTGCTGCAGGGTGAAGCTCCTTGCTGTTTCCTCCTGGAGTAATCCTAGTGTAAACAAAGAGAAGCAGATAAACTTAAATTATGGGAAAACTTTGTGTCTGAAGTTCTGTGTGGTAATTTAACACTAAACATGGGTTTGATACAAGTTTTAGCAATTACCACCCAACAGCTTATTTGCATGAGCTCTTCATTTGCTTTTCTCTGGCCTTTTCTAATTTTGTTTTTGTATCACCCACTTATTTATAAAACAAACCTTTCAGAGCACTAATCCCAAAAAAAGATTTTCTTTGGAGAGGCTGAAGTAATGTATTTTACTACTTCAAAGCATTTTTTTTTAATTTGGTGGACATGGCAGTGTTGGTTTTAAGGTTGGGCTTGATGATCTTAAAGGGCATTTCCAACCCAAATGTTTCTGTGTTTCTAAGTGTTGAGATGCCCGGGATGCTTCAAGTTTCCTGAATTTCTTTTTTTTCTTACTGTGGTCTGCAGCTCACAGTGATATTTGTGTCAGCTGTTCAAGGCACATGAACCAAAACATGATGTTAAGGAAGTCACCTAAGGGTAAGAGTGTGTAAAATTGGAATTTCCCTGAAGTTTATCTAGCAGGACTAAAGGTCTTAGTAAGACAGACTGAAGAACACATGTGGGATGGGAGAAGTGGCACAGAATGTAGAAAATTTTCATTTTCTTGCTTAGGGGTCTCCATATACAGTACCTTCAGAAGGTGGAGCATGAAGTCCAGTTTTTTCTGTAGAGTCCAGAGACTGGAAGGTTAATGGGTAATCATCACCCCCCTGTGGTGTAGATAGATAAGAACAAAGACAAGAAAAGAGAGCATTAAGCTAGGAGGAGGAACTTCTGCCATTAGTACCAGTTTAGTAGCTCAAAAGGCTGCACAATCACTCCAAAGTCACCTGGTAGGGAACAAGGAAAGCAATTCACTTCTGAAGGCTTAAAATGGAAAACTGCTGTAATACAATGACTTTATAGGGATTATGTCAAACCATCTCAAGCCTGATCATGTAATTATAGTGCTCCACTTGCTTCCCACTCATTACAAAATTTTATTAGTGTTACTTCGTCGTCTCCTTCCCAGGTAACCTAAGAGATGCTGCAAAGGCTGCTTTTAGACAAGATGGAAACATCTCTCCTTGTAGCTGTGAAATTAAAACAAACCCACAGGCAGGTGATATTTCTTTTTTATTTTGTTCCCAAGCTTGCTTTTTCCACTAATCTATTTCTGTTCCAAAAAATACCACGTCCAGCAGAACTACCTGAAAAGTTTGCTGTCTGTTGCCCTCCAGTTCCCCAAACTGGTGTACAGCCACTGCAGCTCCTCTCTGTATCCCTGCTCCATCCAAACCTGGCAGAGATCCTTCATCTAGACACCTAAAAATCCAAGGATTTTCACCAGACACACCCCCTCTGCTGTCCCTCCTGCATTAACCTCTCTTGCCCACCTCCCTCCACTGTCAGCTAAACAACAGACACCAAGATGTGTGAAAAGCCACAAAAAATCACTGTGTGACCACTGTGTCCAGACTGCCCCAGCCCATGCCACCACCACACGTGGGAAGCTGTTATTCCTCGTTTCTACAGGAGAATTCCATGGCTCTGCATTTTTAAAATGCCTCAGTTGAGTTTACTTGAAACTAGTTAGCTAGCTTGAAAGTTATCAGAGAAGCTGCCAAAGGGTGGGCACCATCCGAGGGATGGTATTGCTGCAGGGAAAAAAATGGCAACAGAGACTTACCAGGTTGATAGGTCTCTCTCCCAAATGAAGTTCTTAACAAAGAATGAACATTACTGTGCTTAAAAAAACCCAAGCCACACACTAAAAAATAAAATTCTGGTTTTTGAGACTGAAAACTTCAGTTTTTTCATAACTCTTCAGTTTTCAGTGAGGGCAAGCAATGAAGTCTTCTTGTAATTCTGGTACAACCTTTTTCATTTGATTTTCATTTACTGTCATTTATTAAGACCAGACATTGTAACTCTCATGCAGTAAATTAAATGAGCAGCTGATACTCTTTCTAGACCTTTCAAGATCTAACACTTCTACAATCATGTTAACCCTCCTTGCTCACAGGGTTCTGCATGTGGTCATACCTGGCTTTGTTTTTCTCATTGCAATCCTAAATCCAAAGGACCTAATTCTATGTTAATGTCATTTATAGAAGCTTCTGTGCAGAAGAGCTCAGACTGATTGCTGCTCTGACAGCTTCTGGAGGACACTGAAAAATACATCCACAAAGAAGGAAGTGTTTCCATCTTAGTTCCAGTTTTCTGAGGCTTTTTCTCTATTTAAAGATTAGCTCTATTTTTTTTAAAAAACTGTGAGGACTAACTTGAGAAATTGTTGTGAGTATTTGCTTGGAAGGTCAGTTGTCATTAATGCAACTGTTAAGCCTATTGTTACCAGAAAGTCAGGAATCTTCTTTTTCCTCCTTCCTGAGGCTACCAACAGCTGCTGCACTGATGCAAAATCCTGCAGACAAAGTGAAAGTCAAATAGAAAGTAATTTAATTTAGCTTGCAGAAAATTAATTGTTGAGCAAGCGAGCACAACTACCCAGGGAAGAGGCAGGGAGGCAAGTACAGCAGTCTGGCTGAACAGCAGGCCTGAAGAGCTCGTTTGGATCAGACCACATTATTTCAGAGTTGGAAAAAAAGTCTCCTGAAGCCAATGAACATAGGCTAACAAGCAATACAGAAGAAAAATTCCACTTCTGAGATGGAAATTGATGGGCAAATCATTAAAGCTGCTGAAAACAACAACAACAAAAGTATTATAATGACATTAGAAGTAGAAAGCCAGTTTAAAAAAAATAAATCACAAACCCAAAAGATTAAAATCTGGCCTGGTACATTAGTTGTAATCAATGGAAGAGTAAGAAAGATCATTTCTTAATCCCCTCTGCTGTGAAGGAGGATGTTAAAATTTCCTGCTGTACCTTTTAAAGCTGTTGGTAATCTGGGTAACATATTAAACATCAAAAAGTAGATACTAGAGGAAACTGATAAATTGCTTTTTAAATTAAGTCCAAGAATTGTGAAAGAAAATTTTGCAGTCAAGTTTAAAAAAATATACAAAAAGTGCCTCTAATAAAAGTTGTTAGACTGGATTGACAGCAGATGATACATCATGTCTTTTTGTGGGTATTGTTTGTTTGTTTGTTTGTTGTTTTTTTTTTTTTAATAGGAAACTCTGCTTTCATTTCTAATATCTCTTTATGGCTCTCATTATGAGACATGACAGGATTTAATTCGGGGATGGTAAAAAAGTTCCATGGGCTGAATTCTGTACTCATCAGGAAAAAATCATATGGATCTCCCCCCAGCCCCCCATTTAAATAGTTATAAAACACCCAGTGATAACTGGCTATATAAAGAAACTTTATCATCTGTTCCCTATTAGACATCAGAAAGAAAAAACTTAATGCCTTGGAAGTGGACAGGCTCATTAGGGATCCTGGAAAGAAACACCTCTTAATCTTCTTAAATGCTTTTTTTCTTCTTTTCCCATTTTTTGGCTTGTGTCAGCCACTTTTTGTGGATTTTGTTTTAAAGGATACAGTTTTATTCTGAATTACATTGAACTGTAAATACAACCAACAATGACCTGACCACTTCAGCTGCAGTTGTACTGTACTGTAAACCTTTGGGAAAAGGTTTTGTGAGGGCAAATCAAACAGTTGTGAACATAAAATTCTTAAGTGTTGCTTTTTTGGGGGGGTTGGCTTTTGCAAAAGTATTTCATGAGCTGCTACATCAATAAATCAAGATGGCAGAAACCCCTAATGAAACACCAAAGGCTATGCAACCCTTTTCAATAAAACTTCAAGTATTACTGACCCTTCCTTAACTAATACAAACCATCCCACCTTCTGAGGAGTATGTGTGGAAATTTCTTCAGTCCTAAAGCTTCTTATGGTGTCTCTGTGCTTCAGGAGCTCTCTGCAACTTGTGTATTTTTCAGGTGTTGTTTTGTACAGAAGATTCCTCTCCCTGTACTCTCATCCTAACCCTGATGAATTGGCATTGTTGTTGCTATTCTAAAGGAAACTACGGAAGGATAATTCAGAAAGATGTTTGCTACAGGAAACTGAGAAACAACCACAACAGACCCATGAAACATCAACTTTAGTCACGGCTGCTGTCCTGGTTTCTCATGCAGCCTCTGCCAAAAGAGGCTTTCCCTGGCTCCACCCAAGATCCAGGGATGCAAAGCCTTTCAGTCTTAAGAGGGTTTTTTGTTTGGTTTTTTGTTTTGTTTTTGGGTTTTTTTTTCTTAAGAGTTTTTTGCATTACCTATGTTGAGAATCCTGCTCTAGAGATGGTTTCTGAGGTTCCTCCCTATGGCGGCTGTGGGTGAGCTGCTCAGCACCTCCTTCCCTCATGCCCAGACAAGACAGCAAGCCCTCAGGGACCTGCCTGCTCGCTGACTTGTCATTACTTCAGCCGATTAATCACTGGCTGGGATGTTCTACATCTGAATCAGGATATAAAACGGATGGGGGGTGAAGGACGGGCTCCGCACCGGATCCCTGGTACGGGATGTGTTGTGTATTTGGTGCAGGCGGGCGGAGGGGATGGGTGCTGGCGGCACAGCGCGGGGCCGGGTTCGGGTCCGACTCCTCAGCCTCCGGGGGACGCGACCGCTGAGGCGAGAGAACAAGATGGCGGTCAGCCCTCCCGCGGCCTCACCTCCGCGGCTTTATATAGACTCGGGGGAGGGCTGACGGCTGCGATTGGCTCTCCCGCCCGCCTTTCTCACCGCCCCGCCCACCCCAGCATGTGCGGGCTCTACGATTGGCTGCTCAGCGGGGGCGTGCGTCAGGCAGCCAATCAGCGGCCGGCAGGGGGTATTGTGGCTCCGCTGTGCGCCTGTGCAGTGCTGAGGTGTGGATACTGCTTGGGAGCGTCCTTTCTGCTCCTCTGGCTCCAACCTCCTCTCAGGGGGCTGCAGAGAACCAGGAGGTCTCCCCTCAGCCCCCTGTACCTCCCGAGCAATCACCCTACCCCCGAAACAGAAAAGGAATTAACCGAGTTGGTGCTGATGTGGAGGACAAACAGTAAGGGCTTTACCTGAAAGGTAAAGGCTTTTCAGAAGCTCAGTGTCTGCCCTGAAAGTGTTTTTTTGTGTTGTTCCGAACCAATTTAAAGTGCTGTCGCAACAGAAATGTTTCAGAAGGGCACTGGGAAGCTGTACAGGTCGGCTTCGATGTGGTAGGGTTGCTGGTTTTAGTGGTGCTATAAACACAGAGGATTTTCCAAAGGATCAGTAGTGCTCTCTGAGTGCAGTCAGCAGGCGGGGAGCTGCCTATGGTGCACAGGGACATCTCCACTGCTGCTGTTCCAGCTTTGTATCTGAAATTGTTGTTGCATGGTTAATGGAAGAGTGGAATTTGTTAAAAGCAGGCAGGGAAGAGGTAGCTGCTGGCGATAGGAATCGCCCTGCTCTCTCCCCCGGCTCAGGAGCCTTTGTTCAGCACAGCCCCATGTCTGTCCCTGAGGTCACAGCGTGAAGCTGCCGGCTCTGGAGCAAACCGAGTTTTGTTCTGTCACTGCCTCTTGAAGCTGGTGGCTGTGATGTTGAGGTATTTGCCCAGAGGAGCTGCTGGTGGAACCTCGCTTGGCTGCTGCTAGCTCTTGGGAAGATGTACTCACTTTTCAGGAAAGCCCCAAACTAAGAGAGGCACTGTCTGGTAATTGTGATTAACACAGACTGTAAAGCCAGGTGGTGTTTTATTCACCAGCTGTATCTGCTGACCGGTTCAGCATATGGATCGTGAGCCTCTCAATAAGATTCATCCCTTGTAGGATTTTGTTTGAGAAGTATCTGAGGTTTGGTGTTTTCTAAAGAAAGGAGAGAGCAGTTGGCTTTAGACACCTGTTAAGAGTTGGTTGTGTTACAGAGATAATGGGTTCATCTTTCCCTACCTCTTGCAGTAAGATGAGCTGTTCAATGGACACTGAGAGTTGGAATGACTTCTTGGGGGGAAGGAAGGAGAATAAAGGAAGGTGCCTTGGTGCTAAAATTATGCCATTGCCTACTGTAGCACGAGTAAGAAACATTTTGTACATGAAGTGTCCTCGTTCAGTTTGAGACCCTGAAGATTATTCAGATGAGATCTGATGAAATAGTGCTGAGTGCTTCTTCCAGCAAACCATTGCATTCCTTCTCCCGTGGCCCTCCATTTCCAGCAAACTGGAAATGACCTGACTCTGCCACCCTTGGCTTCCAGAGAGCAGCAATGAAAAATATTAAGATGTGGCAGCTCCTTGGAGTGTAATTCATATAGACATAGAGGACCCCCCAAAAACTGCGATGGAATTGTTGGAACCTCTGTATCTGCCAGGAGGCCGAGTGGGAGCAGAATAGAGGGCATGAGCCAGTATTTTAAGTCTTTGTACAGATGTTTTTGGTTTTCCATCAATTTATTTAAAAAAAAATGATCTTGTAACTGATTACTTGGCAGTCAAAATGGATGCAAAAATCCTTGTGCATGAATCCAAGATAGTAACTTCATAAAATGATGTCTTTGCCAGCATAGATAGCACTGCTCCTCTTTATCTGCCTCTGGCTTGTCAAGAAGATCCTGTACAGTGGTAGAATCACAGAATAATTTGTTTGGAAAAGACCTTTAAAAAAACAACTGTTCCTCCATGGTCCTTGTCCCTCAGCACCACATCCCCAGGCTCTGAAACCCCTCCAGGGATGATGGGGACTCCAGCCCTGCCCTGGGCAGCCTGGGCCAGGTCCTGACAACCTTTTAATACAGAAATGTTTCTTAATAGCCAGTCTTTCATTACACCCTTAGAAATCTGAAGTATTTAAAGTCAGGTTTTATGTTTATTCAGTTTTCTTCCTATTGATTTGTTGTGTAATTTCCCTTGCGTGTAGCTTGTCCTGGATTTTTAGGGGAACTGGAATGTTTCAGAAGGGTATTGCTCCTTTATGGGTTTTTGTGGCAAGGACATGTTAGGATGAAGTTTTGTTTTAGAATATTTTTCCCCCTTTTTTTTTTTTTTAATTCTAGTCTTGCAAAACAGGAAATAATATTCTGAGAGATTCTGATGTTGGTTTATTTCTCTGGGAAATACTGGGATTGTGCAAGTGCTCTCCTTGCAGTGTGTGTTACCATCACAGGAGTTTCTGTATTTCTGGGACAGGTGCAGGGGTCTGGAGGCTTTACAGCTTTGTGAGTGTTCTGTGTTTTACATGAACTTTTAAACAGAGATTGATCTCTCATACTCACATCTATAAAACCGTGTACCTAAAATAATAGCGTTATTTTGCAGAAAAATAATGGCATTATTATATTTGCAGAAATAATGAAATGCTGACGTTTGGTGTGGGCTTGAAAAATCAGTGAATAAGAAGCACATGATTTTCCTGGGTTATTTTTGATCTTTGGCTTCACCTTGAAATGTGCTTTACATCTCCAAATTGCAAAGGTTCTCAAGCTGAGGTCACAGTCGATTTTTTTTTTTTTCTTAGAGGAGTTTTTTTGCATTACCTTTGCTTTTTGGGGTTTTAGGGTTTTTTTGGTTTTTTTTTTTTTGTTTTTGTGTTTTTCTTTGGTTTATTTTTTTTGGTGGGTTTTTTGGTTTGTGGTTTTTTTGTTTTTATGGATTTTTTTGTGTTTTGTTTGTGGTGGGTTTTTTGTTTTTGTTATTTGTTTCTTGTTTGTTGTTTTTGTTGGTTTTGTTTGTTTTGTTTTGTTTTTTGTTGTTTTTTGTTGTTTTTTGTTGTTTTTGGTTTTGTTTTTGGTTTTGTTTTTGGTTTTGTTTTTGGTTTTGTTTTTTGGGTTTTTTTGTTTTGTTTTTTGTTTTGTTTCCTGTTTTTTGTTTTGTTTTTGTTTCCTGTTTTTTGGTTTTTTTATTTCCTGTTTTTTGTTTTGTTTTTTGTTTCCTGGTTTTTTGTTTTGTTTTTTGTTTCCTGGTTTTTTGTTTTGTTTTTTGTTTCCTGTTTTTTTTGTTTGTTTGTTTTTTGTTTCCTGTTTTTTGTTTTGTTTTTTGTTTCCTGTTTTTTGTTTCCTGTTTTTTGTTTCTTTTGTTTGTTTTGGGGGTTTTTTTGTAGATTTTTTGCTTGTTTTTTGTTTGTTTGGGTTTTTTGTGTTGTTTTTGTTTTTGTGGGGGGGTTTTGTGTGATTTTTGTTTGGTTGGTTGGTTGGTTTTGTTTGTTTGGATTTTTTTTTGCCCTGGGAGCTGTGCACAGAGCATCTTTTCCATGTTCCTCATGCCTCCGTGTACTCTCCCACGGGTAGTCACAAATCTGCTCTCTTGGGTCATAGAATCACAGAATGGGCTGGGTTGGAAGGGACCTCGGAGATCATGAAGTCCAACCCTTGCTCCACTCCCCTGTGAAATATTGTGCAAATCCTTCAGTGTGGTCTGGCTGAGGGGAATCTGACTGGAGCTGTTGTGTGGTTTGTTTCCCAGTGGAATTCCGAGCTGGGATTCAGCACCTGTGGAAGGGATCCACGCAGCATGGGCTGTGCAGGGGAGCACTTCAAACTTCTGAAAGTTCAAGCTTGAAAATCACTTGCAGATTCTTGCTTTTTATTTTATTTTCTCTCTACTTCTCAATTCTTTATGTAATTGTATTTCCTTTATTAAACATAAAGATTTCTTCTCGTTGCATACCTACTCTTCACTGACGGAAAAAGTTTTTTCTAAGGCTAGTTCTGATATTCTGACAGGTTCTTTCAGTTCTTATAAATGCTAACACTTCAAATCAGTCTCCAGCAAGTGGGTACTTCCAGGCAGCACTGCCCATGGCCAAAGCAAGTGCTGCCTGTCAGTCAGAGCATTGCTGTGGGTGAGATCCACCAGCGGTGGCTCTGGCAAACACGACTGCCCCGTGTTCAGGTCAGAAATGGCACTTACCTGGTATGGCAGGTTGCTTAAACTCAATATCTGCATGGCTTATTTCAGTACCTGTGTGTTTGTTGCCCTTTCTCTAGGGAAAGAAAGGAAAAAAGCTTGGATTGATGTAGTGCTGTAGTCTGGCAGCACCCATCAAGGCTGTGGGGAGCTCTGGGTGCTTGTTGGGGACAGTTGCAGAGGGACAGTAGTGTTAGCATTAAGACAAACACATAACCACTCGGGAAAGGTTCTATGTGGGGCTTTATTTGAGGCCCCAGGAACCAGGGGTACGCACCCAAATCTGATTCCCAAAAACCATACAGTGCGGCCGTAATTTATCCCTGAAAATTTCACAGTCTAATTACATATTCAACAGGTTACAACATTTCTTAATACATATTCACGTGTAGATTACTGCATCGATGGATTACGGCATCAGTCCCTTTGCGCTTGCGTGGTTCCCTCTGGTGGTCGTTAGGTGGTCGTCAGGATGAAGTAAATAGTCTTCCTCTGATGAAGTAAATAGTCTTCCTTACTGTGCCCTTTTCACCTCTTTCTCTTGGATAATGTCCATCTGGTGTCGGGCTACTTCCAAGGTGATTAACGTGAATTTTACTGCCAACTTTCTCTTATCTCTACTGAACTCACTCTGGTATGCACAGTCCCATCCTTATCTTGCTACCTAACGAGGTACCAATAAATCTTGAATACATGGTTTTCTATACCATTCTTTACAAAACTTTTACATGTTTCCACACTTCTATTTCTACCTCTAATTCTAAAATAATCAATCCTAAAATAATCAGATTTGGAATATATTTCTTTTACTTTCTTTCTATCCCAACAGTAGCAGTGGAATAGGAATGTAACTGATTAGCCATAGGAGTGATCCCACAGGTTATCTTAAACTTTATCAGAATGTTTGGTATCTGATCTGATCTGTTTGACTTTGCCCAGGGTAATTTGGGATTGGTAATTTGCGACTGATACAATCAGACTCCTTTTCACATTGCAGGTGTTTTCTTCATTTCCTGTGCAGCTAGATTCTGAAAAGCAGAAACGTGGTTTAAAAACTTCAATTGCATCATTCTGGTTTGGTTTGGGCATTCTGGGGACTTGCCTGGATCTGTGAGATTCATTCAGGCACATCTGACTTGTTCTGTGTACTGCATTTGTTGCAGTCAACTCTTCTAGCACAACTGGGAAGGATTAACCCATGCCTTAAATATGGGAGGAGAAACTGCAAATAAAGGTAGGATGCCATGCTCTTCAAGAAGAAAAAAGAAAAAAAAGGCTGCAAGCCAAGCGTGCAACCTGGTATGAGTTAAGCACTTGCCTCCCTTGTGTTTCCTCTGTTAAAGTGTGGTTAGCTGATGTCTAAAAAGTGAGACACTTTACCCAGCTCTAAATAATCAAGAATTTTTTGGGCATAGACTACTTCAATTGATCATTGCAGGTCTTTCTGCTTATATACTCATTCATTTATGATTTCTTAGGCTAAAATAGCTTTTCTGAGGAAGCCTTCAGTTTGCCTTTCATCATTGACTGGCTTTGTGACGTGGTGATCTTCTCTCAGATGGATAAGCTCCAGGACACAAACACCTTCCATTAGCCTGCTCCATTATCATCTATAATTTTATTTAATCAGAGCAGAGTTGGAAGGGGCTTTGGTGGTGCTCCAATTCCAAATGGACTTGTAGCCTGAAAACTTTCCTACTATTTAATTTATTTTTAGGCATCTTTAGATTGGAATTATTCTAAACATTTTCTTACTGGCTGCTTTTGAACAGTGCTTCTTTTTATCTAGTAAAGTAGGCCTGTAATTCATAATTTCTGGAGGCTGCATTGCCACCTTTGAAGACCAAGACAGAATAGATTTGATGCTTCAGTGTTTTCAAGCATTTGAAACAACCTGCTCTTTCTGTAGTATGAAGGAAAGAATTAAATCCTGATCTTTGGAAGAAGATGGCAATATTTAAAAAATGAATTAAATAAAAGGTCTGCAATAAACCAGATTTTGGGCTGGAAGGTAAAAACTGTACTTTGAAGATACAACATTAGGACTGATAAGGTCTGTGCATCAGTGGAAGCTGGTCTGTTTTTAGGAGTCCCTGCCAGCTAAACTTCCTGTGAAAACTGAATTCCAAAGTGTTTGGGCAGTCAGACTGTGGCTTGGTTTCCCTGGCAGAAGCTTGTCAGTCAGCAGGATCTCATTATTGCTCTGCTAGCTGGACTCTGAAGTTGCTGGGAAGCTGCAGTGCTAGCTTGGGGCTCCTTCTGAGTTTCCTCTTTCTGCTCACCTTTCTTCCCAGTTGTTTCTAGAACCTCCAATTTAAAGAAAATATCAAAGTTTTTATTTGAGAGATCGGATTTTTTTTTCTAGTCAGTGCTCTGTTATGTTTGACATACTGCTCAAAGTCATTCTTTGATATGTTTCTTTATTAAAATTAGAGTCATTAAATTGTAGCCACATCTGATCCTATGCAGATAGAGCAGACACTCCATGATGATCAGAAGGAACCTCTGAATGTTTCCCTGAAGTGGTTTTAGCCCTTACTGTTACCTGGCCTTTGTTCTTTAGCTATCACACTGCTGATGTAAAGTGGGTCATGCACTTCCTGAAGAGAGCAAAAAACCCACACCATGGGGATGGCAATAGAGGTTTGAGTTGAGCCACATCAGACTGTGAGGTGAGTGGTCTTGAATTAAGAACAGAAAGTTAAATTTACATGATTTTTTAAAAAATCCTTATTCCTTTGCCAGGCAGGTTCCTGCTTGCACAGAAAGATTTTTGAGGTTACTGCAAGGTATTGGTGATAGCAAAAGTGTGCACCAGAGCTTCCACACACTTCCACGTGTGAGGTGGTATTTGTATTAGCTATTGTTTCCAAGTCCAACATGACTGAAGTAGCATAGTGCAGCTGTATTTTGCTTATAGGATGAGGATTATTTAAATGTGCACTTCTTTTCATCTCCATAAATTCAGATCGAATGCTAAATGTATTTAGGCTTTGCAAGCTTCAAAATCTTTCTTAGACTATTTGTTTAGAAATACCAAAATGCTGAGGAAGCCTGAGTGTAAATAAATAATGTATTACCTTTAATATCTGGTTTCTGTGTGGCACTGGTGTGATGGTCTTCTGCTACAGCAGCAGATATTAAAGCACTTGCAGACAAAAAGATTTGAGGAGTGTCATAAATCCAGATCAGTCCTGGCACAAATCCAGCAGCACAGGCTGGGACTCTCTTCCTTTGGGCAGTTCTCTTTGGGATCTCTGCCTCTGAATTTATAGAGAGGGGAAGCAATTTCTGTGCTCATCTAGAAAGATCTGGGCCCCTGCATTGGTTTGTGATAGTTAAAATAATCATAGAAGTCAAAGAAAGCTAAGGGTTGGAAGGGACCTTGAAAGATCATCCAATCCAACCCCCCTGCCAGAGCAGGGTCACCTACAGCAGGGCAGCCAGAACACATCCAGGGGGGTCTGGAAAGGCTCCAGAGAAGGAGACTCCAGCACCTCTCTGGGCAGCCTGGGCCAGGGCTCCCTCACCCTCACAGTGAAAAAGCTTTTCCTTATATTTATGTGGAACGTCCTGTGCTCCAGCTTGCCTCCATTTCCCCTTGTCCTTTCATTGGACATCACTGAGGAGCCTGGCTCTGTCCTCCTCTTCACAGCCCTCCTCTTCACAGCCCTCCTCTTCACAGCTCTCTTTACTGTCCCCCTCTTTACTGTCCCCCTCTTTACTGTCCCCCTCTTTACTCTCCTCCTCTGGCTCTGTTCTCTCTCTGTACACATTTATAAATGTTCATGAGGTCACCCCTCAGTCTCCTCTAAGCTGAAGAGTCCCAGCTCCTCACCAGGAGATGTTCCACTCCATCATCTTTGTGGCTCTGCGCTGGACTCTCTCCAGCAGTTTCCTGCCCTTCTGGAACTGAGAGGCCCACAACTGGACACAATATTCCAGGTGTGGCCTCACCAGGGCAGTAGAGGAGAGGAGATCCTCTTGACCTACTGACCACCCCCTCCTAATGCCCCCCAGGTGCCATTGGCTTTTTTGGCCACCAGAACACATGGTTGGCTCATGGTCATCCTTCCACCCACCAGCACCCCCGGGTCCCTTTCGCCTGTGCTGCTCTCCAACAGCTCAGTGCCCACCCTGTACTGATACCTGGGGTTGTTCTTTCTCAGATACAAGACTCTACATTTGCCCTCGTTGTAATTCATTCAGTTTCTCCCCACCCAACTCTCCAGTCTGTCCAGGTCCCCCTGAATGGAGTCTTGTATCTCTTTGATCATTTCTTTTGTATGTATTGTATGGATGGATGAACCATGCTGTCTTGGGGATACAAAGTGTAAATTAAAGATAGGTACTGATAATTTTGGGGGGGGAAGAGCCACTTGGCCTATATCTGCCACAAATTCTTAATCATTTGTTAATAGTGAAGCTGTTCTTGACTTTTTGTGGTGTTAGTGTTGGAACTAAGCAGGAGCACACCTCCTTACCATTTTGCTTCCCAGGAACCAGGGTGCCAGAGGGCAGTGGGCAGAGCAGCCAGGAGCTGCAGGCTCACATCTCCCTTTTGGAATATCAAAGCAGGCAGCAGCCAGAGAGCTAAAGGCAACTTTGTGATGCCAAGGGAACCTCAGCCTGCAGGTTCATGCCTTGGGAGGCACTCAGGAAGCTACTTGCAGGCTGTTTGTACGGCAAAATGTAAAAATAAGGGTGAGGGGAAAAGCTTTTGGGTGAGCTCTACAACAGCTAAAGGTGGTGTTGCCTCCATCTTTTGAGGGCTGTGAGTTCTGTCTGCTTCCCAGAGGTGACAGTCAGAGCTTGCTGAGAGAGGGAGGAGGCTTCAGTGCATAATTTAGTCTGGGCAGAGCAGCTCATGAATGGGATGGGGCTCCCCAGTGGTGGAAGGAACAAGTGGCTTACAGGTGTTGGTTTGCAAACTAGCATAGTGCCAGGGTACAGTCAGAGGTGCTCACAGGTACCACGGGTGTTCCCAAGCCTTGGGGCCTGCTGAACAGTATCATCTACAGCAAATGGATCTTTACATCTCAGAATACCCTGTCTGCAATTTTTACACTGCCATGACCTCTTAATGTTTTACTTCAGTAACTGAGCAGCATTATGGAATAAAATAGATAGGCTGAATACTCATTTCTTAACTAGAATGATAATTACTTCTCTGTGAATAGATGTCCTGGGAAAAAGGAAAAAAACCTTCCACCTGAAATGCACTTTGGCATCTGCCCTTTGAAAAGTGACTCTGTGCATTGCAAAAGTTTCTGGAAACATGAGAATTGTTCCAGGCTGCTTCTAGTGTTCTGATTTGAAATTATTTTAATCTGCTTGGCTCTCAGTATAAAATGCAAAGCTCATTTCCTTAGTTTTTTAAAAAGGCAGAATGAGGGGTTTTTACTTGGTTTGAGCATTTTCCTTCTTCCTGCCCTTTGTCTGGAAGGTAAACTTTTCATTCTTGTCCTTATTGCATAGATGTCTGTTTCTCTGGATAAAGCCACTTTCCTTTTGCATCTTCTTTAATAAATCAAATATGTTGGATGACTTTTGGGATAAATTGAAACCTTATTATTCCACTGGAGTGTAATATGTCTATGACAATTAAAGGGCAGTGCTTCTCAGCTTCACTCCTGGTACATTTTTTGTAGGTGCTCCTGCAAGACCTTGGGTGAGTAAAGTCTTAATTTATTGGCATTGGATTGCCAGGGAGGGAGACAGTCATAGCTGATCTGAGTGGAGGCTTAGACTAGGTGGCCTCCAGGTTTACCTGCCTACGTAAACTGCTCTTTGATTGGGTCCTAATGTGGAAAATAATGATTCCTGAGGGTCTGAGACTTTGATACCATTAGTTTCTAACAGAGCACAGCAAGATGCAGAACTTCTCAGAGGCTTTGAATATTTCCTTAATAACTGGAATTTGTCTTAGCTGTATTTCTGTATTTCTTTAAACAAATTAGCTTGTGATTATATTTTAATTCACTGTAAGGCAGTTGCTTTTCTCAAGCAATTATGATGTTTATACAGACATGAGTGCAAATGCATGGAACAAGCCAACTGTTCTGCACAATATTTTCTTCCCTTCACAAGTTGGTGTGCAATTATACCACAGGTGCTATAAAGAATAGACTACACCATGGATAAAATGAAATTTCTCTGTAAGAAATGCTAACTTGCCAGCTATTTTCTGCTGATCTCTTACCACACAGACATTTTGCTGCTGTGGAGCCCTGGTAAGATTGTCAGGAGAGGCAGGCTGGTGTGCAGAATGTTGGTGAGGATTAAGAGGGAATGTGTGATTGTGGCTGCAGGATGGCCAGCTTTCCTCACCCACTATAAAAATCGAAATGAAAAATGTGAAGGGAGAATAATGGCAATCATCATCTTTTGGTCAGTTTTTATTAATTACTGCCATCTTATTCTTAATCACCTATGTTCTCTGAGTAGTCTATTCCAGAAGAGCAGTCACCACAGTCTGCTGGTCTGTGGCCACTGATACTGAGCAAGTAAGGTCCTGCAGGTGCTGTCATGCCTTGATTTCCTTTTTGCTGAGGTTGGTTACACCTCCCTGGGGCTGTGAGCAGAGCTGGACAGCCTTGAAAGCAGCATGTTAGCTGTGAGCTGTGGTTGTGGATAGTTTCCTAGGGAAAAAAAAACAAACCAAAAAAAAAACCAGCATTGATGTTGGCCTAGTAACATTTCCTGCTTGAACTGCTTCCCTTAGGTTAGAGAGAACACTTGGACTTTGAATTAATGAAGTTGCCATAGAAATTTAACTCCTAAGTTGTTTCCTTTCCTTTCAGAGCATACTTAAGAAATACTCCTTGTGCCGTGGCTTCTGTGAGTGGGATTCTGTCACTTTTTATCTCCAGAGCCCAGGAGTCTTTAGTGGTGAGTGGCAGCCTGGAGACCCCATGAAGAAGCAGGGCCACTTGGGTTGCCTGTCACTGGTGACCTCCCAAAGGAATCAGTGGCTCCTGCTTTCATCCTCTGTCCCCAGGTGCCCTGCAGAAGGTGCCATCCCCTCCCTGTCCTGGCTGATACACAGAAGCAGGTTCCCTGAGGAAGAAATGCATCATCTTGTACTGACAGAACCCAAGGAAGAAACTTTCATTAAACCAAGTCTTAAATCAACAGCAGTTGATTTGTAAAGGCAAGTTCATAAGCCATCAAATGTTCTTAAATTTCATTAAAATATCAAAATGTGCCCATGAAATCAGTACAGATTTTAGAGCAGTATAAGCTTTTTGCCAAGTGGAAAAGGCAGGATAGCTCAAATGAGGCCATCTTACTGTGAAAACAATTTCCAGCTTAGGAAATGGAGAACTAAGGGCTCTGTTTTGTTCCTTATTTTGTGATGCATAAGAATGCATTGAGAAATTAACTTTGATTTGGAGGTGGGTGACTGGTGGCCTGGACTTCCCTGCTTGTGACAGGAGATGCCTGGCAATGGGAGGCATCTCTGTCTGAGTGACTGCCAGTCTTCCTCAGGGCCATCTCAGTGGCAGGATGGAACTGCTTCCATGAATTCCCCATGGCCACCAGGCCTCCTCTGCACCCCCTTTCTCCTTGCCTGTTTTTGCCCAGCTGCTCCACAGGATACTGAGCAAGATGAGCCTTTGGTCTGAGCCAGCAGGCACATCCTGACAATCATCAGCACCTCCTGAGGTGCCACTTTTATCATCAAGTGGTTGAGCTTCAGTCTTGGGGAGTTGAAATTGGACTAATAGCAACTTGCAGAGGCTGATGCTTTGCCTAATGAAATAAATAGTCTTTTGGCTTTGTTAGGGAAGAATTTGTGTGCTTCATAGAGGGCTCCAGGGAAGGTTGTTCTGGTTGTATTCAGTCAGTAAAAGCAGCTGGCATTGTAAGAGTGTAGTTTCAGCTTAAGTTTGATTGGACTGTGGTAGAATGAGGGAACAGAAAGCATAAATTATTCAAAGCTGACACTTTGTTCTGAGTTTCTGCTACAGTAATTGATAAATTAACAAATTCTTGTCAGATTAGTCCTGAGCTTTGAGCAGTACCACTGCTAATCTTCTGAAGAGACATACTGTAGTACTTGAGCTTTAATTCTGAGCTAATTCTGTAGGTAATAAACCTCATTTTCTCTTGACTTATGCTGTGGAATTTGAGAGGATTCTGGAAGTATTAGACCAAATTCTAAATACCCAAATTTGTTAAAATGGGTATTTTAATCCAGTTATTTGCAATGTTGTATATTTGGTCTTTAGGTCATACCAATTAAATACTTAGTAATTTTATCCCAGCTGAAATACTACTTTCTGTTCATGTATTTCATGAAACTGTTAGGCATGCTTGCTTTGCATGTAATCTTCTTAATTGCAAGTGAGGCATTTTGTATTTTATTACACATAAGTCACCAATTTTGCAAAAATGAACTGAATTGGTAGTGCATGTTTCTGCCTGTGAAACACCAAGAGGCTGAAGGGTTGGGATGGCAGGGCTGGTAGCAGTCACTATTTATTGTCCATGTGATGTGAGCTCTGGCCAGGCCTCCACTCCCTGGCTCTGATTAATGGTGAATTCTATAAAAGATCTGTAGAGGAATCTTGAACCACCTCCACATTCCTTTGTCAGGAATGCACATCTGCTTGCAGGGCTGGCTGTTAATGATTGTACTAGAGAGCCTGTGAATCTGAGCTGACCTCCTGGAGTCAAAGTTCTAATTCTGTAGAGAGGGAGGGTTCATCACTGCTTGCAGACAGGTTGATCACCCCCTGCTTTGCCTCCTCTTTTGGGAACAGTCACCACTGCAGTGTGAATGCAGGAGCCCCAGACCAGTAGGCAAATTGCTAGGACCAGCAACAGGATTTCATGGCAAATGGGAGTGTTGTGAATATATCACACAGTGGAGAGATCACTGACTCCAGCTGAGGCTGAGAAGAGGGGGAAGAGGCACTTAGCAGCATACAAGTTTCTCTGGGGGAAAAAAAAATATTTTTTGCTTCATGGAGAAAGCCCTTGGAGTCCTGGTGGGCAGGAAATCCCCCATGGATCAGCAATGTGCCCTGGTGGGCAAGAGGCCAATGGGATCCTGGGGGGCATCAGGAAAAGTGTGTCCAGCAGATCCAGGGAGGTTCTCCTCCCCCTCTGCTCTGCTCTGCTCTGCTCTGCCCTGGGGAGAGCACCCCTGGAATCCTGGCTCCAGTTTGGGGCTCCCCAGTTGCAGAGAGGCAGAGATCTACTGGAGAGAGGCCAAGGGAGAGCTGGGAGGGTGCTGAAGGGACTTGAGCATCTCTGCTGTGGAGCAAGAGTGAGAGCCCTGGGGCTATTGAGGCTGGAGAAGAGAAGGCTGAGAGGGGATGTGCTGAATGTCCATCAAGAGCTGAGGGGTGGGGGGCAAGAGGAAGGGGCCAATCTCTGTTCAGTGGTGCCCAGGAATAGGAGAGGGAATCCTGGCTTGAAGGGAGAACATGGGAAGTTCCAGCTCCAGCTGAGGAGAAACTTCTTGGCTGTGAGGGTGAGGGAGCCCTGGCCCAGGCTGCCCAGAGAGGTGCTGGAGTCTCCTTCTCTGGAGCCTTTCCAACCCCCCCTGGATGTGTTCCTGTGTGCCCTGCCCTGGGGGATCCTGCTGGGACAGGCCTTGCACTGGATCAGCTCTGCAGCTCCCTTCCAGCCTTGAACATTCTATGGTTCTGTGATTCTCTTTTATTGTAGAATTTAGACCTGTTGTCTTCTGCTGCCTGACCTGAGCCTTGCTCTTCTGTTTAGCTTTGGTCATTCTTGCAAATACTGATTTCTACCGTGTTTATTTTTGTTACAGAGAAATGGCTCTCTTTTCTTTTGGAAATACTTCAGTTTCCAGCCCAAATACTGTCCTGTTTCCACTTGCTGTCTCGACAGCAGTGTCCTCTGCCTCAGGAAGGTGGTGTTCTTCCATGTCTTTACTAATTTTACCTTCTCAGCCCTTACTTTGCAAGGTAAAACAATTCCAGCTCCTTTAGTCTCAGGAAATAAGTTGTTACTTCTTGATTCATCATCATAGCCTCTTTCTTTCCCTATTTGAAATTATTTTTGCTATATGGATGACCCAGTGGATACCAATTTATAAGTAAAATCCCATCCACTACTGTAGGTATTATCCTGCTTCACAAAGGTACAAATGGAACCATAGGGGTTGTATGACACATCCAAAATATCCTTAAATATCAGTGGCGAGGGGAAAATCCTGCTGCATTTGCTGTTACAGAGAAATTGCATTCTGTGGTATGTTCAAATATACTTTGGTGCCAACATTAACTTTCTGCATGGGTTTTTTCTCTTCATTCTGTGTCAGCAGTCCTCAAAAAGCAAAGCAGTGTTCCTGTGACACTGACAGCACCGTGCCCCTGATGTCCATCACAGCCACCACCTGCAGCCTCAGGACAGAGACTGTAGTACCAGGTACCCACAGACCAGGCCTTGTTGTCCTCTCTCCTGTGGGTTACAGGAGGAAAATACTTTTGTTGGGCATAAGAGTTGTTCCCTTAAGGAAATTATTGCTAATGGATAAAAAAAAGAAATATTAAAAAATAAGTTGTTAGTAGTGTTTGGATTTAAATGTGAGCACCAAATGTGTTTCTCCTCAGAGTGATCTCCAGCTTCTGTTGCCTCCTGCAGCTGGAGGACAGCAGAGCTCGAGGACCTGGAGCCTTTCAGGCAGACTCTGGGGTAAGAAAACAGCTTGGTCCATTTGTCTCAAATGCCTGTAGCCACTCTGGGAATGTGCAAATGGCACCTGAAGAGTTTGAGTGGGTCTTGACTGGTTCTGGTAAGCAGAGTGGGTCTGTGAAACACTGCTCAGCTCTGCCTGGTGTGGTTGCATCTGAAACCCATGAAAGGCTGGCAGGGTGAGGCTGGTGGTGGCATGGCAGCTGTGGGTCACTGCTGCTGGCTGCAGGCAGAACAAACCCTCTCATTGTGCATGATTTAATGCCCCAGCAGCTCTAGATGTGATGCCTGCATCTGTCTGCTGACCATTCAGGCTGATGAGCAAGTTCCCAATTAAGTACACAGTCAAAAGTATGAAAATGAGTGATACCCAGAGCTGGTTCCCTCACGGTGTGAATGGGTCAGATAATCCTCACCTGGATTTTTAGAACAGTGGGCTTAATCTTCAGGGAAGATTTCACATTCTGGGTATTCAGACAAAACTTCTTTTTCTAGTTGTAAGATACTTCTTGTCCTGGTTTGGGCCACAGGCAGAGGGACGGATGGAATCCTCTCAGGATGCCGAAGGAAGCAGGGAGGGCAGGAAGAAGGAGCAGGATGGAAGTGTTTGACCCTTGTGATCCCTCAAATTTATACCGAGTATGAGGTGTATGGGATGGAATATTCTGTTCTGACATCTCTCTTGTCTGGTCCTCCCCAAAGGAGGGGTTCAGGTGGGACCTCTTTACTCCTTCTGGAGGGTAAAATGTTCCTCAGAGCTGAGCAGTGGCCTTGGCTCTGCATCCCAGTCTCTGGCTGTAACTATAAACATTGAGTGTTATCAGTCCTAGAAGCAGACACTGTCTGAGAAACTTGCTGTTAATTTCAGCAAGTGCAACTACTGACAAGAGACTTAGCTGAAAGCAAAAGTACAAACCAGAAAATCACCTTTATCCTGGCCTAAAGCAGGACACTTCTGATGAGGTGTACTCCAATCATCACTCCAAACATGAAGATCTTGAACAAGCCCAGTGGGATTCTTGGGCAGCAGCTCCATCCCAGAGGCAAGGAAGCAGGTACTGTTCTTGCCAGGAGACACAGAAGGAAGCAGATTTACTTACTGTTGAACAGAAATCCTGATTTAAATTTAAATAATTTTGCTCATAGTCAACTACTTACTAGACACAAAACTGATTAAAATAGGGCCTGATCAGCAGAGTAGTAACACAGAATGCCACAGTCCTGTTAAAAAATAGCTTCATACTAAGCTCAGGCTTTTGTGTTGAGAGCTTTATGTTAACTGTAGTACTTCATGCTTCTTCCAAACAATTTTGCTTCTGACTTTATAAATGTGACAGAACTTACAGTTGCAGAGATTGTTTTCCATTTATTTGCTTTATCTCCCTTTTTACCTGTTGCCAGGACAAAAGAGCAATCTGTTCTGTGCCCAGAGGTGCAGGCATTTTGCATGGGTAAAAGTTGAATTTTTCTGCTGCTTGTCTTCAGCAGGGCAGTAGTAGGGCTGTCTCTGCTCTTGTACTTTGAGTGTTTCCTATTTTGAGATCCCTGTCTCTCTCGGAGCTGAAACTGTTTTCCCAAGTTGCTGAGCAGTGGAGTGGGATGGGAGACTGGTAGCTCATTGTTAGTGATCCTTGCTTCTGGAAAATGGACAAAAAGTTGTAATCCCACCAGGGAAGAATGTTGGTGTCCCTCCAGGTACCTTCAGCCATGGCTGTTCTCTCTCTAGTAGCTGGTGTGGTTCTCTGTGGTGTCTTAGTTCTTTTCACAAAGTTTTATTATCTCTTAATGCTTAATTGTTCTATTCATGCTCAGGATGAGTGAGATGGACAGTGACTGCCCCAGAAGCCATGAGATGCTCTTTGAAGAGGGGATAGAAGAGAAAGGGCTAATTAATTAAAGCACTAATTGGCAATAGGATCTCATCCCCTTGTATACAGGGCATAAAGCTTACGTTTTTCACCATACAGTGATCTTATTTTCACTCAGGTTTATTTTTAAACACAACTAACTATGCTTCAAATGCTGCTTTGCTTTAGGTTCTCCAGCAAAGGGGATGGTGGATGGGCCAGGCAGCCTCAGCCAGCAGCTCCAGCTCCTGGTTTAATTGCCCTAATGATCTGTGCCTGCTCTCTTCTACTGCCTTGCACAGCCCTGAGCCCTGCAGCAGTTTGCAGTCGCTCTCTGCTTGGGGTGGGCCCAGACTGGTGCTGCCTTGCAGTGAAGACACCAGATCTTCCCTGGAAATCCAGCTGAGGGGGCACTGTAACAAATGGCAGCTGGCTTCAGCTTGTCTCTTTTCTGAATTTTTACTGGTATCCAAAGTAATTTTTCTAAAGTTGCATGAGCCTTCACACTGCTCGAGTGATAGTTCAGCCTGTGTCTCTGATGAGGCTTGGGCTGGCTAATGGATTCAGAGTGGGATAAATTATTATTGTCATCATTTACATAATTCTAAACCAATATTTACCCAGTTTGAGATTACTCCAACTAGGTGGGACTGAGCCACCTACATGATGGAATAATTTCAGGCAGTTGCATCCATCATGGGATACTTTTTTGGCAGAAGAAGTTAACTTTGTTAAGGATTACATTTTGAAATTAAAAGAAATGTTATAAAACTGAACTTCCCCTCCTCCTTAGGGATGACTTTATCACATCTTACCAGCAGAGTCTCAGCTTCATAACAAATTTATCCTTGGTTTGGGCTCAAGTCTGCATTTGGTCTGAAATTTGGTCTGAAAGTCTTTTCAGAGGGTGAGACTGTTTAATGTCAGTGGAGATGGCAAGCCTTGATGCCAGGGGAAAACTGAACCAGTTATCCTGGAAATGCTGTGAATAGTGTCCAGTGTTCATGGCTCTTAAAACTCAGCTTTGCTTTGGCATCCTGACAAATTGAATCTGCTGGTCTTCCAGCAGGCTACTGCGGGCAGGGAAGAGATGGTCTTGTAGAGTTCTTTGAGTACTTGACTCTAGGCTTTTAATTTCAGCAACTTCTCCCTTCTTTGCACTCCATGGGACACCCACCTAGGGAGCCTCACATTTGCCCACTTGGATTCTGCTCAGATCCTGAGGTCTTCTCCAGCACTCAGCTGAAGATGGCTGTGCCCAGGCTGACTCTTTTCCCTCTGGCAGGCAGCAGAGCATCAGACTCACCTCTGTCAGACCCAGCTCCATGGGGGTGCAGCTTTCAGGTGCACATCTGAGAAGAGACAGCAGTGAAAGCCCAGAGTTGTTCATGGTCCAGGCCAGCTTGTCAGCAGCCTGAGGTGTGTCAGAAGGCTGGGGCAGGGGAGCACCAGGGGGATGTGGCACTGCTGCCTCTCCGACCTTGTTGCAGCAGCAGATCAGGAGATCCCTGAATGAGGAGGGGTTGAGGCACCTGATGGAGCCAGAGTGCTGGCCCTCCAAGGGATAGTGCTTCTCAAAAAAAAAAAAAAAACAAAAACCAAAAAAACAGTTTCTGGTCAGTTCTGCAAAACAAGGCTGAACATCCTTGTCACAGGAAAGTGCTACTGCAGAGAGAGGGAATTTGAGTAAATTTAATTCCAGGAGTAGGAAGAAAACAGCACTGTTCAGTCTTGAGCTTTACAGAAGTCCCTACCAGGTGGCTGTCAGGCCCTTGGTGGCTAGAAGCAGGTTTCAGGGTGGTGCTGGCACCCCTGGGTCAATTTACAAATTGCCACAGAAGGTCTGAGGAGGCCTTTTTGTGAACTTGATACAAACCGAGTACTCAGTGAGGAAGAGGGAAGAAGGAAGCTGCATGGCAGGTAATCTAAAATGCAGCTCTCAGAAATTCATCTTCTAAGTACATGAAAATCAAGGTCCCCTTGTCCTGCATAACTGAGTATGGAACTGCAGGTCTGTTTCATGTCACATTTGTCTTGCAGTATGCTTGCTGTGACAAAACTGACACCTTACAGTTCCCTGACTACTTGGGCGTTTTCTGAATTGTCTTCTAGGAGTGAAAACATCATCTCAGCTTCATGGCTTTTCCTTGCTCCTGAGGAAAAAATGCATTTTGTAGAAGGTAACTCCAGCTTCTGGCTGTTCTGAGGGGAGTAGGCAGTGAGCAGTGGTCAGGGAATGAGCTTCAAACCAGATCAATCCAATCAGTGTCCCACCAGAACTTACCAAAACTAATTCATGGCAACTTGAATCTGTATTAAGGGGAGTTCTTACTACCAGTTCATAATGGAATGTACTCAGTTTGCCTTTCAAAGTGGTCCCTGAAGTTTAGATTTCTGTCTCCAGAAGTGTCCTTGTAGGCAAGTACTTCTCTCTGGGTTGGAGTGCTGAGGGGCAGGGGGAACACTTGCAGCCTGTAGTGAGGCCAGGGGTATTTTTATAAGGGGATTGTCAGTCTGAGGAAGAGCTTTTTGACCCTATATTTGATAATGTTTTATGAAATGGCATTAAAATGCCCAAATACTGCTTCATGAGATTCTATAAAGTAAATTGCATGGTTCAGTGATACCCTCCTGTGCTGCCCAGAGGCACAAAGATCTTCCTTCCCCAGCAAGATCTGGTTGCACTGCCCACAGCCTGCAAACAGGTAACAGCCTGGCAGCTGGAAGCATTTCATCTGGTTTGCACCAAAATGTGTACAAATCGAGTGAAATTATGGGTTGTTCAAAACAGCAAAGCTGCAGAGTGAAGTGTTGCTACACTTGGGTACAAGTTTCTGTTACTGGTTGTGTGGACCAAGGATTTCACTGCTGCTTCACTTCAGTGTGAAAAATATGGAAATTGGAGAAGTCCCCAGCTTCACTGTTGTTGTTTTTTGGAGTTGAATGTAGGAGCAAATAATGGAAATTCAGTTTTCTTTATTAAGATTTGTAGTTATACAAATTTTTGCCTGTATTTTGTATTTTCAATGGTTGGATTGACAAAACATTAGAAGAGACAGAATCTAAATGTTTTTAAAGAGGAAATTTGGGGAAAATTGTTTCATAATGCCTCCATCAAACTAGATGGGATTATGAAAAGATAAAACATGTACCCAGCACTGAGGGTGGGATGTGGATTTGTTCATTGTATTTTAAACCACTTGATTTTTGAAATCATAATGTGCACTGCCCAAGCCTATTTTGTGAGCTTGCTGTACCTGTCCCTCTACCTCTTTGTGTCCTCAGCTGCCATCTGCATCCAGCAGTTTTCACAGGACTGTGTTTCCAAAGATCCCTGGTAATATTGCAGTACTCTTGGATTCTTTCAGTCAAGCTCAGGTGCTGTCCCCTGCTTTACCTTTCTCTAGGTCTGCCCTAACTTTGTATTTAAGTCCTTTCTGATCAGATGCAGGCCGTCAGCAGCTGCCAAGGACACTATGGACATTTTTGGGCCGAAACCCCATCGGCTGGTCACCTTCGCCTGTATCAAGGACACTGATGGGATTTTTTCAGGCCTAAAACATGCTGTGGTCACCCCTCAGCTGTTGCCAGGGTACACAGGGCACTTATTTCCTTGGGCCCTGAGCACACGGTGAGCCCAACTCAGCTGGTATCAGAGGCACTGATGTTTTATCAGGCCCTGAACACCCCATGAGCTCAACCTCAGCCAGTGCTGAAGTTGTTTTGGGGTCTGGAGCACACTCTGAGTCCACCTCAGCAAACACTCAGGGTGCTGATAGTCCCTGTCTGGGTCTGCAGCACCCCGCCAGCCTACCTCAGCCCGTACTGGGAGCACCGATAGCATTTTTCCTGGCCCGGAACACACCGCGAGCCCTCCTCAGGGCACTGCCAATTCGTATTCGGGCCCAGAGCACAGGGCGAGCCCGTCTCGGGTGATACAAGGGGCGCTGAGCCCACCATGAGCCCTCCTCAGCCATTATAAGGGGCACTGAGGACGCTTATTCCGGCCCCGAGCAGACACCGAGCCCCTCCCCAGCCGGTTCGGAGGGCACTGAACCGCGTTTCCAGCCCGCCGTCAGGCTCCGGTACCGCCCGGGCTGGGCTCTGCGGGCGGGCGGGCTGAGGTGAGGTGAGGCCGAGCTAACGGCCGGCGGGAGCGCGCGGGCGCATGCGCGGGAGACGGGAACGCGCAGGGAGAGGGGAGGCGCGCGCGTGCGCCAAAATGGGGCCGGGGGGAGCAGGGGCGGCGGGACGCGGGTGCTGAGGGCGGCGGAGAAAGGGGGGGGGGAGGGGAGAGGGGAGAGGGCGGCACCGGGAGCTGGGGAGCGGGGGAGCGGGGGAGCGGGGGAGCGGGGGAGCGGGGGGCACCGGGCACAGAGCGGGCGACACCGGGGACACAACGGAGCGTGGGGAGGTCCCGAGCATGCCCGAGGGGGTGGAGCGTCCGCCGCTCGACGCATGCGCGGCGTGAGGCGGGTGGGAGGCGCAGGGCCGCGGCGGCGGCGCTCGGCGAGGGTAACAATGGCAGCGGCGGTGGCGGCGGGCGGAGGGGCCGGGGCTGGAGCCGCCGCGGCGGCTGTGGCGGTGAGCGGAGGGGCCGGCCTGGCAGCGCTGTCGGTAGCGCGGCGGAAGGACGGCGGCCCCACCGGGAAGTTCTGGGAGAGTCCGGAGACGGTGTCTCAGCTCGACTCGGTCCGCGTCTGGCTGGGGAAGCACTACAAGAAGGTGCGGCCCGACACGGGGACCGGGAGCGACGGGGGCGGCCCGGGCTGGGGCCCTGTGGCGGCGTGTGGGGGGGGGGGATCTTGGGGCTGAGGGGGTGGAATCCGGGCTGGGGAGGAGGGAGGGGTGGGGGCAGCTCCGGAGCTGTGGGAGGGTTTGGGTCTGAGGGTGCTGCTGAGGGGGGTCCGGGGCTTTGGCGGTTCCTGCCCGCCCGGTACCGCCGTGGGGCTTTGTCAGCCGGGGCCTCGCCGCCGCTGCCGGCCCCGCAGAGCCTCCGGGGAGGCTCCAGGCGCTTGGGTGGGGGGGGAGCTGGCCGTGGGCTCCCGTTCCCTCTCTCGGTCCCTTCCCCTCCGCCGGTGTTCACCCCGAGGCGAGCTGCAGCGGGAACTTTCCTGTGCGGGCACGTCCCGGCTCGGCTCCCGGCAGGGTTTATACGGGTTTCATGTCAACCGCACCCCTGGAGTGCCGAGGTGTACGGAAAAAAAAAAAAGAAAAAGAAAAAAAAAAAAGAAGAAAAAAATAGCCGCTCGTGCTGTTGGGGATGTATTTTCAGCGAATCTTGTGCCTGGGAAGAACTCGAGTACTTGGAAGGAGTTCACTTGTTGGCAGTGCCACAGCGCTCTGTGTTGCCCTTGTTGTCCCCTGCCTCTGCCACCCAGCTCCTTGTGTTCTCCAGTTCTTTGCTTGCTTTTCAAGGGATTCCCCTCTTTCACCGTCCTGTAACTTTCTTTCAATATCTCAACCTGGAAAAAAAATCACCCGAGGTGAACTTTCCAGAAGTGGTTTGTCTGGGCAGCTTTGGAGCAGTTCTAGGAAGAGCATTGGCAACATCAAGGGGAGATGATGGACAAGCTCGGGCTCCTTTAATCTCTGTGTTTGCCGGAGATCTGCAGCCCACCCGAGGTTCCTCGCTAGCTCTCGTGTTGGGAAGGCAGGGAGAAGTTTGCCCCTTACTCTGCGGGTGCTCTTGGTTGAATTATTTACGTGGCAGCGCTGTGGGGGGGGTGTCTGAGCCCATCTGGGTTAAAAACCAGAAGCCCAGAAGTGTGTTTTACCGGTCCTTCCACATCGCCTGTTCCAGCACAGCCACGTGCAGTCAGGCGGAGGTGGTGGTTTCAGCTCTCAGTGTTGATAAGGAAATTGTAACAGAAAAATACATCTCCTGTTTGGCTTTCTTTTGGTTGTGCTTCCCTGCTGCTTCTGGACTTACCGGGAAGAGATTCTTTCATTTCTGTTCCACGACTTGATACCCACAAGAACACAAAAAACTTCTGAAATAACTTTGACCTGACATCAGCCATTTTACAGAAGAACAAATCACCTTATTAATGATTATTGTCCCTTGTTGTGAATCAAAACTGTCTGGACAAGCTGGTTCTCCCAAGCTTGGCAGGGCCTCTTATCTGTAGTTCAGGAACGGGAGTTTTAATTTTGTACGCCAAAGCAAAACTCCTTTCTTATAATTGGTTTACTCTTATCAGTATTATTGCTAATAAAGATTAGATGCTTATATTTATTTATTAAACTGTGGGAGTTAATTAAGATTGGGCTGAGCAAGCAAGCAGCAAGCAGCCTCACTGAGCAACTGCTTCTTGAAATATTGCTGTGTAAGATACTTCAAAAAAAAAGAAAACATTTTTCTTTTGGGAATCAGGAAGCTGATACCTAATACTGGTGTTTAAAGAGGCACCCTTAAAGCTCTAAGTGGAAGCATTAATTCCTTTCTGAGGTGTGGTGAATGGAGCCTAGTTCATCTTGTGCTGTTTTTCTTTGTTCCCTGGATACTCCATTCTGAAGTTTGTTTCCTGTAATTGAGGTGTCAGCTTTGCTGCTGGTGCATTTCTTCTGTCAGGAAGGTACATGGTGGTTGTAGCTGACTTTTTTGTGCAGTTCATGCTCTTAAAAAAGGACATGTGTACATCCTGGCAGTGGGTGTTGTGTCCAGCTCTGGGGACATTAGAGACCATGTAGGTCTAGACAATCCTGAGAGCTACAGGAACCTTGGTCAAGGATTCAGAAGTCAGCAGTGGCAAGGAGAGAGAATTTGAATTACAAATCTTCTCATTCTTGTCTCTAGAGTAGACAAATCTTCAGATATCTGAGAATTCTCTGTCTTTAGAGTATAACTGAAAAATTACAGGTTTGGCTCATGTTTGGAGAACTCATTGGATATTGGGAAGCTCTCACTGTCAGGGAGTGTGGTCAGTCTGTCAGAAATCTTTTTGTTGACAAATTCTCTCGGGCTGCAGTGTGGGGTTTATAATCCTGCATAGCTGTGATGGTTTGTTTGTTTGTTTTGTTTTCCTGACACAAACTTTCTGGGCCCATTTCTTCTTGGCCAAATCTCTGTCAGTGAGGAATGCCCTTCCCTGGATGTGCAGAAAGATGGATGCACTGAGATTTTGTGTTGGGGAGAGGCTCAGGTATCTGGGTAAAGGTGGAAGGAACAGAAGCCCAGAATAATTGGAAAAGGCCTTCAACAGCATCGAGTCCAACCATTAATCCAGCTTTGTGGAGTCCAGGGGTTAAACCATGGCCCTCAGCACCACATCTCCAGGGCTTTGAAACCCCTCCAGGGATGGTAGTTCAGCCACCACCTTGGGCAGTGTGTGTGCCACTGTTTAATAACCCTTTCAGTGAAGATGTTTCTCCTGATACCTAATCTTCTAATACCTAGCACTGCAGGGACTGTTAGTGACAGCAAGAATAATAACAGAAAACAAAATTATATGTTCCAGACTTCTTCCTGCTCCCTGTTTTTGTGTGTGTGTGATATATGGAAGTAATCTTGTGCTATTTCTCTGCATGGAGAGTTCTGGGAAGTCCCGTGGCTTGGACCACAGTGTGGATGCTTGTGCCTTCCTCCCTGTGACATGGAAATGGGTTTGTGCTGTAGTTTTTAAGGCCTTGGTGACAGGATGGGCTTTGAGAGCATTTAGGAAGACTCTGCTCATCATTGTGTCCATTATGAGTAGTAATTTATAGTTTGGAAGTAAACTGGGCAGTTCAGTTCTTGCTGTATCAATGCTTAGTGTTCTCTAGTATTATTTGTTGATGTAATTCCTCTGACATTAAGCACCTAATGGCCCATATTAAAATGGAATGTCATAAGCAGAATTATTTCTTGTATTTAAAATACCTTCCTGAGATAGTTTGGAGTGGGGTCTGCTTTCTGGCATGTGTATTAGAACTCAGAAACTGACCATGCTCTTACAGCTGCAGTCCCTAAGCACCATTCCCAGTGTGTTAATCCTGTCCAGTTCAGTGTATTTCAGGAGCTTGAGCTACTCAATCCTCTGCCTCTTTTGAGACTGAACACTGGAAAACTGACTTGGTTTGGTTTGGGTTTTTTTGCAGGGAGGGCAAGAAGGAGGATGGTTTGGTTTGGGTCTTAAAGTGCTGTCTGAAAGGGAGAGGACAGCATGGGGTGTCTGTGTCAACACTAAATTGCAGGGTGAGGAGGTACCACTTGGAATTTGGGCACATTTGTTGAATACCTGGGATCCTCTTGCAGGAACATCAAGCACAGAATAAGAAGTTTTCTTCCCTCATTTGATAGTGGGGTGCTGGTGGAGCAGGTCTGGTTTTCTGCCTGGGATCCCTTTCTGCCTTTCTATTAATAATGCTGAGCCCAACAGTGAGGAGGGACGAGCTGCTTCTTGGCAGCTGTTATGAAATGGCAGTTGTTATGCTGGAAGATGTCTGTTTGGAGACCACCTGCTTGTTCCCTGCCAGCCAGGAGCTGAATTGAAAGGATTTGCTAGTTATCTTTTGGCTGCCCCTGCCTTCTCCTGTCAGTGCTTACCTTATCAAGTATTTTTTCGGTGACTGTTCGTATCCGAGGGAGGGTTTTTTTCTGTGTTGGCAGCTTTTGTTTTCTTGCCTTTAAAAAAAGAACAAGGGTTAGAACCTCAATTGAAATAATATTTCATTGGTGGTTTCCCTTTCCCTGTTATTTGGTGATGAGAGCTGAAATGTTCTTTGTTTTTTGGGAAGGAGAGGAGTCTGTGCATGAGGGCTACAAGGCAGAGCCATAATGTGGTTATTTGAGGTCAGTAACCACATCAGAGCTGGGAGTATGAATCTGTCCCTTATGTCTGTGACAAAAGCTTTCCAGTGCAGCTGCAGTGGCAAACCTTGCTGGGGAAGAGGTTTCCTCTGCTAGTGGTTTCTCTCCATTCTTTAATTATTTGGGTTACACTGAAAGACCATATGTGTTTTCTTCTTGGATGTTTTTATTTCTAATTGACATGGAAATGTTAGAAAAATCTTTGCTGTGTCAGTGGGGCTTTGGTATTTCAGCACTTGAGCAAAAGCCTCTTAAGCTAAAGCTGTGTAGGGCCAGGGTGTCATTTCATTTCTGACTTTTGGAATTTGCTGGTTAAGAACCTTTATTTGCTGCAGAATCACTTTTTGCTTCTGTTGGCTCTGGAGACCACTGGAAAACTTGCAGATGTGCTGTGGCTTCAGTCCTCTGGTCCCCTCAAACCTCCCCTGTGTCCACCAGGAAATCATCTCACCAGTTTTATTGCTTTAAAGATCCATTGGTATTGCTGGAAAATGTATGACAAGAGTCTTTTGTTTCTCTTAGAAGTTTTTTTGCCCTTCTTGTTCAAGGGGGAGCCTTGGACAAAGAAGTGACTTTACTGCATAAAAAACCTGCAAGAATAGTGGAGATGCAGAGTAGAATCAGGGGTTCTTAGTGCTGTTCTTTCTGATACTTCAGCTGTCAGTGCCTCCTCCAAGAGGTAAAAATGGGACCTGCAGAAAAGGAATAAGTGTCTGAAAAATTTCACATGTCTAAGAATACTCTTTCCAAGCTATGTTCCAGTGTAAACATGGGTTTTTTTGAAGGAAAATGTTTGAAAAAAAAATATAGTAAGGCAATACAAGAATACCATTTCTTGTGGATTGAGGTTTTTGACTGGTGTTGGAGTGCTGGGTGCTCCACACCACCACCTGTTTACAGCAGGAAGTGTCCTGGTGTTTACAAGTGGCAGAGAAATCCTACTGAAAAACCTCAAACTACTCTTTCCTTATTGATTTTAATTTTCTGCTTTTGTTGGCTTATTTGTGTGAAGAATAAGTTTCTTAAGGTAATATTTATCATGAATTACCTTCCCATAATTTTTCTGGGGAACCTTAGAGCTTTGTGCTGAAGGTTTGTTTTGTTGGTTTTTTTTTTTTTTTTTCTGTGTGCTTTGAAGCAGCTGTCAGTTGAAGTAGACTCTGTGCATTGAGAGGTGGGTTAGTGAATTTTTAAGTTCTTGGTTTAGTGATTTTTGTTTTGTTTTATATGGTGGCCATAAGTACAGAATTGTTTTCTACTTGTTTCACTGTTTGTAGGAGCCATTAATGTTTTCTGTCTTGTTGCATTTTATACCTTTGTTCTTGGTGCCTTATTAATTTAAAATACTGTTTTAAGCTTGGTGAAAAAAGCTTTGACTTTTAACCTGTACAGAAACAGCAAAAGTAACTGTACAGAGGTTGGTTTTATCCTCTTAAATGAGTTGTAATGGTTGGGAGGGTTTTTCTCTACTTAGTATTGCCAGAATGAAGACTGCATAGCTTCAGAGAAGATATGTAAAAGCTACTTTTGCATTATATTTAATCTTCTGGAGTATTCCTCCCATGCAAAACTAGAGGTTTACTGTGACAGTGTTTCACTGGGAAAAAAATACAAGGTAAATCTTGTATTAAGAGAGATAAAACTACACAGCACTGTATGCATTTTGGTAATCAGCCTTGGTTTAGCAGCCTTTAGGACACTGCTAAAAAAGTTTCTGGGCTTTTCAGTAAAGGTGGTGGATTAAATTGGGCATCTTTGGGAGCCACATGCTTCATTTTGCCATCCTGTCTAAGATCAGTAGTTCCAGCAAAAGATTGCTTCAGCACCCAGAGCTTCTGGTCCAAAAGTGATAAAGAAAGTAGTGGCTCTCTGAGAGAGGAGTGGGAGGGTCTGGAGGTTTTGAAAAAGCCTGAGAGCAAAAGTCTTAATTTTGATTCTAAGAGCAATAAAGCCTGAGTGTTACTGCTGCTTGGTGACTCTGAGATAGCTGGTGTGAGTTATTAGGAGTTTTTAATTGGATAAAATTCTCAAAACTTGGGAGGTTTTTTTAATATTCCATGCTGTAATTTCCCCTTCTGCACATATTTGTTTTGTTAGAAATATAACCTTGGGAGGTCCTTCCATTGTCACAGTGCTGCAAATGTAGTTGTCCATCTCTTTGTGTTTGGACATGAGCTGCTATATGGTACCAAATGGATGCTCTTAGGATTAATGTGTAGTAGCTGATTACAGAAGGAGCTTTGTAACGTTGCTGTAGAAAGCTTTGTGTGTGTGTACCAGAATTAGTATGTTCCTTTATTAGGAACTCCCAATCAGATTGAAGGAGTTAATCTCTTATCTGTGAAACACCTGAAGGGCTGTGATGAACAGATAATGATTCACAGATTTGTGTTATATTTTAAGACTAAAGCTTAAAAAACATTTGGTGCTCTTCTTGCGCATTCACCCCCACCTCCCAGCCACCCAGTGATCCTTAAACTGTGCTCTACAATTGCTAAAGTGGTCTGGGGAATTGGTAATCCATTCTTCATGGTTTATTCTCTATTCCAAGTAAGCCTGTGGTTTTTGTCTTTCAGTATGTCCAAGCAGATGCTCCTACCAATAAAACACTGGCTGGGCTGGTGGTGCAGCTGCTGCAGTTCCAGGAAGATGCCTTTGGAAAACATGTCACCAATCCTGCCTTCACCAAGCTTCCTGTGAGTCCTGGGGTTAACCTGCTGCTATTACAGCACCTGCTTTGCTCTTCCTCCAGTAAGGAGGAAGCTGGAGGGCTCCCAGGTGTCTGGGAGATCTGTGCTTAACCTGAAGCTTTGGTTGATGTGTCCTCTGGAAAGGGTGAAATAGGACCCTCCTTCAAGGATTTTCTATGTAATGCATGTTATTTTCTATACATTTTGAAGTGACTTCTTGAATACTATGGGAAGGTTTTAATTTCTAGTAAAATTCTTTGTAAACTTGTAACTTTTAAGTCACAGAATTGTCAAGGTTGGAAAAGACCTCCAAGATCACTGTGTCAAATCTGTTTGGGCTGATGCATCCTAAACTAACTGAAACTCACTTTCCAAGCCAAACAAATTTCCCTTGGGCATTTCTGTTGATGAAATACAAACCTGTAATGCTGTCAACTCTGAGAAATGGCTTTGCCATCCTCTTTAGCAGCTCACAGTTACCTAGTTATTCCAGGATAGTTTGCCAGTCACTCAGAATATGGGTATACAGAAACAGTGTTGACATTTTAAGGGTTGCTTATTTAAAGTTCAAACTTGGCACATCTTCAGCTGTGGTGTCCCAGCAGTTGTGTTCAGATACCAGCCCTGCTGTGCTTGGAACCCTGCCTCCCACCAGAAGAAACTTGTCTGAGCAAGCATGAAGGCCAAACAACTGATAGAGGGGAGAGGGATGTGGGAAATGGAATGGACAAAGTCACAGAGGGATTCTGGTTGGAAAGGGCAGGGGCTGCAGTGTGCTATCAAGCACTCAGTTTAGGGTAGGTTTTGGGGGCAGGTTTTGGGGGCCCAGGCAGCTGTTTAAATGTGTCTGCCAGCACTGTGGACATCAGGAGAAGGTCTTCACTTACCTTTGCCACAGAATGCTGTCTGGGAACCTAAGGGCTTGCAGTCTAGGGGTCTGTTTAGATATATCTACTGGATGGGAACTATTTATAATTGATTGAAATCCCATAAACTGAAGTTGTTCTAAAAACTGTTGCAAGTACTCCTTTCTTCTTTGGTGCACCACTTACAGAACACTGTCTTTTATTTTGTGATTTTTCTTGCTCTAGATATTTTGCTTGCGTAACTTTTTGTCAAGAGTGTGAATTCCTGTTTTCTCCAGAAGAGTTTCCCAAATTATTAGGTGAATCTCTTGGTGCTCAGGAATGCACAAGGATGCAGCACAAGATGCTGTTGAAGGTGTAGCTCACCATCTTTTACATTCTGATCACCTGATTTCTCAGTGGTAATGAAAAGCTTTAGGGACAGAGGTGAACATTGTGGTGCTTGATTTTGATCTGGCAGCATAGATCATAAAACTATACCCATATTTTTAACAAGTCGATAAATCTTCTGAGTGCTCTCAAGCCTTAAATCAATTTATCTTAAAAATGGGTAATAAAGAGTTCAGTGGCATTGTAAATAACACTGTTCCCGTGTTTGACTGTTCTTGCTGTTAGGAAGAACTGATCTGACCAAATTTACTCAGCTTGAGTTTACAGCAATTGGGTCTCTGCTCTCAGTTACTTCCAACGGGAAACATCTCCTCAGTTCATCTGCCTTTGTATTTTTTTTTTTAATGTGAAAATGCAGCCTGTGCTCTAAGACAGGGTTAGCTTTTACTTTTCCAGATGTCTAAGTCAAAATACTAATTCAGGCTGCTAAGGAGGCTTTGTTGGCCAACTGTAGCACTTTGAAGATGTGCAGAATGCTTCAGTTCTACAGAACTATGTCTGACTTGGGAAGAGAGAGGGGAGAAGGGGTATCTCCAGTGGCATTCCTAATCTCCCCAAAAGTATTGAAAAGCTATTGCAGACTTCCACTGAAAAGAATTGTCACAGAATGGTCTGGGTTGGAAGGGACCTTAAAAATCTTCATGTTCCAGCCCCCTGCCTTGGACAGGAACACCTCCCACTAGATGAAAGAAGTTGAATAAAGATAAAAGAGGTTAAAAAGTCAGTGGTTATTGTAGTGACTGTTCAATATCACCACCTTCCTGACAAGGGAGGAATGAAGAGGAGGGAAACATCTCTGACCTGAACTGCATCTGAGTAACTGCAGGCTACAACTGTTGGAATAAAGTTCAGACATTTTACTCAGTGCTGTGAGTGAATGAAATGGACCTTGCATTTGAGAGAAGGTTGTTAATTCTGTGTTATAGCTCCCAGTCTTGGCAAGGATGCTGTACAGGGTCTGTAAATAGATCAAGAGTAAAATGCATTTAAAAAAACCAAAAACAACTAATCACTTCACTTAGTTTCACATATTTGAAATAAAGGCTATATTAAGATACTAACTCATGATGACAAATTGCAAGGCCAGTTGATAGGAATTACCTTGTTATGATGAATTTTGTTGGATAAAAATGTTTAAGGGAATCTGGTTTATTGACAGCTGCATCTCTTCTATGAAACAGGTTTTGTCCAGTTGTTTACAGTAATTTATATTTGTGTTAGTAGCAATGACCAGAGTTTAATAAGAGGGTCTAGATGCAGTATACTGATGCATTAAAAAAAGTGACAGCAAGAGGTAGTATCATAAACTTTTAAGAAGGGCATGTAGTGATAGGATGAGGGAGAATGGCTTTAAACTGGAAGAGAGGAGACCTAGATTACATAGTAGGAAGAAATTCTTTACTGTGATGGTGGTGAGACAATAGCACAGGTTGCCCAGGGCTGCTGTGGGTGCTTTCTCCTTGGTAGAATTCAAAGCCAGGTTGGATGGGGCTTTGAACAACTTGGTCTTGTGGGAGGTGACTCTGCCCATGGCAAGGGGTGGGACTAGATGATCTTTTAGGGTCCCTTCCAACCCAAACCATTCTGTGATCCTGTGACTGGGTTGGCTGGGAAGGGACCTTTTAAGATCCTCTAGACCAACCCCCTGCAGTGAGCAGGGACATCTGCAACTTAACCAGGTTGTTCAGAACCCTACCCAACGTGACCCTGAATGTTTCCAAGGATGGGGCATCATCTGCCACCTCTCTGGGCAACCTGGGCCAGTGTCTTACCACCCTCATCATAAACAATTTCTTCCTACTCTCTGAATCTCCCCTCTTTCAGTTTAAAACCATCTCCCCTTGCCCTGCTAAAAAGTCTGTCCCCATCTTCCTTACAGGCCCCCTTTAGGTACTGCCTACCAGTGCTGCAAAAATAATTTTTACAACAGGTTTTGTGGCTTCATGTTGAGTTTAATTTTTTTTTTTTACAGCAGCTAGAATTTTTAATGCATGTCTGTTAACCAACAGTTGTATCTTCAGAGCCAGGTCTGGTGGCAATAAAGTCATTCAGCATGTGAAAACATTTTGGTTTTGTTCAAACTTCTGATCAAAGGCTACTCGTTCAGTGGAGGACTTTAGTTTGGTAAAACTGGTACAGAGCTGAGAAGCTGGCAAGCACCCCAGAGGCAGCTCTGAGCTCTCTCCATTACTCTGTGCACAGTGGGGCTCTAAGCAGATGGCAGACGGAGCTGTTCTGTTCCTGCTGAATGCTTATGAAGGATCTTTTTATGTTGATCCTGGACACGGGTGTATTTGATGTCTCACAGAGCTGCTTTGCTTTCCTCTGGCAGCTCTGGAGCCAAGGAAGGCAATGTTTCCTTTAGCTCCCATGCTACCATTTCAGCTGTCTGGCTGCAGAGTGAATTCCATCTGCTTGTCAGTGGAGCTAAGGCTGGCTGTAATTTGGTGTCTACTCTGTGTTACCAAATACCCCTGAGGTATAATACAGGGGCCTTTAAAGAAAAGAGCCTGTTCTGATCTAATAAGTAAAGGTAGAAGTTAGATGAGAAACATTCCTAGTTTAAAAATTACTTAGAAGGTTGTTGTGTGTGCAGGGCCTGCTAACTGCAGCCCTGAGTTAAACAACTCCTCAAACTCTGGTTTGTCAGTTATACAATTTTTGATTTTTTTTTTAAAATTTTTTTTTACTGTGAAACTCAGCATAGACTGATCTTGGTCTATACATTTAGCATGTGTACAGAAAGAGAGGTTTCATTTCCTGCTCCAGTAAATGAAGGAGATGGAGCTGTTGGAGCCAGTGCAGAGGAGGCCCTGGAGCTGCTGGGAGGGCTGGAGCAGCTCTGCTCTGGAGCCAGGCTGAGAGAGTTGGGGGTGTTGAGGCTGGAGAAGAGAAGGCTGCAATGGGGAGAGCTTAGAGCACCTTCCAGTGCCTGAAGGGGCTCCAGGAAAGCTGGGGAGGGACTTGGGACAAGGGCCTGGAGGGCTGGGAGCCTGGAGGGGGAAGGGTTTCCAGCTGGGAGAGGGGAGATGGAGAGGAGAGCTTGGGCAGGGAGGGAGAAATTCTTTGGTTGGACTTGGGGAGGGTGCTGAGCCCCTGGTTGCCCAGGTTGCCCAAGGAAGCTGTGGCTGCCCCATCCCTGGCAGTGTTGAAGGTTGGATGGGGCTTGGAGCCCCCTGGGCTGGGGGAGGGGTCCCTGACCATGGCAGGGGGGGCACTGGGGGGGATTTCAGGTCCTTTCCTGCCATTCTGTGAAATAGTTGAGCATCTTTGAATAGAGCAACATCTGAAGGTGTCAGCTCCGGAGTGCCCCTTGGTCACTTCTGCTAGGGCTGGAAGGTGTGGGTCTGGGTTTCTGGATGTGGATCCTTCCTTGTTAGTGCCAGGAAGCTTCTGTTCTGGAAGCTTAGCTAGGTGATGGATCTACCTCATTTTGCCATTTCAGTTTACCTTTAGCACAGCTTTCTTAAAATCTGAAGTTTTCTGGGAAATAGACCTGTTTGCCCAAATAAGCTTTTCTAAAGCCTCCTGATCCTGTGTGAAAGTTGCCCAAAGCAGTTTAGGTTTGCAGTTAATATAAAGATGTGTATCTGTGTAATTTCACTTCAGTATATGTTTGTAAATTAATTTCTGGTACAAAAACTTTATAACAAACAATAGTATCACTTTTATTGTGGTTCAGTCAAATTGATTTATCCTTCATAATGAAAACCAATCTGTAATTGTAACTGGTGGGCAGCAACAGAGTTTTATTTACTCAGTTATCATGTCCTACATTGCTCTCTTTATCACTAGTTAGTTGTCAAATGCTGTTGGATACCCTGTGTGCCCATGTGCTGGGAATGGGTCCTGGTGTTGCCTTTCTCTAGTCCTGGCTCCATCTGAGCTACCCAGTTGTCTTCCATATCTAGGAGGACCCGGACAGTAGCATATTTTTACCAAGCATGTATCTCACCAGAGATATTACTAAAATTTATCAGAAAAATGTACTTTTCTGTCTAGGAACCAGTCCTGATTTTTTAGTAACCTTTTAGAGAAAGGACTTGGTAGGACTTGTGAGTTTTCAGTCTCCTGCTGCTGCTGTTTGAATTTCAGCTCTTGAATTCAGAGTAGCTGCTTAGTAATACTGTACCCTGCTTAAATTGATAGTGAATAAGTGAGTTGGTGTAGTATTTTTTGGGTGGGTCTGCACAGTGACCTTTCCAAATCTTGACAAACAGCTTTTTGTTGTGGTGGAGGAGGCACTTGAAGGGAGAGCATTGGGAGCTGTAGTGAATATGGAGCCTGTTTTTAGATATTTGTTCCTAATGATTTGTTTTGGTTTGCTTTATACAGATTAAGAGCTTCGGCTACAATTTTAGGTTTAATTTACTGTGAAATAGATGTTCAAAGAGTAGTTTGGATCTTTCTTTTACAGCTCTGCAAGGGATTTTTTTCAAGCTGCTCATTTAAGGAAGGACTTGGAGCTTTCAGAGAAATCAGGTTGTGTTTGCAGATATGACAAATTCTACTTAAACCAAATGAATTTAAACTCCTTGAAAAATTCTTGAAGGAGAATGTAAACCTCCAGAAGTGATTAATCTGAAAATGAAAGTAGGCATTTGATGAGTTAGGTGTCTAAAACTCTGCCAACAAGTATATATTCATTTGTATAAAATCATAAAAGTCATTGTCACTGTGTTTTCACTTTTCCTTTGGGTTGTAGGCAAAGTGCTTCATGGATTTCAAAGCTGGAGGTACATTATGTCACATTCTTGGTGCTGCTTACAAATATAAGAATGAACAGGGCTGGTAAGTTTTTATTTTTCACTTACACATCTTTTGCATGAAATTAAGCACATGAAATGCCTATGCAAACTACTTCAAGTTTAATACTTTCTGGAAAATGGGGTAAGCAAGGGAGTTGGAGATGGGAAGAGGAAATTTTTTCTATTTTGCTGGTGGTAGCTTTTTAAAGACACACCCTCACACTCCCAAATTTAAAGATAAGTGATCTTAAGGTCTTGAGCCTGTAGTTTGGGAGTTAATTACTACAACTGGAGGCTTTTTTTTCCATTTACTTGCCAAATGACTGAACAAATTAAAAAGTATCTTAGAATCACTGTTTCCTATCTAAACATTGCATGGATACCAATAAATGCTCAGTTTTCCACTGCTATCAACCTCAGCAAATGAGGAGTGTAAGTAGTTAGAAACACACTGCTCATGTAGCTATTGACTCTAGGATTAAAACTGTTCACCTGACATCCCAGCAGTGTTGTGACCTGCATGTTTCTAAGTTACAGTCCTCTTTCCAAGGCAGCAGGAGCATGAATTACTCTAGTTAAGCACATTGGAAAAAAAATCAGAATATAAAAAGTTGATAAATAAAATAAGCAGGGTTTTTTTCTTGTGTCTGAATTTAAATACTTCCCTCTCTGTTGTGTAGAACTCTAATGGTTTTCCTGGAATTGCCTGTGTTTCTGTTACCCACAAGAGCAAATTAATAGTCAAAAAATACAGTTTCACTATGGTTGGGTGTTTTTAGGGGTAATTTATATTTGTATCAGGTGAATGGTTATGTTTGTATCAGGTCAGTGAGCACCTGAGGTGGATGTCTCAGAAAGCTGGTGGGAATAAGCTGCTCTCAGGTTTTTTTCTATTCTAAAATTGCCAACGCCCAGGGTACAGCTGGGGTTTGTAGTGTTCTGTGTGACAAATCTATCAGGAGTGTCTTGCTACCTCTCTGCCTTAATTAAGATAAAGGAGTTAAATGGCTCCTACTTCACAAATACATAAACAGCAAATCTAGTTTTCAGTCATTAAAATATGTCAGCAAAACTCAGATCCACGATTGCCTCTTCTCTTCTCCCTCTCTTGCCAGTTCCTCAGAACTAGTGTGGGTAGTGTCATGTGTTTGTGCATGTGGGATGTAGAGGGAAGTAATACTTGAATTTAACTCTGAGGATCAGACGTAGAGCTTGGAATGTATCCTTCACTGACTCAACCAAATAATCTGTGGTGTTTTGCCTGAAATATGATTTTGATTTTTATTTTTTAATGGTATGCATTGTCGCTCTTGCTTAACCTGTTTGTGAATGATCTGTCTTATAGGAGAAGTACCTTTCCTCGTCATAATAGGTATGTCTGAAAAATGCACTTATCCAGTGCAGCTGGACATACCTTGTCTGTCACTGCAATTCCAGTAGTTGTTTGCTCAGACCTGTCAGAGGCTATCAGTTAAACTGAGAACAGGAAGAATTATGACTGCTACTTTATCTACCTGGGCAACTAAACAAAGTGCTATTTCTTAATGTATTGACATGCTTCTCTTAAAGTATGGGTTTCAAAAATTTTGGGGGCATGTATAGTATTAAATGAAGATGCAATGCAGATTTTAGGCAAGTGTAAAAATTCTGGTCAAACTTGAATGCTTTTTAAGTATCTTTGTTTCAAAGGTATTGAAGACTTTGTTAGGTGTCTAGGGAAATTGTATTTATTTGGCATTTATCTTCCTTCACTTGAAACTGAGAAGTGTATGTTTTGAATACAGACTATGAAGCTGTCAGTGAATGCTGGAGAAGTGGTTTGATCGTGGCTTTTAAAATCCTGTGTAGTGTAGGTGTAAAATACTTCATTAAGTTGTGCAGTTAGCTGACAACTTCTTGGTGAACTGACAGTACTTCTAGAAGTCAGCATAAACTTTTCAGCTCGCACAACCCTATTTAAAGAGGTCATTGATTTCTTTTAAAATTGAAAGAAAATTCTAATAAATATGCCAGCATATTATCTTCAAGTTGTTTGCTAGGTTCCCAGTGTGAGAGGAAGAGCCTCTAAGAGAGAAGCCATCACTCCCTGATAGTGAATATTTAAAATACTGCCCAGCACTACAATATATTTACATGGTAACACCTGTGTGGGCAATTTCTTTCCAAAAATATAAGCCTCAAGGAAACCATTGTGGCCTCAGCTGAGGTGTCTGTTTAATTGAGTAGTATAATATTGATGTGATGCTATGGCTGTGTGGTAATGGGGTTTGTGTCTAAAAATCAGTGTTGCTTTGGTTTACCTTCATTGTATGTTTCTAAACTTGAAAAATTGATTTGATGTGTTACTGGAAACATGCCTGTGTTTAAAAGAAAGTGACATTAGATATGGGCACAGGAATAACTTCTTGGATTTGAGGTTGGGGTGTTAGCAGTCACTGCATGGTAATCACATGCATGGCTTTTTCACTGGGCTAAGTGTACTGGGTGATCTTTATTTTAGACTCTGAAATCCCTTTTGCTGGTATTAGAGGGGTTGGACTAGATGACTGTTAGAGGTCCCTTCCAACCCCAAATATTCTGACATTTTATGGTATTGCTGCTCTGGAATATCAGCTCAGCACTCCAGTTAAGAGCATTTTCAGACTCTAGCAACAGCTTTTTCCAGAACTTGGTAGATACAGAAGTGTACCAGACAGAGTTTTATGCCTGAAAGTGAACAACATGATTATCTAAGCATATCATGGTGCTTTGGGAAAGGCTGAATTGTTAAGGGTCAGGCCCAAATCTGCTCCTCCAGCTCTGTCCATGGCTGGTGGAGATGAGCCTGTGCCGTGGGACTGATGTGGATACCTGGGACTGGTGTTTGTGCTGCTGTTGTCCCACCTCTCTGCTTCCTGGGGGTCACCACTCAAATTCTTCATTTCAATGGATTCATCCATGACTTCAGAATACGAGTACGATTCAGGTGGATATCACAGAATGCCTTTGGGAGGCTTTTGTGGTTCTCCCTGGTAGAAAATACTAGATTTTGTGTTATCTCCCAGTTTCTGATAGGCACTTAAAAACCTGCGTTGTTATTTCAAGGATTTTGATTACTTTGTCAGTGAAGGAGCAAACTTTAAAGTACCAGAGTCCAATGAAGATCCAATCCAATGCTTACGTGGATTTTTAGGTACCTGTATGCTGGGGGGGTGGGGTGGCTTCTTCTCAGGCAGGTAAGTGGCTTAGAAAATCTCAAGCAGAGAAATTGCTGTGTTTTTCCTGGGTTAGAACCTGGGACTGGTGGGTGGTGCAGCTAGAAGTAAGAGAAACATGGGAGTTTGTACATGAATTTTCTCATCTCGCTGTCAAAATCCATCGTGAGTGTTTGGTTGTTTCAGTTTAATTATCCTTTGTGACTGCAGTGGAATGCACAACCCTGCTACAGGCTTTTGTTGGACAATGTAAACCTTCATTTTTCTCAAACATTTCACAAATCTGTTGCATTTGGTGATTTGATTTGGTTCATTGCGATTTTTTGTTTTTTTTCTTGATTGTGAGGGCTGCCAAGTGAAGCAAAAAGATTTGTGATTGTGCTTTGAGTGTTTAACATAGCTACCATGATACACTTGTGTATGTGGAACGGGAAAGATTCTTGACTGCTGGGTGGAGGAGAGTTGAATTTAATATTTTTGAATCACTTCCTTTAACAGGCGGAGGTTTGACCTGCAGAACCCATCCCGAATGGATCGGAATGTGGAGATGTTCATGAACATTGAGAAAACACTAGTGCAGGCAAGAGCCTCCCATCCCAAACTGTGTCCACATGCTAGGGAGTCGCTGCCTTTTTGTCTTTGTGGCTCATTGAAAAGTTTCATCCTGGACTTCTGCAGGAATATTACACCCTTCCCTCCCTTTCCCATCCCTTTTAGTCACAATTCCAGGTTATCGCTTGAAAACTGAAGGATGTTTTCAGTGATAATTCTGCAGATGAGCATAGGGTGAAAAAAACCTATTTGTAAGGTAGGAGAGAGCATCCCAAGTGTCTCTGTCTTCCTGTGAAAGCAATACCCTCAGGTCTGAGTACATTTGTGCATACCCATTCCAGTGCTGACTTTCTTGAGACTTTCATCTTGATACAATTTTGACTTTTTTTGGGTTATGTTCCATTTTAGACTCTTGCTTTATGAAACAACTCTACTACCAGAGCAGAGCAGATAGCTGTGTGGAGTCTAATTTGAAGTTAAAATTTTTCACTTTTGTATGTGGGGAACAGAGTATTTTTTTTTAACTCTAAAACCAAGCTCACTATAATATAGTAAAGGTATAAATACCAGGTCCTTGTTAAAAATGAAAATAGGAAGGACAGCAAAAAAACCTATTGCAAGATCTATGGTGGTTTCAGTACATAATAGAAAACATGTTAAAATCCAGTATAAAATGAATGTGTACATGCAGATATAATAGAAATGCATGAATCTGCATGTCAGTGCAACAGGAGAGATTGAGATTTGGAAGTTGACACACACAGGGGACTTGAATTCCCTTTCACCTCTTCCAGAGCTTGCAAAAATTTTTTGGAAATCAAAGACTTGGTTTCCATTAAAGATTCTGTGAAAGCAGGAATGTGAAAACAGCTACGCTGGGTCATAGAATCCTAGATTGCTTTGGGTGGGGAAGAGCCCTGTTTCCTTCATCCCTGATAATGTCTCTGGAGCCACCAGCAGATCTGCAGACACCAGAGAGAAAGCCAGCATCAGACTTTGGCAGAGGGGTGTGCAAGGGAACTATTGCTGCCATAGCAGTTTCTGGAGCTGGTTAGTGTCCTGTTTCACAAGCTGACATGTTCCCTTTGAGCTTTTTGAAGCACTGGTGATCTTAATAGGATTTTTTTTTATTTATGGCACATGTGGCTCACTCATTTCTTATTTAACTTCTCTCCACTAGAACAATTGTCTGAGCAGACCAACCATCTACCTCATTCCAGATATAGAACTCAAGCTGGCTAATAAATTGAAGGATATTGTCAAACGTCACCAGGTAACTGTTACATAGAGTGTCTTTCAAAAAGTGAGTTTTCAGATGAAGTGCATTTGCCTGACTTCAACCTCTCAGTTACATCTGGATTGTCCCTGACAACACAAGGCAGCAGCAAGGAGTCACTTAAAACCAGTCAGCATTTTACAATGCCATTAGTAGTTATTCTCACGTGGAGACTGAATGATAACTCTGTTCTAAAAGTAAATCTGAAATGGCTGTTGGAGTGAGAAGCAGTTGCAGTGTCTCAGGGAGGTGATGCCAGGCCCTACATCATTTAATGTTGAATTCCTGTTTGTATAAAGCAGGAGCTCCCTCTTTGTCCTCATCTGAGACCAGAGAAGGCAGCATGTAATACAGCTGCTCTGAATATGTGGGGTGTGAATATGATAGCATAAGGAATCTTTAATCTTAAAACTACTTTTTCTGCTTTATTTTACTTGCTTTTTTCTTGCCTGTGCTGAAGAGAACACAAGCAGCAATGGTTTCTTCCTTGGGTGGCAGTGTATTCCCAACACTTTCCATTGTAGTTTAATATACCAAATGATGAACTGAACAAGATTAATAGCTTCATCTCTTAAAAATGCAAACAGTCCTTTCACTTTTCTTGAGAGAAAATATCCTGGAATGTGAACTCGAGATGGTCTGATAGCCTTTTGTGTTGTGATCATTCAGGGCTGTAGCCAAAGTAAACTGTTTCTTTTCCAGATAAAATGCATGTCCTGTGTTGTGACTATGAACCATTGTCTCAACATCAGTTGTGTAGTTTTTCATGGGTTACTCTTAATTATTCGGGAGAATAATGATTAAGGATGCTTGCTGTTCCCTAGAGTTAATGATTTGATTTTCCTTCCCTAAAGGAGTAGTGAACTCAAAGCATGCTGTATCCATGAATGTTTTAAGGGACTTCTAACTCGGGCAGCTTTGTAAAGGGATTTGAAGAACTGAAAACAAAAATTATTCATAATTCTACTTTTTTGGGCTTTCTTGTGAATTCTCATCTTGTATTTGTGTTGCTGCCTCTGCTTGTTCAATGTCTTTATCTTCTTTTTTCTTGCCTGATGATCTGCTTCAGTTGGAGTCACTAGGTGACCTCTAGAGGTCCCTTCCATCTCTGATAATTCTGTGGTATGTGTTCTTACCTTTGTCCCATCTCGAGTACCTGTGGCTCCCTCCACTCTGTTTCCAAGCCCTCTCTGCTCTGCCTGCAGCCTGTGCACAAGGTTTGTGGATCTCTTGTCCAGAACAATGCCACTGGGACCTCTGGGCTTCTAAACAGAGGTGTCAGTAAGGTGCTTGTTCTGTCTGTGAAGCTACTGTTACTGTTTCTGGTAGTCACCCTTTTTCTGCTTTCTCTTAATAAATGTTGAGGATTCTTCTGAGCAGAAGATCCAGAATTGTAATTTAGGAACCTGAAAGCAGGTAATAAGTGAGATTCAGCACTTATATCTGTCCGCTTCTAGAAGTGTGCTGTTGGTTGAGAGCTCTTCCATCTTGCAGTGTCTTTACCTTGCAGGCTCATTCAGGTTAGCAGAGGCAGGGAATAAGCCTTACAGTCTGCTTACATCTTCCAGAAAGCTGTTTTAATCCAAAGTTATTCACCCCCTTGTTTTCAGTCAAGATAGCATTTGAGAGAGACTTCCTGTTCATCTCCTCTGTTCAGGATTTTTTAAAGCTCCATAGGAAAGAAATGGAATTTACTGATCAGATACCTAGAGAAGCATCTGAAGCTCATGGGGGCTGAAGGGAGAATTGCCATTATTGTTCCTTAAACACTTTGCAGGTTCTTGGGTTGTGCCAGGTCTCTTTCCTTTGCCTTTGAATGCTTCTAAATTATTTTTACTTTCCAGCTTTCTTTTTTTGCTGTTTCTCAGAGCACTTCCTCTCCCTTTGCCCAGGTCTGTGAACTCTTGCCTTTCACCTCCTGATACCAGAGTGGTCTCCAGATACTGCTACCATAATGCAGTGCACCTTCAAGCTTTTTAAGTTTTCCTCCTTTTGATGCTGTCTTCTAAATGAATTGCTCAGATATTGTTGGCTGTAACCTATCCTTTGTGCTCTTTAGTCCTTTAAATAAATCTGTCAAGCATTTATGGAATGTAAATTTTTAATAACATGTTTTGGAACAGTTTGTATGAAAATAACTCCTCTGCAGACTGAGTTTCTGCTGTCCTTGGAAATGATTCTTCATTTATGGAGTCCGAAGGTGTCTCTGCAGCATGTGGGAGAATCCTTATGGTTCTCCACGTGAGGGAAGGACAGGGTTTTCTTGCCACACTGAGCAGTGTTCTGTATTTATTTAACAGATACCTCATTATGTAGCAGAATTTTCTTGCATCATGATGTAGCTCAAATAGGAACATAATTATGGCCTGTTCTCATATGTGGGGAAACTACTTCATGTGGCACTCTGTGGCATCTACATAAGCAAGAGAAGTGCATCTGTTGTTTCTCATCCATCAAGAAAATGATGTCCTAAGGACACCAAGAAGAAAAAATCATCTTTTTTGCAGATATTTGACAAGCAATGGTATCATGTTAGTGGGTTTCTTATTAACTCCCTTTCTTCTATGATGGAGGAGGCTTTTTTTAGAGAAGGGGTGTTCATTCTGTCTCTTGTCATACAGCCTTTTTTAAGAACTAAGGATGTTCTGTTCAAGGCAGCCATTTCTAGTTAAGCTCCTCAAAACTTTATCATATGTAAATTGTCCTATTTAGAAATTATTTTGTACCAAAACATGTAATTTGTGGGGAAAAAAATGCTACCAATGCTTTCTTAAAAATAGCAATAGGTTTGTATGAATTTATAGTTGAACAATTTATTATGAGAATTGGGGCAGAAGGAAGTAGGAGGAGGAAGGATTTGAGATGAAAAGAACAAGAGATGACAAATTACTTTGGCAGCACTCTTACAATAATTGCCTTTTTCTGGCCCTTGGGAGTTGGGTTGAAGTTAGCCTGCAGTATTTCTGGGTTTCTTGGGATGTGGGTGAAAAGTAGCAGCCAAGAAATTTGGGATAGTGTGTTTGGAGTTTTCTTATGCAGTGTCTTCTTTTCTTTCCACCTTTCCCACAGGGAACAGTAACTGAGGAGAAATCAAAGGCTACACACCATGTTTATCCAAGTCCTACCTCAATGGATGATGGTAAAGTTGCTTTCCAGTTTTTAAGTGGAAATAATCCTGTAACTAAATCCCATTAGCACTTAGGGGAGCTTTTGCACAGACACAGAATGTTCCTCACCTGCTCCTGAGAGCCACTGGAAAAGTATTCCTAGGATTAACAACTCCAAATAAAATCATTGTTTCCTGCTTCTGACTATGGGGTGTAAGAGTCACACTTTTAATTGATGATTTTTGGGTTAAGGTGTGCAACACTGACTACTCTTCAGTGATTGCATTGGAAATTGAGATGATGCTTCTTGCTGAATGCAACAAATAGACAATTTGTTTGTCCCATATTACTTGCAGGCTGGAGGGGATTAAAGCTAAGAATCTGGAAGAGCTTAAAGAAACTTAACTTTGATTTAATTTTTTTTTAAAAGGCTGGTGAAAGTACAGGGTCTGAAATTTAAAATTTCCATTAATTCTTTTCACTTCTGTTGCTTTTGTGTTTGGTTTAAGTATGGGTCAGTCTCTTGAGTGAAACATTATTAGGAATCAACTAGATGTGGGAAAGGCAGATAGATGCTAAAGTAGATAAGAATGGCAATTTTTTTTGCCATGTTCTTGTCTTTCCAAGTGTTAGGTTGGGAATGGTGATACATTTATTGCAGTGGTCTGGCCAGGTGGATGCAGTAACAAGGAGACATGGCAAATGGAGATTGTTGGTTTACTAGAATGCAGTTTGCCTACATGTGAAATAGACAGATTCCACAAAAGCAATTTAACAGCTGTATTCTTCAGCAAATATTAAAAAAAACCCAACCTCTTAATTTTATTATCTTCAATACATTTAATTGCTAGTGGATAGGTTTTGAGTTTCACTGACATAAATTGGCTGTTCTGATGAGCTCTGGCATCTGGTGGCCACTAGATGGAAGTGTTCACTTCTGCTCCTGGGTTCTTTGTCCTCTGGTGGTTCCTCTTTCTTTTTAACCCCTTCAGGTTCTCTGAAAAGGGTTGAGCACAGTAGGAGCCATCTGTCTTGCCAGTGAGCATGCAGTATGCTAGGCAGAGCTCTCTCAATTCCTGATTGTTACACTCAGGTGAGAAAACAGCCATGAATTCAAGCAGTGTAACTTCATACAGGTGCAAACCCTTGGGGTTTCTCTTTTGATCCTGCTCTGAGCCATGTTCACAATATCTGGGTTATAGGGTTATGGAATTGTCTCAGGTGTGCAGTTTAAAAAAAAAAAGTCTCAAAACAGTAGCCAGACCAAGCATATGCCTTATGGCAAACTCAGCAAAGCAGTGGCTTTCCTCAGTAACTCTGTATGGCCTTGAATTTTTTATTAGCATTGCTGTGAAAGAAGGAAGATGAAGCCCCAAGTTTTATTATATTCTTGGAAGTTTTTTATTAAAATCTTTTTCACCACCACTTCGTACCCTGATGTTATTCTTTCAAAGCTCCTGGTTTTTTAAATATATGTTGAGTGTAGAACTTAGTACTGGGATAAGGGTCTTTTGTCTAAATCAAGAGAAAAAGTTAGGGGATACAGATGTCTGACAAAGATGCAAAAAGACAGAAGGGAAATACTTGCCACAAGAAAGCAATCTGGGAATTTAATCTTTTTGTTTATACAGAGATTTAAAAAAGTTACATATCAGAGCATCTCTCTGTGTCATATCTTGATTAAATGTCATCTTAAAGCATTTGCTCTGCCCCATTCTGAGTTCCAGGCAGTTTGGGAGGTGAGATGAGCTAGCAGTCATGCTTCTGCCTGGCAGGCAGTCTGAAATACCTCTTGCTTCTGTTGAGACACAGATAACTGGTTCAAGCCTCTGAATCTCAATCTAGAGTGTGTCAGGGTATGAATATATGTTCCTGGGAAAGGAAATGTAGTAAGTCAGCATTAAAGTGACTTCACTAATATAGTATGTTGTGTGCAGGCAGAGTAAAGGCATCTTTAGCCATGGCAGAGGTAATGCAGGCAAGTGTCTTGCTGTGGCAGGCCAGGTGTAATTCACTATAGGAGGCTTTTATCTGAGCTAATGGCAATAATTTTGCTTTTCCATAGTTGGTCACAGTAAATCAGTGTTTATAACCCAAATCTAATGCTAGATTTCTTTCTCCTTTGCAGATGAATGGTTGAGACCTGTGATGAAAAAAGATAAGCAGGTGTTGGTACACTGGGGCTTTTTTCCAGACAGGTAAAGAAAGGTGGGGGAAGAAGGCAGACTTCAAATCTTAAGTTTGTTGAGTGAAAAGTCTTGATTCAAACACACAAATAGGGGAATCCATGTCCTCAAACAAGCTGCTGCTTTGTTACCTCTCCTGATTGCAGTGCTCTGTGGTTATCAGTTGTGAACCTGGCTGGGGAATGTCCTGGCTACAGTTGTGCTCTCTATGCTCTGTTCTGCAGACTAGGACAGGCTCACATCTGTCTCACAGACTTTTCTAAAAATTTAACAAGAATAGACAGTACTGCATTCCTGTTGTTTGGATTCAGAATGATTGGGCTTTGCTGTTCATAGTATGAGACAAGCAGTGGTCATCTTCTGGAGAATAACCATGCAGTAATTCAGTATTGCTGCCATTTATCTCATCATCCAAAGCATGAAAAGACTTAATCCCTGATTTAAAACTGAAATGTGATACTGGCTATTGGATGAGGTTAGGAAAGGAGTGTCTGTTCTACAGAGCCATTAGTAAGGTTACAAACTGAACCAGACATTGAAAGTGTGGAGTGAGCCTTTTCATAAAGCTGGCGAGACTTTAAAGCCAGAAGGGGGAATTTCTAATCACCTGGTTGAACTTTCTATGACAAAGAAAGATTTCACCCCATGGATTCCCCTTTGGCCAGGTACAAGTGACTGTTAAAAGCACATATTTGACAAAGCTGACCTGTGTTGGTAGAAGATCATAAAAGATAGTGAGCTTAAATGTATTGGTAATAATTGGTTTTTGAAAACTCAAAATATTTGTAAACTTCTGTTTAAATTGCTGTTTCATGCTAGAATTCTCAAGAGCCATAAGCATGTTTCAGTGGAAGAGAGCAAACAGCAATCATATTAAAGCTTCCTTCTTCATATAGATGAAGAACCTTTTCAGTATTTTTACATTTATAGCAACTGTGTAGTCAAGTTTGTGATCTGTGTCTATGTATTTATAAATATCAGTATAAACATGAGGAATGCTGTATACACATACCTTCTCTTGCCTATGACTTACCCAATTGCTCAGTACATGCCTAGTATTGACTACAAAGTAGTTTGGGGGTTGCTGCTACTGAGTACAGCTTCTTATTTATAAATAGGCTTTTGAAGGAACAGTATGTGAAAAAGTGCATGTAAATAAAAGATGGATTCCACAGCAGTAGGGATTGAAGGAAAGGATCCATACTCCTTTCTCCTGGGAGTCCAGTATCTTTTCCTTAAGTTCATAAGAGCAGAAACAAATCAATTACCTTAATGCCAAGGTTAGAGTAGATGACTCAGAAACTGGATTTGTACCCAAGAATTTGGAGAGTTGATTGGCAGTTTTGAGCTGGAGCTGGCTTCACTGAGGTGGCTTTTTAATTCAGAAGGTTAAATGTGTTAGATGCCTTTACAGTGTCCCTGTAGCAGACACCAGTGATTATTCCTTTAGCTTCTCATTGAGTGGAAAGTACTTTGCTATTCTGTCCCATCTATATGATTTGCACATGTCAGAAATTGCTGAATAAATATTCCTGCTGGTGTTCTCTTGGGATGAACAGCCCAAGGGACTAATTTTGTGTTGTCTGCCTGCTCTCATTAGCTATGACACTTGGGTTCATGCCAACGAAATAGATGCTGAAATTGAGGATCCTCCAATTCCTGAAAAGCCATGGAAGGTAAGTCTCTCTTCAGCACTTTCCCAAAATTACTGTGTTGGTAAAACTCATGCTCAGCTGCTACTAGCTGGATGTTTTACTGTGCTCTTGGGTGACACTGGTTCTATTTCCATGTATGTGGAAAAGCAAAGTGATATTTTTGGAGCCGTAATGAAAACGTCTGAAATATTTTGTTGCTCCGGGGGGGAATGCTGATGAAAAACTACTATATTTTGTGAGGGAAAAGGACAGACTTATTCAACCCTGATAGAGCCAAAATGATCATGTTTATTTTGGCCTCACTTGAGAAGTTCTGTGCTAAAGATGCTGGCACTCCTGATGAAGTGCATGTGTCTGGAGGGGGAGACCTGACAACTCAATTAGAAGGCACATTGGGATTATGCAGTGTTTAAGGAGAGGTAGTGGGGCAAATACCATGTTTTTTGATATTTTTGAAGAATATTGGTAGAGAAAAGAGCTATCAGGTTAAAAAAGTGAGGGTACCCCACACATATTGTTATAGGGCTTAAAGCATATTTTGTGTGCAGAAAGCTAATCTTTTTCTGTAAACCAGCAATTGCTGCAAATATTAGGAGTTTGACAGTATGGAAATTAAGAAGCTTTTTAGGAGAACATATCTGAATTTTTTAAACCAGTGGTATAGTTGAGATCACAGAATCATTTTGGCTAGACAAGGCCTTTCAGATCATCAAATCCAACTGCCAACCCAGTGCTGCCAAGGCCACCACCAAACCGTGGCCATCAGCACCATGTCTGCAAGGCTTCCAAATCTTGTTCTTTGAGTTACTGTAAGAGCAACTTTATTTCCAGCAGGTTCAGCTAATGGGATCAGAAGAGAGCTGTGGTCTGGCTGACAGACTGTGTGGGGCTGTGGGCTCTCCTGGCCCCTGGTTTCACACTGAGTTTGTCTCAGCTCAGTACCACTGCAGACCGTGCTTTCTGTGTGCTCTTGGTTTTCTTGATCTTCCCAAATTTGCCAAAAGCTTTGGCATTGCTAGAGGACTATCACGTATGAATGCAACTGTCCTTAGACTTGGAGCCAACGTGAAAGTGTCTGAGAAAATCAGTAGCTGTTTAAAGAATCTCTGAGGGTTCTCCCTCACCTCTCTTTGTGTAAATGTTCCATTTAATGGGAATTGTGCTTTTAACTGGTGTTGCAATAGTGGAAGAAGTCAGAACATCTCAATCTGTTGAACATCTTGTGAGCATTCAGACCAACATCAGCATCCTTATTTAGGTTCCCTACATAATTAGTTTTCTTTCTACAGTTTGTCTTTCTGATTTAGCTCAATGTGAGTGAGCACTACAGAGCAGTTATAATCAGACAGCAGCAAATACTTTGTCCTTTTACTGGAGTTGCTCTTTTATGTATATAGCATGTGGTGATGTTCAGTGTGCATGTTGCTGATCTGAAGATCAATTAAGAAAGGAGCTTGGCTCAGAAAAAAGTTCATGTCTATTCAAATACTTCTTATTTATTCCAAGTAGTTACATGTACATTATTTTGTATAAATCATACTCTATAGTATATTTTCATTGTTCTGCTATGTAAACTAGAACTGTACTAGAACTTGAGCCAGGGGAGGCTCTGTTTGAATATTAAGAAAAATTTTGTTATGGCAAGAGTGGTTGGGCATAGGAACAAGCTGCTCAGGGCAGTGGAGCCACCATCCCTCAGATACTTAAAAACCCCATGTGGATGTAGCACTTGAGGATGTGGTTTAGTTGGCTGGTGGTGTTGGGTTGACAGTTTGATGATCTTAAGAGGACTTTTCCAGTTTTAATGATTCTATGATTCTATCTTGCATCTCTGACTTGGATGTTTTCTCCCAGTTCTCCCAAACATACCAGTAATCCTTTTGTGCTGGGAACCTGTCCTCTAGGCAATGCCAGAGAAGTCTGTGCTGGTCACAGGTCCCTTGTGGTGGCCACCATTCTGCCAGGGTCTCACCTTCAGGTGCAGCTGGCCACTCTTCTCCATGTGAAACATCTGCATGTTTTTTGGGGTAGATTTGCTGTATCAACAATTCTTTTTCAGTACCTCAGCCAAGGGCATATTCTTCTCTGTGTCAGGTATATTTCCCATCCCTTTATTTATCTCTGTGTTTTACACTGACCAGGCCATACTTCCCCTTCCAAAAGCTACAGCAAAACCTCTTATTTTCATAAAGTCTGCTCAGGGCATTTGGGTGCTTGACCCTTTGGTGTCTACTTCTCCAAATGTTTCAGGTGAACTTACCTGCTGTTGGCAGTTGGATTGTTGGAGATAAGAGCATCCAAAGGTGGTGGCCAGGGGTGCCAACTGTTAAAGGAGGAGCCCTGCCTGAACATTCAGCTGTCATTTAAGAATTTGCACATAACACCCCAGTTTCTACCTGCCACTACCAGTTAAAGGTCACACTTACTCTCAGACACACTTTCTCCTCCTTCAGACTTGACTCTTGGTGTCCCACAGCAATCTCAGGTGGATTTTAGAAACAGAAATAATTTAATGGAAAGGGACAGCAGTAGGGTCATCTGGAGCTGGGTGCTTCCAGAGGGGGACCCCAAACACAGAAGTCCCTGAGCAATCACACTCTTAGGGTTGATGCACCCAGCCCTCACATGCCCTTCATGCCCCGTTTAGTCCAGTGGGTTTTTTATTTTTAGTTTGGGGTCTTCTAAGACCTTACTGGATTCTTTCTCTGTCCCCAGGCAGGCTGTTTGCCACTCTTACCTTGTTGGGTTGCAGCTTCTGCTGATGGTTGTAGAACTCCTTATCTGCTGGCTTGTGCTGCTTGTGCACCTGTGCTGAGCTGAACAGATTTAGGAAAAACCTTCCTTGACATCACTATGGTACTAACATTCTTCTCACACTGAAGGCAAAATACTGACTGTACTGTCAGCTGCTGGGAAAATCCACATAGAGTTATTATTTTTAGTAAAGTCCATAGCTTGTGGCCTAACTCACGCTAAGCAAAGAGTGTACCAAAGCACACATTATTAGAACACACAAAATATTAAAACGTGATAGCTGAAGTTAAACAACTAGGATTTCTCAGTATAGCTGCTGAGGTGATGTCTTTTATAGCAAAGATTTTGATGATGGTTTTAGCATCCAAAGTGCATTCTAAATACAAAACCATTGTCCCAGCTCAGAGAGCTGACCTTGCACTTCAGAAGGCTTAAAAATGATGAAGGAACAAACTAGGCATTGGGTACACTATCAAGCATGTCCATTCCTTATTATCTTGCCTCATGAAACTGTCACCTCTTATGTGTAAAACTCTTAGGAGATGCTCAGACCCTGGTAACAGCTGCAAGTATTTCCTTCATTCTATTAGGTCACTCATGGGGTCACTTTTCTTAAAAGACATCAGAATTTTAAAATTTTCTGTTCTTTAGGTTCATGCCAAGTGGATTTTGGACACAGATATATTCAATGAATGGATGAATGAGGAGGATTACGAGGTAGATGAGAACAGGAAGTCAGTCAGTTTCCGACAGAGAATCTCCATGAAAAACGAAGAGGTAGGTGGTTCCCTGCCCACGTCACTCCTGCACTCTTATCTCTACGAAAGTAAATATTTTTTGGCACTCAAAGTTGCTAAAATAACATGGTAACACAGTCTAGTTTCCCTTTTTTCTGATCCATGTCCTTTATGCTCACTGCAGCATCAAGGGGGACTGTAGAAAATGTAAGGGCGTTCACACTGAGAAATGAAAGGATTCTGGAGCTGAATGTAGTGTGTGTTGTAATACTGCTTTTAGCTTCTCTGTTGAAGGATGTATTAAGGAAGAGTGTAGCCCACAGCCTCTCAATGACTAGAATTTGGGATGAGCTAACTCCTTCACTTCTCTAACAGCCTGTCCGTAGTCCAGAGAGGAGAGACAGGAAAGCAGCAGCAAGTACAAGGAAGAGAAAGCATTCTCCTTCTCCACCCCCAACTCCTGTGGAGTCAAGAAAAAAGACAGGGAAGAAAGGGTGAGTGTCCAAGTCTTGGAATTTGAGGATAATTTTCTTCAAAAAGTGCTTGTGGGGTCATCTCTGTCATCTCTCACTTTTCCCACCTTAGATTACAAAAGAAGAATGATTTCTACAATAGACTTGGGTGATTTTGCTGGTGCAGTGTATGTGATTTCTTTACTCCTCTGTAGAAATGTGTTACCTGCAGGTGGAGGAGAACCTAGTGCCAGCTCTCACCATCAAGCTGGGGTTCATTGCTGCAGCAAGAGCAGAACTTACCAAATGGAAAGGTGCTCAGCTGCTTCTAAAATAACTCAAACTCATTCCGTTAGTGCAGTCATGCAGTACATGTACACTTTCTGAAGTGCAGCCCCAGAAATTACTCTGCTTAATTGAGGAGAGTTTTTTAATCTCCATAGCCATGCAATTTAAAGTCCATTTCTCAAATGTAACTCTAACAGAGTAACATTTCTGATTGCAGGTGGGGTACAGATTAGAGTGCTTTTCATAGTGCTGGTTTCATCTCTTAAAAAATTAAAGGCTGATACTATATCCAAATAAAAGTTTATTTATGGGGGTGTATGTCTAGGTCTGGAGGGGAGGATTTTTGTACTAAAAATTCAGGCCTTGCTTAATGTACGTGTTGAGCTCTGGTAAGACAATGTAGAACATTTATCATCTGAGGTGAGAAAGAATTATTTGATAATCTGAATTATTTTTTTATTCCATATATAAAGTTAGATACTGTAAGGAGAGGTGTGGGTGATTCTGCCTGTGTTCCCAAAATGGCTACCTCTGCCTGCAGACTGGACAAGGCAGCCTTTTTCCTGAAATAAGCCTTGAATTGGTCTGTAGCCTCTGCTGGGCTGTCCAGCAGATGCCCTTATTGCAGCTTAAAAAAGGACAAATATAAGTGAATCACTTTGCCCTTGAATCTCACCAGAATCCAAGTGCTGCCAGCATACTGGAGGCTGTTCTGGATTGGAATCAAGATTTATGTCCAGTGGTGGTCTCCAGTCTTGAAACACTGGAAAAAGACCTTTTGGTTTTTTTGAAACTTCCTTTGTTTTAGTAACAGGCAGAAGATATTTTTCAGTAACTCCACCAGCACCACTTCCTACATCATTCACGTTTTCCTGTGTGCTGTGACCCAGTCCTTTAATCCTGATATCTGAAGAATAATGTCAAGATGAGAACATCTGACAGTGGCAGCTGGCAGAGCATTTGTGTGTGATCTGTTTTAGGCAAGCAGCCTTATATGGGAAAAGGAGAGGGCAGAAAGAAGAAGATGAGCAAGAAGATCTTACAAAGGACATGGAGGACCCCACACCAGTACCTAATATAGAAGAAGTGGTACTTCCCAAAAATGGTAAAATATGCATGCACTGGATTCTCTGAATGTTAAAACAATTGCTTAAACTGCTCTGAAAAAGTGCACATCTTTTGTCAAAGCTTTGAATTCCTTTGTGACCATGGGGCAGGTGATCTGTACCCATCTCAATTTAGCTAGTCAGGGATGGCTGAGAAGGGCAGCAGGTTCACCTTCTCTTGGCTTTCTGAAATACATTAACAACAATCCCAATTAAATGTTGAGTTTCAGCTATTTTAGGATTCTTCTTGCCCGTTATGCAGAGTTCATCATTTGGGGACAGAGTTTTCTGGAGGAAAAGAACTGTGTGCCAAGTACCCAAGATAAGCTTCTCAAAGGAGTGGAAACTTTAGCAACAATGCATTCAGTTCTTAACCCTTTTCTGGAAAGTGTTTATCTGAGCAGTACCTGTGAAGTAAAGATAGGTCAGAAAAGTAATTCTTTCTCTCAGGTTATTGACACAAAACCTTTTGGAGTGCCACATCGTTTGGCTTTTACCTGGTTTGAACTGGCATGGAAGAATTGTTACGTGTTGTGCAGGTGGAGGAAGTACATACTTGGTCCCCTAACAGCCAGAATAGAAGCTGCTTTGTGTTCAGATGTGAAATTACAGAGAAATCAAACAAATGGTCTGTTGTACTCACACTGCACAGATGAACTCCTCTGAACTGCAAAGACATGACCAACAAAACTGGTTATTGATAAGATAGTAAAAGGATGATGCTAGGCTTAGATAATTGTGTCCTGTCTGATGGTTACTCATTAGAGTTTCAATCTCCCTTCCTTTTGTAGTGAACCCAAAGAAAGACAGTGAAAACACGCCTGTGAAAGGAGGAACAGTAGCAGACCTTGGTAAAACACACCACACCATCCTGTACCCCCTCCCCTAAATTTTATGGTAAAGTCTTGCTTTCAGGCCAAATGAGCAAATATTTTTAAAACGCTTTATTTTAAACGAAAACTAGATTTTTAAATTGAGTTAACTGAGTTCTCTTATTTATTCAAATTGAAACATGTTGACTCTCTTTCACTTACAAGGCTGTTCCTTGTATGCATTTATTTATTTATTTTAAATACATAGCTTTTTCCTGTCAGATTTTTTTTTTTCTTACTGGGAATCAAGATGGATGACAGGTTCCCTGAGCTTTGCTGAGTGTCTGGAATAAGAGATATAAACTAGTGTCCCATATCCTATTATATGAAGCTACATCTAAAGCACTGAGAAAGGCAGTAATTAGATACAGATTCCTAACTCTGGAAAAATTCTAATTATCCTTCCTCTGTCTTCTTACCTGTTCCCATGTCTGGTCTAGTGGAGTGCTTGGATAAGGTTGAGATTACCGCAATGATGTGTGCTCCATTTTGCTTTCCTCCTCATTTCCCTCCCAAAACAAACTAAATACTTGTTCCAGTGAAGCAATTGCAAGGCTCATGAGTAATCAAGCACTTTTATTAGTGTAATTCTCTATAATTTTACCTTTCAGATGAACAGGATGAGGAGACTGTGGCAACTGGAGGAAAGGTAACACTGGCTATTCTTTAACTGAGTTTGGTAGAAACAAAGATTTCCATCTCATTTTCAGTAACTTTGCTTGTAATATTATTCATCTGATACTTAAGATTAATTTTGTCACTGCTGGGTATGTTGGTTTGCTATTAGAAAAAGTCTCCAAATACTTGGAGACTATTTTATATGTTTAAATCCAGAATACTAAAAATGAAAATGAGGAAACAGAGACAAAAGCATTGTCAAAGAAGTGTTTTCCAGGTGCAAAATTCTTCAAAGTTTATGCTTTTTCTTCAGGTTTCAGAACTAAATCTGAAACCCAGATAGGATTCCTAATAGTTTTAATAGAGTTGCTGGGGTAGTACCTGTTTTTATTGCAGTGCTTGTGTGCCAAGGGCTGCTGTTAACAGGTTGCCTGGTGCCTCAGAAAAGATCTCCCCTGTGTTAGGTACAGACAGCTGCACTCCTGCTCCACCACAGACACTCGGATTGCTTACACACTTCATTAAAAAAACCTGACTTTCTCTCCATAGTTTCTAGTTTTACACTATTTCAGTTCCTGTTTTCTGAAGAACTGTTGTCAAATTACTAGATGGAAATACTTTGTCTTTGGGGGAATTTGTGGCATCAATACCAGTGACTCTTTTAGACCTTGCCTTAGCAGCTCGGTTATTTTGAACAGTCTGTTGTTTGTCTGAAATCTGTCTGGATTAATAAGGTTCAGTTGAAGAAAACCACTTAATGTTGAATTGCCTGCAGGCTCTTCAAAGAGCACCTGGGTTTTTTTCATACAGTTCATAACATGTCCTGACCCCCTCCACATCCTTCTCTTATTTTGGATCAGGAGGTGAGTTTGAGCTGGAACTCCAGTTCCATAACACCTTGTGGTCACAGGAGGCTTCTGCTACGAAGCAACAGAAAGTAACCCAAGACTTGTCCCTCTTCTTGGAAATCTTAAAAATTATGCTCACTGGGGACTTCACAGCCCTTTCTGAGCAAACTCATGGGCCTGGTCACCCTCAGATACAGAGATGTGGACTAACATGTTGAACTTAGTATTTCTTCACAAAAGAGAAATCCCCAAGACCAGCATTAAGAGTGACCAAAGTGACTTTATCCAAGCAAAAATGGAGAGCAATGAGACACAGTTCTGCAGGCAGGAAACAATTACTGCTGACAAGTGTCTTTAGTGGAACTAAAAGTAACAAATCTGATTTCCTTCAGTACTCTTCTGAGGAATGAGAAGGTTAATGGGATAAGAGTGGCAAAAAATACAACCTGTCTTAGACAGTAGTATAGAATTGGTGCAGTGTCAGTAACTGGAGATGGCATCAAGAGCCAGGCTGGCAGTTCACAGAGTGCTCTGGCTTGGTCTGTATTCATTACAAATGGTTGTGCAGCATTTACTCCTATAGTTACAGCATGCTTAATTTTATAGCCAGGATGCAAAACATACTGGCAGGTATGACCCTGAGATTTGGGAGCTGGCTCTGTAAAAACTTCTTGCTGGCTTGATGCATTCTTTAATGTTTTTATGAACACAGTTCACACTTGCTCTGGTCCCTGAGATTTCCACGCTGACTGGAGAATGCATTAAGAAAGGTTTCTTTTGCACAGGACTGGAAAGCAGTTGTTTTCATCTAACTTGGTGCTGGCTGAGAGGTGCTTGGTATGTCTCTTGCTACCTGTTTATTGTTGTGTTCCCTCCCTGGTGCAGGAAGATGAAGATCCAAACAAAGGGGATCAGAGTCGGTCAATTGATCCGGGTGAAGATAACGTCACTGAACAGACCAACCACATCATTATTCCCAGCTATGCATCTTGGTTTGACTACAACTGGTAAGAAAGTAATTTGGAAGTGGGGAAAGATTGAGTTTTGTTGATTGTTTCTCACCAACCAAGCTTAGAACTGAAAGAAATTACTTCTGTTTAGCTTTGGTTCCCATGTATGGGTACATCTTTTCCATTTAAAAATCTTTCTCAGTTGGCTTCTGTCAGTTTTCAGAGACTGAGAATGAGGAAGAGAATTTCCAGCAGCATAGATCTTCAGTCTGCCTTCTCAGCATTTTTTGTTTTACATTGATTTTAAGGGTTTTTGGGTTTTTTTCCCCCAAGGGGAAATAATTCTTTTTCTTCCCTACTTGCCTAGTCCTTGTAACGATCTTTCTGTGTTTGTAGCTATTTCTCAAAGCTAGTGGCTTTTTTATTTTGCTTCAGATCTTGACTTAGAGAATAAGTCACTGATTATACAAGGAGGGCACTTGTTCCATTTTGGAATCCTTCTTGGAGCCAAAGGTTTGTGGTATTGTACAGCCATCTAACTAGTTACAGCAATGCTAATGTGCTCTGTCTACTTAAACTTCTGTGATGTGCAAAGAGAAGCAATTGATGGGGAATTAAAGTCCCTCTAAAAGTTAAATTCTTATGTAGTGTTTTTTTTGTTTTTGTGTTTTTTTGTTTGTTTGTTTGTTTTTTCAATAAAAACTACTTTGGAAACAAAAAGGAGCAGTCATACATCTGGAAGAGCTGCCATTTGAGCATGTGTTTAGTCATAGCTTTAGGAGCTGAGAGATGAAGTCTGGATCTGCTGTAGGACAGGAACAGCAGCTGTGTAATTGCTGCCCAGGGCAGGGCTGGAGTCCCCATCATCCCTGGAGGGGTTTCAAAGCCCTGGAGATGTGGTGCTGAGGGACATGGGGTGGTGCTGGCCTTGGCAGTGCTGGGGGAATGGTTGGACTCAAAGATCTTAAAGGTCTTTTCCAACAAAAACATTTCTATGATTTCCATTGAGATTTGCTTTGGGCATATGTGTAGTCTGTGCTTCAATTCCTTGTTTATAAAGTGAAGGCACATTAATACTTCCCTACTGAGAAAATGACATTTTACCTTGAGGTCCCTCTGACACTGTCGTGCCAAGTGCCTTTTGGGAGAGGCTGCTCATAATGATTAATGCCTCTGGATTGGTGCATTTGTGTAGCAGCAATGGCTCCAGTGGTGTTCCTGGGAGCTCAGTCTGACTGTGAAAAGTGGCTAAAAAACAAAGAAGAGTTTCTGAAGAAAGATGGCATTCATGTTGCATTCAGTGTACCTGTTCTGACCTTGTGAAAGGCAACCTGAAATCAGCTCTGTGGTGGGAACAGGGGGCATCCACAGGGTAGCAGAATGATATGAAAAGAAGCTTTGATTTTGTCAGTTCTAGTGCTCCAGAAACAGCCCATTAAGCTGATTGGGATTTGAGGCTGAAATAACAGCACAGCTGTGAGATTGACATTTTTTCTGTCTCTGAGCACTGCTGCTCCCTTCAGTGACAGGTTTTTTTGTTTTGGAGGGAGCACACACACAGCACTGTCCCACCTCAGGCTGCAGGTGTTAGTGCTGCTGCTCTGCCAGCAAATGCTGCTTGGGTTCTGTGAATATGTGAAAAACCTCACTGTCTGCAGCCCTCCCAGACTGCAAATACTTCTTAATGTGTCCAGTTGCAGCTAATTTAGAGCAGCCTGAAGAATAATTCTAATCAGCTCCTCACAAAATGTTTTATTAGTGGCTGTTTTAGAAAAGTCCTTGCTAAGATTAATTTTCTAGTAAAAGATAAAACTTATTTAATGCTCAATTCAGTTCCAGTGTGATCTCTTATGCTTTGGGCAACCTCACTGCAAGAACTGCATAATTTGTTTGCTACTGAAATCTGACCAATTCAGTGGTTGCTCTTCATCTTTGAGGCATAGTATTTTCCTAGGAATGACAATGAGAGTAGGCAGTATCAGTGTAAAAGGACAATTACATGGTAGATTAAAAACTGAACATACAGGAGGAAGATTGGTAAAGGATGTATTTTTCTGTTTCCTTTGAAAATAACAGTTCTTAAAGGACCACTGTATTTCTCCAGATTTTAACTTGCATAAAGTATGTGCCATTCTATGAGTTTCTGTCGTAGAAACTTACTCAAACAAGCCCTGCATTGCTTTTCTGTAAAATGGAATTTAAAAAAAAAATCTTGAAACTTTTTCCTCACTTAGTAAAAGGTGGGTTAGATCTCAGGCCCCTCAAAGAATTTGTATATCAAGATGTTAAAAAAGAACAAAGAGCTCACTGATGAAGTTCTGTGTACTCTGGCTGTTCACTTGCATTGTAGTTTTGTTTTGCAGTGAAAACCCTCTTGCACAGCACATAATATACCATGAATAACAAAGAATGATCTTGTTCATTTGTTGCTGGTGCTATCACCCTGTAATCAAAAGGTTTCAGGACCAAATTTCTTATGTTAAAATAAATAATCACTTCCTCCAGTCCTTTATTTAGAGAATATGAGAACAGGTATGAGAATGTAATTTCCTAGGTTTCTGCAGTGCTATTTACAGTGTCAGGCTGTTAGCACATGCACAATTCTACTAGAAAAACATTGAAGCTTAAACGTGGAACAACTATGGAAGGAAAAAATATTAATATGTCTGCTAAATAACTGAACCTGGATCTGCTGTGATCTTTACCTTTATTTTACCTACTGCATGGCACCTCATGTGTCAGTAGTTCTGCTCTTCTGTATGTGGTCAGTTTTTGCCCCATATACGAAATGCAAAGGGGCAGAGTTAATTTTAGGACAGTGTTTAGCTGCTTATCCATACTATGGATTTTATTTTCCCAATTGACCAGAGAATTAGTAGCTACATTCCTGAAGCCAATGCATCTCCTACCTGACTGCTGAGCTCTAGGAATTGCTTTAGATCCAACTTTGCAGTTGGACTCAAAGGATTTATTGGCACTCCCATATTCTAAATATACACTGTAAAAACTGAGATTCTTTGATGGATTGGTACCCTGCTGAATGTTTGCACTAAGTAGGTTTAAGAATGAAGATGTCATAAAGGTACAGCTGCAAATGGGCTTTTTCCTCAGAGTTGGACCAGGGCAGAGTTTTGGGTAGCTTTGCTTTGATCAATGACTTGAATTTTGTGATACTTTTTTAAATCCAGCTTTGCTTATTGGATTAAAATATACTTAATTCCAAAGGGTCATATTAGAATACTAGGATTTCTAAAAAAAGAAAACTTTGCTATAAATGTTCTCTCTCAAAATAGTCATTTGAAGGTGTGCAGTGTACTCCAAAATTATTTATTCTTTAGTATCCTAATTGTGTATTTTTATTACAGTATTCATGTGATTGAACGTCGTGCTCTTCCTGAATTCTTCAATGGAAAAAACAAGTCCAAGACTCCAGAAATGTAAGTAAAGCAGGTGAATAAAGCACCTAAGAGTTCAGCAAGGTAAAGGAGCTTCCAGCTTCATGAATCCTGTGGTCACTTCAGCTCAGCGTTTGTGAAGCAGCTCCTATCTCTAGGGACAGCCACCTGTGCAACCACTTCTTGTAGTTTGTTAATAGTAGAGGTCAAACTTTTAAATATCAAATATTAATTTGATATTAATAGTGGTTATCCAGGAAAAATAAAACTAGTGTATCTCAAATGTAACAAATTCGTGAACTTTTTTTTCTGTGGTAAAAGACACCATCTTCCAAAGATACCTGCAAAATTCTTGAAACTTAATAATCCTCCTTATCTTTCTCTTCCCATGCCATGGTGTATTTTTGAGACTCAGGTGTTCCGTCTGTAAGCACTGATCACCCAGTTTGTGGTAGGATGCTGTGTCAGACTGTGGAATGAATTTTACACACTTACCTGTATTGATTTCACAGTTCCCTGAGCACCTGATGAGTTATTCTGAAAATGCAGGTTAGGGTTGGAAAATGAACCTTCATAGCCTGAGATTTATCTGTGTTTTCAGATATTAGGTAGTCCAGTTTGAATCACAGAGTTGGAGCTGTGCATTGCAAGAAGAAAAATACTACTTTTTATATATAGCTGTTCTAGACCCTCCGGTGACATTTTAATTCTGGACATGCCTGTTAAATCCAGGTGGAGTTCTCTCAGTTGAATTCAGATCCAGTTTGTACCAATCTCATTTCCTTGTGGGATCAGGGATCTACTGCAGAACTTCAGTGTTCTTAATTGAAAATTATTATACACGTATACATTTATTTCAACAGCTCCCTGAAGCTGTTTGCAATAAAATTTTTAAAAATATTACTATCATATTGAAATATTGCAGGTTTTCTTATACATCAGATGCTGAACATCAGATGGGACTTAACAATGTAACAAAATAAGATTCTGATTTGGCATCAAATGTTTATCCTGAGAATCTACTGCAAGGCTTGTTAGATGCATTAATAAAATACCACCTCCCCTTCCCTGAGGGCTTTCTGTACTAACAGTAAATTTGATTATTCAGAGCAATCTTGAAAAGCGATTAAAGGAAGATGGTCAGCATCAGATTTTTGAGCAATGTGCTTGTTTCTATTAAAATTATAATCCTAAAACCTGAGAGTTCACAAAAAAATCACAACATAAGTTTTCTCACCATTGTATGATTGTTGAGTTGGGACAGTGGACACAGGCTAGTTGTGTTCTCCTAATCTTGGTATCAAATCCTGGTTTGGTGGCAAAGCAGCTTAAATCAGTTTTTTTTATTAACTACCAAATGAAGCATTTGAGGTATCTTTTCAGTACGTTTTAAAATCAGCAAAGCTGTGCATCTTTCATACAGAACATTTCTTCACCTAACTTCATTCATCAGTTCCTTAGTAGTGCAAATGATGGTGGTGATGCCATCTTCATTGCTCTTCCAGCAGGAAGACAAGGAAAGCTTCAGAGAGTGTTCTTATGCTTCCATCTCCTCAGGCCTTGATACTTTGTGGGGCTTCTGATCTAACCTTGAGAGAGAAATCAGAAGCTAAGCTTTTCCATCATGGAGAAGGGAAGGTTGAGAGACCTTGAAGTAGTTGCCTGATTGCTGAGAAGATGGAGCCAGGCTCATTATTGAGGTGTGGGCCAGGAGAAACAGAAGCCAAGCTGAAGCACAGCATGTGCTGTCGTGGGAGAAGTTTTCAACTCTGAAGAAGGTGGAGCACTGGGATGGGGCCCTGGGAAGTTTGGAGTGTTCTTCCTTGGAGTCTTTCAGGCCTTGCTGGATGAAGCCCTAAATAGCCTGGTCTGTTGAGTGTTTTCAGTGCTGACCATGGGCTTAGAGACCTCCTGAGGTCCCTGGCACCATGAATGGTTTGCAGCCTGTGGTCTTTACTCTCCACTTCTCTGTGTGTTTGAGTTGCAGAGGTAACTGTAGCTGCATCACGGTCATTCCAAAATGTGTTTCAACCCAAATGTAGTTGATAACAACTCCACTCCATCAGTTTTTACTATTTTGTGTATTTTTGTTTGAGGATTTCTGGGACTTGGTGTCTATGGCTGCAGACAGACTGGATTGTGAAAGAATGCTGAAGTTCCGTGCTTTCAGTGATGTGCTCATCATATGTAATCCCATGACTCCTTTTTCAGTAGACATCAAAACACCAGGTCTCCCAGTAACTCATCTGCAAGCTGCTACTGGTTATTGCCTGTGAGAGAAATAAATCAGAGACTCCTCCCCATCCTGATGTTGTTCTACAGATGTATTTTTGTCGCCGTCTGGGGGTTGTAGGAGTAGCGTGTGCTCCTGGCTTTGTGTTTTCTTTTTAAATAAAATAGAAACATTCTTCTGGATGGAAATGCCTTGCCTCCAGCTCAGTTTTCAGGCCAACCAAAATACTGTGTCTGAAAAGCTCACACAGATTCATTCTTGTGACAGGAGTGCCTGGGGGGTGGCTTCTGTCTTAAAAGGAATTTTAACTAAATACTAGTTGACTTCTTTTTCTTTCTGTTGACAAGTTTTATCTGATGGGTAATGTCATTGTCAAAACCAGACTGCCTTCAAGATAAACTTTAGGGATGTTTCTGTCTTAGGCTTCTCTCTTCACCTGGTAGTGTGACCTTAACTAATATTTAACTAATTTATGCAGCCAAGACTGCTTTGAAGTACCTATTCTCAAGTAGATGGCAACCCAGTTATCTCCAGAAGCATTCAAAAACATTCCTGGATCTTCCTCTCAGGAAGAAGCTCATTTGTATGGTTTTTGCCTATCAAACATTCAGCATGGAAGAGCCCAGTACCTAGCTCCATAACTTCTTTTCCCATCAGGTTTCATGTATTATTTGGTCAGAATGAAGTCAGGAGGTTTTGGCAGGAACACGTTCTTTCATGTCTTGCCTGCAAAAGGCATTGGTGTTCCATCTGTGTACAATTTATATTTTTGGTTACTAGCTGCTTTTGCACACTGCATGTGAAACATCACCATCTTACATTTTTCCAAAGGCAGAATTGTGTTTATAATACCCTGTTTTGAGCACATCTTTGCACGGGTTCTTGGTTCCATCTGAAGGATGGGGCTAGCAGTAATTTTATGGTAGTGTATTTTGTTCTGAACAATTTGTATCAGGAAGCATTACTGCCTTCCAGAAGGTAAAAGCTTGCTAAGCAACATCTAGAGTGCAGCCCCCAAGCCCCCTTACCTGGATTGTTGTTCACTGTAATAAGGTTCTCTGCTTTGGCTCTTCTCCAGCTCAGTGAGTGCAGAGTGCTGGCTTCTGGGTTCTTGTCGTCTGCTTTTCAAAGATTTTGTGCTTTTGATTTGCTGGACTTTGAGCTTTCCTTACCAATCTTTTGTGCATTAAAAAGTCCACATGTAGGAACAGCAGCCTTCCATTCCATGTTCCACTTCTGCTTTTCTCCACATCTTTTTTCCTTCCAGGCTCACAGAGGGATTATTTAGCTTCTTTCCATCTGAAAACCAGACCCCATTATTACTGTTTTTTCTGCAGCTAGTAGTCTGTTGCACAAGTATTTATTTGACAACCAAGCTACAGCAGCTACTTGAGTGATTTCAATTTAAGCATGCTTCAGCATAATCCAAACAGATAAAATCCAAAATGAAACAAGCTGGAAGAGATGGGTTGTATTCAGTGTATAAAAAAAAAATCTACTTACCTATTATTTTCGATTTTTAAATTTCATCACTAAAAATTATCTGTTTGTGTTGATTTGTCTGGTGTTGGGAGAAAATGAATCCTAAAATACTTATTCTAAGCTTCATTAGATGTCAGTGTCCATGAACTACTTCTCAACTATCTTCCAGATATCTGGCTTACCGCAACTTCATGATTGACACCTATCGCCTAAACCCTCAGGAGTATTTAACCAGCACTGCCTGCAGAAGGAATCTGACTGGGGATGTGTGTGCAGTCATGAGGTAAAAGCCATGGATCTTTCAGCCACTGCATCCACTTTAGCAAAAGAAATAGCTGCTTTAGAAATGAAAGTCCTCCAGTATGCCAGCAGGTGTAGGCAATAGCCAGTGTGCTGCTGATGAGCGGTTTCCCCACTTTCTTGGTAATCAGACTATATTAATACTGTTCTTTATTCATAATACTCTGTCTGCTTGCTGAACCAGGCCTAAGGAGTCTGGATCTTGCCTTGTGATTATTTCAGTTAAGGCTGTTCAGTATGTGGAGATTTTTCAGAAATTCTGGTTTCACAACTTAATTTTGTCAGCAGTCTGTACGCTGTCTGCCAATGATTCCATGCACGCAGCCTTGGCCTTGCTTTGCCTTCATGCTTCATTAAGTATTTTTCTGTTACCTATAATCAAAAATGTCATGTTTTGTTTTATGCAACATGCTGGAGTGCAGTCAAGTGTGCACAAACTCATGCTCTGTGATTTTTATTGCTGTTCATGATTATTGAAGACCTACAGATGATTTGGGACAAATGTTTGATCCAGGAGCATAAACTTCTTCCTTTGTCTCCTTTCTGCACTGGCAAGCAAGGCTTTAGTTCTGAAGGATTTCATTTGCTGTGTTTTCCCATAGGGTGCATGCTTTTCTGGAGCAGTGGGGTCTCATTAACTACCAAGTGGACCCAGAAAGCCGCCCCATGGCAATGGGACCTCCTCCTACTCCCCACTTCAATGTCTTGGCTGACACCCCCTCAGGACTCATGCCTCTCCACATCCGTACCCCACAGGTGAATTCCCAGCTCACTCTCAGGGCTCTTTGCCTTGGCTCCAGCCAGTGGGCATCTCAATGGATTAAATTTGTGTATGATTTGCTGAAATGTTCACTTCTTTGAATCATAGAATCCCAGAATGTGAGGTGGGAAGGGACTCAAGGCCCATCTGCTCCAACCCTTCTCATATTAGTGTTGATCTGAGATGTCCCAGCACCCATCCAGCTGAGACTTCCAACTTTCCCAAGTGGGGGAATCCCCCCCTTCCCCTGGGAGACCATTCCAAGGTCTGACTGTCCTCAGGGGGAAAAATTTTCCTCTGGTGTCCAATGGGAATCTCCCCAGGAGCACCTTGTGCCCATTGCCCCTTGTCTTGTCCCTGGGACTCCATGTCCACAGGGAGTCTCCATCTGCTTTGTAGCCCCTTCTAAGTACTGGAAGCTCTTTGCCCTTCTAGGTTGAGGATTTCCAATAGTTGGGATCTCCAAAACAAATCTGCTTATATCTTGCATGAAGTCATCTGTGTAGATTCATGTTCAGCTTATTGTTCAGTCCGTGTTCTGTTGAACATCTGACTAAAAACCTTGAATAACTGACTTCCTGCCTCTCTCACCTTTCTCTTGTAATGTTTGCTCATAGATTCCAGCTGCTCAGCAGATGCTGAGTTTTCCTGAGAAAAACAAGGAGAAGCCTACTGATCTGCAGAACTTTGGACTTCGCACGGACATTTACTCAAAAAAGACTTTAGCCAAGGCAAGCATGAGACAATTTATGTTGCTCTTACTTTCCTGTTTTAGATTTCTGCTGCCTCAGTGTGGGATTCTAAAATACCCCACTTCTGGTTGTGTTGGAAATGGGAAATAGAGACACATACCTATCCCAGGTTTGTCAATACTGTCAGTCTGCAGACACTGACCTCTTGTTTTATTATAGTGTGTTTCACTTGACTGGTTCAGAATCTATCCAGTAATTCATCAAAGAATCCAAGATCTTTAGCAGGGTCTTTAACTGTCCTGTTTTCCAATTCTGAGCACAGTTTTTCAGACTAGAAAGTTGATTATTACAACAGGTGTCACAAAACCATTGCAGGGGCTGTTCTAGCACTGCTATTGCAATGTATTGTGTTTGTATAGTTAAGGTTTTGAGATACTTTTGTCAGTAATTCCACTGTTACCTTTTGCCTTTTAACTCCTCCTGCTGTCTGATATCTTTGTGTGCTTGGATGTACTGCAGAAATACCAGTTTGGCCTCAGGTCTGGGAATCTGCAGTGTTTTGTTCAGTGCCTCTCTTGGGCTGAAATCAGGCTAATTCTGTGTAATTGGTTTCTGTAAATACAGTATTTGTTGTCTTAAGAGATCACAAGATTAACTATTAAAAAAACCCCAAACAACAAAATCAAACCACAAGAGATCAGGATTTATTTATAAAGCCCAATTCCATATAACGTTTTGTGGAATTACATTTTTGCCTAATTGAGGGAAGTATAAACACAAAATGTGTAAATTTTTACTGGTTCTAGACTTCAGTTCTGTTCACAAAGGTCTGTCCCAATGTACTTGAGCAGATTTGTTTGCAGAAATTTCCTTCATTTTTTTATGTGTGGCAATTGCTTTTTTGGCTGTTCATACTAACTGATCAGCTGCTGGCTGACTCACTTGGATTAAAGTTCTCTGTGGGTTGGTGATCTATTTGAAATGCATGTTGAGAAGAGGGTAAATTTACTTACCCTAAATTCCCTTTTGCTTTTGCTGTGGTCTTGCACAGAGGCTTTCAATCCATATAATCTTTCATAAGCACATGATAAGATGCTCTTGTCTTTATGTGACATGTGATGGCTGAGTGTGTCTGTAGTTATGGAAGTTTTTATGAAGAGTTTTGTAACTTTTAGAAAATCTCAGGAGTTAACCATGAGCATTTGGGAGCAGCAACCCTTGGAGCAAGTGATTGCTGGATATGTAGATTATCTTGCTGTGATTACTCTGCCTTTTCAGATGGCTTATCTCATTTATAAAGATGTTTTTTCAAAAACTGATTTACCGCTTTTAGATGAATTTTTATTTTTTTGGAGCAGCTTCATTTGTTGGAAACCAGTTGGTTTGTCTTGAAAGCCAAGGTCTTGGTAGGGGCTAAATTTAATTTGACATTAGCCCTTTTTTGTTGGGAAGGGTGCCCCTTAAGCTGAGAGAATCCCTGGTGACTTGAGTGACACCAGCTCCTCAACAGACCACACATGTTCCGTTGTGGCTGTTGGCTCCCACTGTCCTTTGGTGTGAGCTGTAGTGAACTTTGTGTAAACTGCTCTGTTCTTGGCTTCGTTTTACCAACCAAAGTCAAGCTAACCAGAATGCCATCAGCACTCCTAAAAGTTTTTATTATTTAGGAAAATCTGCTTTTCTGTTTGCTGTGTGTGGAAGCAAAGATATCCTGGAGAAAAGGGTACCAAGTCACTTGGCTTTGCCTTGGCATAAAAGAGGAGTTGCAGGTTCTCCTAGGTGTGTTGGGAAGGTGGGATCTGTATCCCTCAGGCTCCAGACAGACAGCAGGAATGTACTCACCTTCCTGCCTCAGCTATGTAAGTAAATCACGTTTAACTGAACCTCTCTGCAGGAGAACCAGGATAGCTGGAGAAGGAAAGCTGTGTAAGGTGCATGTTTGAGTGGATTAAATAACAATTCCTTCCACTTTTTTGTGCTTTCTTCTAAAAAGTTCTGTGCAAAAAGACTTGTATTTCATTTACTTTTTTCTGATGTCTTTTACAGAGTAAAGGTGCGAGTGCTGGAAGAGAATGGACAGAACAAGAGACACTGCTGCTATTAGAAGTAAGTTCATGAGGGCAAAACCAAAGGCTGCAAAACCAAAACATGCAGGATATTACATACTTTAAAAATCTACGTGCAGGTTAATAAATTTTTCCACGTGGAGTTCATTGACAGCCACGTGTGTCTACAGAAACTGAAATAGCAAAGCAGTTTGTAGTGGGAAGCAATCTCTTGGGGCTTGACTGATGTAGCTGGAGGAAGCTGGGGGTTGAGGATCTGTGTATACAAAGCTGCCTTGCTACTGTGGTTCTGGCTTTTGAATTGGCAAAAATTGGTAAAAGCTCTCCCCTCAAACTGTCTCCCTTTATCTGACCATCATAACTACAAGAATGTTAGTTCTAAAAAGAGATGGCAGTAACATCTGTATACTAGAGGGGCTTCAGCTCAAAGTTGAGTTCTGACTTGTATCTGCACACAGAAATAGTTTAAGAATGTTTGCACGATTTCAGGAAGACATTTTGGGGTGCAGAGGTGTCTTTTCATTGCAAGAAGTTACTAACAGGCCTTCAGTATCCTTCAGGTAATGGTGTACCTGCCACTAAGAGAAACACTGAAATTCTGGTAAACTTCACAGATTCGTACTGTGCCACACCATGTTAGGGAAACAGCTAATTTTTTAGGCTTAAATTGTTAAGAAACAACTGAGGCTGTTTTCTCCTGCCACCAAGAAGGGAAACTCTTTATTTGGTATCTTTTTAATTCCATACAGCTTCTCATTCCTTCTGCCACTTAGCTGTGCTTGGTGTATTCTTCAAGCTTTTTCTGGAAGTCTAGAAACAATATATCTGAGATGACTCAGGTCACATTGTTAGTGTAAAAATGAGGTCAAAGAATTGCTAGCACACTAGAATCCATCCTTTGTCCCCAGATTGCTTCATTTGATGCTCTTGAGCCACATGGTCATTGTCAGCCCTCTTGGAATTCCAGTCTAGGATGAAAATCATCCCATGAGGTGCTCTGCAGAGGGATGTCCCAGGCTTTCACACTGACATCAGGGCAGCACTGTTTCCCACTGTGCTTCATCAGAAAAGGAATCTCAGTGGCCTGAAATAATGAATGTGCTGTCACTTCCTATAAAGACGTTCTCATCCACCTGGCTTTCTTTTATGGGAATGTCTTTGTGATGCAGAGGTTGGGTGGTTGATAGATTTCCCTTCTCTGGAGGGAAGGGAAATTTTTCTTTTATGTAATTCAGAGCTCTGGTATGAGACTTCCACTTTGGAGGTGTTTTTAGGGTTTGATTTTACTTGGAGAGCTTGAAACCAGACTGCGGGTGCATGATTGTTCTGGCTCTGCTCTTGTTGTTTTTTTTTCTTGTCTGTACATGTGTCAGTGAAGCCATTGAAAAGTTCATTTCATAAGGAAAAGTCTGGGCCATGGATCTTGACAGTGCTGAACAATACTCATCATCTGTCTGTGACTTCTCAGCTAGATAAAGTGCCTCTTCACCAGCAGGGTCCTTTGATTCAGTGTGTTCATCAAACAGCCAACATAATACTTTATTATTTTAATTTTAGGCTGATGTACACAATTAGCCAATATTTTTTCTGTTGACATGTGGAAAAACATTGCTTCCAGGGTGAAAACAGCTAAGATGTCTTGCTTGGCATTCTTGTATGAAGAAACAAGACTAACTCTATGCTGGCTTCTTTGCTCACAGTATTATTATTTAAAATGCATGCTTTTTTATGTGTGTAGCTTGTGGTCATACCTAGCAAGTAGTGGCCTAGTGAGGTGGTCCAGATGACATGTTCTTTTTTGTTTTAAAAGGCAAAACAAAAAAACCCTTAAGTCTGGAGATTACAGTTTTATTTGTTGTGAGTTTAGATTAATGATGGTTTTGTTCTTCATTCTTCGTGGATTTAGCCTATGAATAAATCAGTAAAGAGTATATCAGTTCAAGCATAAGTAATTCAGCTATAACAAGCCCGCTCAGTCCAATTAAATCCTCAGGGTAGCTTTGGGCAAATATACATGCAGTGAAGTTCCAAAGCATAAATCTTATCTTAAATAATTATTATCCTTCTGCCTGTTGACTGAATAAATTGGGTGAAGGAAATACTGTTTCTCTCCCAGAACCATCTTCCCTGCCAGACCTCTTCTCTGTATCTCCACGGAGCACTATTCCTGCATAGTTAAGTGCATTTTCAGCTATTTATAGTAAGGACAACTATTGCGAGAGCTAGTTTGTCTAGCAGAAAAGTAACAAGCAGTGAAGGAGAATGAGCAAAAAAAAAAAAAAAAAAAACCCAGCAAAAAACAAACCTGCATGGACATGAAAAATAAAGCTGATCTAGTGTGCCAGTGTGATTAAAAATGGATAGACACTGACACACAACTTCCATCCCTCAGAATGTGTCAGGGAATGTGAAATGGAGGTTGATTGTTGAATAAATAAGTCCCTGAGTGTCACCTGGTGGACTGAGCTCTTTCTCACTTCTTTAAACACTTTGGGCAAGATCAGACAAAGGTCAGGAGAAGGGTTCCCAAGCAGCTGGGGAGCAGGCTGTCTGATGTAGCCTGTCCTTGGTTCTTTCCCAAACCAAATTATTCTTTTTTGAGCTTTCAAAACCCTTCATGGTGTCTGGCTCACGGTCAGTTCCCGTGCTGTTCTTCCATCCATCTGGAGCGTGGTGTTCCCATGGTCTGGTTCCCAGTCTTACACCCAGTGTTCTGAGGGAAGGGTCCCTCAAAAGACCCTGTTCTCTCCATCCACTATAGCTGAAGAAACAGTGGGGTTTCTTCCTGCCTCCCCACCCAGTTTAAGCAGTTTTAGAGAAACTTAACACTTCAGCCAGGTGAACCTTAAGTCACTTTCAGAGCAAGGGGCCAAAAATCTTCTCCCACTGCAGGCAACTTGGTCTTTTTTTTCTTAGAATCATTTTGGGAACTCAGCACATGAGTCTGCTGGCACAGTTTCTGTTTTCTACTTGTCACTAAAAACCCTGTAGGAACATGGAGCATATTATCTTTGTGTACTGGTGTGTACTACTTGGGGTGGATGGATTCTCCTCATGGCAGACACAGTCCAGCTCTGAATTCTGCTGGGGTTTGCCTTAGGTAGGGGTTTGCCCCAGCAGTTTTTTCCTCATTTTTTTTCTGCTGTGAAAGGTTGTGCATGTGGAAAGTGAAGTCAGTCTTGGTGGGTTGCCCCAAAGATTGATTTCTGGTCGTTCTCAGTCTTGTGGGAAAGGTTTCAAGTATTGAAAAGCCATTAACTTAATTTGTTCTTAACATTCAGGCTTAAGTGGACATTCTGCTTCTGCAGGGAAACTCAGTTGTCGTGAGCAGTTAGGGAGGAGGAGGATTTCTGTGTCTTCTGAAATATTTTACACCTGCAGACCTTGAGGTCTAAGGCAGCCTGCCTGGTGGCCAGCAGCTCAGAAGGGACCTTAGGACTCGTCCAAGCAGTCTGATAATACCACTTTTAAACTCTGTTCTTCCCCTTCCCATGGTCATCACTAAACCCCCTTCTTGCTTGCTGTGAAGCAGTGCAGACAGCAGTTACCTTTCTGTTTTAAGTACAGTGTATGTAAAACAGCAGCTTGGTGTTTTGGCCAAATCTGCCAAAAATGAAAATGGGGTCTGCAACTCAGATGATGAGGAGGGTGTTAACCACCCTTGCTCAGGCCTCCAGTATTACTGTTTTCAGAAGGCTTCTGTTGTGCCTTTGAATTGTCCATCCCATTTTCATTTTTCAATTTAACATATCTGGCCAAGAAGTCAAGCTGCTTGCTCTTTTTCTAGGTGACTGGACCATTAATCATCTCAGTAATGTGGAAGTTAATTCAGGCTACTACAGCTCTTATTGTGTGCTGTCCAAATGCTGCAGTAGCTAAAAGAGTTTTCAGGGGAAAAAAGCTTGATAAGGGATAATGTTCTTTTAAGCTATCACTTTGGATTTTTACAGCCAGTAGTTTGTTAGTTTTCAAAAAAAACAATGGAGGGTCTGTTGGTCTTGATGATCTTAAAGGTCTTTCCCAGCTTAAATAGTTCTGTAGTTCTACTCCGTGGCTTCAGTAGCTCATGGTCATTAAATTATTTTGTTGAGACTTCTTTTAAGTAACTGTAGAAGCAACTGGAAGTCTGCTTATACAAAATACTTGATTGGGTATGGAAGTTCTTACTTTGCCAGATGGCTTATTTACATAATCATGATTCATTAACCTGAATGCTTAACAAACAACAGACAAGTTAACAGTTGCTGGAGAGCTGAACCCTTCTGGCTTTATGCCATAGAATGTATTTTCCTCTTTTGCCCTGAAATATATTGGTTTGATTCTCTCTCTATCTATTGGATCTAAAAACTGGACTTCACCATCACAGGTAGTGTGTATGTGTGAAATAAATCCTGCTTCTGCCCCAAAGAGCTTAGAGTGCTAAGACCTAAGTGAAAGACCTCAAGAGTGCCCTCAAAGGGAGGAGTAATTGGATTTAGAAGAATTGTTAGGATGAGAAAACTTCTTTCTCTGTAAAGCTTTTCGTGTGAAAGCATAATGGGGGAACACTATGCAAATATTGTAAGCAAGTCCCAAATGTTCTGGCAATTTTTTTTAAAGTAGCTGCATAAAACTCATGTGATGATCCCTGCAATTGAAATTTAACTGATGTCCCAGTGAGACGTTCATATTTGTTATACCAAATAATTTTGCCACCAGAAAAAATGCTATTTTAAACAGCTGTCTGATCCCAATTTATTATTCTATCACCAAAAATCTTCTTGAATAATTTACTTATTTTTTTCTCCCCTCCCAGAGCAGTCAAGGTATCTACAAGGTTTTTGATCTTTTGCAGGCTCTGGAGATGTACAAAGACGATTGGAACAAAGTCTCTGAGCACGTTGGGAGCCGTACCCAGGACGAGTGCATTCTCCATTTTCTGAGGCTCCCGATTGAAGACCCCTACTTGGAGAACTCAGATGCATCCCTGGGCCCCCTGGCTTACCAGCCTGTCCCCTTCAGCCAGTCTGGCAACCCAGTCATGAGCACCGTGGCTTTTCTGGCATCAGTGGTGGATCCCCGGGTGGCATCAGCTGCAGCAAAGGCTGCCTTGGGTAGGGGTCAGCCTTGGGTAGGGGTCAGCCTTGGGTAGGGGTCTGCCTTGGGTAGGGGTCTGCCTTGGGTAGGGGTCTGCCTTGGGTGGGGGTCTGCCTTGGGTAGGGGTCTGCCTTGGCTAGGGGTCTGCCTTGGGTGGGGGTCTGCCTTGGGTGGGGGTTTGCCTTGGGTGGGGGTCTGCCTTGGCTAGGGGTCTGCCTTGGGTGGGGGTTTGCCGTAGCATTTTTTTTCTCAGCTTGTTTCTATACCAATGCGCTCTGTTAGTCTGCTTTTAAATCCACTTCCCTGGAGTATCAGCAGGGTGGGTAAGAAGCTGTGAAAACAAGTTTAGGTGGTACCTCTTTTGGTACTGAAATTGCCAATTTACAGGCAAGTTACAAGAGCCTTAAAGGCCATGGAATCTCCAAAGATGGCACAGTGCTTCCCTGTTCCTCGTGTGGGAACTTGTGTGCCACAGTTCTCTGTGTCCCTTAAGAAACTCGATGGAAGGATTGCTTTCATTTTTTTCCTTATCCAAGTAAAAAGCAATAGAACAAGAAGAAGGGGAGGTTTAGGTTTGAGCTGGGGAAGAATTTCTCCCTGGCAAGGGTTGTCAGGGCCTGGCCCAGGCTGCCCAGGGCAGGGCTGGAGTCCCCATCATCCCTGGAGGGGTTTCAGAGCCCTGGGGATGTGGTGCTGAGGGACAGGGGGTGGGGGAAGGGTTGGATTGGATGATCTGAAAGGTCTTTTCCAACCAAAACAATTCAATGATTCTCTGTTTTTTTCCATGTAGAAGACAATTCTATATAATTGGGAAGAGGCACTTCCCTACTCCATATGAGAATTAGCTGCCTAATGTGAAAAGAAGAAACTTAACCTATCTGATAATTTGTTTTGTCATGAGCTTTACCTATACACTGATCAGAGGAAATTATAACTTTCTATTTGCCATAAACCCCTCAGGATGTAACATTTTCTGTGTGATTGTTAACAGAGGAGTTCTCTCGAGTCAGAGAAGAGGTCCCACTGGAGCTCGTTGAAGCTCATGTGAAGAAAGTGCAGGAAGCAGCAAGAGCCTCTGGGAAGGTGGATCCAACATATGGACTGGAGAGCAGCTGCATTGCTGGAACAGGTCCAGATGAGCCCGAGAAAATTGGTAGGTTATCTATAAAAATGCAGAAGTTTCTTCAGAGGAGGTTTCTTAGGCATTTTCTTTTGAGTTCACAGTGAACTGTAAGTTCACCTTCAATATCAGGTGGGAATCACAGGTAAGGAGAGTGTGACAGATGATTCTGCTTGGGCTTGCTGCAGGATTATTAACTCTTAACACTGAATTAATGAACTTCAGACAAGCTTTAGGCTTAGAAATTTGTTTCCCTTCTCTGACTAAATGGAAATGCTGCTGCTTGGGATGTGTCGAGCTGAGCAGGCAAAAATACCAGTGCAGAATATTTCATGCCAGTTCCATGGGTATTGGAGTAATTAGAGGATACTGCATTTTAGTTATAATAAAGCAAACCAAGTTTTATTGTCCCTCTGTGCTGCAGCTGAATCTGTAATGTTATACCACACTGTTTGGTTACCAATTATAACCTAAGTCTTGAACTGTGAGTATGTTGCTAACATGGTGGTAGCAGAAGAGGAACTTCATATTAAAGGGTGGGCTGGTGCTTGGTAATGCCACAGTTCCCAGCTCTGGTTGTTGCAGTGCCATACTGCCACGCTCTTGCGTTAGAGCTTGGTGTCAGTTGAGCTCTTTTCTGTAGATTCAGCAGATACTCTAGCATTAGGTCTGTTATCTGAAGTGCAAATTGTTCATTCATTACTATGGAGAGTGAAAGCATTTCTTGTGGACTCCCTACCAAACAAACCACTTTGTTGTAGCCCTTCCTGGTTAACTGTTTTGGCTCTCTTTCAGCAGCAAAATGGGTAGACACATAGTCTGTGATGTACCTACTGATTTTCTCAAAGACTTTTACCTCTTGAATTTGGTTCAGATCTGCCAACTTGTCTGTAGATCTTTATTTTTATCTCCAGCATCGTTGGCTGCTCTTTGGTTCAGCTCATCACAAATAATTTCAGTGCATGTAGTGACTGGATATTTAAAGGCATGTACAGCTTTGGGTAACACTGAAGAGGGAGTAATCTAGAGTGACTGGAGGGTTTGATTTGGGCTGAGTGTGTGCATCTCATAAGTGACCTCCTGTCACCCCATCCAGAGACATGAGCAAGGTGTCAGACTGTGATGGGATCATAAGGGACCTGTGGGTTCTCCTTAGCTGTTCAGTTGCCAGCTGCTACTTATACAAGTGAAGATGCAATTTATGGTGCTTAATGTCCATTGTAAGACTTGGCTTTTAAGTAAGATTTTAAAGTACTACTTAACTGAGGAAGATTTTTTTTTCTTTTACATAGAAAAGAAGTGAACAGATGACTCAATCCTCTTGTCACATTTTTCAGTTCTACTCTCAGCAGGATGGACTTGATGTGAGGCAGCTCAGGGCTTTGGGAACTGGGGGGGTGTCTGCTAAAAGGGGAACACCAACCTCTGGAATCTCTGCTTCTCCTGTGCTGCAGGGCCCCATCGTGCACAACTGACAGCTGGCACCAAAGCTCTGTTGAAAGGGCAAGGCTTTGGGGTTTATTTTCAGGTCTGCTACAAAATCAAGTTTTTCCATCTGAGACTGAGTTTAATTTGGTAGTTATTTGAGAAGAAGCTCAGATTAAGTTGAAGTTTTCTTACTCAGGCTTTGTTTCCCTTTTCCACAGTGCTCCAAGTGCAGGCTGTAGTGTGCTGTGTACTTGATACTGTTTTGGGTCTTAATTCTTCATCCTGCAGCATGACCCTGGAAGCTGACCACTGCTGCATTACTGGTGGTATCTCTAGTCCATCAGTTAACCCTTTCTCTGAGACAGTTTGCACCCAATTTGCAAACAGAGATGGCTTTTTAAGTGCTTGCCATATAATGTGGGGAGCTGGAGAGCAGATGACCATAACATGATTATTTCTGAATGAGCTGTGTGGTGAGTTCTGTCACTAACACTGTCCTGGTGCAGTTAATGCGATTTGTAGTGGGCTGTGACTAATGGAATAAATTAGGACAAGAGCAGATGGTTCTCCCTGGGGGTGCTGCTCAGCAAGAGTGAACTGGGTCACTCGACAATCTGTGGTGCCTTCCACCTCCAAAACAGCTTTGCACTGGAGGCCATGGGGGAATCCATGGCTTGCACTTGCACAGGTTTGGTTAATAGGTGCAAGTAGAGTGTTGTGGTGTGCAATTGCTGCAAGGGAGCTGTTTGCATGGCTAGGCCCAAAGTTTTATATTTAAATGTCACTGTAGAGAACTAAAAATATCTCCTTAAGGTTCTGTGCTAGAATTAAAGTTCCTCAGTTGGTATATTTTAGGCATCAAATTATATCATAGCTCCATAGTAATTACAAAAACCTTAATATTGGTGAACTGTAGGCAGTGTGGACTGCAAATGGGAAAATACAGCCTGAGTAGATTGCGGGAGCTTAAGTCAATTTCCAAGAATATCCGCTTTTAAGTCTTCAGTTTTTCTGAAAGCTGATGATGGTTCCTATTGAATTGATCTCCTAGGGCTTCAGCAGAGCTGAGAGAGACTGAAGTGGTTCAGATGCTGTGGTTAAGCATGGCAGAAACTGCCTCTTCCTTTTCCAGCTGGTGTGTTACAGAGTACCAGAAGCAGGTGGAGGAGTTCTGCAACCCTTGTAGTACAAACTGCTTGAGAGGAAATGAGGGAACCATGCTCTTCAAGCTGGTGATTAAGCTCCAGAGAAGGGAAATATTCCCTGTGCCTCTGCTACTCAGTAGTTTCAATTCAGTCTTCACCAAGTACATGCATTTTCTTGATGGCTTTGCAAGAGTGATTAACTGCACTGACTGCTTGTGTCTGCTGAAGGAGGCACAAGGAGGGCTCTGGGGTGCCTGTGATGGAGGCAGACACTTGGATGGTTTAGGTCTTACTGTAAGATATGTGTCCCTGGAAGTATTTCTGCTGACACAAGTGTAGGGGTGCTTCAAGCCATAGCTCATCTGTGCTCTTGAAGGCTGAGGGGATGGTGGGCTGAGGGACTGGCCCTGCTACAACCCCAAGCCACCTAAATGGATGATGAAATTCAAGGTGATGTGGATGATTTTGTATCATTCTCAAACACACGCACTAGAAAACTACCCACAAGTGTATGGACACAGGAGAAGTTATTTTACTTTTACACAGACAGTGGTTGAGGAAGGGGATTCTCCCCCCCTGCTCTGCTGAGCCCCCCCTGCAGTGCTGGGCCCAGTTCTGGAGTCCCCAAGCTCAGAAGGACACAGAGCTCCTGGAAGGTGTCCAGAGCAGAGCCACTGAAATGCTCAGAGGGCTGAGCACCTCCCTGGGAAGCCAGGCTGAGGGATTGGGGTTGTTCAGCCTGGAGAAGAGGAGGCTCCCAGGGGAGCTCAGAGCAACCTTCCAATATCTGAAGGGGCTACAAGAAAGCTGGGGGAGGGCTTTGGACACGGGGGGGTAGGGAGAGGAGAAGGGAAATGGGTTAAAACTTGGAGAGGGGAGATTGAGGTTGGAGATGGGGAAGAAATTCTTGAATTTGAGGGTGCTGAGCCCCTGGTTGCCCAGGTTGCCCAAGGAAGCTGTGGCTGCCCCATCCCTGGCAGTGTTGAAGGTTGGATGGAGCTTAGAGCAACCTGGGCTGGTGGGAGTCCCTCCCAGCCCCTCTCCATGGAAGCCCCACTTGGCTGGCCAGCTCTAGGGCTACCAGCAGGAAGAGAGAAAGCTCCAGTGGCTGTGGAGTCCTGGCTTGCTGTGGAAAATGTAAATTTTGGTTTAGATAACAACCTAATTATCACATTCAGACCCAGAATTGTTCCACAGCAGCAGTGTATTTCCTCTCAATTAAATATTAATCTTGAAGCCTGACTTTGGGTGGGTTGTGTGTGTTGCCTTAGTGAAAATAAAGGAGATGAGGATGTCTTGAGGGCATCTTTAAAGTATTTGCTGAGCTGAAGCTTGTGCTGGTGACTCTGTGCATTTGTATGTGGAGTTTTGCTTATTGTTCTTGTGCCAGTGGAGGTCACAGATTTGCTTATGCTGCAAGTGTCCTGTTTGCTGGAAATGCAGTAAATTCTTACTGTGGAAGTATTTTATCGTTGTACTTGTTGACCTGAAGTCAATTTAGTTTCTCTGTAAAGTCACTGGGCTTCATGAGAGATCAGTTAGTAGCACTTCATGTATTACAAAACAGAGCTCTCTGTTCTTGGAGGTAGAACCAGAACAAGCTGCCATAGAGACAGAAGAAATTTCCTGCTTCAGACTTGAAGAGGGGCACAAAGGGATGATGTTGCTTGCTCTGCAAGTAGTTTCTCCCTCTTGAAAGATGTCTCGTGGTGTCTCACAACCATCTGCCTCTTGCTGATTTAAGAAATAGCATTAATTTGATTTCCCACAGCCTGCGAGGTATAATACCAAGCCTGCTGAAGAGGTTTTAGGAGCATCATTGGTGCAATGCAAAAGGGATTACAGGGTCTTTGTCATTACAGGGAAGTCTTTCCCTTTTGTAACAGGGTCATGTATCTGCAACTAATCAATTCCTGGTTGCATTCTCTATTATGTATTTCATTAACCTCATTAGGTCATAGAGGAAAATCAGTACGAGTGGGTTTGTAGCCAGCTGAAGGGCAGGAGTTGTTTCTTTCATCATCACGTTAGAAGCTCAGAAAGGTTTTGGGTTTTTTTTCTTGATCCTTTTATATTTCAATTAGAGATTAATTTTTACGGGACTCTTTAGTTGTTTTGAGGTACTTAGTGTAGCTTATAATTTAAAAGCACAAGCCTGCTTCAACCTAAGTAAACTTATTTCATTCCAAACTACTAAATGGGTGCTACTCTCTTTCTCCTGGTGCACGTGGTGTGCCAGCAGGATCCCCTCCACCTCCCCAAGCAAGAACAGCTTCTGCCACTGGGAACTGCAGAGGTGTCACTGCAAATAAGGGCTTTGTCCCTAACACAAGAAAACAGTTTTCAAAACCCATTGACTCCAACCTGCCTCAAGTTGTCATCCTGACTTTAAAATAATATTTATTATTACAGCCAGGCCTAGAAAACCTGAATGAAATCAGAGTGTTTGTGAGAATCTTGCTGTCACATGTATGTACCTTCTGACTTTCTTGGTAGCCAAACATGTCCAGCTGTACAAGAAAAGAACACTTGGGCTGGAAAGTCTCAATGTATTACGGCACAAGGAAGAGTCCAAGGGCAGTTTTCCATACTGTGAGGTGTTCTATGCCCTTTATTCTTTGAGAAAATTTTCTCTGAAGAGTGGGGGTAGGAAGGAGTTTGTCTTTCTGGGGTCTTCTGTTTGCCTTGGGACTTCCTTTGCAGCAGCAGTTGCTTAACTCTTACCATGGTCTGCAGGTTGATCCAGAGAGGCTGTGGCTGCCCCATCCCTGGCAGTGTTGAAGGTTGGATGGGGCTTGGAGCCCCCTGGGCTGGGGGAGGGGTCCCTGACCATGGTAGGGGTGGCACTGGGTGAGCTTTAAAGGTTCCTTCCAAGCCAAACATTTTAATGATCCTATTAAAAAAAAAAATTAATATTTACTAAAAGTTGCTCTAGTATTGCAGAGAATTAATACCAAACATTAGGATCTGTGCTAATGCTTGACATGTAGAACATTGCAAACCTGCACAAAGCCACCCTGTGCTGGTGTCTTCAACTCACGTGTTGCTGGACACAGATTTTCTGAAAAGCTTTACCTTTAGATGGGGAAACCTTGAAATACCTTGTCATCAGACAACAAAAGTGAATTTAGAGTGGAAAGGCCGTTCAGTCTTAGCTAAAAGACATGAGAACAAACTGACTTTTGAGGTAGAGGAGGAAAGTTTGTCCCTTACAGGACTTTATTTCATGGTGTTCTTGGAGGCAGCTTACATGGTTATTGCCTTACAGTTTTCCTTCCAGTGTGGTTCAGGATCTAGCAAGGAGCATTGTCACCTGTGAAGTTTGCCTTCCTGAGCAGATCATGTGCAGTTGTGTGAGAAGAACCTTCTGGAGAATTTTTTCCCCCTTCCTTGGAGCATAAACATGAAGCTGTAGTTTTCTGTGGGAGCTCCTTTGGATGAGGAGCCTGGTGGTCAAGGTGCTCAGTCCTCCTATGGAGTGCTGAGGCTTGAGTCTATGCTCAGCCTGATTCTAGCCTGGAGAACTTGAGTTCCAGGTTCTCATCTTTCAGAAGAGTGAACAAATTACCAAGCTGTTAGCTTTTAAGAGACAGAAGCCTCCTTGTTTTTACTCTAAAATCATCTGCAGACCAAAGCTTCTCTGCTCTGCTTCACTCTTGACTTGGAGTTTTGTTGGAAGCAGATCTTCACAATTGTTCCACCTTTCCCTCTGGTTAAGTTTTGGGTTGTTTAGGACAAATAACAGACTTTTTTTTCTTTTGATTGCTCTGTATCCTTATTCTAGGAATCTTGGAAAGTCTTAGGATTTGTTTTATGTCACCTCAGAGTGGAAATGTTTGTATTCCTGTGTGGTGTTTCCTGGTTTCAGCTCATGAGCTTTCATTCTACCAACCACACTTGAGTGTTGGGCACTTTATCTTTCTCTTTCTTTGTTTGTTACTAAAGGAGAAAATAAAGCTTGTTTTGTTAAGCTCTTCCTTTCATTTCCAAGGAGGGATGACACTTTTCAGCCCAATTTGGAGCTCTGCTTTTAGGCTGGAAATAGCTGTCTGACAAAATCTAATCTCCATTTGCCCAGTGACATTATTAGGTCACTAAATCCTAACACTGAAATAAAACTTCTGAGGAGGTATGTCCCCATCCTCCATAAATTAAATTACGGTGTCAGATACTTCAGATAAGTAGGTTTATCATCTTGAAATAAGCCAAGAGGAGAGCCATTATCCTTCAGTGAGACATCTGAGTATGTTTTTCTTACAAATAGTAAGGACTTCTAAAAAAAATTCCCTACAGAATTGTTGCTATGAGAAGCAAAAGACTTTGGACACCTCTTGGGTTTTTTTTCAGTGTAGCAGACGGGAATTGCCAGTAAAATGAGGATTACAGAAAATGATCACCCAATACCAGCTAAGGATTTCAGAAGCTTAGGGATGGATCAGGGCTTTGCACCAGCAGTTTCATTTTGGGATGGCAACGTCTCTTGGTGTCTATGGTCTCAGCAAGCTCCTTCTTTAAGGTGTACACGAAATTGTACTGAGGTTTCTGGGTCTGAAGTTCTGAGATCCTAGACAAGGAGCAGAAGCTTGAGCTGATGGTGTCCCTTCTTACAGAAGAGCTGGGTGCTGCAAATAGAACAGGATTTTGTGACCTTCTAAATAATCCATATGCTAAACATCAGAAAGATGAGATACCATCATGGTTCTCCATCAATAGGTTTGTTGTTATTCTCTTACCTCAGAGTTCTGCTAGCCTTAGAAGGAACATTTTAAATAAGTGCCTGTAGAGGAGTGGCTTAATGAACCAAGTTTTAGCCCCCCAAGAGGTGGATACTAAGCACCAGAAGATGGAAATTGCTGTTAAAACACACACTTGTCCTGAGGTGTGAGCATCCAGCACATGGTCCCACATAGAATTACAGAGTAATTTGGGTTGGAAGGGACCTCCCAAGGTCCCCCAGTCCAAGCCCTGCAGTCAGCAGGGACACCCTCACCCAGATCAGGGTGCTCAGAGCATCCTCACCTTGAACATCTCCAGGGATGAGGCCTCAACCACCTCCCTGGGCAGCCTGTGCCATTGATCCACTGCCCTCATGGGACACAACTTGTTCCTAACATCCAATCTAAATCTTCTCTAATTCTCTATTCTTCATCCTGTCACTCCAGGCCCTTGCACACAGTCCCTCTCCAGCCTTCCTGTAGCCCCTTCAGATACTGGAAGGTCACTCTTAGGTCTCCCTGGAGCTTTCTCTTCTCCAGGCTGCACAACCCCAGCTCCCTCAGCCTATTTTCTGAGGAGAGGTGTTTCAGCCCCAGATCATTTTCATAGCCCTCCTCTGGACCCTCTCCATCAGGTCCATGTCCTTCCTTTACTGAAAGCTCCAGAGCTGGATACAGTACTCCAGGTGAGGTCTCACCAGAGCAAGGTGGCAGGATCCCCTCTCTCCATCAGCTGGCCATGCTTCTTCTGGTGCAGCTCAGGATGGGATTTGCCTCCTGGGTTGGAAGCACACACTGTTGGCTCATGTCCAGCTTTTCATCCACCAGCACCCCCCAAGTCCTTTTCTTCAGGGCTGCTTTCTAAAACCTCATCCCCCATCCTGTCCTGATAGTGTGGATTGTTCCAACCCAGGTGTAGGGACCCTGCACTTGGTCATGTTGAACTTCATAAGGTTCACCTGGGGCCACTTTCTGGTTTGTCCAGGTCTTTCTGGATGACATCCCACCAAACTTGCTGCTGGTGCTCTTGATACCATGGGGTTCCATTTTGGGTTTGTATAGCAGTGAGGCTGTTACCTGGGCTTCTGCTGTAGATGCTGAAAGTCAGATGGGATGTGGCCAGGTGAGCTGCTGCTCAAGAAGCAATCTGTAACACAAGGGCATCTGGCTCTGTTTTGGCAGAGCTCTTCTTGTAAAAGCTGTTTGAAAGCCAAGCAGACTGAATGGGAGGTTACCAGCTGGAAGAGCTTGGTCTGGTCAGCCAGAAAAGCAAACAAAATGAGCAATCAGAGGAAATCTGTTGTTGTGTGTTGAAACTCATGGGTTTTCACATCGGGAAGGGCACTCTGGAGGTGCCTGTGGTCAAGGTCAGGTTTGTTGTTTTTTGGGTTCTATCTGTGAAGGTGTAAGAGGTGCTGTCTGGCCTCACTTCCATGGTGGGGAGGGAACCTGCCAGCTGCCCAACTGTATTATCTGTTCTGACCTCTGAGTAGAGGAAGACTCTTTGGTTGGACACTGGGTGTAGGTCTGTGATGATCAATTCCAAAGGCTGTGGTGGTGCAGGTGACCTGCTGCTGCTCTCCATGAAGGTCTCCTCCTCAGCATGTGCTTGGCTTGCTGCTCTTTTTCCATAAGGAATTACTTCATGATTCCAGTACAGAAGCCTTGGCTTGGAGTTGGAAGTTATCTCCTGTCATTCCTCTGAAGATTCAGGGCATGGTGTAAGCCTCCACCTCCTGGAGAAGTCCAGGAAATTGTTACTGCCCAGAGAACCCAGCTGGTGGTTTTATGGAGAGCCCTGCCCAACCTGCAGCATCTGTCAGCACTACCTGGAGCCAGAGGGGAGAAGAAAGAGCTCACCTAGTGCCATCATCTTCTTCATTGTTGGCACTGATGGTGAAGCTCCAGCTCTGGTTTTTCAGAGCATCTTGGGAAGTGTGGTTTTTAAAAAGCTGGGGCTTAAAAAGCCAGTTGATCAGGCTGGCCTGTGACCCAAGGCAGGAGGTGAGTTCACTCAGCCTCAGCTCTTCCTTGGTTGATTGGTAGTTTGGATGCAAAGGAAACTCAGAGCTTTCAGATGGTAAATTGTTATTTTCTTGCTTTATATCAAACCAGCAACCAACTGTTGTGCTCAGATGTGATTCCTGTCTTGTTTAACACCTCATAGGCAGCTGCAGGGCTCTTGAGCTGTGGTACAGCTCTTTTTTCAGTGAGAAGGTGAAGAAGGTGTTCAGGTTTAACTTGGGCCATTTTATTGATCTGTTCTTGAGTACAAACCCACAAGTATTGACATTATTAGGGGAACATGGTTTAGAATCATGGAATGGTTTGGGTTGGAAGGGGCCTTAAAGTTCATCCAGTTCCAACCCCCTGCCATGGTCAGGGACACCTCCCCCAGCCCAGGGTGCTCCAAGCCCCATCCAGCCTGGGCTGAGACACTGCCAGGAATGAGACAGTGGAGGACTTCTCAGTGCTAAGTTAATTGTTGGACTTGATGATCTTAAAGGTCTTTGAACCAATATGATTTTGGGATTACAGCCGAGGAGGAAGGAAGAGGATGAATGATGGAGGTCTGAGTTGAGAGCACTGCCCAGGAACATCTACTATAGCATTACACCTTTTGGCCACTTTCTTTGATTTAAGTTTCATTGTTCAGTTCAGATTAAAACACTGGCTTTGAATGTATTTCTGAGGGCTTGGGTGCAATTTTAGGGTGGTTTTGGGACAAATGTGTTTGGAGGAAGAGCACAAGGAACCAGAGAGGACTGGAGAACCAGGCAGTTCATGAGGAGCAGGAGGTGTACAGGGTGGAAAACAAGATTTCCCATCAAACCAGCATGGGGGATAACTGCTTTCTGCCTTAAACTGGTGGGTGTTGGTCCAGAATCAAGAAGAGATCGTAGGCTTTTTAAGAACAGTGTCGGTGCTTTAACTAAATTTTGATTGCTTAATGTTACTCTGGTGTTGAATCATTGTTTTTAAGTTGGCTTTGGAGAATTCCAGTATTTACACCACCTGCAAAATGGGATTTATATCTTGAGGAGACCGGCAGTGTATGACAGTGCCTCTGGATAGACCTTTCATCCAAAGCAGCTCAGGGGATCTTGAGCTAAGGAGGAATTACAAGTTCAGCAGCATTGTAATTGAGGTTAAGCAGGGAACAGAGGACCATCTACAGAATCAAATTGGCTGTATTGGGAAAAACACTTTATAATACTGCAATTTACCAATGGGAATTACTGTATGACTTGAATACTTCAGACCTGTGCCTTGAGCTGCCCCTCACATAGCTAAAACTGATGTATCTGGTGGTTTCTTTCTGCCTGTACAAGCTGGATGGTGCAGAGCACAGACAATGTTTTGCCTGTTGGGATGAAAAGAAAGAGTTAAAATGGCAAGCAAACTTTATTTTTAAACTAAAAGTAGCTTTCAGTCATCAGGAATTTAGTGTTGTGGCATTCTTTAAGCCACTGTCAGTGGAGAAAATTTTAGTTAATCTTGACACAAATGTTGAGTATGGTGAACTGACCCTCTGGCAATTCCAAACACCTTATTTATTTGCTTCTTCAGATGGAGCTGAAGAAGAAAAAATGGAAACTGAGACAGAAGGGCAACAGTCTGAGAAGGTAAGCTTGGCTCAGTACACTGGTTTTGAAAAGATACTTCTGCCACTTAAGAACATTCTAATATGTTCTTACATTCTAAAATAGTGTGTGAACAAAGTAGATGGTAGCTGGTCAGTGTGTGTGTCCATGGGGAGCAGCCTGTAGCTGAGCTGATAAAACTCTGCAAGGAGGCTGGCCTAGCTTTTGCTTATAGGTGGGTGTTATTTTGTACTTCTAGGTCTGATGCATCCCGCCCCATAAGGATCAGATATTTAGAAATTCATTCCTTCATCCTGTTGATAGTGCCTACAGGAATGTAGTAGTCTGGGTGCTTTTTTTATAAGCCCATATCTCCAAACCCAGTGCCTCTGTTTAGATAGTCTGCAGGAATGGCACTGGCTGGGAATGTTTCAGATCTGAACTTGAATTAAGCTGAACCCCTGGAATTAGAACATCACTGCTGAATAAATGGTAGTAGGTGCTTAGTGAGCCTGCAGCACCAGGTGGTATTTCTGTGTTGCCTGCTTTGTCAAATGAATGAGTGATAATTAACCTGCTGGCTGCTGTCTAGGGCTTGATGCTGCTTCTCCCAGTAACTCAGTGACTCAATTTTCAGGTAGTTCTCTTGCTGTCTCTGGTAAATATTCAGGTACATGGATAGGTGTAAGTGTAGAAGACTTGGTTAGAGCTTGAAAGGATAAGATTCTGTAGAGCAGAATGAATGAGAAACATACAGATCAGTTTGGAGTGTTTTCAGGGGGCAGGTGGTGCTTCCAGTCACAGAATCACGGAATTGTCACAGTTGGAAATGATCTCTAAGATCACCCTGTCCAACCATCAGCATCCCCCATCCTCAGTGAAAAAGTAAAATATATTTATTAAGATCTGTATCTCCATGCCCACTGGAGCATGTCCTGAAGTGCTTCATCTACACAGTTTCTAAATACTTCTAGAGATGGTGACTCCACCACCTCCCTGGGCAGGTGGCAGACCATTCCCACATCTGACTACTCTTTCAGTAAAGAAATCCCTCCCAATATTCAGTCTGAACCTCCCCTGGTGCAGCTTCAGACCATTCCCCCATGTCCTGACATTGTTCACTGGGGAGAAGATGCCAACACCCACCTCCCTACAACCTCCTGTCAGGGAGCTGGAGAGAGAATAAAGTCTGCAAGTCACAAGCAGAAAGCTGCTGCTGAGTTCACAGAATAAAAATCATGGCTGGAAAAGATGGTTTAAGATCACTGAGTCTAATCCAGCACTGCCAAGGCCACCCATGTCCCTCAATACCCCATCTCCAGGGCTTTGAAAATCCCAGGGCCTGACAATCTTTTCCAGGAAGAATTTTTTCCTAATATCCAGTGTAATTTCATTAACACTAAGGCATGTAGATTTTAACAAGAAATATTTTTATTTTACTTCCATCTTGCATATGTTGCTCTCTTCCACCCATTCCTGGTCAGGAAACACCTTCCTGGCACGTGCAGCTCAGTTGTAGCATTTATTGCCACAAGATGCTGTCGTGACCACGAATTCTGCAGAATTTGGAGCTGTGTAGATAGGTGAATACTGTATAAAGGACCCTGGCAAGGGTGTGAAACTTAGGCACAAATTACTTGAATAAACAGGGGCAGCAGAATGTGGGTGAGAATGTGTTCTTACCTGGCAGCTCAGGATTTCCTGTCCCTGCAGCTGAACTCAGGCTGGACTGGGTTACTGAATCTCACAGACTTCAGTCTGGTGTAGCAATGACTTTGTTTATTCAGTTTTCAGCTGTTTGTTAAAATGGGCTTTAGTAGCAGTCAACTTCTACAATTTAAATTCTTCCTTTGACAGTGAGTGAATTAGAAAGCAATAAACCAAGTTAACAGCAAATGTCTTCTATACGCCTCATTCTTCCACCCATCTTTCATCCCATCTAGGTTGAAAGCAAAGCAGAGAGTGAAACTGAGGAGGGTGATAAAGTACAAGAAGGAGAAAATGAGAGAAATCCAGAAAAAGAGCAAGACAGTGAAGCTGTGGCAGAGCCCAAGCCAGGTAATGGTTCCCAGCTGTTCCTCAAGCTGTGTTGCCTTTAATAGCACATATTTCTGTCTATAAAGTGGTTGGAACAGACCATAAACTCAGCTGTGGCAGAGATGTTTCCTCTTGCCCGTCAGGCAGCTTCATGGTTCAGTAGTAGATATTCCAATTTAATTTCACTGCAAAACTTGGGAACTAAATTCTTGAACTCCCTGCAGACCTCAGCTGAGCTTCCTGTGACTGGGTGAAGGAACAGGAATGGCAGAGTGTGTGTAGATCATCTCAGTTATTTCTTTTGTCTGTGTTGCACACCACCTGATCACTTTTGATGCAAAGAAATGGGACTGCTCACTTTTACCCACAGAAGTTAATATGTTTGCATGTTTTCCCTGTGAAGTGATGCAGAGCCTTGGACAGGCTAAGGAGCTAAGGAGCACTCTGGGTTTTTTTCTTTGTACAACATCCCATTATTTATTTTTAGCATGATCCCCTTGTACAACATGGGTACATTGATTTATTTATGTATTTTTTTCCTGGAACATCCATTCAGTATTTTAGCACCAGTTAGAAGAAGAAGCATTTGGATTTGGTGGAACAATAGAGGTGATTTGGAAATGCAGCTGGAATTGTTGTGAAGCTGATCCCACCAGGTGGATGGGCAGGGTAGGAACTCAAAGCATTCCAAGTTTCCCTGTTTGTTGGATCAGATCCTCTCAGACTAGAGCTTTGCCCCTGACAGCAGTTGTAATCCAAAGTGCTGTAGGAACGTGATGGGGTGTGGATTAATGAATTTTTTTGGCTAAAAAAAGTGTGGGTAAACTCCTGTTATCAAGGGGAAAATGCACGTAACAGACTTGGCTGTAAATGTCATTCCAGAAGAAAAGGAGGCAGAAGAGAACAAGGAGAATGTTGATGCGAGCAAAGACAAAGAAAATGAGGCTGGGAAGAAGAAAGTGGAACATGAAATCTCGGAAGGAAACGTAGCCACAGCTGCAGCTGCTGCCCTTGCCTCAGCTGCCACCAAAGCAAAGGTTTGTTTTGTGCAGATATCCGTTGGCTTGGTTTCCAGCTCACATTAGAACTCTTAAAATGGTTCTTTGTTCCAGATCTGTGCCCTTTCGTGTTCTAATACCTTGATGGAGCACAAGTGCCATCTTCAGTTCCTTCTGCTTGAACTCCTAGGAGAAATAGTCTCATTTCTATTTAGGCAGCTGCTTTTATGATTATGTAGTTGAGGAACATCCCTAAAAAAGAGCCACAAAATGAACTTGCCACGTGTGGGAAGACTTTCCTCTGCTGAATAGGTGTGGCTGTGATGCCAAGGACATAGATATGGGTGATAAAAGCCTGGCATTGTCCTTTTTGCTGTGCCACCAGCTCTTCTCTGGACTTCCCACAAACTACCAGTGCTTGAACTTTTTATAAAAACACAGAAATGCTCAATCACAGCATTGCAATTTTTTACAGACAATTTCATGATTTTTTTGTTAAAAGGTACTGTGTGTCTGTTACAAGCATGTTCTTGCCTCCCTATCACTCCTGTTTGTTTGTCTGTAGTCTCTTAATGAGCTGTGGTTTGAAGCAATGTCCTATCTAATAGCTTTCCTTTACCCTGTAATTACTAATTGCATGTTGTCTTTGATTTGCTTTTTGCAAGAACCAAACTGCCTTTGCTTCTTTCAGAATATCTTGTTCAAATTCTGTTTTCTCTTTTTAATTCAAGTGATAGTTTGGGTTTCTTAACCACTCTTGCATTTGGTGGCAAGTTGCAAGTCAGTTTTTATAGATACAAAAAAAGCATAGCTAGTGTTTATTTCCTGATGGACTTCCAAGACAGAGTAGTGGACATAGTGGGATGATGCCTGTGTTTTACTGACTTTTCCAGTCTGATCTTTGACTCTTACGACTTTCAACTTTTCCAGTGGCAAGATTTACATTGAGGATAGTGTGATGACAGATGTTGCCATGATGATGCAGTCCCTCCTTTACAAACCCAAGATGTCTGAGGAGATTTTTAGTTACTTCAAACCAGGTTAATTCAAACCGGGTTCTGAAATCACAAATTGCATGAATTCAGAGCCAGCCACCCTGGCTGTGTGGAATCCCATTTCCCAGGCAAACTTTAGGTTCATTATTTTGGTGGCTCCCTTGTCCATCACTTTGCCTGTCCTTGTCAGAACCCATGGTGCTCCAAGCCCTTTTACTGGGACTAAGTTACACTTACAGATATTTTCAGCCAAGTTGAAAAAAATCCTGTATATGTATACATATGGAGGCATGAAATTTAGTCTCTGTTTTATGGAAGATGACTGGATCTAAATAAAGATGATCTCCTCCTACTTTCTTTCCTTTGGTGACAGGCAGTGCTAGAGGGAAAAGGGACTTGGCTAACAGCATTTTTCATTGTGGTAATAATACTATTGTAGATGAACTTTAGCTTTATATTCCAGGAAATAGTATGTTATAATTAGGATAGTCACACTTCAGAGTAGAATTCAAATTCAACAGCCATTTCACTTTCCATTTGCACTTAAACCCACACAACATTAAGGCTTTCAGTGAGCTGTATCTTGTCAGAGAGTAATTTAGTTTTTTGTAATAAACTCAAGACCTGATCATGTGAAGAGCTGTTACAAAGTTGTTTTCCTTATGGTTTTATATCAGAGGAACATTGTAGTAGAGTTCTAAAGAAAAACAAGGGTTAAATTTGGGTACTTGAAGTTTTTTGTTCTTTACAGACAGGACACCTTATTGGTGAAGCCACTTGTTTGAGATATGATGTATAGTGAATGCATGTGTTGAGTGGTGAGACTATCTATGTTCTTGCATGTAGAATGGAGCAGCAATTTTAAATGTGCTTTTACAGGTTATGCCTTGTTTACAGACAATATTAGAATTAATCATTTTCTTCTCACAGTCCTGTGTATAAGCTAGGTTTTCCTTTCTGTGCACAAGTAGCACCCAGTAGATGTCCCTTCTCCTGCAGCTTGCCCTGTGCTTTTGTCTGATTTTGACTGAGCTGCAGAGCTTCTGGTGGAGATCTTGATCCATCACTTCCACAGCCAAAAAGGACTTTTCTGGTCATAATTTGACTTTCCTGCCTTGCACTGGTCTCATGACTTTCTGTTCTGGTGGTATCTGGGATTGAATGCATCTTTTCCAGAGGACACTGGTACTGAAGCTGCCAGTGATACAAAACCTCCTAAATTCTCCATAAGTTTTTTCATGGTGGTAAACCTGGCTGTTAGGATTTGTTCCTTCTCTGGTATGTTTCAGCCACTGACCAGAGTACCATTAAAAGAGATAAAACCCGTTTGATCATCAACCACTTTTTTGTTGTGTTGCAGATATTTAGAAACAGAAAAATTCAGGAATAGAAGGGACCATCCTGCTAAAATCATGATGATTCTTTTTGCAGACATCAATATCCCACCTTCTGCTTATAGGCACGTGAAAAGATGTCATTGATTCCTTTTTGCTGCTGCTCTAGAACCTCACTGGAGGACCTTTTTCATATCATGCTCATGTGTGCATGGCAGGACTTGGGTTTTTCCCATTGTGTGCCTGAATTTGCATAGCTCTGTGTTACCTCCTGCTTTGTTTCTTCTGCTTCATTCATGAGTGAGTCTTACCTGCTCTTGACCTTGCTAACAAAACCAGGTGGAGCATCAGGTGAAGTCACAAGGTAGGAAGAGGGAAGGAAAAAGAGTAGTTTTCTCTGCCAATTACAATTTCAGCTGACATCTCTCACGTGGCTGAGAAGACTTCAGCACAGTATCCCAGTGAGCTGGGACCCAGAGGCTGTCCTGGGGTCTCTGGTGGTCTGGTTTTGCAGTTGTCAATACCAGGTTTCACACTCCTCTTGCTGTGATGAGTTACTTTCATGATTAATTGGAATTCTTCAATCTGAAGAAGAAGAGGCTGAGGGGAGACCTGAGGTGGAGTCCCCTTCATAGCTGGAGGGGTTCAGAAAATGTGTAGACATGGCACTTCAGGACATGGTTTAGTGGGCATGGTGGGGCTGGGTTGACTGTTGGACTTGATGATCTTAGAGGTCTTTTCCAACCTTAATGATTCTATGACTAAAGCTGGGTTTAAGCAGATGAGGGGATGAGTTAGGTTCTATGAGACTGCCTGCAATTACTGACCCTGTTACTGGTAACTGGTCTTGTGATTCCTCTCAAAATTATCAGTATTTACCCAGAAATATGATTTCTCAGCACCAAAATCAGAGCTAGTCTTGTGGCTGTGCTTGTGTTTAGATATCCCTGTTTAAACACCAAGCCAAGGTGGTGGTGTAGCCACTCTCAGCCAGAGGCCAGCTCCCCCTTGCTTAGTGGTGCTCAGGTCCTTGACAATTGCTGTGTCCAGGATAACCTCACATACCCTCTTCTTTTCTGCTTATTTGTGATACAGGGTGGGTGCAGTGACACGTTTATCAGGCAATTGGAATCACTATTGATTTTGCCTTACTATTCTTTTTGTCAACTATGGAGTCAGGAACAAATTGTTGTGTATCCACATGAAGCCCTGGGTAATGCCAGGCTAAAGGCTTCTAGGAATCTTTAGGAGAATAAAAAGCAAACTTGAATGATGATTTCCTTTCTGGTGTGTGTTTTGAGACCTGTCATTTAGCTAATCTTGTGCCTTGCTGGGTTGATGTTAATCTGGTTTCATAATTAAAACTGCACCCATCAGGCAAGGCAAGATGACTGCTGAGAGGCTGCATGTGTCAACAAAGATACTTCTGTCCCTCTGCCTTTTCATACAAATTAGTTTGTTTCACTAAACAGCATTAATTGACATTAAATGTTGTAATTCCGTCAGCCATTCAGTAACTTTATTCCAGAGGTGTGCACTGCTGTGGCATGGCAGGGTGATGTGCTCTTAGGTGCTGCCACTTCCCTCAGACTGTACCTGCTTGAAAACCAAACGCAGTGAGCATCCTGTGTGTATTTTATCTACATTAGCTGGAGACTTTTTTTCACTGAATGGGGAATGCTGTCAAATTTCACAACATGTCAGTGATTGGAACAATGGCAGGGTTTTTTTGAGAAATTCTGTTTATAATTGGGATTACCAGGGAGTTTTATAATGCTTCCTTTCTCCAACTCAGGATTTCTTCCATTTCTGAGCCAAGCTTTGGGGCACAGCTTGCTAAATTTGAGTCTCTGTTTGTTTGCAGCTTGAGCTGGGTGACATCCAGCTTTTTCTTTTTTTGTTGTTTTTTTGGTGTGTTTTTGTTTTTTTGTTTTTTTGTTTTTCCTCCTTCCCCTCAGCCCTCACCTTTTCCTTTTCCAAAGCCAGCCCTCTTTTCTCCCTCAACCTTTGGACGTGTCCATGAGGCTTTGCTAGGGGACGACAGTCAGGAAAACATCTTTTGACTGTTAATACAGAAACTCCCAAGCAGTGCACGTGATGGGTGTTTTATTCTGAGTTTTATTTTCATTTTGAACAGCCGGCTGTTAACAAAAGCTGGTAGCAGGCATCATTAACATGCCTTTCACACTTGGGGAGCATGAAACACTTTCACAGGCTGCCTCAGACATCACCCATATATATATGTATAGGTATGTCCTGTATCATTTTTATTTGAGCATATCCGTGTGAACAGGAATATTTACAGAACAGATTCTGTGAAGAATTCATTTGCCTTTTCTTGCAGTTGGCTTTTGCAGTTTAAATACAGCTTTGCCTTCAGCTTTCTTCTGCCCTAGGAATACTGTGCAACCTGGTTATAAAAGGAAACTGGATTATAGGGTTTTTTTAACAGTTTCTTCTAATATCTATGTAGAGATTTTTCTGCAAGCTCCTCCTCGCCCGAGGTGGAACTGCTGATGGTTTCATGGTGTGGTGCTGCACATAACATCTCTAACGAGATACACGGAGTTACTTGAGCACAAAAAAAAAAAGATTGTAATACCAAAGGCATCCAAGAGCCATCTCGCTGCTTTTATGTGTTGTTCCAGGTAAAAAGCCTCCTGTGTGTGTTTTGGTGAAAGCTTTTTGGATGACCTACAGCTGACTCAGTGCAACATATCCTTGCTCCCTCATTTGCATTCCCAATGAAAGTTCTCTCTGTTGCACAGCACTCGGATGGCTTGGAGACAAAGCTGGGCTGCTGATGAGGGCTGAGCATCCACAGTACCTCTTGTATTCAAACTTGACACCTATTTATTTGCTTAAAAGCTTAATCATTGTCCCAGGGCTCTGATTCTGAGCATAAGATGGATAACCTCATGCCCCAGTTTCTGTCCACAAGTAGAGTAGCTAGATGTAGGCATTATCTGTTCCCTTTTAAAGCACTGTGTTTTGTGAAAAGTTTGTAAAGCACAAACCTGTATTTTATCCTCAGCACCTGGCAGCAGTGGAAGAAAGAAAGATCAAGTCCCTGGTTGCCCTTCTGGTAGAAACACAGATGAAGAAGCTGGAGATCAAACTTCGCCACTTTGAGGAGCTGGAAACCATCATGGACAGAGAGAAAGAGGCAGTAAGTACGGGAGTCCTGATGAGAAATTTTGCATTAAACCAGCACTGACAAGATTTATGTATGCAAACAGTGGGAAAACTTGTACCTTCAGCTGTTCCCCACCTTACATGGGTCTCCCTGCCTCAGCTAGAATTCCTAATTACCCCCTGCAATAGTCTGAGCTCTCTCCTTTCTCCAGACCTCCCCTGTCCTGTAAGCAGCAGACTGGTTGCACCCTAGATTTGCTTCCTAATCCTTACTCAGTTCACCTAAGCATGATTGTGGAGTGGACAAATGGCTTTTCCCTGGAAAGAGAGTGAAATGGATGGAAACCTTGCCCTCCCTAGGAGAAGGGAGACAGCTGTCTGCTTTCCTTCCTGACCCAGTTTAAACCAGAGGTTTGGTTTTAAGTCTGTAGTTCAGGTTGGTTTGGGTTTTTTGGTGGGCTTTCTCAGTGGCTCTTGGGAAAGTCCTCAAAGTGAAATGCAGTAGCAGAAGGATACAGGCACAGCTTCTCATTTGGGAATGGTGATGGGTTGGAGCTAGAGAGGGCAACAGCAGCTTCAAGAGAAGGGAGGGAAGCAGTGATGTCAGGAGATGGGAAAAGGTGGTTGCTCATTGGCACCAGAAAAGGACCAAAACAGAACAAAAAACTGACAAATCTGAAGCATGACAGAGGAGGAGGAGCTGGGCAAGCCAACAAAAAGGTTGTTAGTTTCTGCCCTCAGTCTAGGGAGGCTGTAAGTCAGGACATGGGACTTGGTTGAGATTTGGATCAGCTGCAGAAGGTTGTGGCACTAAGGGAGCAGAGACACACCTCACTGGAGACTTGTGGATCCCAAAAACCAGGGTGTAAGGTGGAAGAGATGCTGCCTCTGCCTACCAGTGGCATCAGCCAGGAGGTGTTCCTTCGTACGTAGTGCAACAGGCTTTCAGAGAAGCAATTCCTCTCCAGCTACTGTAAAGATGACTCAAAACTTTCATTTTTATCAGAGTGGTCATTTTAAATTTTTTTTCAGTTGTGTAGCTTCCTCATTTTTGTCAATAGGCAATTACTCCAGCTGGGTTGAGGATACCAACTCATAATTCTAAGGATTTTCACTTTTGCCCTGCCAGGTGAATTTAATGGAATTTACATCCACACTTTGGCATTAATCACATTGATAGAGTTTGACAAACTGTTGGTCTTTTGTCATAGCAGAATGTCAGCAGGAATTTCTGGATTGCTCAGCATCCTCAACCATTTCAGTGTGGGGTTTGCCTCTGACACTGATTGGCAGCTCAAGAAATGGACCTAACTATTTTGAAAAGGTTCTGTAGATTTCTTTCTTCGGAGTTTATATTCTATTAGTGACAGGTTGAGGTGTTGTGGTTTTCCCATTTAGAAGCATAGGATGTTTTTAAAAATGTGCATACAGATCTTTCCCTTGGCTTTCTGGTAGTTAAATTCTGCTTTTTCCACCTGTCACCGTGGATATTTAGTGAAATCATTAAAGCCAAAAAATTCCTTGGTGCCATTGCACTCTCTGCATGTGTTATTGGCTGCTCTGGCTTTTTCTTCCAGTAAAGGTAAGTGTTGAAAGAAATCTGTGCTGCAGACTGGAGGGTGTTAGATTTTAGGCAAAACACATTTCCCTCAGTGTTTAATTTCAGTGCTGCCAACTCTGATTGTGTGTAACTGGGGATCCTGTTGGTAGGAGCCTTGTTGACCCAGAATTTTTAATAGCCCCATGAATGCTTTCTTTACCGTTTCTGTTCAGGGAGGAGTTACTGGCTGGGGAGGAAATTGTAGCACAATGACTGTTATTGTGTGAGCATGCATGGAGTGCTTGTAAGAGTCCTCATTGTGAATCACTTTGGGATGAGGCACGGGCAGGCTGTTGCAAATGCAGAGGTGGTCAGTTCATGACAACCTACCTGGAAATGTGGCTGATTTCAAGCAGCAGGTTTTGGGGTTTGTTTGTGCTTGTCTTTGCCTTAAGTGCCTCACTCCTGCTTGAGTTCTGCTGCAAGTACAGTTTGGAGAGCTGAAGAGCAAATGCAAATTCCTGATGGAGTGCCTGCTGGCAAATGTGTTGCTACCAGTGGTCCTGATGCTAATCTGGGGCTGTTTCAGTAGGTTGTGTGTGTAAACCTGCTTCTGAAGTGCAACAGCCTTGTACAGAACCCCAGGTTATTTTGGGCTCAGAGTCAATTTTAAAACCAGCTCATGTCAGAACTTGTGTTTCTGTCCTCTCTCCAACTGTCTGTTCTCATCCTCAGGGGAGGGAATGTGTAGCAGAGAAGTTTTCCCTGCTTTTCCAAAGCCCAAGGTGTATTTTCAGGCACTGATGGTGTTTAGAGATGCATGTGAAGACTTAAACTGTGGCAGGATAGGGCACCATGAAGAGAGCACAGCAGGAGCACAAAGTCTAAAAAGACTACAAAAAGTATGGTGTAGCCATACTTCTTGCCTAAGCCTTTGTTTCGGGTCATTTGCAGTAATTCCTCAGTGCCACCTACTGAATCTGTTTCCACACATGCACAATTACACCATTGGTGTACGTGTCTCTTCATTTTACCAACTTCTTCCCACTAACGTATGAGATTGGTCAAGGAAAAAAGAGTCATGGCAGCATGAATAATCACATTGTAGTCCCTACACGCTTGCAAACCAGCCCCCAACAAGGAGCATGTATTATTCATGAGGCTCTGGCCCCATCTGGTTCTGGTGGTGAATGCCTGCTCTGTAGTATTCTGGGTTTGTCCCTGCTTTGTCAGCACTCAGACTGCTAACACAAAGTCTTGGTGGAGCTTTGAGAGTTTTTGGAGAACTTCTACAAGGTGGAAGTCTCCCTGGCAACCTGCTTTTCAGATAAATTATGGAGTATATCTTCAAATAGTAAATATTTGTAAAGTATTCACACAAACCCGCGTGTCCAATTCCTGAATAACAGATGTAGAAATGTGTTACTTTTTCTTAAATCAGTCAAATGCCTTGCACTGCCTTAACCAAGATGATCATCAGGTGGATAAATGCCCAAAAGACAGAAATATTTTCTGTACCTTCCCATTCTTTTCATTTTGGGCTTGCTTCCTTTCTACATGGCTCCATAATTAAACAAAATAACCTGGTTTACATTAATGGGACTAAATTACATGAGGTTTTTTATGTAATACTCATCTTAACAGTGCAGATCATTGCTGGCTGGCTGGCATCATCTCCAGATCCTGCACTTCAAGGTGTGGAGTAGGATCCTGCCTGTAAAGCACTGAGCCCACACACACATTCTGCTTTGGTCTTTCCTTAGAAAACCTCTGAGTTTCCTGTTTCTCTCATTCCAACATGCAGAAATTTGAGAAGAATTTCCTCTAGAACTGTGTTCAAGGCTGAGTGCTCTGCACGGTACTCACTGAGTAATCTGGGAGTTGGTTTACCAAGAGATCTTTCAGGACAACACAAGGTTTGACCCTGGTAGCCAAAAGGACCAACCCAGGACAGCTTGGGGTGCATCAAGCACAGCTTCAGGGTCAGCTGAGGGGGTGATTTGCCCACCCTACATTGCCCTGATCCCACCTTGAATAGGGTCTGCAGTCTGGGGGGCAGAGGATGAGGAGGACATAAGACTGTCAGAACAGTGGAGATGGTGAATGGTCTCAAAGATCTATGAGGAGCAGCTGAGGTCACTTGATCTCTTCAACTTGGAGAAGAGAAGCTGAGGGGTTACCTCCTCCCCAGCTTCCTCCAGGGATGCAGTGGAGGTGCTGCAGATCTTCTCTCTCTGGGAAGCAGTGATAGGACACAAGGAAATGGAATGGAGCTGCCTCAGGAGAAGTTCAGAGTGGCCATCGTGGAAAGGTCCTTCCCTGAGAAGATGGTTGGTCACTGGAACAGGTTCCTCAGGGCCAGAGCAGAGTTCAGGTAGTATCTGGAAGACACTTTGTCATGAGGTTTAGCTTTAGGTAGTCCTGTGAGGAACAGGGAGTTGGATTCAGTGATCCTTATGGATCCCTTCCAACTGCGGATGTTCTGTGATCCCAAGGTGAGTTCATCCACTCCAGCAGGAAAATGAGCTTGGACCCTCTACCAAACCCTGCTGCAAAGCAGACAGATCCCTGTCCATAGGGCAGACATTTGATTTGCAGAAACGTGTTTGTGCCATTCCTGACTATCTTCTTTGCTTTGCCTTTTTCCCCCCTGTTTTTGGCGTAGTTGGAGCAGCAGAGGCAGCAGCTGCTGACGGAGAGGCAGAACTTCCACATGGAGCAGCTGAAATATGCTGAGCTGAGGGCTCGGCAGCAAATGGAGCAGCAGCACAGTCAGAACCCCCAGCAGCCTCACCAGCACCCCGGGGGGCCTGGCATGAACCCCCTCGGGGCACCAGCACATCCAGGCTTACTGCCTCACCAGCAGCCTCCCCCCTACCCCATGATGCACCATCAGATGCCACCTCCTCACCCACCCCAGCCAGGTAAGAGGCAGGGGGAGACAATCCCCTGGCATTTGTCACCCTTGGGAATAAAAGCAGAGGAAAAGGTATGGCCGGGGGAGGAAGGGATGGTCTGCAATAGGTTCTGGTTTCTAAGGGTGGTGTTCATGAAACAGAAACACAGTTGGCTGGAGAGATGAGGTCTTTGTGGAATAAAGCCTCATTTGATAACTTGTGCCCCTGGATCAGGACTGCAGGTGGAGTTTTGGGGAGGAGAGATGTCTCATGTACATGAGGAAATATCAGTGCACTTGAGGTGTCTTATCAATGTACATGAGGAGATATCTTATCAATGTACTTATATCTCATCAATAAGGAGATGTCTCACCAACATGTATCAATACCCAAATGAAAGAAACAGGGAGGCAGACTCTGCTCAGGGACAGGACAGGAGCCAATAGTCACAAATCAAAACATGTGAAATTCCACCTGGACACGGGAAAATACATTTTATTATTATTATTATTTTCCCACTGTGAAGGTCATCAGATCCTGAAGCAAGCTGCCCAGGAAGGTTGTGAAGTCTCCATCTTTGGAGATAGTCACACCAAGCTCTGAAATAAAAAATGGAGCTGCCCCTGAGTGTCACTTTTAAGTGTTTTTAGCTTGTTTGTATTTTCTTGGATTTTGTTTCTTTATGCTCAGTCATCACTCCTCCTTCAAAACCAATTATTCCCTCAAATTCTTCAGTTCCTGACACACCTGTGTGTAAAAGCTTAGGAGAAAGGACTGGAATAAGCAGCAGAGGCAAGAAACTCCGTAAAGGAGTTTTCTGTGGCCCAAGATCTGGTTCTGATCTACTCTAGTGCCTTCCTTGGTGCTTTGCTTTGTGGCTTCTGCCCTGCAGTTGGACCTTGCTGCCAGGTGAATCAGAAGGGACACTTAAAGTCTCTGGTCCAGCCTCCTACTAAGAGCAAAACCAGATGGATCAGACTGAAAAGGAATTGTCCTCTTGAGGTTTAGATATCACCAAGACTGGGAATGTTCCCAGGATGGAGAAAGGTGGTGATGTGACCATGTGTTATTTTATGAAGAGGCTGTTGAAATTGAAATATTTAAATTTAAAATAGATAATTTAGAATAGCACCACCTGGCATGGAGTAACCTGAGTGTGACTAGCCAACAGCACAGGAGAATGGCTTTTGGTAAATAAACCCCTTTTCAACTGTTGGACCAAATCCATTTGAAAATAAGATGGGGTCAGTAATTAGCTGAAAATATTTTTGAAGTTCTTGTATAGGTTGCTGATGAAGAAGCTGAAAAGTGCGAGGTATCATGATCTTGCCTACAAGAAAGCTGAGGGAGGGCTTTTGACACTGGGGTGTAGTGAGAGAACAAGGGACAATGGATTAAACTTGAAGAGGGGAGATTGAGGGTGAAGATGGGGAAGAAATTCTTGAATTTGAGGGTGCTGAGCCCCTGGTTGCCCAGGTTGCCCAAGGAAGCTGTGGCTGCCCCATCCCTGGCAGTGTTGAAGGTTGGATGGGGCTTGGAGCCCCCTGGGCTGGGGGAGGGGTCCCTGACCATGCAGGGGGTTGGAACTGGATGAGCTTTAAGGTTCTTTCAAACCCAAACCATTCCATGATTCTATGAAAAAATAGGATGTGGCAGGAGCTCAAGGTTTCATGTCAGGAAGGGACCAGTGTTGAGTCTGTGGTCTGGAAGAGTCAAGTGTGTGGTAAACTGGCAGGGAGTGCAGAAGACCATGAAAATGGGAGGCATCTCATCCAACTGTGTCAATTCCCACAGTAATAGAACTTGATTGAACCAACAGATGCAGAGTAATGCTCATTGGAGAGGAAGATAAGAGTTAGCAGTCTTGTGATCTGAATGCTTAAGCTAAGTGTCTTCTGAAGAGTCCAGAGCGAGCTTCATTACATGCTTGTGGGTGAAAAATGAATACTGATGTTGTTTTGGGAGCTGGTTTGGGTTTTGCTGAAATTTAATTGGGATTGTGGTGCTACATGGTCTGGTTCTTAGATTCAGGTAATACTGAAGCTGGGTTTGTGTGGTGTATGATAAGGTTGTCTCAGCAGAAAGGAGAAGCATTCTGGGAGATGGAAAAATGGCAAATTGAAAACAGATTAAAGGGGAAAATCATTGCATATCATTAGGCTGGCTCTTACTTACAAGCTGCTATTGAGACTGAAACTGTAACAAGATTAAATGCATTGTTCCATTCACTAGGGGACTAATAAAACTTCATTTCTAATATAGTCACATCCTTGGTTCACAGAATACCTCATTACTTCAGCCCCACTGTAATCATCCAGGCCCTCTGTGTCCCCACTGATCCCTTTCAGTGTCAGGGAGGGGACTGTGGCACTCTTTTAATTAGTCAGCACGTCTCTTTTTCAGATTTGATTAAAGTTAATCAATAGATTGACTTTTCCACCGCCACCCCTCCTGTTAGAGGGTGGCAAACTGGTGGATGATGCTCAGCACTTCTGGCTGCTGTGATGGGGAAGCATCTGGTGCTGTCTCATGGCACACAGAGACAGGACCAGGGTCTTGGTTAATTGATTTAATTGACTTTTAGATTTTTACCTTTTATCTAGGCTGACAGTTTGCTTGTTTGATATTTTTGTGAAGGTGAGAATTCAAAGCCCTTTCAGAGTTGGAATGCAAACCCCTCTGCTTCTTCTACCATGTCCCAGCTGATCATCATAGCCTCATGGAGTGGTTCAGGTTGATCTTAAATGGTTTGGGGACCTTAAAGCCCATCCAGTGCCACCCCTGCCATGGTCAGGGACCCCTTCCCCAGCCCAGGGGGCTCCAAGCCCCATCCAACCTTCAACACTGCCAGGGATGGGGCAGCCACAGCTTCCTTGGGCAACCTGGGCAACCAGGGGCTCAGCACCCTCAAATTAAAGAATTTCTTCCTAGAAGATGATCTTGCCTAGAAAGCAAAACAATCTCTTTTCCTCACACTCTTCAGTGGAAGTTTGCTAGAAAAACTTGGGAATTCCACAAGTGCTGAAGCTCTTTGGCTCTACAGTGGAGGTTTTATAACCTGAAGGGAAGGAATGGAAGAGTTCAGTGTTTCCTTGACTGAGTCCAACCCTTCAGCTCTGAGCCAGACCTGGGGTTGTGTGTGTAAATAGTAAAGCAGGGAGTCTCCAGTCCCTACTGACTCACAGATTGACCTTGATTTCTGTTCAGATAGTTCAGGTTGCCCAGAATCTGACTTGCCCTCACACACCAGTACAGCATTGCAGGGGGAATCTCTGCTGGAAGGATCTTTGTTGCAGGCAGCAGATGTGAAGTTCCAGCCTCCAGAACTCTTCCTGCCAGGCTGAAGCAGTCAGCATTTGGTGTGCACACACCCCATGTTTTGTATGTGTTAAAAAATAATCCTTATCACATTGTGTCAAAGCTGTGATAAATACTTCAGCACTTCTGTCCTATCCTGTGTATTTTCCTTGCTTTTCCATTTTTAGGGCATTTGGAGTGTGTTTATTGGGCTTTTAGGTCTTGGAGCTTTAATAAGCCAGTTACCTGCATGGCATGTCCACCCAGGGAGCAGCAGGGATTTTTCCTGTTGGGTTACTGGTTTAGAACTTTTTGGAAGAAGCTGAAGTTCACCTTAGTGACCACATGCCCCTGAGCCTCCTGCAGTCTTGGTGGAGATGCCAAAATCTGGAGGGTTTGGGTAGGTGAATTTCTGCTAGAGATAAGCTTGCAGAAAAATTGGGAAAGCTCCTTTTTTGCAGCTCTTTAGTCGTGCAGGTGAAGCTCTGCCTTGCCACGTTTCTGTCTGAAGCAGAAGCCGTTTCCTTACCCGAGTTCTTGGCGTCTCTCGCCCTGCTGTGTCCCTGAGGTGCCCAGTTTCATAAACCTCAGTGATAAATACCACAGCATAATTCTTCAGTCAGGTATAAAGAGGTTTTTGGAGCTGTGGACAGGTCACTGCCTGCTGGGCTGTCTGGCAGCTCTGCGGGAAGAACCAAACCATTCAGTTTGTGGCTGAGAAAAATCCCAAACAGGAGAGCAGTGAGAAGCAGGAGTGGGCAACCTTCCAGCTCAGCCCTGAGGGCAACCTGGGGATGGCAATGCCCTGCACAATTTCCTCTTCAGCTGCCTGGTTTCAGCTCCAGACTTTACCTTGGTTGTCACTGATGTTTTCAAACAGGTTTTCTGACCTTAATAGTGACTAAAAGTGTAACTGTGGGTTCAGTAGACCGTGAACAAAATGCTGAGTCCAATGTCTTTAAAGTGATTGATGGAAACTGAAGAGATGGTTGGAAACAGAGTGATGAAGGGATCTGAGAAGGTATTTATAAATGGAAAGGAAAAAAAAATGAAATCCTGCTTATGGCTTGTCTGGATTCAGAGGCAGAAGCAGTTAAAACAGACCTCTTAGCTGAAAATGAGTGGTAAAGATCTTTCCAGGATAATGTTCCTTAGCTTCAGTCTCAGTCTCTGGATGCAGCTGGAGAACATTATTCACATGTACCATAGAAAAGGTGGATCAGTGGAGGGTCAATCTGGGCAGAGCTGGTGAATATCTCCAGCCAAGGGTCCCTCTGTAAGCATCTGAAGAGCATCTCCAGGTGAGGGTCAATCTGGGCAGAGCTGGTGAGACTCTCCAGCCAAAGGTCAGTCTTTGCAGTGACCCACTTTCCATCAGCATGGCCATGTCTGGTTCTTTGGGACATGCTGAAGAACTTAAATGGGTCCAGAGGCCAATCCCCATGAGCAGGTTTGGTGAGAGAGAAACAAAGAGGAGCCAGCAGAGCCCTTTCTGGAAGATGAGTCCCACTTAAAGCAAACATTTTCCAGCTGATGCTATGCAAGGCACAGCCAGGGAGGCTTCTGAGAAGTTTTTGCTGCATCTCCCATGTTTTTTCTTTCTGGGTCTGGCTGAACTGTCGTCTTCTGGTGATGGCAAGCAACACAGTTTGATGGTTAGAAATCTTTGAGTTTAAACTGTTGAAGTAGAACTCTGGTACCAGTTTGCTGGGACCTATGGCTTACCTTGGTGCTGCTTCTCCAGTGCAAGCCCATCTGTGGAGCTTGGCTGCTGTCACTTTGTCCTCTGGTGCCTGGGTGTGATGAGGTTCTGGACAACTCAGTGACCAGATGTTGCTGTTCTTGGGCACTGATTTCATCCAAGTCTACCTCATTTCTCAATTGTTTTCATTTTAATGTTATTTTGACTGAGTTTATTTTGTTCTTTTCCTCCGGAAGACTTTTAAAATAAAATACAATAGAATAAAAGATAATAGAAAATAAAAGACCTTTAAAATAAAATAGTATTTTTAAAAAGACTTTAAATAAATAAATAAATGAAACTGGATTCCAATTTCCCTGCCCAAAGCTGTAGCTTATGATTAGAACAGCAACTAAAATTCCCAGTTTCTTGCTGTGTCACCAGCCCTGCTGCTGGCCGTATCATTTAAAGCACATTATTGATTTCTTTGTGCAGTGTTCTGGTTATCTGTGAACTGCTAAGTGCCCTGTTCAAGTGATACTTGTGGTGGGTAACATGAGAAACTTGAAATTCTTGGAGGGAGAGAGGGAGATCTGTATTAATAGCTGTCATTAATTAACTCTGCCCTCCAAGGGGGATATTCAGCTATTAAATCATTTCTGACCCAAAGCAGAAATGGAATAAGGTCAGGATGTGCTTTTCTACTCCAGCTGGATGAGTAACCTGAAGAACCTTTTTCCCCAATGTAGTTTACATCATTTTCTGTTGATGGTTGATACTCCAAAGAATATTTTGTAAGTAATTTTGACCTTGGGTGTTGTTTCATGTAAGTGTCTCTCATTTCATTATCTAAAACTTGTGCCTTTAAATTTAGCTTCTGGATTTCATTTCCTCTTGAGCTGATGGCAGTTCCAGGATTTTGTGGTCTATACAAGGATCTGGGCTTCACTTCTTTGTGGTACAGATTTTCTAAGGAGTCTCAGTGCCTGTTTTCTATCCCTGGCACGTCTGGAGCCTGCTGGCAGGAGACGTGCAGGGAGCAGTCAGATAAAAGGATGGTGGATGGGTGTGCAGTGCTCATCCACGATGTGCATAGTTGTGGGTTTGCAGGGTGGTTGGTGCTAAAGAAACATGAAAACCACGTTGGATGCTCTCTGGTGTATCCTTGACTGTCTGAAATCCTGCCTGAGGACACAAGGTGTCACGGGGCTGGAACAGAAAACAGGAATCAACCAGGACAAAGCAATTCCTCTGAGGTTGCTGGATGAGATTTTAGTGCCTTCACTCAACATCTGCAGAGCTTCTCCAAAGTCTGAGCAGCTCCTGACTCCTTACAAGGATGTATTATTGAAGATGCATGAATATTTGAAGGTTTATCAGCTCTGCCCTGCAGAATGGTTGTGCCCTGGATGGTGAGACATGCCAAGCAGCTTCTCAACAAAGGCTCTTCCACCCTATTGTTACTGCTGAAACCCAATGGTGAGCCCTCAGCCATGGGTGTCACCCGGGGCCCAGCAAGGGGCACCCTCAGTATTTGGGTGCCGGTGCCTCCATCCTCAGCACCAGGGGAATCGTGCCAGAGGGGAGGGACAGAAATGCAAAGATGCAAGGGAAGTGGAAATTTCTGCCCGAGACTCACTGGTAAATGAGTTATTGTGGTTAATTATTCACAGTCCTTGGCTGCGGGACCGTCTGCTGCAGTGCGTGTCGGGAAGGAGGACGTGCGGAAGGGAAAGGACGTGTCAGGGGGCTGGCTGGAAACACAGATTTCCACGTCTCTAAAAATGATTCCTGGGGGGAAGGAAGGAGCACACCTTGCAGTGAAGCTGCAGTGAAGCCAGCAGGCATTCCTGGGAGCAGCTCCTGCCCAACCCAGGGCTGAAATAGCCCCTTCAGCAGTAGGAGAGGGAGATTCCAGCGAGGCACATCCCCTCCAGAGATGAATGTTGAGTGAGTGCAGCCTGGTTTGCCCTCCCCCAGCTCCAAATGCTGCCTGCCAAAGGAAGGAGGGACTCCCTTCCCGAGGTGCTGCTCAGGGATGGTCCTGGGAGGTGCTCAGGAGGAGGGGGTTGGATGGGCTCCAGGCTTTGTGCATCGCGCTCCAGCGGCTGCTGCTGCTGCAGGCAAAACAAAACCACTGAAACTGTTTGCCACTTCGGTGCCTCTCATGTGAGCTGATTTAATAGAGGCTTATTTAATAAAGATAAATACCTTGGAGATCCTTTAAAACTCATTCCTCATCTGTTTGACTACAAGGTGAGCTGGCAGGCTGCTAAGAGTGGAATGCTTCAGAGCACACCTTAGGAAATGTCTCTGGTCTTGCACGTGTAAAGGATTTTTTTTTTCCTTTTTTAGTCTGCTAAATCTCATTTTATTGAACCTTTTGGCTTTATCTCTCCCTGCGTCTGCTGGTTTTAAGCTCTCCCCCTTATGTAGGTCACACTTCCACGTTTTATGCTTGAGCCGCTGTCTTGAAGCTGTGGCTCTTGGCAATGAAAGACACGTAGGATCTCTGCAGAAACAGGACTTCACATTTTGCCATGCCAGTACTCACAATTTCCCCTTGCTTTATCCCACTTTGGTTGGGTGTTGCTTGATTACTGCTCAGCTTTATTATTTTGAAGTTTGGGCTGTGCTAAGATCGTTCCTCTGCAAGGACCTTAAGATGCTTTGGCGGCAAAATATTTTGCATCTCACATCACGAAGGCAAATGATCCTCTGCTCAAACACAGAGGAGCAGCTCAGCTCCTGGGTGTCTTCAGAAAAGCTGCAGTGCCACTTATTTTTCCATATTTTAAGACTTAGAGAGAGAAAAAAGCTCCTTGGTCCAGGCAGGAGGGCGCTTCCCATCAGCTTCGTAGTGAGGTTTGGAGTCGTGACAGGCTTTGAATTTATGAAGAAATGACATTTTTAAAATGTGTTTTATTTCTGTTTGGCAGTTGATTTTTAATATAAAACGTTGTTCTTGAACATCTGCATTAGCATGGGTTTGACAGCCTTTTTCTCCTGGACTTGCTCAACATCAGAGCGAAGCCATCATGGGAAGCCCCTCAGCATGTGGTTCTGGTCCAGCTTCACGTGTGTTTTTTGTGTGCTTGGGTTTGCTTTAATATTAATCACTTCATTAGTGCAGAGAGAATATTGTAGGCATGTGGTGCTGGAAGGAAGATTGCCCAATTATGCTTGGAGAGGTTGAGGCTCCTGTCAAACAGCAGCTCACAGGCTGGGGATTCCTCAGTCCCCAGCTTGCCTGCTCCTCTGGAGCACAGCTGCCTTTTTTGCAGTTTTCTGATTTTTATTTCCCCATCAACCTTCATTTTGCCAGTGGATAACATCCCTCAGAGCTGTGACTGTCTTCTCCTTTTGCTACAGGGCCCCTCTGTCTTTGGGCCATGGTTTGTCTCCAGTTTCTTTGCAAGGTTCAGCTCCTGAACCTTCAGGTCACCTCCAGCACCTTGAGCTGCCCCATATCTGCCTTTGCTTCTGCCTGCCTGTAGCTGCAATGTTTGGTTACTTTTTTTGGAGGGCTGGGGTTGAAAATCAGGAATTCATTAAAAATAGAAGATCTACTCAAGCCAGAATTCTGAAGAGCATTAATGCAAAAATACTAAATCTTTGTTCCCTGTGACTTTTCCAGAGCAGGTTGTGAGTCTGTGTCTCCTGGCTTTGATCTGAGTGGCAGCAAAGGCTTCGTGAAGTCTAAGAACTGAGCTCAGGGCAGGTCCAACCTTCCCCACCTGTACTCCTCCAGCATTTTGCCACTGGGTGCTCAGGGGCTGCTTTGGGGTGGTGGGAGCCACCTCTGCACATCTCTGAGTCCCACGGGATAACAAAGGGGGGTTTGAAACCTGCAGTGTAAGAGTTGCAGTGGCCACCACCAGTTCTGTATTCAGAGAAGGCTTCCCAGCTGCTTTTCCCCACATCTCTTCCTATCTTGGGCATGGAATAAGCCATCAGCTCATCTCCCATGCAGACTTTCTTCTTGCTGGGGCTGCCTCAATCTCTACTCTGAGTCCACCTTTCTGTTAAATATTAAGTCCACTGAGAGTCCTGAAACCCACCTGGAATCTGCAGCCTATCAGTTCAGCGAGGCAAAAGCTCCAATTCCCTCCTTGCCTCTGAAGCAAAACCATCCTCCAACATTCTTCTGCTCTAGGGAATCATCTATGTCTGCAAAAGCAGGTGCTGAAGATAGAATTTCCTCTTGATATTTTCTTGCACAGGTAAATGGAGAAGATCATCAGTTTCTCCTGGATAGTAACTTCTCAGTGGCTCTTCTGTTTCTGTGTTGGTTGAGTTGCTGGTGATACAGAATTAATTTTTTTTCACTTTTTTCCTTTTGCTATTTCACCCAGAACTTGGAGCAGCTGAAATTCAGGCTGCTGTGACCATATTGCCACGGGTCATCACGTCACATGGGGCATGTCACAAGTTCCCACAGCTGTCTCCTGCAAATCAGGGAAAATCCCAGCTCCTGGAGCTTGACCAGCTGCCCTCCAGCAGCCTGTGCTGCAGAGCTCTCAGTCTGGTTTCCCCCTGAAGGATGGAGAAGAGCAACTTGCTTGTTGTCTACCTGCTCTGCTCCTGGTTGAAGCTCCAAGCTGAAGTTTCCTTGAAGCTCAGCACTAGCACAGAACCCAGTTCAGAGTCTGCAAATGGGCAGGTTTGGGCTGTTTGCAAACCCAGCAGACTTTTCCCTCTTGATGGCACTGATCCTGTATTTCTTTTACCCACATCTAACCATCTAACAGATCATCTTGACCCACTTCTAACCATCTAATAGATGACCATGTTGTTAAGTCTCACCAGTGCCTGGTGGTTGCTGGAGGTGACAGTCCCCACGTTGCCTGTCTTACCCTTTCTGCCCACTCCTCATCTCAGACCCAGCTGCCCCCAAGCAGATGCCCAGATGCCAGCAACAGTAAATTCCTGCCACATCTGCTTCAATATTCAGTTCTCTGCCTGTTACCCATTGATAAGGGGTGAGCAGAGAACAGGAGGGTTCAGGCTGGCTGGAGGAACAGTCTGACTGAAGCTTTATGAGATCCAACAAGGGCAATTGAGATGAGATCTTAGGAGGGAATTCTTTGGGGTGAGGGTGCTGAGCCCCTGGTTGCCCAGGTTGCCCAAGGAAGCTGTGGCTGCCCCATCCCTGGCAGTGTTGAAGGTTGGATGGGGCTTGGAGCCCCCTGGGCTGGGGAGGGGTCCCTGACCATGCAGGGGGTTGGGACTGGATGAGCTTTGAGGTCCCTTCCAACCCAAACCAATCTGGCATTCTGTGTGAAATGCAAATTTCTGTCCCTGGGAGGACTAATCCCAAGCAGCAGCTCTGTGGACAAGGTCCTGGTGGGCAGGAAGCTGAGCGTGAGCTGGTGACATCCTAGGCTGTAGGAACAGGAGCACAGGCAGCAGAATGAGGGATGTGATAATTCTCCCCCACCTCTTAGCAGTTGTTAGACCACATCTGGAGGGTTGAGTCCTCCAGTACAAGAAGGGCATTGATAAACTAAAGTGAGTTCAGCAGAGAGCCACCAGAAATGGTCCAATTTCCCCATGGAGGGGGTGAGGGAACTGGGCTTGTTCAGCCTGAAGAGGAGAAGGCTTTGGAGGGACCTAGCAGCAGCCTTACAATATGAGGAGGTCATCAAGAAGACAGAGATGGGCTTTTCAGTGATGTGTGGTGAGAGTGAAAGAGACATAAGCTGGAACTGGAGAGGGTTTGACTGGCTATGAGGAGGTCAAGCACTGAAACAGGTTGTAGAGGAGTAGAGAGAGGTTGGTGCAGTCTCAATTCCTGGCACTTTCAGAGATCAGGTCTTGACAAATCCCTGAGCAACTTGGTCTGACCTCAGAACTACTGGCCCTGCTTTGAGAGGAGGTTGGACCAGAGACCTCCTAAAGTCCTTTCTGACCTTCTCCATGATGGAGAAGACAAATGGGCTGTAATGATGAAAATCTCAGCTTGCCTACCAAAGGGGAAAGAGGAGCTGGAGCTCTTGTGGTGTGGAGGACTTGATCACCTCAGGTTACTCACAAAAACATCTCCTGTAATTTTAGGAACTGTGGCCAGATTTCCTCCCCCTTTAGAGGATGATTCCAAGGGGCTTCTTCATAACCCCTTCATCACCAGAGCAGAAACTATTTTTGTTAATATGGGGACAAAGGAGGGGGGTAGAGGTTTAAATCTATGCAGCCTTTCTGGTTGGCTGCTGCTGCTCTTTAATAGAGAGTGATGGAAATGCCAGGGAGCATGCTGGAGGCCACCCGTGAGCACTGGAGTGTGGCAAGGGAGAAATTCAGAGTTCCTGCCCTTTGTAATGGGCTGAGAAAGCTGATGGTTTCTGTAGAGCTTCATATCAGCTGCTTTGCAGGTACCTTGGTCATGCTCTTGTCATCAGGCAGCATCAGGTTGCTCCTGCTTGCATTGCCAGGAGCTCCAGTGGTATGTTTTACTGGTTTGATGCTTCAGACCCCTTGTGAACTGAAGGTGGATCAGCACCTCTGCTGCAGATCTCTAGGGTTCTATGAAGCAAGTGGAGCAAGTTCACCTACTTGTGTTGGGTTTTTTCTTTTGAAACCATTGTTCAGTAGGTGCTCCTGCATGCTTGGAGCACTCTTGTGCAGAAGGGCAGTAACAGAGAAGGATTTGGGATGGTTGGGACTTCACCTCTATGAAGTCTTTTTTTCATTTCATCTTTTTCATCATGGGAGGTGTCCCTTCAGGATGAGGTGTCTGCAATGCAGAGAGACCCCAAAGGGCAGGGTTTGGTTTTGATCACCAGGGTTCTTTTAAAGTGCAGATCTTTATTCTTCTAGGTCATAAATTCTCAAGCACCAGGGTCTAGACCAGCCCATTGCCTCCTCAATCTGAAGTTGCACATCCAGGCTGTGCTGGTGGAGCTCCTGTAGTTCCACCTCTGACTGGTGGATGCTTGCCAAGAGCTCTCACCCACCCCTCTCAGGCAATACCTTGTGAACTGCTGCTGTTCACTGATGTTCTAGAACATGGAAGTAGCAGATGGCTATAAAATACTCTTCAAAGCTCTTGTTCTGAAGCTGAATCAAAGAGTTGATTGTGTTTGTGCCCCTAAGTATTGACTTGGCCCCAAACCTGAAGCTCCCACCTTCTTCAGGCTGCCCACTGGTGATGCTCCTCGTGGATGTTGAAGGATTCTGTCCTCACACTTGAGTTCACATCATAGTTTGGGGTGGAAGGAGCTCTTCTGGAAGAAGCCTGGAGAATCCCAGCCTAATAGCTACTTTGCTAACCAAAATCCTGAACTTTTATTTAAGTGTAGAAAAGTAAACGTAATTGGATTATGCAAATTAATCTCTTTAAATAAGGTTTACAGCATCAATCAGTGAATTGTAGGTGCCCGAGGTGGGGCAGATTCTAGCAGTTCCTTCATGCAGCTGAAACCTAATGGTCTCTTCCAGAGCTGACACAGGAGGAGGATTTGCAGGAACCCTCCCTCACATCAGAACAGGGGTTTTTAGATCGAAAATTTTTTCATGGTCCAATTTCTAACTATAAGACTTCAGTTGTCCCACTAAAATTAATCCGTTAGGCTTTTTGACTGCTCTTCTTCACCAAATGTTCTTCCTTTGATGCCCTTTTATTATTCCAGTGCATTTTGTTTCTCACAAAATGCCTTTTAGTTGGGGTTCCCTTAATCAAATGTTGGGTGGTGACTGTGAGTCTCCCCATCCCCTTGCTTCTCCTGCTGCTGCTTTTGAGAGGTGACCCCGTGGCTCTTCCTGAGGGGCTTTGTTGCCTTGGAGGGGGAGATGAAAAGGCATTTCTTTTGGGGTTTGGAGCTGGGTTGGTTGTCATGCACAAGGCTCATGTCTTACAGCTTGGAGAACTGCACTTTTCTTCCAACCCAACCCAGTCTGGGATTCGATGATTCCAAGGTGAATTCACCTTCTTCTTTTCTTTGGAGAAGAGGAGATAGGAAGATTCTCTCTCAGAAGAAGATACATAGATCATGCTGTCTGAACCCATGTAAAACAGAGCAGAAAGGGATGGGGTTGCAAATACCACTGGGATTTTTCTCTCACACTGCTGGGAAGATCAGAAACAACTGGGGGAGAGATGAGCAAGTTGCTGAGACACTGAAGTCAATTAGAAGCTCTGCCTAAGGAAATGAATGAGTTATTTTAGTTTGCTCAGTGCCTGGACAAAGTCTTGGGGAAGAAGAAAGACCTGAGCACTTCCCAGCTTGCCCATGGATGAGTTTCCAAGCCAGCTTCCTGGGGGTATTTGAGAAGAGAACAGGCAGGGTTAGATGAGAGCAAACATCTCTCCAGACACGTGTGGCACAGAGGGAATGAGGATGTGCTGGGCTCCAGAACAGTTCTGTGGAGTTGTTTTAGCAAGGGAGAGAGTTGGGGTGTCTTGTCCTGCCAAGCCAAAACTGTGGCTATGGGCTTGTGCTTCTTTGTGTTTCTTGGTTTGAGCAAGAGGATGAGCTTAGCGGTTGCTTTGCTTCTGCTAAAAACAATGAGTGGTTTACCAAATTTCAAAATGCCTCGTGGCAAATTCTGTGTAACTGCCCAGGAAAACAAAAGAACCCCCATCACCTTCTGCTCTTTTGTACATTCTCTTGTGATCTTTCTGTTACTGGATTCCCAGGTCATCCCTGCGGGTCTCAACATACGGTGTGAGGGCTTGGAGCAGCTCTGGAGCCAGGCTGAGAGAGTTGGGGGTGTTTTTTTGGTTTTTGTGGGGATTGGACTTGATGGTCTATCAAGGTCCCTTCCGACCTCTTAAAATTGTGTGAACATCCTGTGAACATTTTCTCACCACTTCCATGTTTTAACTGAGTCTCACCATCTCCACCATCATCATCACCATCTAGAGCAGAGGCTGAGCAAGCTGGGTCTGTTCAGCCCTGAGAAGAGAAGGCTCAGGGGAGACCTTCTGACCATGTCCAGGACTTCGAGGGGGCTACAAAGCAGATGGAGACTCCCTGGGTACAAGGAGTCCCAGGGACAAGACAAGGGGCAATGGGCACAAGGTGCTCCTGGGGAGATTCCCATTGGACACCAGAGGAAAATTTTTCCCCCTGAGGACAGTCAGACCTTGGAATGGTCTCCCAGGGGAAGGGGGGGATTCCCCCACTTGGGAAAGTTGGAAGTCTCAGCTGGATGGGTGCTGGGACATCTCAGATCAACACTAATATGAGAAGGGTTGGGGCAGATGGGCCTTGAGGTCCCTTCCCACCTGATGTTCCATGGGAACTCTCCCTCTTTGCTGCTCTTGCAGGTCAGATGCCAGGACCTGGCTCGATGATCCCTGGACAGCCCATGCCAGGCAGGATGATGTCAGCCAACATCCACCCAGCTGGTGGTGGCCCTGCCCCCCCAGGCATGTCACCCATGGCAGGAAATCTCATCGGACCTCGCGTTCCTCTGGCAGCTCCCAACGGGATGTGTAAGTGGATCTCCTGCAGAAAACTTTTTCAATGGACCTGGTGGGGCTTTTCTGTCTCTTTCCTCATTGCCTGCAAAGTCATTGTAGTTGAAACCCCTTTATCTGCTGCAGGGATAATGGCATCTGAGCTCACTGACAGGCAAAGCCTGGTGCCAGAGGTATGCTTGAAGCTTTAAGTGCTTGTCTCCCCTCTGGGCATCCAAACATACTCCATTGTCCTTTATTTTATTTATAACATCCATTATTTTATTTATAACGACACTAAGGCTCCGTGGTCATTATCAAAAACCTCTCTCTTGATTTGGGGAAGAATGCACAGTAGAGGTTTGGGAATTAACTGCAGCTAAAGCCTTACATGGTTGAGGTGAGAATAGGATTCAGCTCAACAATACCTTACTGAAAACTTTGCACCATGAAATTAAAGAGAGGAAGTCCTAATTAGGAAGAAGCAAAAGGTATGTTGGCAGTGTTCTTTATGTGGTAGAAATCCCTACACCTCCAAAAAGGAAGCTGATTTATGCCAGCTAAAAAAAAAATAAAGTAGCTGAAGTCAGAGGCACTGGGTGAGTGTGATGTGAATGAGGGTGAGAATGGGGCCAGCCCCAGATCTCCAGAGGAAAGCTGGCAGGGCTGGAGCAGGGTCCTTGCTCACAAATTCCTCACTGAAGTTGTATTAGTTGCAGCCCGGAACAAGCTGCTGCTCTGCTTCAGCTCAGCAGTTTTAAAGCCCCCAAATGTTATTTAGTGAAACTATCACCTGCCAGGCAAGCATCCTACTTCCCCCAAAAAATAAGTGGGAAAAGCCACCCCAGTTTGGGCTCAGCTGAAGGCAGCTGCTCCTTGGAGTTCAGCACCATAAGCACCAAGCACTCTGCTCTGCTGCTCCTTGTCCTGCTGCTGCTCCAGCTTCCCTTCATCCTCTTCCCTTTTTCTGAGCCTCGGCCACTGGGAATATCTGATGTCAGGTTGTGTTCCTGCTCACTGTCTTCCCTTATCTTAATTTCCCTTTTTCTTCCCCCTCTCCCTTGCTGAACAAGCCAGTCATGTTCCATGTGCCTCTATCTCCTCTCTGTGCACCAGGGCTGAACTCCTCCAGCCTGCATGGCTTTCCTCCTCCTTGCTGCATCTCTGGACTCCTCTGCTTTTAACCTGCATACCCAGTGTAGAAAAACATGTTGGGCCATCAATTTAAAATAGAAAAAAATATATTCTAAAATTTGGAGCAGAGCTTTGATGAGAAGTGGTCATTCCAGCAGTGAAAGTTTCTTCATGCCAACTTTGCCAGCTACAGAGCTGCATGCTGGACTCCTTTGCTGTAAAAAACAGGGATTTTTTTCCTCATTTGAAGTCCACACAGTGCTTGGTGCTTGAAAATCACAATAAAATGTGCAGTAAGGAGATGGAGAAGCTGCAGTTGTGGTCACTTCTGGGGCCACTCCTTGCTGTTTCTCCCTCAACCAGATGTTTACAGACACCTGGGCCTTTGCCTTGGGTTTCTTTTCCACATTTGGATCCTCCTGTGCTGGGCACTGCTGAGACCCCACCTCCAGTCCTGGGGTCAGTTCTGGGCCCCTCAGGAGCAGAAGGAGATTGAGGGGCTGGAGAGTGTCCAGAGAAGGGAATGGAGCTGGGGAAGGGGCTGGAGCACAAGGAGAAGGTCTGGAGAGCATGGAGGAGGGGCTGGAGAAGATGGAGAAGGGTCTGGAGAAGTTGTGAGGAGCAGCTGAGGGAGCTGGGGGTGTTGATCCTGGAGCAGAGGAGGCTGAGGGGAGACCTTCTGGCTCTCTGACACCCCCTGAGAGGAGCTTGGAGCCAGGGGGGTCGGGCTCTGCTCCCAAGGAAGAAGGGATGGGACAAGAGGAACTTTGGGCACACCTCAAGTTGTGCCAGGGGAGGTTTAGGTTGGAGCTGGGGAAGAATTTCTCCCTGGCAAGGGTTGTCAGGGCCTGGCCCAGGCTGCCCAGGGCAGGGCTGGAGTCCCCATCATCCCTGGAGGGGTTTCAGAGCCTGGGGATGTGGTGCTGAGGGACAGGGGGTGGGGGTGGCCTTGGCAACCATTGGACTCCATGATCTCAAAGCTCTTCTCCAAGCAGAAGGACTCTGTGATTCCTGCTCCTGCTGACTGTTTCTCTGCTGGTTTTATTTTGCAGATCCCCCTCCAGCACAGCCACCTCCACCAGCAGAAGGGGTGACCCCCCCTCCAGCAGGAGCCCCCCCGGCCTCAGCCGCTCCCTAAGCAGTCAAGGAAGAAGGAACTTCTACAGCAACATAGTGGTGACCAAAAATAAATTTCCTCAGTTACCTTCTGTTCCCTTGGGAGGTTTTTACCTCCTGTTGGCCGTGTATGTGGCATCAAGAAGCACATCTACACTGAGTCTTTTGCCCCTTTTCTCTCCCCACCCTTTGTAACCTTGGTGCAGTGCTGGGCATTTTTGGGAAAGCTTTAGATGGAAGATGCCAGTAGTGCCTCCACGTTGCTGGTGGGAAGTCCTTTACACTTTGGTCTGCTTGCCTTTCAGGGCATGCTCCACTCTGGTTTCTTTCTTCTTGGTGTTTTGAGCTTTGGGTTCTCCTGGGAAGGGTCAAAACAAACAAAACCAAACAAACCAAAAGCTTTGAAGGTGGAGGCATCAGCTGAGCCTGAGGCTGTTGTAGCACGTGCCCTCTCCACCTACATTTAATATTTCGGGTTCTCCGGGCAGAGCAAATCACCAAGATGGGATGGCAAACCAGGGTTTGGAGCAGAGAAGGGAAATCAGGGCGTGCTGATGCACAGAACATCAGCCATGGTTGTTGCAGAGAGCTGATGGGTAAGGACAGCAGCTGAGTCCTGGGGCTGCCTCGCTAACTTATTGAAAGAAAATAATGATCCAGGGCAAAGGAAGCTAGGAAGGAATCAATTGGAATAAAACCACTCAATGGTAGGAGTTTTCTTGCTCCAGTTTTTACCTTTCTTTTTGCCTTTGAAGGTGGTAGTTGAACCTTCCCTCTGAGTAGTTTTTGGTACAGTAGCCAACTGAGGAATGAAACCGTGATTTTTAGTCCCTCCTTTTTGGAACATAGGCTTTTTACTTTTTAAAATGAACAAAATGAAAAAAAAAAAAAAAAAAAAAAAAAAAAAAAAAAAAAAAAACCTGAAGTAGGTAGTGAAGAAGTGCTAGTGTAGGGGGTTGGGCTGGGATGGCTGGGGTGCAAATGCCAGAACTACCTCCTGTGGGTGGCCCAGGTGGGCAGAGGCAGTGACCATGGTACGGCACAAGTCACACCTCAGCTCTCACCAACCTGCCATGGGGGGAGGATGTGGAGAAAGGAGGAGGGAGAGCTTGGGTTGGTCCTTGTTTGGGTTCTGAGCCCTTTTTTCTTCTGGAAGAGGGCTTGACAGGTTTCCTTGGCCAGGGTTTGATGATTGCTGCCTTATTTCAAGTGTGGCTTCCAGTGACCAAGGCTTGACCAGAGGGAGATCTCCCAAACAGCTGAAACCCACAGAACCACTTGTACTATGAAAAACAAACAAACAGAAGTGATTTGTTTTGAAGAGCACTCAGGTGATTTCCTCATCCATGGTAATGGTTGAACTTCCCAGGTCCTGAGTGTGAGTGTGGAGGTCCCAGTTCTGGGCTCCTTGGTACTTCCAGTGCATAGGAACGAAGCTTCCCACCTCCCAGCTGGGAGCATCCTCAGTGCCTGCAGCAGAGAAGGGTCAGGGCCTGCCTGCCTTCCACCTCCCACAAAGGAAATTCATCCCCCAGGTTCCTTTTTTTCCCCTCTCCAGGGTTTTTGGGGTGGTGAGAATGGGACTTTTTTTCTGGTTTAGAATAACCTCAGGTTGTTTTTAGCGTGATCGGCTTCAAATCTAAAGGGTCCAGGTGGAGACTTATTTTTTACTGTCCTTGTGGTGATCCTCCAGGACACCTGAATCCCTGACACTGTCATATTTCTGTATAAATAAAATGTGCTGATTTTTTTCATCTGATCCTCTGTACAGGGCCGGTTTTATTCCTGCAACGCAGCAGCCACCCAATTTTGTGAAACAAATAAAATAAAATTGGTTTTTTGTACAAAGCTTGTGCTGCTGAGTCTGGAGTCTCCTTTCCCCCCTCCCTGTGTGTGGTGGATGAGGTGAGAAGTGTTGCTATGAGCTGGGAATGCTTTGGGGGCTGCATCTTTAACTCCACAGAAAAAACAACTGTTTAATTCACATCTTTTCTCTTTAGACCTTTTCTGTCTCTCCTGCAGGACTCCGGGGTCTGCCAGGGGAATTTTTTGTCTTGAATCCAGCTGAAACCAGGAATCCAGTCTGGATTGTATTCTAAAATCTCCTGCTGCTTCCTCAGGTGAAGGTTTTCCCCTCTGAGTAAGCATTCCTGGGCATCCTGGATGGGGGATGCCCCCAGTCCCTCATGTCCTGATGCCTGAAGCCCAGGGATGGAGATGTCCCCCAGGACATCCCACAAAAACCCATCCCCAACTGAGGATTCCTCTTTTGTTGCTGTGGGAGGTCCCTGGGGCTGGGGTCTTCTATGGAACCCTCCCTTGGTGGATTCTCAGTGCTCCTCCTGTTTAGGGCCAAGTAAGAAAGGGAAGATGCTCTTTGTGCCTTTGCATTCCAGATGTCTTCAGCAAGGCTTATCCCTTGCAATTCCACCCTTCCTGTCCTGTGACATGGTCAGTGATGGTCACTTGTCCTCCTCTCATCTTGAAATTTTATCCAAGGAATGCAGAATACAAGGTAGAGCATCGAATCCCTTGGTTTTGGGTGGGAAGGGACCTTAGAGCTGCCTCAGTGCCACCCCTGCATGGTCAGGGACCCCTCCCCCAGCCCAGGGGGCTCCAAGCCCCATCCAACCTTCAACACTGCCAGGGATGGGGCAGCCACAGCTTCCTTGGGCAACCTGGGCAACCAGGGCCTCAGCACCCTCCCCAAGTCCAACCAAAGAATTTCTCCCTCCCTGCCCAAGCTCTCCTCTCCATCTCCCCTCTCCCAGCTGGAAACCCTTCCCCCTCCAGGCTCCCAGCCCTCCAGGCCCTTGTCCCAAGTCCCTCCCCAGCTTTCCTGGAGCCCCTTCAGGCACTGGAAGGTGCTCTAAGCTCTCCCCATTGCAGCCTTCTCTTCTCCAGCCTCAACACCCCCAACTCTCTCAGCCTGGCTCCAGAGATCACAAGTGTCAATTCCTGAACAAGTTTTAATATTTAGGGGCCTTTAAACTTTGGCAGTCATAAGAGATGGCTGGGAACAGGCTGTTTTCTTGACAGAAATTAAAAGTGAAGTTAGTGGAGGTCTGGATGTGCTTTAGGACCAGGGTTTTGGTGTCTGGATGTTGAATCCTCATCAGTTGGGCACTGAAGATGTGGTGGAAGCCAAGGGGCTGGGGTCAGGCACAGAGTGAATAATTAATCCTCCAAAGAATTTCCCACCTCTGGAGATGATGCTCTGCTGTGCAGCTCTCTGGTTTTTAACACTGGGGCCTTCTTGGCAGGAGAAGCATTGGGGCAGTGGACCAGGACCAGGCGCTAATCTCCACTTCCTAAATAAACCCAAAAAACTTTCCCTGTTGTGGCTGGGTCCTGTCTGGCAGTACCAGCTCCACCATGTGGTTCCTGAAAAGCTGTGTTGTTTTGGTTTTTTTTTTTTCCTGGCTGACTCAAAGCCAAAAATCCACCCAGGAACACCCCCAGGGTTTGGGGGTGCAAATACCCAAGTGTGCGTTGTCCTCTGCCAGCCTTGGTTGGATTGGAGGCTGGATTGGATGAGCTCCCAGGTCTGGGGCTTTTTTCCAACCTGAACAACTCTATGATTTTACAATTCTTGATTCCTGCATCTTTTCCACAGGAAACTTGAAACCAAAGGATTTGTCTGGGCTGGAAGCTCCTTTTCAAACTCAGGTGGGTTTTGTAGCCTCAAGTACAACAGAGCTGGGGACAACCCTGATGGACACCACCATCACCCCCCCAAAATCCCAGTAGGAAACGATGTTCCCTGGGTGGCAGCAGGGATCTGGGTGACCTGCCAAGGGTCTGGCTGTGCCGGGGCTGCTCTCCAGGAACACTGCTGCTCTTTGTCTGCACCGTCTCCCGTCCTCTGCCCCGTGGGAATTTCCCCTTTCATCGGAATCTCCTGACACTGCCGGGGGTCACAGGGCCAGGAGCCTTCTCAGCAGCTCCTGGAGCTCTCAGGCACTGGGATGTGGCCTGGAGGCTGCAACAGGGAAGCCAAGAGGTGAGGATTTGGAAGGGTTCTTTTTCCAAAATGCCTATGTTTCTCTCCCATAGGATCATAGAATAATTTGGGTTGGAAGGGACCTCCCAAGGTCCCCCAGTCCAAGCCCTGCAGTCAGCAGGGACACCCTCACCCAGATCAGGGTGCTCAGAGCCTCCTCAAGCCTCACCTTGAACATCTCCAGGGATGAGGGCAGCCTGTGCCATTGATCCACTGCCCTCCTGAGACACAACTGTGTAGATGTGTGGTAAGAACAGTCTGGTGTCCATCAAAACCAGCACCTCTGGCATGCTGCTGGGTTTCCCCTGGGATGTTTGGTGAAGGTGGTGATTGGTACTGTGTGCTGGTGCCAAGGCTGCCCAGGATCCATGGGGAGGAGTGATGCTCCGGTACCTGGATCTGGTGGACAACAACCTGGAGCAGCCACTTCCCTGGTGCAGGTTGAGCCTGGTCCTAGCTGGGGGACATCTCCTTGCCGAGCACTTGTTCTATTGGAAGAGCCACAGATCCCTGCAGGATCCATTTATGGAATTCCCTTATTCCCTCCTGGCACTGGGGACAATGGCATTGTAAAAGATGCACAGAAATGGAGACAAGCTCTGCCCTTGGAGGATGCTCAGGGTGGAGCTGATTTCTTATTTCTCTCCTGCTAGAATTTTGGCTTCCAGATGAAATGGAGCCCAAGTTTTGGAGATTAGTTAATACCCATGACCCACCTTGAGAGGAGAAGGTGTGTGGTCACCACTGGGGTTCAGATCTGCTGCCCTCCCGAGCTGCTCTCCTTTTCCACTGGCTGCAGTGGTCTCTTCACTCCTTGTCCTACCCTGTCCAGTAGCTGCCTGGAGTCATCCTGGTTTCCAGCAGCAAAAGCAAAGCCATCAGACATTGGAATGGGCTGCCCAGGGAAGCAGTGGATTCTCCATCCCTGGAGATATTTAAAAAGAGCCTGGATGTGGCACTCAGTGCCATGGGCTGGGAACCACAGGGGGAGTGGATCAAGGGTTGGACTTGATGAGCTCTGAGGTCCCTTCCAACCCAGCTGATTCTATGAAGACAAAAAGCCTTTCTGCAGAGGGTTCAGTGTCCTCGTGGCAATATTTCAATATACTAAACCTCTTTCTTGAGCTAGGAAGGAGAGGTGGGGAAGGTGCTACCACTTGCAGGTGACTCACCCTGGGCCATGAGTGCTCTGTCACTCCTTGCACGACTGTGGACACAAAAGGTGTTGAGCACAACTGATGGGTGCTGAGCTGGGTCCTTGGGATGCGATGCTTCTTTCTCAGGATGTGACTCTGGGTCCTTGTGTTCTGGTGCTTGGTCCTCAGGAGGTGATGCTCAGTCCTTGGGACACGTGGCTCAGTTGTTGGGATGCAATGCTTGGTCTTCAGGTTGTGGTGCTTGGTCCTTGGGAACAATCCCAGACTGGTTTGGGTTGGAAGGGACCTCCAAGACCACCTTGTTCCAACCCCCTGCATGGGTAGGGACACCCCCCACTAGACCAGGTTGCTCAACCTTGCTTAAACCCTTGAGCCCCATACACCAGCTCTGTGCTGGCCAAGGAGGGTTGGTTTTTTGGGAAGACACCAACTTGGTTATCCCTCTGACCAGAGGTAGGAGAGGGCCTGGGGAGCTCCAGCACCTCTGGGTGCCCAGAGGGTGCAGGTCCAGGGGGCTGTAGCCACTGCTGCTGGTGCTGTCCTCAGCATCAGCCCCATCCTGGGGACTCAAGGCCAGGTTGGATGGGGCTTGGGACAACCTGGTTTGGGGGGAGGTGTCCCTGCCCATGGCAGGGGGTGGAACAGTGAATGCTTTGGTCAACCCAAACCTTTCCAGGATGATTTTGGATTTCCAGCTGGGGGTTGGGAGCAGTTTTGGTGGGTGAGTGATCCGTGGTGGGTGAATTTGTTCCCTGCAGAGCAGGTTGGGGGTGTGAGGGGCAGTGGGGGGGGAGTGGTCCTGGGGGGGCTGGAGGAGGCTGATGGTGGATTTGTAAGTCTGGAGGCTGAAGCAAGTGGTGGGGTCCTTCAGCCATGGGTGTCACTTCGGGGCTCATCACCTCGAGGCCATTCCCCTTCTGCCCAATCAAGGGCAAAGTTGTCCCAAAGTCCCACCTGGGTGAGCTCTGAGGAGGCTTCAGGAGAGGGAATTGCTCTCATGTTCAAATCTGGGGCTGATAAAAAATAAATAAAAAAAAATCGGGTACGTGGGTGGTTTGAGCATCTCTGGGAGCAGGGAGAGGAGGGAGGATGTGAAGCCTGGTGAGGGGAACAGGTGGGGGAAGCAAAAGGTGGGGGAGCAGTGCTGCCCCCAGCCCTCCTGCCTCCCCCATTGCCCCCCTGGTATTTCCAGGTCTGGATGGAGCCACTGTAGGTGATGGGGTTGGTGGTGGCAGAGCTGGTGGGAAGGAACCCACCAAGGTGAGGAGCAGGAGCCTGTCCTGCACCTCCTCCAGCCTCAGCTGTCCCCAGGGGGTCCCTGATCCTAACCCAAGGTGTCACCTGCACACAGGTGGGTGCTGGAGCTGCCTCCAGATGCTTTTGGGGTTGGAAGGAGGAAGATGCTCCTGTGGCTTTTGGGGGACCCCAAAATTCATCCCCTGTGTCCCAGGACTTGGGGGGGGGGTGTGACAGCTGGGTGTGGGACATGCCAACACCCCCCACCCTTGTGCCCCATAGATCCTGTGGGATCCAAGCCAAGGTCCCTGCTCTGGGTGGTGCTCAGCACCCTGGGGTGTCACAGGCTGCAGCTCTCTGGGTGCTGACACCCCGAGGGGTCACCACTGAGCTGCCCATGGCCCAGGCTTGGGAGGAGGGGGGGGGGGGGTCTCCTTGGTGGCAGGGGGGATGCTCCTGGACAAGGTGCCCCAGGGCTGTGAGGTGCCATGGACCAGAACCACCCAACCCCACCCGAGAGGAGGAGATGGTGACCCAGGACCCCAAGGACTCGTGGAGCCTCCAGCCCTGGGGTGGCTCGGGCAATGTCCCAGGTGAGGAGGGGGTGGGGAGGGGGGGTTGGCCCAGGTGGTCTTCAGGTGTCCCCATGAGCTGTCCTGTTCCCCAGAGTCCCGGGAAGGTCCCATGGAGCTGAGGAGCACCAACCACCACCTGGACCCCTCACTGCCCCGTCCTGGGAAAGGACTTTGGGGTCAGGAAGGGCTCCTTCCCCCTGCCCCTCCAGCACCCCCAGGATCCCACCCGCCTCCCCTCAACCTCCACGCCTGCCATGCTGGGAGGGGGGATGGGGGGGTGGAACTCAACACGGAGACCCCCGGCCAAGGCGTGGGGCCTCTTCCTGACCCTCTCCCCCCGTGTCCCCTCACCCATCCCACAGCCCCCGGGATCGTCCCCTTGGAAACGCATCCCGGGGTGGAAGCCTGGGGAATATTAAGCAGGTGCAGCCCCTTCCATCCCCCTTGGAGCAGGGACAGAGTGGGGTTTGTTCCCAGCACTGCAGCTGGGGACCCCCACCCCCCCCCCCCAGCCCTGCAGCACCCCATGGCCACCCCTCGGTGTGGTGGGGTGGGATGGGATGGGATGGGATGGGGGGGTCATGGCTGAGCTGATGGGGTCCCCCCCGTGGGCTGGGGGACACTGAAATGGGCTCCTCTGGGAGTACCCACTGCCCCCCGTCCCCCCAGCCCTGTCCCCAGCATCCTTCCCAGGGATGGGGGGGTGGGAAGGGGGGTGGGATGCAGGAGCAGCCGTGGCCCACACGTTCCTGTTCCGTGGGTGGAAAAGGACACGCGGTGACCTTGGAATGCCTGGAGCAGGCCCTGGAGGATGAGGTGGCCGGGGGGGGGGGGGGCAGGGGACATCAGGGCAGCCCCTCACCCATGCAGGGCTCCACCCAGTGCAGCTCGGGGGGGGGTCCCCAACAGAGCCACCTTCAGAGGTGGCCTCAAGGGCGGGGGGGGGGAGGGAAATGCTGGGTTGGGGGGGGGGGAGTGATGGGGGGGGTGAAAGTGGGGGGGTGGTGAGGGGTTCATGGGGGGGGGGGGTGGTGGCACCTGCAGAGTTTGGGTTGGTGTCACCTCCCCCCCTGTGTGGCTCTGGGCCGTGTGAAGGGAGAACTTTGGGCCATGGGTGGCCCAGGGGTCCTTCTGTGCCCCCCCCCCGCCCACACCCCCCCCCCAGCCACTGGTGACCCTGGGACAGCTGCTTCACCCCAGAGTTTGGGTGTTTGGGGGGGGCTGTGTGTGAGGGGGGGGCTCAGGGGTGCAGATTGGGGGTCCCCCTGCACCCACTGAGGATGCTGGGGCAGGGATGGGACCCCCCCCCTCAGTGCAGGAGCAGTTTTGGGGGACAGTGAAGAATCCCAGTACTTTGGGGGGGGGGGGGTGCCTATTGCAGGGGTGCCCCCCCATACAGGAACTGTTGAGGGGGGGTCAGGGAGGGATTTTGGTCCTGGGGGTGTGCAGGGGGTCCTGGTGCAGGGTTCCCCTTCCCCCCCCCCCCTGTGCAGGAGCAGTTTTGGGGGAAATTGGGAATCCTGGTGCTGGGGGAGGGGCTCACTGGGATAGCACCCACAATGCTGTCACTGGGGGGGGGGTCCCCAGGGCCACCCGGAGCTGCTGAGGGGTTTGCCCTGGTGCAGGGATGAGACCCCCCCCTTAAGGAGAAGATTTGGGGGGTGAGGGATGGGGGTGTTTTGGGGTGGGTGGGGGGATGCTGGGATGGGCCCCCCCGCAGCTGTGCGGCGTGGTCGGGGGGTGCAGGGTTCCCCCCTCCGTGCAGGAGCAGTTTTGGGGGGATTGGGGGGGGGGGGTTTAAGATGGTTCCCATCTGCTGCCCTGGGGGGGGGGGGTCCCGCGGAGGTGAGGGGGGGGGGATGCTGTGGAGGGAGGGAGAAGGGGGGGGATGTGGCGGTGGTCCCGGTTCCGTCCCAGTCCTTCCCGCGGGCGGGGCCGCTCTCTGCCACCGCCCCCCGCCCATCCCGGCCCCCCCCTCCCCTCCCCTTCTCCGTTCCCCCCCCCCCCGGCGGAGGGAGCGCGGGGCGCGGGGCGCGGGCGGAGCCGCTGCCGGTGCCGCTGCCGGTGCCGGTGCCGGTGCCGGTTCGCTCCATGCCGCCATGGCCCCCCAGCCCCGCGCCCCCCTCGCCCCCCTGGCCCTGGCCCTGGCCCTGCTGCTGGCGATCGGTGCCCTCGGTGCGTACCGGGGATGATGGGGGGGGGGCGGGGGGGCTGCGCTCCGGGATGGGGTCGCATCCTGCACCGGGGGGGGGGGGCGGTCGGGGAAGAAGGGATTTGGGGGGCACCATCCTGGGGGGGGGGGTGGGGAGCACCTCTAGGGGGATGAGGAGGGGGGGGCAGCGATGGGGGTGGGGTCTGGGATCCCCGGCAGGGGCTGCATTCCTCTGCAGGCAACGGGAGAGGGGGGGGGGATCCCCTTGGGAGGGGGCTGGATCCCTTGGGGGGGGTGGATTCTCCTGGAGGAGGGGCTGGATCTCTCGGGAGGGGTGAATCCCCTTGGAGGAGGGGCTGGATCCTTGAGGGGGGGGGATTGGATCCCCTTGTGAAGGGAATGGATCCCATTGCAGGGAGCTACATCCTCTTGCAGGGGGGGCTGGATCCTCTCGCCGGGGGCTGTGTACCCTGGGGGAGTGGGGCTGGAGCCATTTAGGGGGGGCTGGAGCCATTTAGGGGGGGCTGGATCCCGGCGCAGGGGGCTGCATCCTTTTCCAGGGCGGGCTGAATCCTTTTGGGAGGGGCTGGATCCCCTTGCCGGGAGCTGGAACCCTTTGTGGGGGAGAGATCCCCTTTCGGGGGGGGGTTGGATCCCCTGGTGTGTATGGGGTACCTCTGCAGGATCCCCTGGATCCCCTTGGTGGAGGGGCTGGATCCTTTGGAGAGGGGGCTGGATCTGGCCGGGGGGCTGCAGGCACCAGAGAAGGGCTGGATCCCTTTGCGGGGGGGGGGCTGCATCCCCTTATGTGTATAGGGGACACTTGGAGGAATCAGAGAAGGGCTGTGTCCCCTTGCAGAGGGACTGCATCCCTTTGGGGGGGGCTGGATCCCTTTGTGGGGGCTGGATCCCTTAGGGGGGGGCTGGATTCCTCTACTGGGGCCTGAGTCCCCTTGTATGGGGGTTGGATCCCTTGGAGGGAGGGGGGGGATTGGATCCCCTTGCAAGGGGCTGTGTCTCTGGGGAGGGGGCTGGATCTCCTTACTGGGGGCTGGAACCCTTAGGAAGGGGCTGGATCCCCCTGAAAGGGCTGGATCCATTGGGAGAGGCCTGGATCTCTGGGGGGGGGGGGGGGCTGGATCCCCTTGTAAGGGGCTGGAATCCTTGCAGGGGGCTGAATCCTTTTGCGGGGGCCGGGTTCCCTTCTTGGGGTCTGGATCCCCTGGGGGGGGTCCAGGCCGGGGGCAGCTTGGTTTGGGGGGGGCGTTTGGGGGGATTTGTGTCATGGTTGGGGGGGTTTTTTGGGGGCATATTTGGGGGTGATGACTGTGGCTGTTGCTGGTGCAGGGGGGGGGGGGTCCCACAGAGCTGGGGGCTGCTATAGGGTTTGCCCCTTCGGTCCTTGTGGGATTTTGTAAAAGATATGGGGGGAGGTGCAGCTCCCCCCCCCCCTCCCCAAAATGCTTTGTCACATGCTGGTGGGTGTGAGGTTGAACTAATGGAGACACCCCCCCCCCCCCCTCCCCGGCCACCGCAGCCCCCCCAGGGCGCGGGGGGCACCTCTGTCAATTCTTTCTTCTTATCCCCCTCCAGCGTCCGAGTGGCCCCCCCAAAACGCCAGCGAGGCGGAGGGCTGGGAGGAGAGCAGCCCCCCCCGGCGGGACCCGCCCGGCAGAGACCCCCCGGGGGGGCCCAGCAACGGCACCAGCCCCGGGGCCACCACGGTGGGCGAGGAGCCCCCTGCGGGACCCCAGCTAGAGCCCCCCGGGGGGGGCAGGGCCGCCACCACGGAGCCATCGGCGGGGCCGGAGGGGTGCGCGGGGTGCGCGGGGGAGGGGGACCCCAGCGCTTTGCCCCCCGGCCCCGGCCCCGGCCCGGCGGGGGACGGCCAAGCGGCGGTGACCTGGCCCGGGGACAGGGGGACGGTGGCACTCGGGAGCCCCGAGGAGGCGGGGAGCGGCGAGAGGCCCACGCGAAGCTCCCTGCCCAGCCCGGGGGGGCCCGGGGGGCTGACGGCCGCTCCGCCGAACCCCCCCGCCCCCCCCGCGCCCACCGACTCAGCCGAGACGGCCGGGGGCTCGGCAGCCCCGCTGACCCCCCTGACCCCCGTCCTGGGCGACCCCGGCCCCGACTCGGGGGGTCCCTCGGAGTTCTGGGGGGCCGCGTCCAGCCCCGCCCCGGCGCAGGGGGCTCGGGGCCGAACCGACCTGACCTGGCTGGAGGAACCCGGCACCCTCAGCCCCGGCCCGGCCCAGCTGCCCACCGAGCGGGCGGCCTCGGAGATCATCGACGTGGATTACTACGATTTGTTCGAGGGGGGCGAGGGGCTGGGGGGCTTCCCCGAGGGCGGGGGGGGGGGGGCAGGCGGGGGGCTCGGGGCGGCGGCGGGAGCCCGAGGGGGCGGCCACGCCGTGGGGGCTCCACGACCTCTACGACGACTTCACCTCCTTCGACGAAGCGGATTTCTACCCCACCACCTCCTTCTACGCCGAGGGCGACGAGGAGGGGGACGAGATGGAGGAGGAGGAGGAGGAGGAGGAGGAGGAAGATGAGGAGGAAGAGGAAGATGGCGGGCTAGAGGACGAGAACGGCTACCGGCCACCCGCCTCCCCCCTGCCCGGCCCCAGCCCCACCGAGCGCCGGGAGGTGGCCCCGGCACAGCCCCCCAGCCCCACGGCCCGGGCCCGGCCCGAGAACGGCAGCGAATGCCCGAGTGGGTACGTGAGGCACAACAGCTCCTGCCGCTCCCTCTGCGACCTCCTCCCCAGCTACTGCCACAACGGCGGCCAGTGCTACCTGGTGGAGAGCCACGGGGCCTTCTGCCGGTAAGGGACGGGGACCCCAGGGGGGTGCTGGGGGGGGAGGGGGCTCTCCATCACCCTGCACCCCATCCTTGGGCTCTCCATCACCTTACAGCCCATCCCTGACCTCGCCGTTTCCCTGCATCCCATCCCTGGGCTCTCCATCACCCCCTGCATCCCATCCCATCCCTGGGTGCTCTGTCACCCCCTGCACCCCATCCCTGGGTGCTCTGTCACCTTCCATCCCATTCCCAGTCTCTCCATCACCTGCACCCTATCCCTGACCTCTCCATTCCCGTGCATCCCATCTCTGGACTCCCCAGCTTCTTGTACCCCATTTCTGGGCTCTCCAGTCCCTGACTACCCCATCCTTGGGCTCTCCATCACCCCCCTGCACCCCATCCCTGGGTGCTCTGTCACCCCCTGCATCCCATCCCTGGGTGCTCTGTCATCCCCTGCATCCCATCCCTGGGTGCTCTGTCACCCCCTGCACCCCATCCTTGGGCTCTCCATCACCCCCTGCACCCCATCCCTGTGTGTTCCAGCCCCCTACACCCCATCCCTGGGCTCTCTGTCCCACTACACCCCATTCCCACTCTCTCCATCCCCCTGCACCCCATTCCTGGGCTCCCCATTCCCTGTGCACCCCATCCCTGTGCTTTCCCTCTCTGCACCCCATCCTTGGGTTCTCCACCCCCCTGCACCCCCACCCCTGAGTTCCCCATTCCCAGTCTCTTCACACCCCTTGCCCCCATCCCCTGCACACCCCACTCAGGTCACTTGTCCCCCAAGGGGTGTCAGGGCAGAGCAGCCCAAGCTCCAGCACCTCTGTGCCAATCAGCCCCAGATAATCTCTGCCCTATGGCTCTGGGGGACACCCCCATGGCCACCCCACTCCCCCCCACTGCCAGGGCTCCGTGGGGCTGGGAGCTGTGGGTTCAGGGCATGAGCATCACCTGGGTGGGTGGGGAAACCCACTCCTGGTGTCCCCCAGTGTCTCCCACCTCACTTGGCCCCACTGTTTGGGGGTGGTGGTGGTGTCACCCCCTTGGGGACCCGTTAATTACATTCCCCTGTGACCTGCCTTGTCACAGATGTTGGTGTCCCCTGAGGGTGCTCCGTGGGATGGGGACACACCTCTTTTTGGGGTGGGAGGCTCTCTAAGCGTGTTGTATCCCCCCCTGACCCCCACCCTCCTTGCAGGTGCAACACGCAGGACTACACGTGGCACAAGGGGACACGCTGTGAGGCCATTGTCACCGACTTCCAGGTGATGTGTGTGGCCGTGGGCTCAGCTGCCCTGGTGGTGCTGCTGCTCTTCATGCTCACCGTCTTCTTTGCCAAGAAGCTCTACCTGCTCAAGACAGAGAACAGCAAACTGCGCAAGACCAAGTGAGTGGGGCAGGGCTGGCACCCCCCAAGACCCCCCCAAAACTGGTCCTCAGCCTCCCCATGGTGCCACCCTGCAAACAGCAATTTGGGTGGTCTCATTTCCCAGTGGTGGCACTGGATGTGGTCACATCCCTGTGTGGTGGCATCAGGACAACCTCCCCCCTCCCAACATCCCCCCCCCGGGCCTATCCCAGGGACTCTGTGGCTTTGTGGCTCCTGCTCCCCCCACAGTTAATCCTTTAAAGCTGCTCCTGACTGGCACCAGTTAATCTGCTGCACTGGGAGCTGGGGCCACCAGCTGGGCTGGCCAGGCTGCCCAGAGGCCACCAGAGATGGTCCCTAGGGACAGGGTTGGCATGGGCTGAGGTGGAGGTCACCCCCCCCCACCCCATCACTCACTGCCCAGCTCCCCCGAGATGGGGAGGAGAAAACCCTCCCCGCCTGGGGCCCTAATGAGCTGTTAATCAGTGTTTGGAAGTGCCAAGTGTAATTAGCAGCCAAACTCCCTGCCAGCCCTTGGGTCTCTCTCTCCTGTCCCCAGCACTGGCACCTCCTGCCTGCCCCGGGCTGCCCTCACTGCTCCCTGCAGGGCTGGGGGGGGGGGGGCTGAGCCCCCCAAAATCCCCTGATCTGGAGCATTGAGCCCCAAACCTCCAGCCCTGGGGACAATTATCCCCCAACTCCCTGATCTGGGAGCATTTAATCCCTACATCTCCATCCCTTGGGACATTTAGCCCCCCCATGTCCCCTGATCTGGGGGAATTTAGCCCCAAAACCCCTGATCTAGGGGCATTTAACACCCCAGGTCCCCAGATCTGGAATATTTCAGCCACAAATCTCCATCCCTGGGGACATTTATCCCTAAATCTTGGAGCTGGGGTCACTTACCCCTCCGTCTCCATAGCCTGGGAGCATTTAGCCACCCCAAGCCTGGAGATATGGGGTATTTAGCCACCAAACCTCTGTCTCTGGGGACATTGACCCCCAAACTTCCATTCTTGGGAACATATAGTCCCCAAACCCCAGAGCTGGGTGATACCTCTAGACCCTCTGATCTGGAGTCCCTAAGTCCCCAAATCTGGAGCATTTAAGCCCCAAGCATCCATCCCTGGGGACATTTAACTCCCAAACTAAATCTGGAGGCATTTAACCCCCCTCAAGCCCTCAGATCTGGAATATTTCAGCCACAAATCTCCATCCTTGGGGACATTTATCCCTAAACCTTGGAGCTGGGCTGACTTAGCCCCCAAATCTCCATAGCTTGGGAGGCTTTGCCCACCCCCACCACCTCCAAGCCTCCAGATATGGGGTATTTACCCCTCAGATCTCTATCCCTGAGGACATTTAGCCCCCAATCCCTAAATCTGGAGGCACTGAATCCCCAGATCTGGGCTATCTGGTCCAAACATGTGCCAGGGGGTGCTGGTGGCATCCCCAGTCTCACCCCCCCACTGTCCTCTCCTCTCCCCCCCTGCAGATACCGCACCCCCTCCGAGCTGCACAATGACAACTTCTCCCTCTCCACCATCGCCGAGGGCTCCCACCCAAACGTAAGGACTCTTCCTGGCACTGTCCCCTGCTTCCTCTCCTACCCTCCTCCCTCTTGGCTGTCCTCCTCCCTGCACCCGTGGTCCCCGCATTGCCTGGGGGGTGGCATCACCCCCGGGATCTTCTGCACCTTCTTGTCCTCATCCCAACGTGGCCACCACTCTGTCCCCTCTCCATGGGGGTCCCTGCTGTGCCATCCTGCTCCCTGTGCCCAAACCAGGCCAGGCAGGGGGTTGGTGTCCCCCTACCCCATCTCCTCCTGCCTGCCTGGCACCCTGGGGAGCCTCCATCTGGGATTGGTGACTTTGGCAGAGGGGAGGGGGACACTGCAGTTGTGGCTCTGGCAGATGATGCTCCTCAGCTGTGGTGTTGCTGGGGGGAGCACGGTGTCCACCCCAGCAGCAGAAGGAGACGGAGCTGTTGGAGCCAGTGCAGAGGAGGCCCTGGAGCTGCTGGGAGGGCTGGAGCAGCTCTGCTCTGGAGCCAGGCTGAGAGAGTTGGGGGTGTTGAGGCTGGAGAAGAGAAGGCTGCAATGGGGAGAGCTTAGAGCACCTTCCAGTGCCTGAAGGGGCTCCAGGAAAGCTGGGGAGGGACTTGGGACAAGGGCCTGGAGGGCTGGGAGCCTGGAGGGGGAAGGGTTTCCAGCTGGGAGAGGGGAGATGGAGAGGAGAGCTTGGGCAGGGAGGGAGAAATTCTTTGGTTGGACTTGGGGAGGGTGCTGAGCCCCTGGTTGCCCAGGTTGCCCAAGGAAGCTGTGGCTGCCCCATCCCTGGCAGTGTTGAAGGTTGGATGGGGCTTGGAGCCCCCTGGGCTGGGGAGGGGTCCCTGACCATGGCAGAGGTGGCACTATATGAGCTTTAAGGTCCCTTCCCACCCAAACCATCCTGTCCTGTGGACAACAGCAGTGGGAGAGCGATGCCAGAGGCTGAAACTCTGGGATGCTGCTGGTGTGGGCAGAACACGTGTGTGTGTGTGTGTGTGTGTGTGTCCTCCCCCTGTCCCCTCAGGTTGTCTCCCAACCTTTTGTCTTTCAAACCCCAAACAGAGAGAAGCAAAGGGCTGTGCTGAGCGGGAGCTGGAGGAGGGCCATAGGTCCCTCTAATCCTTTTTCCCCGTCTTCCCACCGCGTTGCGTCTGCCGCTGCTCAGCCCCTGGCAGGAGGCTCCCGGAGCCACTCAACGAAATCTTGGGATGAAATTTGGTGCTGTTTCTCCCCAGCACCCATGCCGGGGTCTGACCCATCTCTCGTCCCCTCTCTGGGATAGGGAGAGCCCTGTGGCAGTGCCCGGGAGGCAGCGTGCCACAGGATGCGGGGGGTCAACATCCCCCGTGTGAAAGGGGCTGTTGTGGGGAGGTGTTGGGATGACTGGGGAGAGGTGGGGCAGCTCCTCTGCTGGGTGAGGAGCTCACTGCTCCTGCAGCATCCTGTGGGGTTGGGGAGCCAATGGCATGACCCCAAACCCGCTGGGAATTGTCACAGGGTCACTGCCCAGAACATGGAAGTCTCACATCCCATATAAGTTATCTCGTGGGTGTGTCTCCATCCATCCATCCATCCATCCATCCATCCATCCATCCATCCATCCATCCACTCATCTATCCATTCATTCATTCATTCATCCATCCATCCATCCATCCATCCATCCATCCATCCATCCACCCATCCATCCATCCATCCATCCATCCATCCATCCATCCCTCCATCCCTCCATCCACCCACCCCCCATATCCCCCCACCCACACCCCCCCCATTCTCTCCCTCAGCTCTGGTGACACCAGGACCACCCAGATGTTACCCCAGAGCTGCCAGGGCTCTGCTCTCCCCATGGATGTGGGACCAAACCAGGGCACCCCCCCAGGGCTGCAGATGCTGGGGGCAGCCCGGGGGGGCCACGGGGAGGAGGTTTTGCCATGGGTGGGTCCGGGCGGTGTCGCGGCGGGGCTGGCAGTGTGCCAACCAACCACAATAAACCCAACCCCCCCGGCCTGCCCAGGGAGCTGCTGCTGAGTCTGGGGATGAGGAGAGGAGCTGGGCTGGAAACGGGAAGAGAAATGGGGGGGCTGGGGGGAGGTGGGTGGGAGGGCTGCCAGGGGGTGCTCGTTGGCACCCCAAGGTGGGGAAGCAGCAGCACGGAGGGGGTGGCCCCCTTGTCTCCTCTCGTGCCATGAGGTCCGTGTCCCCCCCGTGCCAAGGTGTGCACTGGGGGGGGACAGTTGGAGAGGAAGTGTTTGTAAGGACCTGGAGTGACAGGGAGAGGGACCCCGGTGTTACATTAGACTGAGATTGGCTGGAGACTGAGTGGAGGAGGCTGAGGTTGGGGTGGGTGGTCTCTGGGGTCCCCTCCAACTGAAGCCATTCCAGAACCCCGTCCCACGAGGGTGATGGATCCATGGTGATGGATCAATGGCACAGGGAGGTGGTTGAGGCCTCATCCCTGGAGATGTTCAAGGTGAGGATGCTCTGAGCACCCTGATCTGGGTGAGGGTGTCCCTGCTGACTGCAGGGCTTGGACTGGGGGACCTTGGGAGGTCCCTTCCAACCCAATTTATTCTCGGATTCTATGACCCGGGTCCTCCTTGCAAGGACCTACAGCCCATCTCGGTGTGCTGGTTGCCATTGGTGCCTTCCCCCTACGTGTCACCCCTCTCTGTGTTGCCACAGTTTCCCCCACGGCACTGTCACCTCCTGACCCACCCCCAATCTCTCCTGGCAGGATGATCCCAACGCTCCCCACAAGCTGCAGGATTCCCTGAAATCCTGCCTGAAGGACGAGGAGCCCTTCAACCTCCACAACTCCACCTCCCCCAAGCACGAGGGGGGCAAAGGGGAGCAGGACAGCAGCGAACTCAACTGTCTGCAGAACAACCTGACGTGAGATGTGCTGGGGGGACACCAGGGCTGGGGACACCTCCTGTCCCCTCCTGTACAAATCTGTCCCCAGGCAGTGTCTCTTTTTTCTTTTTTTACTTTTTTTTTTTTTTTTTTAATTTTTTTCTCCCCGCTCCGTGGCATGCTTTGGTGTGTTTTGTACAGAGGAAAACAAACAAACCAACAACAAATCAACAACAACAAAAAAAATCATGAAGTGATAATAATCCAAAGGCTGGGAAGGGGCTTTGGTGGCTTCGTGTCGTGGGGGTGCTTGGGTCGTGCTCCGTGTCTCTCGCTTGGGTTAGTTCAGCGCTGTCCTTTCCAAACCTTTCCCCCCTCTCCCCAGCTGACTCTTTTTTTTGTACTTTGACCCCACTTTTTTTTGAAATACAAGTAAAAAAACTACACACACACACACACACAAAAAAAAAAAAAAAAAAAAAAAAGGGGGGGGGGTGAGAATCTTGAAATAAAATGTTTTCTTTTTTTTTAAAAAACGTGAAGCCTCTTGCCCGTGCCTGTGATCTCCAGACACAGCAGCTGCAGTCCCTGCTCCCCTGCCTTTGGTCCTTGCTCCTTGGGGACCCCTCTCAGTGTCACCCAGGGGGTGGCAGGTGCCAGGTCCCACCAGAACAGGGACCCCGTGGGGTGCTGCCCCCCGGGATGTTCTGGGGTGGTTCCTGGGCTGCACCCTGCTCGCTGGGTCTGCTCCATCCCCGTCCCCATCCCGGGCACAGCCAGCATGCTGGTGGCCTTCTTGGCCACCTGGGCACAGGCTGGCTCATATTCAGCCACCCCACCCCGTGGTGCCAGCTTGGAGATGAAGCCAGCACAGCACAGCACAGCCATGTGCTCCATCATGGATGAGGCCCCAAGCCTCCTTTCCATGGAGCTGCCTGAGATATCAGTGGGATTTGGGACCAAACCCCCCTGGATTTGTCCATCCCCAGCTCTTTGTTTCCATCCAACCCCCCCAGCAGCTTTGGCTCCTGCTGGTGTAAATCAGAAGCAACCCCTCCCTCCCCAGATTTCATCTCCCTGCTCTGGGATGGAGCGTGGAGCTGGGGGGCTCTCCCACCACCCTTCCCATGTCCCACAGGAGCTGTCTTCTTCTGGAGATGGAGTCAGCTCTGAGCCAAAACTCAGGGCTCCTCGGTGAGAGGAACTGAAGGAATTCATCCCCCCAGGATCCCAAGGGTGCTGATTGCTGGGGAGGTGACCTCCCCGGGGCAGGTGGGAGTTAAAGCCACAGCTCAGCTGGCTTAGATGTTCCTGATGCCCTCCCTGAGTTGCCAGATCATTAATTCTCAGGTGAGGTTAAAAGATCAGGAGTGGGGGTGGGAACTGGCAGATAATCCCTGGGGGTCCTACAAAGGAGTGAGCAACCTTGGAGGCTTCCAGTTGGGATGTTCTTCTCCCAGCACGGAGCTGCAGGACAGGTAAAATCATGGAGAAAACACCAGGGCACAGCAGGAGAAGATGGTTGGGGGTGAGGGATGTGTTGGGGGAGCAGAAGCCTGGCTGAGCCTCCTCCTTGTGTACCAGGAGCAAGAGGAGAAGAAATTGTTATGGGCATGGGTAAGGATGGGGATGTTGGAGGAGATGGGGAATGAAGGGGGGTTGTGGGTGAGGAACAAGTGGGGGGCTGTGGGGAAGAGGAGGGAAGGGGCATGGTGGGGGTGGAAGAGGCCACCCCACATCTCCATCTGCCCTTGGAGGGAGTTGGTGAGGCTGGAGGCAGGGAGAGCTGGGATGGGGCAGCTGGGGGGAGGACCCTGCAGACTCCACTCGTTGCTGGGATCCCTCCTAGGGGCTGCTCCAACCCTGCTCAGGCAGAGATGGGAATCTCCAGTGGGGGAAAGAAGCAGCAGATGTGGTGCTGCTCTCTTGGCCAAACAGAGAAACCTCAGCCCTGGTTTGGTGACCACCAGCAGACAAATCCACTGCTTGGAGATGGGGCTGCAGCTGTCCCTGCATTGCTCCTTCTGCCTGGAGGTGAGGCTGCAATGGCACAGCCCAGCCCTTCCCTCCCTTCCCTCCCAGTCCATGCCATCCCTCCCAGTCCAGCCCCTCCACCACGGATGGTGCCACCTTGGAGGTGAGGCCAGCACAGCACAGCTTGGCTGCTATGGATGGAGTCACCTGAAGGTGAGGACAGCCTGGCACAGCCCTTCCAACCTCACACATCCCTCTAGCTCCATCCCATCCCCTCCCATCCCCTCCCATCCCCTCCCATCCCCTCCCATCCCCTCCCATCCCCTCCCATCCCCTCCCATCCCCTCCCATCCACATCTCCATCCCCATTTCCCATTCCTATCCCATCCTATCCCACCTTTCCCAGATCTGCCCTGGCTCCACAGGAAGGTGCCCACCTTGCTGTCCAAGTTGTCAGGGGGGGTTGCTTGGCCTTCCCCACCCATATTTTTTGTCCTTCCTGAGGAGCTCAGCAGAGGAGCAGCAAGGGGGGAGCACCCTCTCCACAGAGCTGGGTGCACCTCAGGGTGTCCCCCCCTTCAAGAGCAGTGAGGATGGACAGGAGGAGGGGGTTGGGGGGTGGGTGCCACCCTCCCAGCTGCAGCTCCTCACCCACATGGGCTGCAGGGACTTAGTGGGATTCAGGGCAAATCTGGGTCAGCAGGATTTAAGCAGGTCTAAGGATGCTCCTGTGCATAACACACAGAGACAGTTGGGGGGGGGTGGTGGTGGTTTGTCCCCCTCTCCCTCTGCTCTGGGGGAAGGGTCTGACCCCCTCTAGCACTCCCCTTCTTGCTGTTGCCCCCATTTCAGACCCCACTCACCTGCCCAGCACCTTCCTGCTCCCCTCCTGAGGACACAACCAGCCCTGGAGCCCCCGGGTCAGCATCCCTCGCCGTGCCTCAGTTTCCCCCCTCCCAGCCTGCCAGTTCTCCTCCTGCTCTGGCTTTGCTGGAGCACTGCAGGGACAGAGGGGACACTGAGGGGCCAGGCTCCTCCTTGGGGGTGGGTGAATCCCATCCATGTGCCCACCACGGATTCCATGGCTCCCGCAGAGAAACTGGCTTCCCAGGCAGCAGAGCAGGACGTGGGCTTTCATCAAAGGCCCTAATCAGCCTGAGATGGCTGGGGACAGTTATTAAATTAAAATGCTTGGTTGGTTGGCTGGGGTGGGAGGAGGAGGAGGTGTGGGGGGCCCTTTTGTGGCCAGGCTGGCATGGGATGAGAACTGGCACGGGCTTGGGCTCTGTCCCCCTCGCTGCCTCCTCCGCTTTTCCCTGGCAGACACGGAGCAGGATGAGAGCCACCACCCCCAGACAAGGACCCTTTCTTGCTTCTGGCAAGCTCTGGATCCCTGGGACAAACCAGCTGGAGCCTGGATTCACCAGGAGAGCCTTGGAGGGAAGAGGGAAGGAAAGGACTCAACTCACCCCCCAGGGTGTGGGATGCTGCTCCTGTGGGATTGCTGGGAGCTCTCTGGAAATTCCAGTTCATTCCTGGAGCTGATGGGATCAGGCAACTCTCCTTGCCTTGGAGGAATATCTGGGAGGTGAGGTTGGCTGTCTCCTTCCCCCTTGGATGGTGCTCACCTGACCCACGTCCACCACATCTTAGAATCATAGAACCAGAGAATGGTTTGGGTTGGAAGGGACCTTAAAGCTCATCTGCTCCAACCCCCTGCCATGGTCAGGGACCCCTCCCCCAGCCCAGGGGGCTCCAAGCCCCATCCAACCTTCAACACTGCCAGGGATGGGGCAGCCACAGCTTCCTTGGGCAACCTGGGCAACCAGGGGCTCAGCACCCTCACCCCAAAGAATTTCTCCCTCCCTCCCCAAGATCTCCTCTCCCCTCTCCCATTCTGAAGCCACTCATCACTGCATGCAGCTCAGGATGTTTCCTGGTGACCCAAAGGCACACTCAGGAGGAAACACATCCTATAGCTCAGGGTGGGGACCTTGCTGGAGCATCTCTGCTGACATCCAGGTCTGCCCATCATTGCTGGGCTGCCCCTTGGCTTGTAGGAGCCCTTAATTAGCCAGAAATCACTGGGACATCAGTAATCAGGGAGGGAAAACAGCAATTACTCCATTGTTCTCAGTCTCACACTAAGAGGGAGTGAATCCAGCACTGAGCTGACTCTGGGTTGGATTTATGGAGAGGGGAGAATCAAAATCCTCTTAGCTTCATAACCTGGGAAATGCTGAGTGTGGGAAAGCAGAGCTGGGCAGCAGTGTGCTGCCTGGTGTGAGCAGAGCCCTGCTTGTCACTGCCCTGTGCCCCAGGGTCACAGTGGTCTGGGTTAGAAAAGAGCTTTGGGATCATGGAGTCCAACCCTGACCCCAGCAGTGCCAGGGCCACCCCCAGCCCCTGTCCCTCAGCACCACATCCCCAGGGCTCTGAAACCCCTCCAGGGATGATGGGGACTCCAGCCCTGCCCTGGGCAGCCTGGGCCAGGCCCTGACAACCCTTGCCAGGGAGAAATTCTTTCCATTCCCAGGACGATCCCTGCCCTGCTCCTGCTGCCCACCCCAGTGCTGGTCCCAGCCAGGATGCTGGTGGCCACCTTGGCCACCTGGGCACACACTGAGCTCATGTTCAGCTGGGTGTCACCCAACCCCCCCAGGGCCTTTTCCCCCGGGGCACTTTGCAGCTGCTCTGCCCCAAGCCTGGAGCAGTGCCTGGGGTTGGGGTGACCCCAGGGCAGGACCCAGCCCCAAGCCTGGGTGAACCTCAGACACCTGAGCTCCCCCCATGGATCCATCCTGTCCTGATCCCTCTGCAGAATCTCACCCCATGGATCCATCCTGTCCTGATCCCTCCCCAGAACCTCACCCCATGGATCCATCCTGTCCTGATCCCTCCCCAGAACCTCACCCCATGGATCCATCCTGTCCTGATCCCTCTCCAGAACCTCACCCCATGGATCCATCCTCTCCAGAACCCTCTGCAGACCCTTCCCACCCTCATGCAGACCAACACCCCTGCCCCACTTGATGCCATCTGCAACCTGAGGGTGCACTCAATCCCCTTGTCCTGATCACTGATCAAGGTTTTACAGAGAATTTCCCCCAGTGCTGAGCCCTGGGGACATCACTGCTGATGGGCCACCAACTGGACTGAGCTCCATCCACCACCACTCTTTGGGTCTGGTCACCAGGCACTTTTTTACCCAGAGCGTGACCATCCAAGCCATGAGCAGCAACTTTCTGCAGGAGAATGCTGTGAGAAACAGTTTCTGGCCAGCACACAGGTAGAATTAACTGGTTCTGCTGGGAGAGAAAGAGCCCAGTGCAGAGGCAGCCCTGGCCAGCAGCCACCAGAGAGCAATTCAAAACAGGAAAGTTGGGGGAGACTGAACGTGGAGCCACCAAGCTCAAAACTCTCATGAAGGGATGTGGGGAAAAAAAAATAAAAGGGACACAAAGACAAGGGACTCAGAGCCACTTGGAGAAGTGGTGAGTGACATCTCATGAGAAGAAGGTTTAAAGGTGAAAGGAGTTAAGGAAACTGGCAGGTCTTCAGAGAAACAGTGCAAACAAGAGACATACAAACCATCCCAATAGGAAATGTAGTAGGAACCAGCTTGGCTATGTCACAAGAACTTCACTGACCTCAGGGTCAAGGAAAAAAAAGTGGGAACTGGGTCAAATTACTAAGGATGGTTGTAGGAGTAGTGTAAGCATGTGGGGAAACATCAGCAAGGACAAGGCACAAATTGAGATGGAAATAGTGAGCACCATTAAATGGAAGGAGAAGGAGGAAGGGAGTGTTGGTCCAGACCCAGGGAAGCAGGAAGGCTGCTGCCAAAGAAGGCTGAGACTGTGTTGGGGCTTGGGTGTTGTTTTTGTTTTGTTTTGTTTTTTTTTGCATTTAAATGCAGTCCTTAAAATTGTCAAGTGCAAGCAGATGCCTACCCGGATAAATATAATCTCGTGCTCTCCACTGAGAGTGTGAATTGCAAGAAATAATACTAACTACATAGGTTGGCTATTTTCTGAACTTCATCCTCTGGCACTTTGGAAGTCAGATAAAGCCACCTCAGAGCTATCAGGTAGCAGGAAGGGATGGATGAGGTTTCCTAAACCCAGGTCCAGTTTGGGACATATATCTTCAGGACAGATGCAGCCCATGGGAGAAGGTTGAGGGGCAGCATGAAGAAAGGTGAGATATGAGGGGAGGGCTGGGCAGGGTGGAGAACTGAAAACCCAGGTTGGATTGGATGATCTTAAAGTTCTTTTCATTCCAAAATGATTCTATAAAGGATCCAGAACTGTCTCAAAGGGCTTCTTCAAAAGGAAGAAGCAAGCAGCTGTGGTGGTGTCTCAGAAGGCCCCAGAAAAGGTGAATTGCAAAGGATCTCTCTCTGTCAGACATTTGACACTCGAGTTTTGCCTTCTTTCCCTCCACACTATTTTGTGATCCAGGAACTTTTCTCAGATCAAGGAATACAATTTACAGCTATCGGGTGAATTAGAAATCATTCAATCATTCTGCAGGAGGAGTCTCAGCATTGAATGGAGGTGTCCTCATGCTCAGTGCTCAAAAAAAGCAGCAGGAAAATATGGTTCCTGCTTCAGAGACTCAGAATTTAACTGCAAGGCAGGAGACAGCAGATGGAGACAATCTGTTGGGTAGAAGCCTGCAAAGAAAGAGAGAGACAGTACTGGCTGGCATGACAGATGAGCCAAACTTGCAGGCCTGGGAAAAGGGATTTCAGGAGGGATTTGGGAGAAGATGAGGAGATTCCTCTGCAGCTTTTGTGCTCCAGCTGCTGCCAGGGATGCAGATGTGGAGCAGAGAAGTGAATCCCTGGAGTTGTCTCCATTGTCCTCAGGCTGCACAGGAGATGGGCAAAAATAAATGGGAAAAAAACAAAAAAGGAGCTGTGGGAGAGCTCCAGGAGTCAGGAGGATGAGAAGGAACTGCTGCAGAAGGGGTGGTCAGAGAGGCAAGAGGAAAAGCAGGATGGGCCAAAAGGAGGAAGAGTGGAAGAGGATGAGGGGATGATGATGGATGGGAAGGGCAGAGGATCTGGCAGAGAGCAGTGAATCCTAAGAGCTGAACACCTGCACCTGGGAGAGGAGAAGGACAGCATTTCCTCTGCCTGCTTTGATCCCATTTTGTTCATAGCCATCCTCAGGACCCCAGCAGTTCCCAGCTGAGATTTTCCTGCTGGATCCCTGCTAGTTCCCAGGCATTTTTCAGTCTCTGCTGGAAAAGCCTTGGAGATTCCTTATGGAGAGCCAGCTTCACAATGGCCAAGTGAATTTTAAAGGTGACCTGAAAATTAAAACCAACCTTCCTTCCTTCCTTCCTTCCTTCCTTCCTTCCTTCCTTCCTTCCTTCCTTCCTTCCTTCCTTCCTTCCTTCCTTCCTTCCTTCCTTCCTTCCTTCCTTCCTTCCTTCCTTCCTTCCTTCCTTCCTTCCTTCCTTCCTTCCTTCCTTCCTTCCTTCCTTCCTTCCTTCCTTCCTTCCTTCCTTCCTTCCTTCCTTCCTTCCTTCCTTCCTTCCTTCCTTCCTTCCTTCCTTCCTTCCTTCCTTCCTTCCTTCCTTCCTTCCTTCCTTCCTTCCTTCCTTCCTTCCTTCCTTCCTTCCTTCCTTCCCATTCCCTACCCTTACATTCCTGCTTTTCCTTCTCTCTTTTTTCTCCCTTGCTTTCTTCCCAGCCAGCAGCAGCCAAGCCCCTTTTCAGTGTGGCAGAGGATACTTAGGTTTGCCACCGTGGGCAGGAAGTTTCTGAAGTGGGGACAGGGAGAAAGAAATGTCATCATCACTGGGAGGTTCTGAGCAGAGGTTGGACAAACATCTGCCAGGGAATGCTGTGGTGGAGCTGGCTTTGCCTGGCAGCAGGTCTTGCTCTATCCACACGACTGCTCCAGCTCCCTCCAGTCTTATGCTCAGTGATCCTGTGATGCTTTCTGCCTTTTTCTCATCAGAAATGTCAGCCCAGCTCTTCTGTCCTTCTGCCAGAGTCGTTGCCTCTGCAAAACAGGTTTTTGAGCTTTGTTTTCACTGGGAGGCTGTCAGACTGCTAATTCTTAATCATTTTCTCCTACGTTTTTAATAGTTGCTACATACACAGAGGGATATGTGCACACACAGACAAAGAGGCAAAAAGGAAGATTTGAAAAGGGAAGGAACAAAAATCATTGTCTTTCCTATTTATTTTCTTTGTTTACCTTGTATTTCTTCTGTCCTGGCTGTATTAGTTCCCCATAAAATTCCCCAAGACACCGAGGTGTACGAGAGGCTTCCTGCAGCAGTGTAAGGAGAAGGGGAGGATGTTCACCCTGCTGCTGCCATCACTTCTTTTCTTTTGTAGGTGTCGTTTAAAGGCAGCTCTGGGCTGTTTTACCACATCCCTGAGGCACCTAAATTGATATTTATTTTTCCCCTGTCCCCTCCCTGGTAGATCTGTGGCCTGGGGGAATCCCAGACTGGAGCTGTGTAAATACCTGTGGGGCTGTCTCAGTGTTTGCTGCTCGTCTGCAAAGCACAGAGAAGCTGGGGAAAAAATAAATCAGACATCTGCATTGTGAGCACCACCACCATAAACCAGTTCTGCCCAAGTTTTTCTCTAAAAAAAGGGCACTGTCACAGCAGAGGGGGGGAACTGGGCTCCCCCTCTCACTGCTCATCACAGGGAGGGACTGGCGGGCTTAAAAAATTCTTTTCAAACCCTGGCTCTTGCATCTCTTCTGAGAAATTCAGCACCTGGTTCAGCTCATCCATTATTCCTCCCAGCTGCTTTTTGCCATGCCAAGGCCCCAGCATTGAAGAGGCTGAATTTATCCCCCCAGCACACAAGCTGAGTTAAAGGGACATCTTGCCCATTCCTTTTCTTCCTTGGCCATTGACTCAGCCCAACATCTGCTCCCTCGTTAACCTCCTCTGGCCTCCAAGCACTAATGATCTTTCATGACTCCAAGCATTACTAAAGCATTTAGCATTATATCAGCAGAGTGATGTGGAGGCAAGGAAAAAAACAACAAAACCAAACCACCAACCCTCCCACTCCAGGGCCACTCCGTTGGCTCTGGTGGCATTTGATTTGTGTACTAAAGTCTGAGGGAAGGGAAGACCCCGGGTAGCTCAGCAACCAGGAAGAGAGGCATCTGGGATAACCAGGGGAGGGAATCTCTGCATTCCCCCTCAAACCCTCACACCAAGAAGATTTTAAGTTAACACTCTCCCACCACGCTTGGGAATCACCTCAAACCCTGCCAAGATTAATTGTTGGGATTTGTTCAGATGTTGGGGTTTGGAGTTTGTTTGGTTTGGGGTTTGTTTTTGTTTTGTTTTGGTTTTTTGGTCATAAATTGCTTTAGAGAAGCTTAACTGCAGTGTGGTTACCTCTGGGTGCCATATGGCTCCACAATGCAACAATTTTCCAGGTTTGCTGCATTTTAACTGCTGAGAGCAAGGCTGGAGCAGATGGGAGGGAAGGGGCAAAGGTTTTTAGCAGCAAAATTCTCACTGCCTTGGCAGGGTAAGGAGTCAGGAAACGTGTCAAAGGAATACATTAAGGAGGACAAGAGGTGTTTTGAGAGATGCAGCTGTACTTTCCGGGTGGATTTGGTCCTTTTCACACTGCAAAGAGTGAAAAAAAAAAAAAAAAAAAAAAAAAAAAAAAAGAGGATTTTACATTTTGTTTACAAGGCATGTAGGGCTCCTGAAGGAGCTGGGAGGAAAGTGCTACAGAGAGAGAGAAATGTGAGAGTGCAGGCAGAAAAAAAAAAGAAAGTGGTCTGGAAATAAGAATATTTACTTGCATACTAACACAGCCCCACAGAGAGCTCCCAGGTAGGAACTTCTCTGGGTTCTCCTCTGTCTGTGAACTCCCTCTGGGGCTCTGCAGATGTCCCAGGTGAAGGAGGAGCTGGGAGCTGCTTCCCAGGGTGGGCAAGGAATGAAGGCTCAGAGCAGGGGCTGTGCTGGGGACTGAGATCAGACCTGGGGTCCCAGCTCTGGGGAAGGGTAGGAAACCAAACAAAATGAAACAAAGCAAAAAAAAAAAATCCAAGCAAAGCGATTTTGGACTTTTAAAAAAAGCTTTGAGTTGAAGGTTTAACTGAAAGGAAGCAGCCAAAGGGTAAGGGAGGAAGCCCTTTCAGAGCTAAAGAACTGGTTAAAAAACAGGAAGAAAAAGGGCTGACACAAACCACAAAAAATTCCTGCAACCCAGAGAGATCAGAGAGGGGATATCTCGGGCTGGGCTGGGATCACAGCAGCTTCCTTAATGCTTTGAGGGAGAACTGGCAGTTCCATCTGACAGCCAACACACATACACCTGGAGGAAATGCACAAAAAAAAAGCTGCAATGGCTCAACCAAATCTCGATTCCTCCTTTTCTGCAGTAGCCATCCCAAACAGAAAGTGAGGGGGCTCAAGGCAAACACTTCTTGGGATCCCACAGCTCTCTCAGCCCCCAGTGATTTGTAGCTCAGGGACCTCCCGAGTTCCTGCTGGCCCTCAGGAGATCTCCCTTCCACAAACTTGTCCCCTTCTCCCACTGATTCAACCCGCAGAAACCTTCAGGAGGGGATAATTTGTGGTTCTGAAGATCCCCATCTGCACCCCCTCCCTCTGGCTCGGTGTTGGCCATTTCTCAGCATCTCCTGATGCCCCCTAATGCCACTGCAAGGCTCCAGCATCTTCCCTCCAGGAGCACCCAGGGCTCCAGCAGCTCTCCCCTCAGCCCAGTCAAAAAAAAAAAAAAAAAAGAAAAAGAAAAAACAAAAAAAAAAAAAAAAAGAAAAAGAGAGAATTTGGGCAATGAAGGCAAAAAGTAACACTAAATAACATAGATGTTTGGGGTTAGAGGCTGTAAATTGGCTGTGACTGCTCAGCTGGGAGCTGCTGCAGCTCCTCTGAAGGTGCCAAATGGATGCTGAGCAACACTGAAATGTGCTGATAACTTAATGGGAAACATCAGGAGAACACCAGAGCCATCCTGCAGCCTGGGTGCCTCTCCCATAAAAACTGAGGGGAGAGGGGGGCACTGGGGGTGGGGAGCAGTGCCAGTGGGATGGAGACTGGGATCCAGATCCCGTGGGAACCTCTGTTAGTGGTGGGGAGGGAGGGTTGGGGGGATTGCCATGGAGCTCAGCAGGGAGAAGGGCCAGGACCCTGCTGCAGGATGGAGCCAGGGGGCTGGGAAGGGGCTGGGGGCTGCAGAGCTGAGCTGCAGGAAGAGAGGGTCCTGGGGGTACCAGGAAATGTGTTATGGGGAGACACCCCTGGGGAGGGCAAGGACAAGGAGGAGAATCCATGAAGGGATGGAGAGAGAATCCCTGAGGAGAAGGACTTGGGGGTCCCCAGGAGCCCAAAAACCCCCCTGAGCTGTGCTGAGCTGTGTGAGCAGCAGGGCCAGGGAGGGGATTGTCCCCCTCTGCTCTGCTCCCCTCTGGGGAGACCCCCCTGGGGTAAAGCTGGGTCCAGCTCTGGGGTCCCCAGCAGCAGAAGGAGACGGAGCTGTTGGAGCCAGTGCAGAGGAGGCCCTGGAGCTGCTGGGAGGGCTGGAGCAGCTCTGCTCTGGAGCCAGGCTGAGAGAGTTGGGGGTGTTGAGGCTGGAGAAGAGAAGGCTGCAATGGGGAGACCTTAGAGCACCTTCCAGTGCCTGAAGGGGCTCCAGGAAAGCTGGGGAGGGACTTGGGACAAGGGCCTGGAGGGCTGGGAGCCTGGAGGGGGAAGGGTTTCCAGCTGGGAGAGGGGAGATGGAGAGGAGAGCTTGGGCAGGGAGGGAGAAATTCTTTGGTTGGACTTGGGGAGGGTGCTGAGCCCCTGGTTGCCCAGGTTGCCCAAGGAAGCTGTGGCTGCCCCATCCCTGGCAGTGTTGAAGGTTGGATGGGGCTTGGAGCCCCCTGGGCTGGGGAGGGGTCCCTGACCATGGCAGGGGGGGCACTGGGGCTGCTCTCAGTCCCTTTCCCGCCGCCGCCATCGCTCCCCAGGGCCCTGAGCGGAGCGGGAAAGGGGCGGGGTGAGGCCTCCCGTCCAGCAGGGGGCGCTGTGCTGCTCCACTCCGCGCATGCGCATAGCCCAAGACGCCTTCCACCCTCCCTCTAGAGCACTCGGAAGTCTCCGCGTTCCCCTCCGCGGCGGTCGCTGCCGCCATGTTCGTGGAGCTGAACGAGCTGCTGGACGCCTCCCCGCAGCGACCGGAGACGGTGAGAGAGGGGCGGGAGAGAAGGGAAAGAAGGAGCGAGCGGGATCGGGGCCTCTGTGGGGCGAGGTGCGAGGCCGCGAGGGGCCTGCCGGGAGTTGGAGTCCGGGCGGGGGTTGTAGCGGGGACGCTACGCGATGCATGCCGGGAGTTGTAGTCCGAGCAGCGCAGCCGCTCTGTGATGGCGCGATGCATGCCGGGAGCTGTAGTCCCAGCAGAGCTGGCCCTGCTTGGTGGCGCGGTGCATGCCGGGAGCTGTAGTCCAGGCGGCGGTGCATGCCGGGAAGGGCGAGGCCTCCTCAGAGGCGGGAGCGCGGGATGGCGGCGGCTGGAGCTTCCCCAGGGGCTTTCCCTTCCCGGGGCCCTTTCCCTTCCCTTCCCGGGACCTTCCCCTCCCCCGAGCCCCGCTGCCCCTCACGCCCTCAGTATCCCCCGCTCCCCAGGGCCAGGGCCGTGTCCCCGCCGCCCTCGGTGTCTCTGGGGTAAAACCCGGCCCTCAGAGCTCCTCCGGGTCCTGAGGCGGGATCTGCAGATTTCTCTTCCTTTACCAGACTGAACAAATGGAGTCCGTCCCTGCAGGGTTGGGGGGAGTGAAATCAGGCTGTAAGCAAACATCCTCACCCTATCTCCGAGCCGGGAAGCGCTTTGGGTAAAAAAGTGACTAAAATATGTCGGTGTTAAGAGCCCAGGCCAGGGTGGATGGGGCTTGGAGCCCCCTGGGCTGGGGGAAGGGTCCCTGACCATGGCAGGGGGGGCACTGGGTTAAGGTCCCATCCCACCCAAGCCTTGTGTGCTGCTGTGTGAGTGCCCAGGTGCCCGTGGCTCCCAGGGGCAGGTGATGGGCACGTGGATGCCAAGTGAGGAGCCCTGGGAGGAGTGTGAGTGGTGCAGAGCAGAACCTCTCCTCTGAGCTGGGTTCCTGCTGGGGCTGTGCTGCTGCCCTCCCCCAGCCTGGTTTGGGATGCAGAGGAACTGATTTCTTCATCCCAGCTCTGCCATCCCCGTTTCTTTGTCTCCACTGTTGGGGTTTTTTTGGCTCCTGCTCTTTTCCAGGTGCTGACAGATCCCTGCAGGGTGGGTGGGTGAAGCTGCTGTCTGCGTGGGTGTGTCTGAGATGTCACCACTGAGCTCTTGTGACACCCCTGGTGCCCTGCCAAGGGCCTTTGGCAGCTCCTCACAAGTACCTGCAGCTCCTGCCTGGTGGTGCCTGCAGGTGGGAAGAGTGGGAAGGCAGAGAGTGGAGGGAACAAGGGGCTGGGGGGTGGAGAAGGTGCTGCCAGGAGGCCTTGGCCTTCAGAGGAACTTCATCCCCAGCAGCACCTTCCAGGGCTGCAGCAGGAGGAGGAGGAGGATCAGTCTGTCCTCTGGTAGCCAACTGGGCAAACTGGTGGCAAAGAGGGCCATGGGCTGGAGCCCCAGGATGGGTGAGGTTGGAAGGGAGCTCAGGGATCATCCATGAGGCCTTGAGCTGGGGGGTGTCCATCTCCTGATGCCTCCCCAGGGCTGTGTGGTGAGGAAGAGCTGAGGTCCCTCTGGAGGACAGGGGGCTGCAGCCCTGCTTGGCTCCTGCTGGCTCTGAACCCTGCAGAGTTTCCCCAGGCAGACACTTTGGCTGCCAGGATGGGACAAGGAGCAGTTTGTGGCCTCCTCTGCCTCTGCTCAGGGATTTTCCTGCCTCTCTTCCAGGGTAAATTCACGCTGCTGAGAGACTCCAGGACAGATGGCAGCTTCCTGGTGCACCATTTCCTCTCCTTCTACCTCAGAGGTATGTCCCCAGGGCAGGGCTTGAAGGAACCTCCTTGGTTCATGGAGTCACACTCACACACTTCTCCTCAGTGTGTGCCTCCAGCACCTGGTCACACAATGAATCAGAGAATGATTTGGGTTGGAAGGGACCTCCCAAGGTCCCCCAGTCCAAGCCCTGCAGTCAGCAGGGACACCCTCACCCAGATCAGGGTGCCCAGAGCCTCCTCAATCCTCACCTTGAACATCTCCAGGGATGAGGCCTCAACCACCTCCCTGGGCAGCCTGTGCCATTGATCCACTGCCCTCATGGGACACAACTTCTTCCTGACATCCAATCTACTCCTTCCTCCAGCCCCCAGGGTTTCTGCCTGGGCAGAGGTTGGTTTTGCAGGCTGTGGGGCAGGAGTGATGGGTCCCAGCCCTGCCTTGGTGCTGGGAGCTGCTCTGTGTCCTGGCAGTGTCTCTCAGCCTCATTTCACCTCCTGACCTCCCTGAGGGCCCTGGCAGCCAGGTGCTGTCTGTGATTTCCCCACCACCTCGATGTTTTATAGTGGAATGAAGAACACCAGGACCAGCTAACACACAGATAAGCTGCTGGTGAGTGAAGATACAACCAGAGAGCCTGGCCAGCTGCCTGCTCTGCTTTTCTGCCAACACCCAGTGTCACCCAGTGAGGAACCTGCCAGCCCTGGGCTCCTCCAGCTTTCTGCTGGCAAAGCAGATTTGGTCAGAATGTCCCTGTCAGGCTTGAAGAGGAGCTCAGAGTGCTCTGCAGGTCAGGGGCTGAGTTCCTCCTGCCCCCCACCACCCCCACTTCCTCAGCTCTGCCCTGGCCCTGGTTTTTAAAGTAATTCTTTTACTGAAAAGGATGAAGTTGTAAAAGGAGGTGGTGGCTGCCCCATCCCTGGCAGTGTTGAAGGTTGGATGGGGCTTGGAGCCCCCTGGGCTGGGGGAGGGGTCCCTGACCATGGCAGGGGGGACACTGGGGGGGATTTCAGGTCCCTCCCAACCCAAACCAGTCTGGGATTGATGGAACTGGGCAGAACTGGAGGGCAGCCCATGATGGGATTATTGCTGGCTCTGAAGGTTCTTGCTGCCACCCTCTGGTTTCCAGCCCAGGACCTGGGTGCCAGTTCCTCAGCCTGCAGCACCCTCGTGTTTCCCAAGTGTCCTCCTGGGGTTCCCAACCTTTGGGAGCTCCTGAGGGGTCAGTGAGGGTTCAGCTTCTTGTCCCATGACACCCAGGTCCTGCTCTGCAGCCAAGGGCAACCACCCCCTGAGCACGAGGCCAGTTTGTCACATGTCAGCTTGCCCAGAACCCATGTTTTAGTGAGATGGCCTTTTTGTCCAAATTCTTTAATCTGTGGCTTGGTTTGTTTTGTTTTTTCCAGCCAAGGTTATTCACCCTCTGAGGGCCAAAATGAGGCTTTTTGGCACGTGGGTGGGCTCAGCAATCTGTGTCAGGGTCAGCTCTTGCCCTCTTTGCAGGAGCAGCAGCAAACAGATCCCAGGCAGGGTGGCATGAGGCAGGAAATGGGCACCTTAGTTTTTTCTTTCTGTGTCATCTGACATCTTCCCTAATGTGGAAATCCTGGAGAAAAAGGTGACAATTCCGGGAGCCAGCAAGGAGCTGTCTGACTTCATGGCTTTTCCAGGTGGATTTGTAGCCTGGCTGCTGTGAGCTTTGGTAGTGGCAGTTTGCAAAAAGTGCAATAATAATCTGTCTTTTTTATTTTATTTTTTTGTCTTGTCACCCAGCTGGCTGCAAGGTTTGCTTTGTGGCCCTGCTCCAGTCCTTCAGTCACTACAGCATTGTGGCACAGAAGCTGGTAAGTCCCTGGGTGGAGGTTAATAATTACAGCTCCTGGGATGTTTCTGTTGGGTGGGAAGGGAAGGGGGAGTGCAGGTGAGCAAATGTCTCCAGATCCTGATAGGGGCAGGCAGGATGGGTGCTCCTGCAGCAGGGGATTGCAGAGGGCAAAAAAAGTGGCTGTGAGGCTTCCCATGCTGAGAGCTGCATGGCTGCTCGTTTCCTTTGGGCTCAAACAGTTTTCCAGACAGGCCCAGGCTGGGAGATGCAGTCTCATTGGTGCTCTGGGGAGGAAAATGTGGTGGTGGTGTCGTCCCCCTGGGCTCTGTGCCACCAGGATGGCACTGCCTGCACAGGAGGTGACTTCATCCTCTGTCCTGTGAGGTCCTTGGGATGAGAACCTTTGGGCTGAAGCATCTCTGGGGTCAGAAGGAGCACTTGGAGTTTTGTCTGAGGAGCCAGCAGTGCTGCAAAGGTTCTCAGGATTGCTTTCCCAAGGTGAGTCAGGCAGGGATTCTGGGCACCCTGACCTGAGGACACAGAAACAAAGCAGCAGGGTGATTCCCAGGGCAGCACATCAGGCTGGGCACTGCCTTTCAACTCTGGGCTTTTTGTCCAGCATTCAGATGGGAAATGGTTCCCTTGGGAAGTCCCAGGGACCTTGCAGGGCTGAAGGGACAAGAGCTTGCCTTGCTCCTCCCTCCCTTGGCTCTGCTGCTGCTCAGCAAGACATCCAGGTGGTGCAGAGCCAGGTGTCACCATCCCCAAAGGAAATCTGGATTGAGTTCTTGCTCTTTTATTTGATTACTGTTTTCTTTACAACTCAGTTTTTATGTTTTAAAAGGAGGTCAGTGGGTTGAGAGCTCAGCCCTGAGTTAAATGAACCAGACAGCACACAGCATTTCCATGTGGAGCAAGAAATCACAGAGTGTCAGGGCTGGAAGGGAGCTGCAGAGCTGATCCAGTGCAAGGCCTGTCCCAGCAGGATCCCCCAGGGCAGGGCACACAGGAACACATCCAGGGGGGGTTGGAAAGGCTCCAGAGAAGGAGACTCCAGCACCTCTCTGGGCAGCCTGGGCCAGGGCTCCCTCACCCTCACAGCCAAGAAGTTTCTCCTCAGCTGGAGCTGGAACTTCCCATGTTCTCCCTTCAAGCCAGGATTCCCTCTCCTATTCCTGGGCACCACTGAACAGAGATTGGCCCCTTCCTCTTGCCCCCCACCCCTCAGCTCTTGATGGACATTCAGCACATCCCCTCTCAGCCTTCTCTTCTCCAGCCTCAACAGCCCCAGGGCTCTCACTCTTGCTCCACAGCAGAGATGCTCAAGTCCCTTCAGCACCCTCCCAGCTCTCCCTTGGCCTCTCTCCAGTAGATCTCTGCCTCTCTGCAACTGGGGAGCCCCAAACTGGAGCCAGGATTCCAGGGGTGCTCTCCCCAGGGCAGAGCAGAGCAGAGCAGAGCAGAGCAGAGGGGGAGGAGAACCTCCCTGGATCTGCTGGACACACTTTTCCTGATGCCCCCCAGGATCCCATTGGCCTCTTGCTGATCCATGGGGGATTTCCTGCCCCCAGTGGATTCTCCACAGATGCTCAGTGTGGGATTTCTCTGGAAGAGCAGATTCACCTCTGCAAGAGCAGAATCCTTTTGGCCTTTGTGTTGCAGAGAGGAGGAAATCCTGGGGGGAATCTTGCTAAGTGGGGCAGGAAAAGGGACACAGCAAGTGGAGACTGAGCTGTGAACATGTGATCCTTGCCTGCTCTAGGAGCAGAATCCCATCTGCTGGATTTGATCCTGCTTTGCCTGGAGAAATCCATCAGGCTTGGTGAAGGAGGGGTTTAGTTGGGATAGTTCTGCTCTGGGACTTGCTGAAGAGTTTGCTGCTGGAGGTTTGGTTCAGTAGTGAGGTGGTGGAGTTGGTCAAAGGTTGGACTGGATGAGCTTGGAGGTCTCTTCCAGCCTAAATATCCTGGGATTCTGAGAGCTCTCCTGGAGGCCAGCTGGGATGTCACCTTGGTGGCACTGGGCAGAACCTGGAGCTGTGTCCTGCTGTGTGCTCCACCAGACAACCAGAACCTCCTCTCCCTGCTCCCTCAGTGCTGAGCTGCAGCCTGGCTCTGTGTTGGCCAGAAGAGTTGCAGGGAATGAGGATGTAGTTCCCCCAGGAAAAAACCAAAACAAAACAACACTGCTTGGAAGAATCTGGGTCGTGGGTGGCACCTGCCTTATGTTACCCATCCCCAGCTTAAACCTCCCATGGTAATCATTCCTGGGAGGAGATGATGCACTTAGGAAAGACTGCAGTGGGAACAGCCCCGTAACTTCCATACTTCATCCCTGGCAGTGTTGAAGGTTGGATGGGGCTTGGAGCCCCCTGGGCTGGGGGAGGGGTCCCTGACCATGGCAGGGGGGGCACTGGGGCAGCTTTCAGGTCCCTTCCAACCCAAACCATCCCATTCTGGGATTCTATCTTTGTGATGCTTCTGTTACTGCAGGAAATGGGGCAGTCCCAGCTTATCCCAGGGTTCTGCAGCCAGGGTCCTTTTATCCATATAAAATATATTATATATATGTATGTATCACACACCTTTACAGGCAGACTGTGGGACTCTGGTCCTCACAGCACCTGATGTAAGGTGATACAGGGAATATTTACATGTAACTGAAATAACACTTGCCTTCTGTCTGCTTCCCCACACTATTTCTGTTTCTTACAAGTTCCTGACCCGTTGGCTGAGGGCAGTGATGTCTTTGCACTCACAGGAAAAAGCTCCCCTGGATTTCCATAGAATCACAGAATGATTTGGGTTGCTCCAAGCCCCATCCAACCTTCAACACTGCCAGGGATGGGGCAGCCACAGCTTCCTTGGGCAACCAGGGGCTCAGCACCCTCAAATTCAAGAATTTCTTCCCCATCTCCAACCTCACTCTCCCCTCTCCAAGTTTTAACCCATTTCCCTTCTCCTCTCCCTACCCCCCCTATGTCCAAAGCCCTCCCCCAGCTTTCTTGTAGCCCTGTGCTGGCTCTGTGGGACTGGCTCCACACTTTTACCTTCCCTGCAAATCCCCCTCCTCTCCTGAGGAGCTGCACTTAGTTTTAAGGGACAGTTCATGTTATTTGTCCCAGCCTTGGAGGGAATGTGCAGGAGCAATGGCTCCAGGGCAGGTTGCCAGCTGGGTGTTCCCACCCTTGCTTGGACAATATTTGCTTTGTTTTAAAGGGGAAAAATACCCCAAGAAGTAAAACCATTTTTGTCCCCATTTGCTCTTCCTCCCCTGCCCCAGGGCTGAGGTGACAGAGCAGAGGACATCACCTGGGCAGCTCTGCTGTCCCCTGCAGGTAGTTGTCCTGGAGAAGGGACCTTGGCCAGGTGCCTGCTGCTTGCACTTTGTACCTCTGCTGCCTTCCCTCCTGCAGAGGTTTTGCTTTCCCTCCTGACCTGGTGAGCAGCAAACAGCCTCAGAGAACATCAGGGCTTGGGAAGGACCTCTGGGCATCCTCAAGTCCAACCCCCCTGGCAGAGAAGGGTTGAGTTTGAAGGGACATCACCTGCTGGGCCACTCCCTGCCTGGCTGGCAGCACCCCAGCTGGGGGAGGACAGCTCTGCTCATTGCTCTTGCTGCCAGCTCTGGCTGTGTCTCTAGAAACCTTTCTGGGCTCAGCTGAGGAATGGCAGATTGCCAGAGATAAGGTCTGGGTGCTTGGGTGGCCATGGGACGTGGGTGCTGAGAGAGGTGAAAGCTTCCAGGGTAAGTAGGAGACACTGGGGACACTCCAGTGGGGACCTGTGGAGTGTCTGGGGCAGGCAGGAAGGTGCTGGTGCCTGTTTTGGGCACTTTTTCCATCATCTCTGGGCTGTTGTGGTGCTTCCAGGGGGGGATCCAGATCTCCATCCAACACTGCCTCTCCAGGGTCTGGTTCCTCAGCTGGGAAAGGGGACTGGAGCTGCTGGATCTCCTCAGCCCCCCTGGCACCGAGGGGTGGGATTCCAGGTCTGACCCATCAGCACCTGCCCTGCTTCCCTTCTCCTCATGCTGGGACCCTTCTGTCACTCATGCAGGCAGGCCCTGGGGGGACAGCATGGAGCTGAGGGGGGGTTAAAGAGGGGACACTGCTCTCTAGATGACTGGACGATCCTTTGAGGTCCCTTCCAACCCTTACATTCCTGTGATGCCCTGATTCTTGCTGCTGGGGGGTCAGTGTGTGCAGGGGGAGATGGCTGAAGCAGAATGAAAATAAGGGGCTTGGGCTCTGCTCCCGAGGAAGAAGTGATGGGAGAAGATTCCAGGCTGGGGTTGATCTGAGCTCAACGAGCACACCCCCAGCTCATGCTGAATGAGAGAGTGCAGGAAAACCTCTCCATCCCAGTGTCCAGGGCAGGTGGGCCTGATGTTTCTCCCAGAAGCACACGTGGAAGACCAGGAACAAGAGAGGGAAGCTCAGGGCTGAGTTCAGACCAGGATGTGAGGAGTGCATCTGCAGAGCCACCTCCTGCCCAAGTGTCCCTGGCTGTGATGGGAGATGTTGCCTCCCAGCTGCTGATGGCTGCAGGCCTCGTTTTCTGGCAGCAATGGATCCCTCACCCCCTGGCATGTCAGCTGGGAGGCAGAAGCAGTGGAAATCTCTCTTCCATTAGCACCAAAGGAGTGGGAGCTGCTAAGCCTGGCAGGGTTAAACTTCCTGGGAAGGACTGGTTGGTGTGGAGATGCCACGTCTAATTGACCAGATGCTTAAGGTGGAGCTTTGTGATGCTTAAGACAGAACTTTATAATCTCTTCATAAAAAAGAAAAGGGGTGTAAAATGTGGGCACTTGGATTTTGAGGTTGGCAGGAGAGGAAGGCCCATCAGGGGTGGGAAGCAGGAGGCAGAAGCCAACCCCGTCGCTTTGCTGGCTCTGTCTGTGAGGAAAGAGCCCTGGGGGGTGGTGTGAGGGCCAGGAAAAGCTTGGAGAACCTCCAGGGTCTTTTCAGGAGGTGGTGCTGGGGCAATGCCAAGCAGGGTGCCCTGGTCAGAGCTCTGGGTCCTGGGGGAAGAGCTGCTCTGAGCCCTTCACCTTCCCTGGGAGCCTCAGACCCTGCTCCAGTGTCCTGCAGCTCCCAGCACCATTCCTTAGGAAAGAAACAAAAACATCTCCATTTTCTGTGAGGCTTCAAGAGTTCCTGGTCAAAAAGCACCAACCCAGGGTGGAGCTGAACCTTCCTGAACTCCCCATAAACCATTTCTCTCTCCACCTGCTCCCCCTCCCTGCTGGTTGCCCAACAACCCCCTTGCCAGGGTGCTGAGGTGAGGTGGTGGTGTTTGAGCAGCCACAGTCCCCTGGTGAGATGTGGGGAAGGAAAGAACCTACCCTGGAGAAACAACCTGCCCTGGAGAAACAGCCTGCCCTGGAGCAACAGCCCACCCTGGAGCCCCCAGGAACTCCCCTTTTCTCTGTGCCTGGGGCAGTGCTCTGGTGGGAGGTGTCCTTACCCATGCAGGGGGTTGGAGCTAACTGAGGTTTCCTCCAGCCCAACCCAGTCTGGGATTCTCCCTGCTGGGAAAGGCAGAGTTTGGCCAAGGTTTGGAGGTCATGAGCTGTTTCTGTGTGCTCCCATCCGCACCGGGTGCCCCGTTTGGGCTGGTGCTGTTAGCAGGCAGCTGAGGAGCTCTGGGCTGCTTGGCAGAAGTGTCCCCTTGGTGCTGGAGGGGAGGATGAGCCAGTTCCCAGCCTACACCTCCAGCTCAGCTCTGCTGCAGCTCTGCCAAGGGTTGCTCCCTCGGGGCTCTTTGTGCCCAGCTCCTGGCTCTGGAGCTGAGGCTCCCCAGGCAGCAGGGCTGGGAGCAGACAGTCCTACCTTGAGCTGGAGTCACCTCCTGCTCCTCTGCAGGGCACTCAGGGCTGGGGCTGCTTCCCGTGGGAGCCCCAGTGTTGTGCAAGCATTGGGGTGCCCAGCCCAGGCTGTGCTCAGGGCTGTGGGATGGGGCTGCAGAGCTCTTATTGCCACAGAGATGATCTGGAGATAGTGAAAACCAAAAGCTTCCACCACCCAAGAAGGGAAGGGTGAAGAAGTTGCTCACTCACAGCCAGGTCCTTGGGGCAGCCTGGAGAAGCCTGGACCTGGACCTTTCCCTGATAAGAAGCTGATTTCCTCCTGTTTCTTTCCAGGAGCAATTCCAGGATTGTTTGAGCTCCTAAATCCCAGTAGGGTTTTGGGGTTTTGGGGTTTGTTTTTTTTTCCACCTCCTGGCAAACCACAGGGGAGTGAAAATGCCCACAATGCCCACAGACCTGCCCATTTCATCCCCACGGCAGGAGCCTCCAGCACTGACTTCATGAGCACCCTGAAGCAGCCAGGTTTGATGGGAAGGGGCTGTTCCCTCTCTAACATCATGTTTCCCTCTCCCCAGGGAGTCAGCCTGACAGCTGCCAAGGAACAGGGACAGCTTGTCTTCTTGGAAGGCCTCAAGTCCTGCCTGGACCTCTTGTTTGGAGAGAAGGAGGAGGAGGAGCAGTCAGGACAGCCCCATCCTCTCCAGTTTGTAAGGTGAGCCTGGCTGCTTGGTGGTTCTGCTGGGGCTCAGGACTGGGGGGGTTCCCCCCCTCGTGTCCCCTCATACTGCAGCCAATGCAAAGGGCAGCAGTGAGGTCCCCAGCTCCCTTGGGACTCCCCTCTGGGCCCCAAGGACTTGGTGGTTGGACCCAAGTGACAGGAGATGGCAGCACCATGCATGTTGCTGTGGTTATCCAGCCCTGTCACTCCCTGCTGCTCACAGAGGGATTCTGTCCCCCTCCTCCAGCTTTCTGGGGTCATTTCCACTCCCATCCCCACTGCCAAGCATGTTGGAGAGAAATTTATTTCCCTAGGAAGTTTATTTTCAGCACTCAGCGGGTTTGTGTCAAATGAAACTCCATTCAAGGGCTTTTATTTTTATTCCTTCTTTTAAATTCTTCTGAGTTTTATTTATTTATATTTATTATATAAATACTCTTCTGAGTATTTATTCCCTTGTTCTCCAGGGGAACAGTGCTGCTTTAACCATGCTGCCTTGCCTTTCTGTTTACACACGTATTTATAATTTCCTTTATACATCATCTCCTGATAATTTTATAGGAAAAAGCATCCCCTGAAGGCTGTTAGATTGGAAGGAGCCAGTGCTGGGTCAGGGAGCCTCTGAGCAAGGAAAGCTGTGGACCTGCTCTGTTCCTGCAGGCTCCAGCTCTGCTGTTTGAGACTCCTGCAGGGGTGGATGAGCTCTTGGAGAGGATCAGGAGAGGCACTGACCCCTGGGGCACCCTGCAGCCTCAGGGCTGGGTGTTGGTCAGCTCAGGGAGCATCAAGCACTGGAGAAGTGACTCTGTGTGAGCATCAGGAGGGGCAGCAGGGCCCAGGGCAAGGTCCTGGGGGAGGACAAGCAGGAGAATCCATAAAGGGATGGAGAGAGAATCCCTGAGGAGAAGGACTTGGGGGTCCCCAGGAGCCATCAAACCCCCCTGAGCTGTGCTGAGCTGTGTGAGCAGCAGGGCCAGGGAGGGGATTGTCCCCCTCTGCTCTGCTCCCCTCTGGGGAGACCCCCCTGGGGTAAAGCTGGGTCCAGCTCTGGGGTCCCCAGCAGCAGAAGGAGACGGAGCTGTTGGAGCCAGTGCAGAGGAGGCCCTGGAGCTGCTGGGAGGGCTGGAGCAGCTCTGCTCTGGAGCCAGGCTGAGAGAGTTGGGGGTGTTGAGGCTGGAGAAGAGAAGGCTGCAATGGGGAGAGCTTAGAGCACCTTCCAGTGCCTGAAGGGGCTCCAGGAAAGCTGGGGAGGGACTTGGGACAAGGGCCTGGAGGGCTGGGAGCCTGGAGGGGGAAGGGTTTCCAGCTGGGAGAGGGGAGATGGAGAGGAGAGCTTGGGCAGGGAGGGAGAAATTCTTTGGTTGGACTTGGGGAGGGTGCTGAGCCCCTGGTTGCCCAGGTTGCCCAAGGAAGCTGTGGCTGCCCCATCCCTGGCAGTGTTGAAGGTTGGATGGGGCTTGGAGCCCCCTGGGCTGGGGGAGGGGTCCCTGACCATGGCAGGGGGGGCACTGGGGGGGATTTCAGGTCCCTTCCAACCCAACTCTGTCAGTCCCTGGCCCAGGGCAGGAAGGTTTCACCACACACAGGGAGAAGGGAGCAGGGACTGTCCCAGCAGGGGTGGTGCAGGTTGGGTCAGTGTTCAGGGGACACACAAGCCACATGTGAGCCAAACCCTTTGAGACCTTCTTCTTCTCTTCCAGTGAGAGCACTCCTGACCTCAAAGCCTTGTTTGACTTCATCCTGACATCCCTGACTCCTGCTGGTGGTGACTCCTGGCAGGGCCCTGTGCTGCTGGTGGATGAGCTCAGTGTCCTGCTCAGCCTGGGTGCCACACCAGTGGCCGTGATGGACTTCATCCACTACTGCAGGGCCACCATCTGCTGCCAGATGAAGGTACCATGCAGTGTCCCCTGCTCTTTGGGTACAAAAAGAGCCTCTGGAGCACAGCCTGGCTTGCTTCTCTTTTTCCACCTCTGCCTGATGAGGTTTTTGAGGGCTCAGTCTGTCCAAACAATTAAAATCTGGCCTCATGTGGCACCAGGGGAGGCTTAGATTTAGATAGTAGAAGAAACTTCTTCCTTGAAATGGTAATTAAGCACAGGCTGCCCAGGGAGGTGGTTGAATCCCCATCCCTGGAGGGACTGGAGAAGTGGGACAAGTAATGGGACAAGAGGAACTTTTGGCACACCTCAAGTTGTGGCAGGGGAGGTTTAGGTTGGAGCTGGGGAAGAATTTCTCCCTGGCAAGGGTTGTCAGGGCCTGGCCCAGGCTGCCCAGGGCAGGGCTGGAGTCCCCATCATCCCTGGAGGGGTTTCAGAGCCCTGGGGATGTGGTGCTGAGGGACAGGGGCTGGGGGTGCTGGGGGAAGGGTTGGACTCCATGACCCCAAAGCTCTTTTGCAACCAGAAGGATTCTGTGGTTAATATTCTGTGGTGAATCCTCACTCTTGGGGAACTGTTTACTCCCAGGAGGACTTTTGCAGCTGCTTTCCCAGGAGATGCTGCCCTGAGAAGGGCTCTCTCTCTCTCCCTCCCTGGTGTGTAAGCAGGGATTTGGGGTGCAAAATACTGTTTCTTGGAGCTCCAGAGATTGCTCCTCACAGCTGAATTTGTGTGCAAAGGGCAAGGAAGGACATGGGGCAGGAAGGTAGGAAGGTGCTGATAGGAAGATCCACTTGGGGGACACCCTCCCCACACCCCAAATCTCTGCTTCCACCAGTCCCCAGCCTTGCTGTGTCTTGCAGCAGTTGGTTTCTGGGGGTGTGTGATGCTGCAGTGCTCCTCCAAGGACCTCCCCAGTGGTGAGGAACTTCTGAGAGCCTGGCAGCCAAAACTGCCCCATCCAGCAGCTCCCACCCTGACCACTTCTCCTCTCTGCTGGAGTGAGAAATAGAAGTTGAGGGTGTCAGGTTTTGTGATCCTGCAGAGGGTGTTGGTGCTGCAAGTGCTGATGTTCTTCTTGCTGGGAATCTCTACCTCCAAAACAGCTCTAAAAAAAAAAAACCAAAAAAAACAACAACAAAAAGAAAAGAAAGTGCTGCTAACACATTTTCTGTTATTTTCATAGAATTGTAGAATAAATTGGGTTGGAAGGGACCTCCCAAGGTCCCCCAGTCCAAGCCCTGCAGTCAGCAGGGACACCCTCACCCAGATCAGGGTGCTCAGAGCATCCTCACCTTGAACATCTCCAGGGATGAGGCCTCAACCACCTCCCTGGGCAGCCTGTTCTGGTTTTCCCCTTCCATTTTTCCACTCTTTTCAGTCCGTGGTGACCTGCACAGGCTGAGGAAGAACCTCCTGGGCTGTGTCTTTAGCAGAGCTGGTGCTGGATTGAGGAGCTGCTTGCTTCTTGCAGGAGCTGGGAAGGTTCTGCCACCTCTTTCTTGACTTGTTGTGAGCTGATGCTGAGTGAGTGGCCCAGCAGACAGCTTTAACTGCCCAGCTGCCTCCTGACAAAGCCTGGAGGTGTTTTTAGGCTGCATTTTACATCTTAGTGTGTGCATGGATCCACAGAACACACACAGCAAGCTCCTCAGGCTTTATAGACCCAATCACAGAATCTTTCAGTCTAGAAAAGACCCCTGGGATCCTGGAGTCCAACCATCCCCCTGCTCTAAACCACAGCCCCCAGTGCCACATCCTTAAACACCTCCAGGGATGGGGACTCCTGGTGCTCCCTGGGCAGCCCATCCCAGACTCTGACCACTCTTTCTCTGAACAGTTTTTCTCCTCCTGTCCAGTCCAGTCCAGTCCAAACTTCCCCTGCTGCAGCCTGAAGCCATTCCCTCACATTCTATTGCTCATGGCCTGTGAGAAGAGCCCAGCACCAAGCTCTCCACAGTGTCCCTTCAGGGAGTTCTAAAGAGCCAGGGGGTCTCCCCTCACCCTCCCCTCCCTCCAGACAGACACTCCCAGCTCCTGCACTTTCTCCCTCAGATTTATTCTCCAGGCCTCCCCCAGCTGTTGCTGAGGCTGCCCCTGGGGGAGCTGAGCCCCCAGCTGCTCTCCTGGCTTAGCCTGCCCTGGCTCAGCTCCTGGGGGCCCCTTCCCCTCCTTCCCCAGAGCAGAGGAGGAGTGGGGCAGGGGCTGAGGGGCCTCATGCTGCTCTCCTCCCAGGGGAACATCGTGGTGCTGGTGCACAGCAACCTGGAGTCAGCAGATGAGGAGAAGGAGCTGGTGGTGACCTCCCTGTGCCATCACAGTGACCTGATCCTCTGGGTGGAGGGGCTGCTGACTGGCTTCTGCAAGGATGTTCATGGGCAGGTAGGACCCACAGAGGTGGCAGATGGGACTGTCACATGTCACATTGTCACTGTCACACAGGGGGAGGTGACATGGGCTCCATCTGCTCCCGGGGAGGTGGCCCAGGACCCTGCAGCCTGTCACTACTGATGTCACTACTGGTGTAGTAGTGATGTCACTACTGATGTCACTACCAATGTAGTGACAGCCTTGCTGCTGTCACCAGGGCCTTCAGGAGCCCCAAGCTCTTCTGGCTGTGACTCCCCTTCTGTGGGGACATTCAGGGACATCATGTCACCTGGGGACTCCCTCACTCCTGGAAGCTGGAAAGGGTTGATAGAGCAGCTCAGTGCTGGCTGTCCTGAGCCCCAGAGAGATGGCAGGGGAGCATCTGGCTGGAATCCTTTGGTTGGGCTGGGTTGGAAGGGACCTGAAATCCCCCCCAGTGCCCCCCCTGCCATGGCCAGGGACCCCTCCCCCAGCCCAGGGGGCTCCAAGCCCCATCCAACCTTCAACACTGCCAGGGATGGGGCAGCCACAGCTTCCTTGGGCAACCTGGGCAACCAGGGGCTCAGCACCCTTCCCAAGTCCAACCAAAGAATTTCTCCCTCCCTGCCCAAGCTCTCCTCTCCATCTCCCCTCTCCCAGCTGGAAACCCTTCCTGCTCCTCCTGTCCCTCCAGATTCCTGGAAAGCTTTCCCAGTTGTCCTACTGGTGGGTCCCAGCCTGGCCTGGGGTGGTCTCTCTGGCTTGCAGGGCTCTGGCTCCCTGGGCCCTGGTTGCTGCCTGGTCCCTTGCCACCAAGAGCTCTGGTTCCTGCCCTCTGAGCTGGTTTTTTTTTTTCCCCTTCCTTGCAGGCCAGGCAGGGGTGAGGAGAGGAGGATGCTGAGTGGGGCTGCCCAGGGGATGATGTTCATGGTATTCCTGTTCCTTTCCCTTGGCAGATCAAAATAATTAGGAGAGTGTCCCTGGAGCTGACGGGGGAGGAGGATCAGGTCAAGATCTACCAGTACAAGATCCAGGACAAGAATGTCACCTTTTTTGCTCCAGGACTGTCAGCTGCAGTCCTGTGACACTGTGATACCCCACAGCAACCTGGAGTGAGGCTGTGAGGGGCTGGCTGTGCCACCAACCAGCCTGGCAGTGCCACCAGACCTGGCAGTGCCACCAGACCAGCCTGGCAGTGCCACCAGACCTGGCAGTGCCACCAGACCTGGCTGTGCCACCAGACCTGGCAGTGCCACCAGACCTGGCAGTGCCACCAGACCAGCCTGGCAGTGCCACCAGACCTGGCAGTGCCACCAGACCTGGCTGTGCCACCAGACCTGGCAGTGCCACCAGACCAGCCTGGCAGTGCCACCAAACCTGGCAGTGCCACCAAACCTGGCAGTGCCACCAGACCAGCCTGGCTCTGTCACCAAACCTGGCAGTGCCACCAAACCATCCTGGCAGTGCCAGCAGTGCCCTTCCAGGAACTGGAGCAGCAAACCCACCAAAGAGGGAAGGTTCAGGGCGTGTGGAGCTGCATGCCCAGGAGGGGATTACCCTGCCCAGAGCTTCCTTTGTCCTCCCACCCCGTTCCCAACGTTTCCAGGCCAAGAGGAAGAGCAGGAACTTGCCCGAATGGCCCTTGCAGCCTGTAGGTACAGGCAGAGCTCCCCAGGGTGGGGTGTGCTTCCCCTTGTCCGGGGTGCTGGGCAGGAGCTGCACCATCACCCCACCCTCCTGCTGGCATCCACCCAGGTGACACAGAGCTGGCAGCATGGAACAAGTTTTATCTTCCAGTGCTGGCACAGGAGGGATCCAACTCAACTGGCAACAAATTAAAAAAGAAAAAAAAACAACTTTAGGTGCAGGTCTGGTCCCTCAGGTGTCTGTGGTGAGGGCCCAGCTTGGCTGAGTCTTTGCTTTGGTTTGGGTTTTTTTTTTCCCCCCATTCTTTTCATGGAAACCTCCGTGTCACAGCATCAAGGGATGGTTTGGGTTGGAAGGGACCTGAAATCCCCCCCAGTACCCCCTCTGCCATGGTCAGGGACCCCTCCCCCAGCCCAGGGGGCTCCAAGCCCCATCCAACCTTCAACACTGCCAGGGATGGGGCAGCCACAGCTTCCTTGGGCAACCTGGGCAACCAGGGGCTCAGCACCCTCCCCAAGTCCAACCAAAGAATTTCTCCCTCCCTGCCCAAGCTCTCCTCTCCATCTCCCCTCTCCCAGCTGGAAACCCTTCCCCCTCCAGGCTCCCAGCCCTTCAGGCCCTTGTCCCAAGTCCCTCCCCAGCTTTCCTGGAGCCCCTTCAGGCACTGGAAGGTGCTCTAAGCTCTCCCCATTGCAGCCTTCTCTTCTCCAGCCTCAACACCCCCAACTCTCTCAGCCTGGCTCCAGAGCAGAGCTGCTCCAGCCCTCCCAGCAGCTCCAGGCTGATCCCTGGTGTTGGGGACAGCCAGAGGGACCCCTGCACACCAACTCCTGGCACAGCTGCTGCCTCCTGGCTGAAAATCATCCCAAGCACTCGGTGGGGAAGCATTCCTAGGGCTCATCATCACTAGTTTTAATTAGAGAAGGATGCAGTCATTAAGGGACTGTGGATCTCTGTGTGGGAACAGGTTCAGTGCAGAAATGGGAATTTCTTGAGCCTGGGTGAAGAGGTTTTGGGTTTCCCTCCTTCCACCCTGGCAGGAGATGGGAGATAACACCCTGAATGTTTGTGAGAGCCCAGAGCCACCTTTGCTGGGCCCTCTGCAGCTCTGGAGCCAGGGACAGAGCTGGGGGGGTGGGATGGGTTCCTGCTTATCCCATGGAAAACCCAGCACGGCCCAGTCCTGCTGTGAGTGCTGGGAATGGTCCCGTTTGGTGTGAGTTTGGGGAACCCTCCGAGGTCTGGAGCTGTGGCTGCCCATGGACAGCAGGCTCTGGGGCTGGAGTGTCCTGAGGGCTCCAGGACATAACCTGCAGGGCTCTCCATGCTGCCCAGGATGTCTCCATCCTCCTCATTCCTCAGCTTCCCAACTGCCAGGCTTGGATAGAACCTCCTGGAACTCACCCAGAGCTCTGTGTGTAGCCAGAGCTGGGGGCACCCCCGTGGCTGGGGTCCCAAGTGCCCCGAGAGCTCCTTGAGAAGGTTCCTGGGGGTGCCTGGCCCAGCCATGCTCCTGCTCCTGCTGCCTTCCCAGCAGTGCCCTGGTGTCCTCCCGTGTCACACAGCCCCTCAGCCTCCTGCCTGCTCGGGCTTAAATGGGGGTTTTGGCCCCCAGAAACAGGCAGAACCCAAGCCTGGGAGCTGAGGTCCTGGCTGCGTGTGGTGGCACTGGGGGACAATGCCAGGGCACAGGCTGCAAAGGGAGGAGGAGGGGGCTCTGGGGGTACCTGGGGTGTAACTGCAGCTGTATCCCTGGGGTCCCAGAACCATGGGATGGCAGGGCTTGGAAAGGACCTCAAGAGATCACTGAGTCCAGGGCTGGGTCACCCAGGGTAGGTCACACGTCGCTATAACGTACAGAATGCTAGTTTTATTAATAAAATAATATTGAATCTAAAAGCTATGACACTCAGCTTTAACTGACTTATGAGAATATGGGACTAATAATAGCAATTTATGTAGAACCCTTGGAAAAGGTCCCACGATATCCCTGTTCCCTCCTCCACCACCACCAGGGTGACAGTGTGACACTGCTGGTGGCTTTTGCTTCGGTGCTGCTTTCCAACTGACCCAGGCCAGCACCTCCTCCATCGCTGTGTTTGGCACCAGGACCTGCAGGCTGGAGGTGGCTCTGGCAGCTCTGCTGAGCCAAGGCCACCAGGCCTGGCTGTCACCCAACCCAGACCTTGCTCCAGAGCTGACGCCGGTGGCAAGGAGGAGAAAATGGGAGATTAGGAGGGATGGGACTGAGGACAGAACAGGGTGGCCTTGTGTCAGGGTTGGACAACATCAGCGTGCTGGGGGCCACTGCTGCACCCAGAGCTTTGTTGGGCTGCCAGGGTCTTGTGCAATGCTGCAGCTCCACTGGTGGGACCTGGCCCAGGGATCTGCTCAGGGTGCCCTTGGCCTTGGTGGGAGCAGCCCCAGGGCCTTCAGCAACTGCTCAAGGGAGGGGATTCTCCCCCCCTGCTCTGCTGAGCCCCCCCTGCAGTGCTGGGCCCAGTTCTGGAGTCCCCAAGCTCAGAAGGACACAGAGCTCCTGGAAGGTGTCCAGAGCAGAGCCACTGAAATGCTCAGAGGGCTGAGCACCTCCCTGGGAAGCCAGGCTGAGGGATTGGGGTTGTTCAGCCTGGAGAAGAGGAGGCTCCCAGGGGAGCTCAGAGCAACCTTCCAATATCTGAAGGGGCTACAAGAAAGCTGGGGGAGGGCTTTGGACACGGGGGGGTAGGGAGAGGACAAGGGAAATGGGTTAAAACTTGGAGAGGGGAGATTGAGGTTGGAGATGAGAAAAAAAATCTTGAATTTGAGGGTGCTGAGCCCCTGGTTGCCCAGGTTGCCCAAGGAAGCTGTGGCTGCCCCATCCCTGGCAGTGTTGAAGGTTGGATGGGGCTTGGAGCCCCCTGGGCTGGGGGAGGGGTCCCTGACCATGGCAGGGGGGGCACTGGGGCAGCTTTAAGGTCCCTTCCAACCCAAACCATTCTGGGAGTCAACCATTCTCACTGGATTTACCTCCAGCACACTTTCTGGGATTTCAGGATATTGGGCACCCAGGAGATGTGCTGTGCCTCCCATCATCATCCTCCAGGCCTCCCAGCACCCAAGCTGCTGGTGCAGGCTCTGTGCAGCCCTGGGCCTGCCCACGGCTTCCTCTGTCACCGCGGGGAAAGGACAGGAGTGACTCTGCCCCGGGAGGCACAGGGGACACCGTGACCTCTGCCCGGGCTCTGTGACACCCAGGGCTGTGCTGGCAGGAGCAGGACGGGCTTTTTTTGGCAGAAAACCCCCATCCCTCCCGCCAGTGTTCCAGCTGCCCCTTCCCCATGACACTTCCCAGCCCCCCTGTCCCAGCCCAAGCCATGTCCCTCTGTCCCCGGGGATCACCGGCTCCGTGTCCCCCCCTCCCTGGAGCTCTGGGCACCCGCTTCACCGCCATCCTCGGTGCCAAGTCCCCGGTGCAAGTCCCTCCCTCCGGCCCCGCTCACCCCCTAGGACTCCTGGAGCCACGGAACCCCCCCCATTCCCAGCACCGGACCCCGCCCCCCGAACCCTCCCATTCCCCGGTGCGCGGTCTCCTCCTGAACCCCACCCGTCCTCCCCCTCTTCCGCCATCCCCTGTGTGCCTCAGGACCCCCCTTGCCCCGCTCTTGCCCCCCTCCCCGTGCCCCACACCTCCCATTTTGCCTCCCCCTCCGCCATTCCCCCTCCACGTGTTCCCGCCGCCGCCATCCCCGCCGTGGCGCGCCCGCCCCTTCGAGGGGGCGTGGCCCAGCGACTATATAGGCGTGGTTATGCTAATTTCATCAGCTTTCCGACCAATGAAACGTGGAGATGGCAGGAGGAGGGCGTGGCTACTGGGAAAGGGGGCGTGGCTTGCGTAGGCCGCTGCGCGCGCGCGTGTGGGGCCTGGCGGCGGCGGCGGCAGCAGGGGGAGGGCGGGAGGGGGTGGGTGGAAAACGGGAGAAAACGGCCCTAAAAAAACCTGGGAAGGGCGGAAGGTTGAGGAGAGAAGAGGTTGGAGAAGCGGTAGCATCTCGCTCCCTCCTTCCCCCCCCTTCAAGAAAGAAGAAATTCACCTCAGAAAAAAAAAAAAATCGGAATAAATTCGCCCGCCGAACGCGGAGGAAGTCGGAGGTGAGGAAGGAGACTCCGCTTCCCTCGTCCTGAGGTGAGAGGCGACGGAAAATGCGCTCCCCGGGGTGGTTTTAAGGGGTTTTCACCATGAAATTACAGGGCCTGGGCGCGCACCCTCCCCTCACACACGCGAACGCGCATTCGCGCGTTCGCGTGTGTGAGGGGAGGGTGCGCGCCCCCCTTGTCGTCCCCCCCATTTTAACGCGGAATTAAACCCCTCAGCTCTCAATGCTGAGGTAAAGGAGGCCTTGAGGCCTCTCCTGAGGTAAACACCGCTCCCCCCTGGAGCACAAAGGGGCTTGGGGCCTCTGCCCCCCCCCTCCAACTTGGTGGGGTTTGGCTGAGGGGGGGAAAGTGTTTAATAATGGGGGTTCTGGTGAATTCTTCCTGTTCGTGAAGTGACAAGGGGAGAAAGGGGGTGTGGGGGGGGGGAGTTTTCCCTGGTTTTGTGCAGTCGGGGGTGAGCAGTTTTTTTAAGTTGGAAAAAAAGAAAAAAAAGGGGAGGGGGGGTTTGTGCTTTCTACAGGGGGAGTTTGTGGAAGGGTCTTAAAAAAAGGTCTAAAAAAAAAATAATTCAAAATTAAAAAAAAAAAAAATTAGCGGGGAGTTTTTTAAATAGGCACATCAGAACTTTGGCTTCGTGGCCTAATATTTACAGAAGTTAATGGAAGTTGCACAAACCACACCGGTTGTTTTCAGATGTTCTTCTTGTCACTTTTGCACTTCTGGTGGATCACTTTCCTGCAGGAAAAGTGGAGCCCGGTCCAGCTTAGCCATGGGCATGGCCCTGTAGCTCCCATCTGAAAGGCAGAGAGGTGTTTGCTGAAGAGTTCTGAAGTCTGAGCTCGCGTATAAAGACTTGGTTGTCCAAAACTTTCTTTAAAAAGCCCTTTCTGCAGTGAGGTCATGTTCAGCTCTCTCATCTGCTTTATGGAAAAGGAGGGAAGTGGAGTGCAGCTCCTGGGAGGTGGTTACCCCCTCCTCACAATAAATCTGCTGCTGCCTGGGTGTGATGGGGGACAGAGTGCTGTGAGGATCCTCCTGGCTCAGCACCCTTCCCTTTGGGAAGCAGCTTCCTTCCAAGTGAATGGTTTCCCCCTTCCTTTTTTAAGGAGCCAGGAGCTGTCTTTGAATCCCCATGTGGTGGTGGGTTTGTCCTTGGCAGAATCCTGACCATGCCAAAACATCCCACCTGCAGCATCCGTTTGTGTTCAGGATGGCTGGAAGAACAAATTCAAGTTTTTGTCTCCCCTGGGAGTGGGGTAAAGATGAGGTATGCTCTTTGTGAAACCTGTAGCTGCTCTGCCAGCCTGCTGGTGTGATAAATTTAGGATTACAGGAGCTGTTGTGTAATGCAGGAAGGAGATTAGCTGCCTTCAGTTGAGAAGAAAAGGAAAACACCCCGGGATTTTCACTGAACCTGTGACACATAGAGAGCTCTGCACTGCTCCTGAGTCCTTCCCCAACCCTTCCTCAGTGTTTTCAGTTAACTGGACAGAACACTGTTTGTTTTTCTAAAACAGAACACCACCAAAGTGCAAAGAAGAAACAGATTTTGTCTCGGGATCATTAAAATAGTTTTTTTAGGTGTCAGAGTCTTGGTGATGAATGGATTGGTCAGGCTCTGAGGATGGTTGGTGAGTTATTCAGTGTTATTTTTATTCAGTGGGTTGCTAGGCCTCTCTGTTGTCAGAGTTTGTGGAATTATGCATAGAAAAGGTTTTTTTTTTCCTTTCTCTGGGCAAAGTTAAAAAAGGAAAGACCAGGTGCAGCCTGATGAACAAAAATAATTTCACCTGTCTGCAGCAGAACGTGATGGGTGATGAGCAGAAGGGGAGCAGCAGCAGTGCAGCACTTCCAGCAGATCTTGTGACCTGGGAATCCTCCTTCCTCTGTTGCTGAGCTGACAGGGAACTTCCCAGGGAGCTGCAGGCAACTTTCTCCCGTTGTACAACAGACTTTTTTTTTCCAGCAGGGAGCACGTGGTGCTTGTGCTGAGGAGCTCTGCCTTGGGTTAGGATGAGACCAGCTCTAGGCCCAGCTTCAGAAGCATTCCTGAGCTGGAATGTCTTCTCATTGCCTTAAAGTTTGTGATGTGCTCAAAGGGTGAGGCAGAGAAGTCCTAAGGAGCACAGCAGTTGTGTGGTCTTGCAGCCCTGTGGCTGTAAACTGTTGCTTCACACCACCAAAATATCCAACAGAAAGTGGAGGAACGGGGACTTAAAGGTGGTTGTCTTCAAGGAAATTGTTTAATTTGTGTCCTCAGGTGAAGAGACAGTCCTGGGGTGGCAGAGCAGCCTTTCTGCATAGCTGGGGTCCCTTGGGAAGGAAATAAAATTCTGGGTTCTGAGTTTCAGCTGCAGCAGGAGAGTGGTGGTGAATGAGGAGGGGAGAGGAGGGTTTGCATTTCTTTGGTTAAAAACTGAATTAATCTTGTGTGGACCATTGTGATAAAGATGCTGTGGGAATAATAGTTGGTTTGTTTTCAGAAGACAATGCCAGAGTCAGACTTCCAGACTCCTCTCTCAGGGTAGTTTGGGGACTGTTTCACTGTTGGGAAGAAGAGAGCTTGAGTGATTTTTCCAGTCTCAGGTTTTGGAATTAGGGATTATTGGAAAGAAATTGAATTCTGTGTGATGGTAGAGAGAACAAAACCCTGCCTGCCCTGGTGGCTCCCCAGGCTCCCCAAGAGCTGCTGCTGGAACTGCTGAAAATCAATCCCTTACAGATGCTGTGCTCCCTCCTGCTGCCTCCTCAGGGCCCTTCTGGAAGGCATTAAAGAAGTGCAGACTGACTTTATTTATAATGAAAACTGTTAAAGGCTGAGTGGTTTGTTTGGTTTTTTTAGGTGGTGGGTTGTTTTGGTGTGGTTTTTGCTTTTTTTTTTTTTTTTTTTAGGGAACAATTCAGGGAAATTGCTGAAGTTTCCTTCTTAATTTTTGCTTTCCATTGCAGGGAATCATCAGGGCTGTGTTTGTTGTGATTCTGTGGGTGTTAGCATCCTGCCTCTGAGGGGACAGTGTTAATGAGATGATGCTCACAGCCAAAACTTCCCAGTCATCAGGAGTTCTGAGTGAAAACACTTCTCAAACTCATAATATTTGGGTGTTTCCCCCACAGGGAGCCTGCTGGTTTTCTGCCAAACTAAGTGATTTTTGGAACCCTTGCTGTCTGCAGGTGCCCAGCTGGTCCTGCAGAAACCAGATCCAGCTGAGATGGGAGGATTAGTGGTTGATAGGTTTCCACAACGTATTTTTTCCAGGAAAAATGATAGTGCTTAATGCACAAACTTTGTTTGATCCAACCCTAATCAGTCAGGAAACACTTCCAGTCAGGAAACTTCTGGTCTCTGTTACAAGGCTGTGTTCTTAATGGGACTGGCTGCTCAAAAGCTATTTCTGAGGGAGTTTCTTGGGGCAAGGGAAACTTTCTTCCAGGAAGCAAATGACCCTATTTGAGCTGTGATCTTGGTAAACCAGAAAAAAAAAAATCATGCTGCTGTTGTATCTACTGAGGTGACCAAAGCTGAACTAAATTCAGCAGCTGGAAAAGGTGGTGATGCACTCAGGGCTGAGGCAGTGACCTAAACACAGGCAGTGGTGCAGTGGCTGCTAACTGCACTGCTGTCCTTCTGAGGATGTATCTGCCTCCTGGGGGCACATTTAAAAATGTGAAGTGTCCAGTGTAAGTCTCCCTGCCCTGTAAAAGGGCTGAATAAACCAGGGATATTAAGTATTTCTTGTGGCACAATCTCTTCCAAGATAGTTGTGGTCAAAGGTGGTTGGAACCAGACAGTCAGAACCTAAATGGAACAGGGCTGGTTGGTTTGTTTGAATAGAGATCATTAACCACTAATTCTGATTTCTGTACCAAAGGGAGAGTTCAGAACCAGGAAGTGTATCCTCTGCAGGGGAAGGAGAGATAAAGAAACAGGGAAAAAAAAGTCATGGTGGTGTCAGGTACCTGTTTGCTGAGGTAAATGAATGATTGCAGAACTGCTGAGGGGAAAAAAATAAGAGGGAATGTGCTGGGTGTGTTGTGGTAATAAACAGCAGGTGCTTCCCAAGTACCTGAACTCTGTCTTAAAAAAGCAGTGCTGGGTTAAAAAAAAAAGGAAATCCCATTTTTACACTTCAAGTACTAATTGGAAATGTTGCTTTCCTCCCTGCTGCAGGAGCAGATGTGCTAGGTGACAGGATTCAAAATCCAGAAATGCATTTGAACAGCTTTAATGTTGCCTGAAAAACCCAGAGGGGTTTTTTCTTCAAGACCACATAAGAAGGGCTGAGGCAGCAATCAAACCTGACTGCAGAGGCCATCAGGGGATAAAAACAAATAAATGGCCTGTGAATGTCCTAATAGTCAGAATATGATGGAGGAAAGAAGAAGAGGGGAGAGCTGCCTGGGCAGGCTCAGTGGCACTGGGGTGGCTGCTGTCTTTTGACTCTTCCTGAAGGCCAAGGCAACTGGTGAGTGACTGGTACAGACTGGGGGACAGCAGGAGCAGGGTTAGTGGTGAACTTGTGTTTTGGGTGTTTGAGTACAACTCTTTGGCCCCTCTCAAATGTAATGGGTTTAAAAAGGTTATAGCTGTGGAATAGTTCCTGTGTGAGAAGAGAATAAACAATTGTTGTCTTCTGTCTGGAAAACAAGTGTGTGAGGAGGAGATTGCAGAGATCCTGGAATTTCAGTATTGTAGGGAAAGTGGCTGGAGCTGGGTGAGCTTTGAGGTCCCTTCCAGCCTGACACTCTGTGCTTCCCAGTGCTGTGGCACACCTAGCCAGGAGGAGGATCTCCAGCAAGCAGGAGGATAGATTGCTGCAGCACACTTCAGCATCTAAAAGTGGTTTCAAAACTCTTTTCAGATACATTTATGGGAGCAAAACTCCTCGAGAACCTTGGGATGCAAAGATGGTACAAACAGTGGCTCCTGTAGCCCTTCAGCAACACAATTCACAGCAGCTCTGTGTGCACCCAGGTGTGTAAGGAATGGCTGTACTGGGGGAAGTGTCAATCCATACCTCCCCAGCTCTTCAGACTCTTTCCCAAACCATTTGCTGCCTGTCACAGCTGGGGGCAGGATGACAGACTGCAAGAATTGGGTTAAACTCAGAGTGGCTGGTCTTATTTTTCATGCTAGCAGCTGGATATCTTTTCCTAGTATTTCAGTATACTCTGGATTTCAATTTTATGCCCCATCCCTGGCAGTGTTGAAGGTTGGGTGGGATTTGGAGCAACCTGGGCTGGTGGGATGTGTCCCTGACGCAGGGGCAGGGATGGGTGGAACTGGATGAGGTGCCTTCCAACCAAACCAGTCTGGGATTCTATGATTCTCCAAGCTCTCACTTACCCAAGATACTGCCACCCCTGTGCTGAAAGCACAGACTGAAAAAAAAAAACCCAAAACCAACTGGAAAGCTTTAGTGGGCATCATTTGAGCAATGGGGAGGAGTGAGTGGCTGGCTGTGTGGAACTGCCCTGGCAAAGGCAGCTGATTTCTCTCCAGGGTAAGGCAGGTCTGGGTCTGGCTGCAGAAGGAAAAGCTTCCCCCTGTCCTGGATGCACTCAGATTTGGATTTTGGTCCTAATAAGATTCTCAAGTGAGGTTTTAAAAAGCTGAGGGAGGTGCCACTGTGTGCTGGGTACAAAACTGGGTAAATAAACACACTGAGAATACCACAGGAGGGCTCAGGATGGAAGGGACCTTGGGGATCATCTGCTCCAACCTCCCTGGCTCAGGCTCTGAGTGAGGTGCAGGAACTGGAGCTCTGAGTCCCTCCTCAGCCTTTTCTCCTGTGATTACTCCCCAGGTTTGTTCTGTGGATTTCTGACCATGACTGGGTGATGCTGGCTGGGTCAGAGGAGCTGGTGAAGGGTGTGGGGGTGAAACAGAGGGAAAAGTTGGTGCCCTGCAGTGCAGGAGCTGACACCTGGCCTTGTGTGCTTCACACACAGCTCAGGGGTTCTGCTCCAGCTTTGGCTTTGGGTTTTTTTGTGTTAGTCCATAACCCATGGAGTACTCAGCAGCTTTTCAGAAAGGACACTGAGGATGGGTCTGACCAAGTGACCACTTCATGAGTGACACCCAGAAGCACCCTCTGTGTGTATGGATCTCCTAAAGAAAAGGCAGAGCTGAAGATCTCAGAGTTGATCTTGCAGAGAGGTTTAGAAGGTGGCGTGAGTAGAAGTAGGAGCTGTAGTAGGCCAGGGCTGGTGGGGGGAGGACAAGCACTGCTCTGGCTCAAGAAGCCCCCAGCCCCAGCTGTTTCTCCAGCACCACACTTAAAAATCAGCTTCTTTTTGTTTATCACTGCAGCTGCTGCATGACAGACTGCTGGGGGATCTCCTACAAATCCCCCAGGACTGATGCAACTCCCCTGAGCAGTTACACGTGGGAGCTTTTCCATCAGACCCACCTCTCCCTTCAACACCAGTGCTGCAGGATGCCCCAGCCCACAGGCCAGGCCCAGACACTGAGGAATTTGATCAACTTTTCCCTTTCCAGGAGTTCCTGACTCCAGAACTTATTTCCGGGATGCAAACAGTAACCAATAGAGATCTTTCTTTTAGGATAAATACTTTGTCTGTATGAGTGCACTTACCAGGCAGCCTAAACTTGTATTGGACAGTTTCTGAAGTGTGAAAAAAATCGATTTCCACAAAAATAAGATGGATTCCAAGTGCTAATTACATGGGAAGGACATGGAGCTGTTGGAGCCAGTGCAGAGGAGGCCCTGGAGCTGCTGGGAGGGCTGGAGCAGCTCTGCTCTGGAGCCAGGCTGAGAGAGTTGGGGGTGTTGAGGCTGGAGAAGAGAAGGCTGCAATGGGGAGAGCTTAGAGCACCTTCCAGTGCCTGAAGGGGCTCCAGGAAAGCTGGGGAGGGACTTGGGACAAGGGCCTGGAGGGCTGGGAGCCTGGAGGGGGAAGGGTTTCCAGCTGGGAGAGGGGAGATGGAGAGGAGAGCTTGGGCAGGGAGGGAGAAATTCTTTGGTTGGACTTGGGGAGGGTGCTGAGCCCCTGGTTGCCCAGGTTGCCCAAGGAAGCTGTGGCTGCCCCATCCCTGGCAGTGTTGAAGGTTGGATGGGGCTTGGAGCCCCCTGGGCTGGGGGAGGGGTCCCTGACCATGGCAAGGGGGGCACTGGGGGGGATTTCAGGTCCCTTCCATCCCAAACCTCTCTGGGTCCTGTGCCATCAGGCCCTGGGTGTGCCAGTGAAGGGGCTGCAGAAGGTGAGAGCAGAGCAGCCAAGGCCCTGGAGCAGAGGGTGTTACTGCTACTTCTGCAATACTCAGCTGTGATGTGATCAGGGGGGAGAACCTTCCTGTGGGGAGGAGTTGATTATAAGAGAGGTTAAAAAAGGATCACAACAAGTGTCTGATTCTTTTTGTAGAGGGAGGTACCAGCCAGTCCCCCCAGGAACTGAGCTGTTTGCCTCATTCACAACTTCCCTTAAAAAAAAAAGGTGCAATGTTGACCTAAGGAACACCTCCAGTTGTCAGTTATTCATGATGACAAACACCAGGTTGGCAGAAGTAATTCCACACCAAGTGCCCAGGCAACAAAATGAGAGATTCAGTTCCAGGGCAATGAGTGGTGAGTGATGCATGGGGGGAAAATAATGCTACGTGCAGAGGAACATCTCCTCCTCCAGCTGCCACCACTGCAGAGGTGACCCTGGGGTCCTAGTGCTTCATCTCAGAACATGAGAACTTGATGGAGGAAAAAGAAAAAAAAAAAAAAAGGTAAATTGTATTGTAGAAGTTAAGAGTGGAGCAGAGAAGAAACAGAAATCATTACATGGGTATGGAAATCTGTGGTACACACAGCTCAGGGTGTCCTTCCTCCTCTCAAACATCACATGGAGGAGAACCAGAAATCCAGAACTTGCAGCTCTGCTCCCAGGAGAGGCTGAGGAGCTGGGATTGTTCAGCCTGGAGAAGAGAAGACTCCAGGGGGACCTTAGAGCTGCCCCCCAATCCCTGAAGGGAACCTCCAGGAAGGCTGCAGAGGGACTTTTCCTCAGAGTGTCCAGCCAGAGGACAAGGGGCAATGGATTGAAACTGAAGGAGAAGAGGTTCAGGCTGGAGCTTAGGAAGAAGTTCTTCAGCAGGAGGGTGCTGAGCCTCTGGAACAGATTGCCCAGAGAAGTTGTGGCTGCCCCCTCCCTGGAGGTGTTCAAGGCCAGGTTGGATGAGGCTTGGAGCAACCTGGGCTGGAGGAGAGGTGTCCCTGGCCATGGCAGGAGCTTGGAGCAGATGAGCTCTCAGCTCCCTGACCACCTCACCCATCCTGGGGTTCTCTGAGAGTTGTTGTCAGCCAGGGCAGTGTTTGGGATCCTGAGCTCTGTGTTTCTTCATGGTTCTAACAGGATCAGTACCACTGACAGGATCATACCCTTTGCTTTCCTTTGACAGACTGGAGACAAATGGAGCCTGGGGACAAGTCTGGTGTCCAGAAATCTGCTCAGCAGCTCAGTGCCAACACTGGAAGCTGAACTCAGGGATTCTCTGCTCTCTTTCCCTCACCTTTTCTTCTCTAGGTTGGCCCTTGTCCCAGCCACTTTGGCAGATTTTCCATCAGGTATCTCCATGGCTTCCCTACAAAAGCCAAATGCCAACAGTATTTCTGCAATCATAACAAATCCTGCTGACACAGCCCTGTCCCGCATCTCCAGGGAGAAGCTCTCCCGTGGGGCTGTGCTTTTTTTCTCTGTAGTAAGTTGTCAGTGGAGGCCAAATCATTGCTAAGGCTGTCCAAGAGCTCTGGGGTGAGGAAGAAGAGCTGGGGAAATGTTTTCTCCTCTTGGGTAAGTTGCCAGTACACTGAATAAAGCAGTAAGCTTCCTCTGGCTGGATGCAAAAAGATTAAATTTGGAAGCTGTGGAATTTTTCTACATCTGGATACTTCCTTTTTTTTGTTGGAAGTATTTTAGGAAGCAGGAAAGGATATTTGGTAGGCACTACATTCAACAAATCGTTGTTCTTAAGCAGGAGTGGAGCTGAGGTTCTCTTGATGCAGATAAGGCCAAAAGATGCCCTGAGAATTGTCTTGGAAACTTGTTTGGAATGTCAGTCCCTTCTTTGGTAGCAGGGAATATATTACAGATTCCTTTAGGTAGGAAAAGACCTTTGAGACATCAAGCCCAACCTTTGGCCAGGGTGCTAAGATTATTTTGGCTTTTTGAGTCTGGTTCCTCTGTCATTGTAGCTACTCCAGCATTTTGAGCTCTGATTAAAAGTTTGCAAAATGGGTGAAATACCACTTGGAAAGTGGAAACTGTGGCAGGTGAGTTCTGGGTTGATGAAATCTCAGTGTTCATGTGCAGGGGGAGGAGAAGGGGCAAAAGAGTGAGAAAGTGGCCACTTAATTGGTGCAGAATTTTGTATCAGGATGTAACTCCTTGATCTTTAAACCTCTCACCTTGCTGAGAAGCCTGGTTCGGGTTATGGTGGTGCTTTATTTATTTATTATTTGACTGAGGGGAATGGAGTGCCAAACAAATTTTGGGGCACAAAATCCAAATGCTAGGCTGATGTGGAGAGTTTGGAGAGATCTGCAGAGGATAAGTGAGGAGGGGAGGGTGTTCCAGACCTGAGCCTCAGAGTCTGCTTGGGGCCTGCTGAGAGGTTCAGCCCCCATCAAATCCAGCTTGGTGCTGAGCTGGAGCTGAGCAGCTGTGTGCTGGTTCTGCTGGGCTGGACACACATCCTCTCTGTTGGAAGCTGCTTCCAAAACTCCATTCAGACTTGAAATACCCTTTTGGCTGGAGACTTGGAATGGAAGGAGCACAGCCTGAAATGATATTTACTGGGGAATTTCTGCTTCTTGAATGTGAAACGTTCCCTTCTCTGGAGAGTACTGAGCTGGGAACCTCAGGGCTTGTTTTTAGAGCCTTGTTTCTGAGGGAGCAGTGTCAGGATTAACCCATTCTGGCCAGCAGCCTCCAGGGGGTTCCTGCACTGGGCAGGATTTTCCCATAGGAAGCATTCCCTTCCCCCTGACCTCCCTGGCCCTTCACAGCACAAAGCCTCTCATTTTTCTCGTGGGAATGGCAGTGGAGAACCAGGCACTGGGTGTTAGAGCTGATTGTGCAGTGTTCTGGGGAGGGAGGTTTGAGCCTTGGGCAGGTTTCTTCTTTTCCCACCTCACTTTTCAGCTGAATGCTTTCTCCCCAGCCCTCAGCAGAAGAGGGGGATTGGGGTCCCAAGGGCTTTTCCACTCTTTTTCTCCTTTTCCCTGGAGCTCCTACAGCTGGCACCACTGAGGGCATCTCAAGGAGATGAACCACCTCTGCAGCCCACCAAGGGCAAGAAAACTTGGGTTGGTTTGTTTGTTTTTTTTTAATTTGCTGCTGTGTGTGATATCTGACATCTTTGCTCTTTTCTGCAGCTGCTGGGAAGCTTTTTGCTTTCACTTGTTCCCAGGGGGTTGCCTGTGGTGCTGAGTTTCTGGCACTGTCATGGGCTCACAGCTGTGGTGAGGAGTGAGGAGAGGTCAGAGACACATTTCATGGAATTATGGGATGGGTGAGGTGGTCAGGGAGCTGAGAGCTCATCTGCTCCAAGCTCCTGCCATGGCCAGGGACACCTCTCCTCCAGCCCAGGTTGCTCCAAGCCTCATCCAACCTGGCCTTGAACACCTCCAGGGAGGGGGCAGCCACAACTTCTCTGGGCAATCTGTTCCAGAGGCTCAGCACCCTCCTGCTGAAGAACTTCTTCCTAAGCTCCAGCCTGAACCTCTTCTCCTTCAGTTTCAATCCATTGCCCCTTGTCCTCTGGCTGGACACTCTGAGGAAAAGTCCCTCTGCAGCCTTCCTGGAGGTTCCCTTCAGGGATTGGGGGGCAGCTCTAAGGTCCCCCTGGAGTCTTCTCTTCTCCAGGCTGAACAATCCCAGCTCCTCAGCCTCTCCATTCCCTGGAGCATCTTTGTGGCCTCCTCTGGACTCATTCCAACAGCTCTGTGTCCTTCTGATGGGGACACCAGAGCTGGGAGCAGGATTTGAGATGGGGGCTGACAAGAGCAGAGCAGAGCATCCCCTCTCCTGATCTGCTGGCCACATTGGCTACCAGTGATCACTCCTGCTTCCTCTGGCTTGGATGGATCCCAGGAATGCCTGAAATAGCTCCAGCCATGTGTCTGTGTGTAAATATGTCCCTTGTGGAGGAGGAGGAGGTGCACAGAGATGCAAAAGAGATGCGGTCCTCACCAGACCCTCTGTAAATCTTACATAGATAAAAAATATTCTCATGGAAAGCAGTGATTTGAAGCAGCCTGGCTGATTTTTGCCTGTGATTCAGAATCCTATTTTAGGTTGAAGGAGACGTGGTGCCAATGTCTGCTGGGCTGGGAAGGAAAATTTTTGGGAACCTCAGGAAAACCTCCTCATTTTTAATAAACTTTTCCTTCTTTCCTCTGGGTTCCTCCCCCTCCCCAGATGCAGAGCTCACACGTGTGAAGGGTCAGGGGGTGCTGGAGTTGGGGTTTTTGGGGGGACAGAAGCACTGTGGTGGAGCAGTTCCTGTTCTGCCTGGGAAATGTTGGGGTAAAATTCATTCTCAGTTCAGGGGTAGGACTGGGCTGAAGGGCCCAGGGTGGGGCAGGTTATCTTCTGAAGTGCAAGAAAAGTTACTGCTGAGCAGGGGTTTTCTTCATGTACTTTTAAATATATCTGGATATTTAATACACCTCTTGTTCACAAGGGGCTGGAGGGCTGGGAGCCTGGAGGGGGAAGGGTTTCCAGCTGGGAGAGGGGAGATGGAGAGGAGAGCTTGGGCAGGGAGGGAGAAATTCTTTGGTTGGACTTGGGGAGGGTGCTGAGCCCCTGGTTGCCCAGGTTGCCCAAGGAAGCTGTGGCTGCCCCATCCCTGGCAGTGTTGAAGGTTGGATGGGGCTTGGAGCCCCCTGGGCTGGGGGAGGGGTCCCTGACCATGGCAGGGGGGGCACTGGGGGGGATTTCAGGTCCCGTCCAACCCAACCCATTCCATGATTCTATGAATCCCAGCTGAACCATGTGTGAATGGGAGGAAGGAGCAGGCAGGCTGAGCAGCTCCTCCACGTCTGACTTAGTTTTGAACTGAAGAGACTGAATTTCAAAGCCCAGAGTTGCTCTTTGCAGCCCCCTGTTTGCTTTTTCTCCTCCTGAGGAAGTTGGGAGCTTCACTGGGTGTCAGTCCCTTGGACCTGAAGTGAACCAGAAACCTGCCCTGTGAGCAAATGTCCTCCTGGTCTCCTCTTTCCAGTCCAGCTTTTGGGTCTGCAGTCATGCAAAAGGAAAGAAGAATAATAAGAAACAAAGTGGCCTCTGGCAATATTTGTTGTACAATCAGAGGTTTGGGTTGGCTGAGCTGCCTTGGCACCCATCAGCTGTGACTGGGAGCACTTCCTGCTCCGAGCTCTGATGAGCAGTGGCAGAGGAGGCAGCTCAGAAAGATTACAGAATTTCAACCTGGGGAAGCAAACCAACCCAAAACCTGGTGAGCAGATCCTGGCTCTGGGATGTGTTCTTAAATTTCCATCAGGTGGAGCGAGGAAAGGAGCAGTTTTCTTCTTTGCAAGGAGTGGGAGGGGGTTGGTTCCCTGTGCACTGCTCCTCACCAGAATTGTTGGGGAGGATGGAGGCTGCTGCAGGAGCTGCTCCTGAGGTGTTTGCTCCGTCCCTTCCTCAGGGAGCTGGGGGAGGGGATGGAGTGTGTCCCCTCAGGAATTCCCTGCTCATCCCAGGCTGGGATCTGGCTGAGCCCCCAGCAGGCTCTGCTGCTCTGCAACCAGATCTGGAGAGGCTGGAGAGCAGAGATGGAGCTCCTGAAGTTCAGGAAGGAGAATTGGAGAGTTCTGCACCTGGGGAGGAACAACCCCAACCCCAGGGCAGGGCAGGGCAGGGCAGGGGGTGTCCTGCTGGAGAGCAGCTCCATGGAGAAAGCCCTTGGAGTCCTGGTGGGCAGGAAATCCCCCATGGATCAGCAATGTGCCCTGGTGGGCAAGAGGCCAATGGGATCCTGGGGGGCATCAGGAAAAGTGTGTCCAGCAGATCCAGGGAGGTTCTCCTCCCCCTCTGCTCTGCTCTGCTCTGCTCTGCTCTGCTCTGCCCTGGGGAGAGCACCCCTGGAATCCTGGCTCCAGTTTGGGGCTCCCCAGTTGCAGAGAGGCAGAGATCTACTGGAGAGAGGCCAAGGGAGAGCTGGGAGGGTGCTGAAGGGACTTGAGCATCTCTGCTGTGGAGCAAGAGTGAGAGCCCTGGGGCTGTTGAGGCTGGAGAAGAGAAGGCTGAGAGGGGATGTGCTGAATGTCCATCAAGAGCTGAGGGGTGGGGGGCAAGAGGAAGGGGCCAATCTCTGTTCAGTGGTGCCCAGGAATAGGAGAGGGAATCCTGGCTTGAAGGGAGAACATGGGAAGTTCCAGCTCCAGCTGAGGAGAAACTTCTTGGCTGTGAGGGTGAGGGAGCCCTGGCCCAGGCTGCCCAGAGAGGTGCTGGAGTCTCCTTCTCTGGAGCCTTTCCAACCCCCCCTGGATGTGTTCCTGTGTGCCCTGCCCTGGGGGATCCTGCTGGGACAGGCCTTGCACTGGATCAGCTCTGCAGCTCCCTTCCAGCCCTGACACTCTGTGATTTCTTGCCCAGAAGTGGCAGAGGTGATGTTCCCCAGTTCCTCACAGCCCAGGGATGGTCCCATCCTGATTCCCAGCCCTGGCACCAGGACAGCTCTGCTGGGTCACCTCTTCCCAGCCTGCAGCACCCAGGTTTTTGGGGGTGCCCGGGGTGGGTCCCGAGCTCCGTGTTTGCGCCGGGAGGTGAAGGTTGGTGGCTCAAATATCCCACCTGGGGAGGCTGGGAGTGAAGCCAGGATGGCTTTGGCACAGCCCCGGAGGTTCTGCAGAGGTTCTGGAATTCTGTCTCCTGCTGAGCACCATCAGGGCAGCAGAATTGGCCCCGCTTGGCCAGCCCAGTGTCCATCTGAGCCTGGAGCTGGAGCAGCTGGAGCTGCAGTGATGGCCCCAGGGGGTGGTGGATCCCAGCACTTGGACACTTCCAAGTCTCATCCAAACCCTGATCCTTCCTGGAAAAGTTGAGGGGATCCCTGAGGCCCCTTCCAGCCTGGCCCCCCCTCTGTTCTCTCCAATTCCCATGTATTCAGGTGAAGTTTTAAGCACCCTAAGAAGTTTTTATTTTGCTGCCCTGCTCTTGCTGTGCCCAGAGCACTCTCGGGTGGCACTCGGGGCCCTGCACCCTCAGGGGCTCTGCAGGAATCGGTTCCTTCGGGATGAGATCCCAACCTGAGGAATTCCGTCTGGGAAGCACCAGCCCTGGGATGGGCTTTGGAACCCGGGGCTCTGGGTGCAGTCCCTGGGGATGCTGCTCAGGCTGCAGGGGATTTCTGCAGCATTCCCCCTCTGGGAGCAGCTCTGCCTTTGTTATTGAAATTTTAAACTGAAATTTGTTTTAATTAAAAAATATTATTTTAAAATATGTTTTAATTTTTAAATTGTTTATTTAAAAATATTTTAATTTAAAAATAAATGTTACTGTAAAATTTATTTTTTAAATTTAATTTTAAAATTTAGTTTTAAATTTATTTTTAAAATTTAATTTTAATTTTAAAGTATATGTTAAAATATTTTAAATAATTTTAACTTTAAAATATTTTAATTTTTAAATTTAGTTTAACTTTTAAATCACGTTTAATTTTTAAACCTAGTTTACTTTTAAAATATTGTAATTTAAAAATATATTTTATTTTTAAAATATATTAAAAATTTTCAATTTATTGTAAATTTTTTTATTTTTAATTATTTTTTTTTTTCTTCCTGAGACCTAGTTTAGGAAGTCCCCATTTCTGGCGATTTCAATGCACTTTTACAATTTGAATTATCTTTTTTTTTCCCACATTTTCCTCAGGCTCTCCGTCTGAGCAGATCAGATTTTCATCTGGACCCAGACAACCTCCGGGTTAAACCCCAACCAGGGGGTTGTGTGTTTGTCCCTTGGCACGGGGCAGACCAAACCTTGCCCTTCAGTTTGGGTGCAAACTGCAGCTTTTTAGTGAAAACCCCAAAGCGTGGGGAGCAGAGCTGGGACTCCAAGCAGAGCTCCCCATTCCTCCTGCCCCTCAGGTCCCAGCCCTGCAGCAGCTGCCGGGAGCTGGGATGGGGTTGGGATTTTCTGCTGCACCCATGGATTCCCGTTCCCTGGGGACACCAAGTGCTGTCCCTGGAGCTGCCGGGGATGGGTGCCTGGGATTCCTGCCAGAGGAGTTCTGGACAGAAGGAGAACCCTTGGGGGGAAGCTTTTCCCTGCTCAGAACCCTGCTGGCAACCAACAGTTAGGTTGTCTCTGCAGTCAGGGTTAACCAGACCCAAATCCATGGATTTAGAGGGCAGGGCTGTCCCAGCTTCCCTGGGGACGGGGTTTGTGTCACCCCACAACCTCTGGGCAGCTGCTGGGTGAAATGATGCTCAGAGCACCTCCCTGGAGCCCTCCTGACAGCCAGGGGTGGCCCCTTCAGTCTCCTACTCCTCAGCTCCTTTCCCTTTTCCCTTTTCTCTTTTCCCTTTTCTCTTTTCCCTTTTCCTTTTTCCCTGTTTCCTTTTTCCCTGTTTCCTTTTCCTCTCCTCCTTTTACCTTTTCCATTTTCCCCTTCCCTCCCCTTCCCTCCCCTTTCCTTTCCCCTTTCATTTCCCTTTTCCTTTCCCTTTTCCTTTCCCCTTTACTTTCCCCTTTTCTTTCCCCTTTCCTTTCCCTTTTCCTTTTCCCTTTGTGTTCTCTTTCCCTTTTCCCTTTTCCCTTTTCCCTTTTCCCTTTTCCCTTTTCCCTTTTCCCTTCTCCCTTCTCCCTTCTCCCTTCTCCCTTCTCCCTTCTCCCTTCTCCCTTCTCCCTTCTCCCTTCTCCCTTCTCCCTTTTCCCTTTTCCCTTCTCCCTTCTCCCTTCTCCCTTCTCCCTTCTCCCTTTTCCCTTCTCCCTTCTCCCTTTTCCCTTTCCCTTTTCCCTTTCCCCTTCCCCTTTCCCCTTTCCCCTCACTTCCCAACCCCTTGAGTTCCCAGCTGGGATCCTGCCCCTTCCCCCTGCCCAGCACTTGCTGAGATGTTTTCTGCCCTAGGACAAAACCCAAGAAATCTAATCAAATGTAGGCTCATTAAAAAGTGCTAATTTTAATTTAAAAATAAGTGTGATGTTATTTTAAAATAGGTGTTTCTGCCTTTTCTTCTCCTGGAGACCTTTATTTAAGAGAAACCACAGGAGTCAGTGATTTGAATTTTCCTTTGTTTTATTTTTCTCACCAAAATTTTTTTTTTTTTTTTTTTTGGTGTGTGTGGGTTTGTTTTTTTTTTTGTTTTCTGAATTGGCAGCTGGATCCAGTGCCTTTGCCAGAGCACATGCAGGGATTGCCTGAGCCCCTGCTGTGTCCCGGGATGGCCAGGAGGTGACCCCAGGCTGAGGATGACCCTGACTGACAAACTGCGGGAGAGGATATCGGGGGCTTTCTACAGCCACGGCCTGCTCTGTGCTTCCTACCCCATCCCCATCATCCTCTTCACAGGCCTCTGCATCCTGGCCTGCTGGTAAGTCACACCAGGTACTTTCTAGCCCTGTAAACAGGTTCCTTGTGAGCTGTATTTTGGTTTTTAATAGGGTTTTTTTTTCCCCACCTCTTCCTGTATGTGGCAAGAGAAGAGGCAGAGCTGCAGTGTCTTCCTGTGCTTTAGGAAGAAAATAGTAAAGAAAAACTAATGGTATAAATCAAGCAAAGCAATAAATAAAACAAAAGGATTCCCCAAACACCTGGTGGTGGGCTCCAAACCCTTGAATTAAAAATGGGGAGCAGGGAAGTTGCTCTCTCCCTGTTTGCCTGCTCTGTTCTCCCTGGAGCTTGTACTCTTCCTTTCCAGCATGTGTTGTTGGTACAAATTCCCTGCTCTCCTCAGGGACTCCACTGTGGCTGAGTTACAGCCAAAGATGTCTGCACAGTCAGAAATGTTGCACTGGCCTCAGAGTCATTTCCAACGAGCTGAGAAAACTTCTGTGCTCAGAGAGATTCTGTCATCAGGGTTTTCATTCTGAGTGTCTGCTCTCTTGTGGTCAGAACAAACCTGATGTGCTGATGGACTCTGCTTCTAAGAAGAGCTCCACCTGGGTAGATACAGATACAAATACCATTTTTTCTTTGAGCATCACAGAGGGGAAGATGGAATTCCTTCTCCTCTGCTGTTCAGAGATGATTGCAGTAATTATCTTTGTGTTGAAAACCTGTGAGGTCACTTCTGCCTGTGAGCCATGAGCCTTGTGAGCAGTCAAGGTGTTGCTTTCCTGATTTTGTAACTCTCAGTGACAACAGATTTATCTTAAGCTCTTTCTTTCTGCAGAACCGTGAAGCTTCCCCGAGGTGGGAGCAAGTGGATTCTGTGTGCTGTTGATCTTTGCTGATCTCGTTGGTGGGGTTCAGCCTTGCTGGGTGCTGCTTTCACATGCCAAAACAAGTTCCACCATGAGCCTTGAGTCAGCACAGCCCAGGCTCTGGGTTCCCAACTCCTCCACCAGCCCTTCCAGTGGTGTTAGGCTCCTGTCCCAGTTGTCTGTCAGGTGCTGTTGCCTGGGGGTGAATGCAGGAGTGCAAGACAACTGCTTTCAGTATAAACCTTGTATAGAACTTTATCCATATATAAGACGATCCAAACAACTGTTGCATTTTGGGAGGGATCAAGATAAAAACTGCATGTCTACTCCCTTGCATAAATTTAGGATTTCTCAGACAGGAGGAAATCTGACCTGGGGTTACTAACAGCTGTCCTCATTCTTCTTGGGAACCTTGTGCTGAGCAGGGCTTGTATCTGTCCTCTCTTTCTAGGCTCATATTGACAGCAGTGTGAATTCATCTCAGGAAACACATTCCTGTTCTTTACAGGGACAATCTTACATGAGTTTTGTTTGTTTCTTTTTTTTCCCCTTAGAGTGCTGCTGAAGCATCTCTGACCCTGGAGTAGTTCCTCTTCCCCAGCTCAGATTAAAAACAGATGGTATCTCTAGAGTAAGAATTTAAAATCAAACTAGGCTTGAGTTTAGGAGAATTAAACAGGAGGTGAATCTTTGCAGGTTCTCAATCCCTGACTGAAGCAGGAGGTTCTGCTATTCAAGAACTGAGAAAACTGAGGTTTGTTCAGCCCTGAGAAGAGAAGGCTCAGGGGAGACCTTCTGACCATGGTCAGGACTTAGAGGGGGCTACAAAGCAGATGGAGACTCCCTGGGTACAAGGAGTCCCAGGGACAAGACAAGGGGCAATGGGCACAAGGTGCTCCTGGGGAGATTCCCATTGGACACCAGAGGAAAATTTTTCCCCCTGAGGACAGTCAGACCTTGGAATGGTCTCCCAGGGGAAGGGGGGGATTCCCCCACTTGGGAAAGTTGGAAGTCTCAGCTGGATGGGTGCTGGGACATCTCAGATCAACACTAATATGAGAAGGGTTGGAGCAGATGGGCCCTGAGGTCCCTTCCCACCTGATGTCACATTCTGTATTCCATGAGCTGTCTAGAAGCAGAGCCCCTTTGGTGTGTGTGAGCAAACACTTTCTAAAGAACGTGCCATTGTTTTACAAATTCAGACTGCAGTGCTAACCAGAGGAGCTGGGTTGCTCTTGGCCTCCTCGTGTTCCTGATCCACAGAGAGCAGTCTCTCCTGGGACCTCCTGATGAAACCAGAAGTTGTGTGTAACAGGACCTGGATTCTGCTTCCCAGAGGAAGCAAAGCAAAGGGAATCTTCACTTCTGCAGTGCAGGTTCCTGAGGGTCCTGTGGTGGGCAGCAGGGCAAAGCCAGCATCACCCCTTCAGCAGTGGGTGTTGTTTGGGCACTTACCAAGGCTCCAGAGGAACTGCTGCTGCCAGGGGTCTGACCTCTCCCCCTCTGCCCAAGACCCCTGTCAAATTCCACAGATCCCTCCAGTGATGGGTTTTCAGGTTTCTGTGTCTTTGTGCTGGGCTGGGGATGGGCTGAGAGCTGGTTCTGCAGCCTGCAGAGGGGAGCTGGTCCCTGTTTGAAGGCAATCTGTCACCTCCTGCCCTAAGATCTGGCAGCTCTCTATTTCCCTTCATCCTCACCAGCCCAAGACTCTGCTGGGGCGCTCTGAAAATCTTTGGCTTTGCTTCTGAGGAGGAGGAGGAATACAATTCGTAGGGGTTGAGGATCTGCTGAGCTGCCAGCTGCCTGGGGCTGGCCTGGCAAAGCTCCACCTTGGCCTTCTCAGCTCTCTTGGAAATATGCAAAGGAGTCGGGTGAACACTGGTGCCTGAACCTTACCTCCTGCTCAGTAACTCCAGTTCCTGTGGTTGCCATCTGAGGGCTTCCCCTGTGGCCTCCAGCACTGCAAAGGCTGTGAGTGCATGCAGCACTGCTTGATCCCTCCAGTCATGATGGGTATGGCCAGGCTGTGCTTCCTCCCCTTCTCCTCTCCCTACAGCTGCTCCCCAGGCTGGATGCATCACATCAACCACTCTCTCCTTTCTCTTCATGTTCTCCTGACACATCACCACCCTGGTGCCTTCCACTGGGCTGGCTGCTGAGGTTTGGGAGGTCATCCAGGCCAACCCCTGCTCCTGCTGGATTTTGGGGGTGTGCTGAATGAGCAGGGTGAGGAAGGGTGGCTGCTGGTCCCCTGGGCTAGATGGAGGTGAGAGGGATGAAGGGAGGGATGCAGTTGTCTTCCTGGAAGGCAGCAATTTATTGCACCCACTGAAATCACCAAGGAAGCTGTGGCTGCCCCATCCCTGGCAGTGTTGAAGGTTGGATGGGGCTTGGAGCCCCCTGGGCTGGGGGAGGGGTCCCTGACCATGGCAGGGGGGGCACTGGGACAGCTTTAAAATCACACCTAAACCATCCCATGTTCACCTCTGCCAGGATCTGGGACATTTTTGCTTTGAAGGACAGCAAGAGTTGAAAGAGTTCCCATGGGAGGTGCTTCAGGGCTGGCTGCATCTCACCAAACCAGGAAAAAAAGGGGTTGTGAAGTGTTCAGGATTTCCTTCACCCATCACTGGTGCTGTATCTGTGACCTCTGACACTGGTCAGGTCTTCACCACTGACCACGGAGACCCAAATATCTGCTGGTCCCAGAGATGAAACTTACTGGTTTTATCTCATACACTTGATTTTTTATTTTAATTTCAATTTTGAGCTTTTGTTCTCTGCAGATGATTTGGGACAAAGAGGAGCATTTGGGCCTAAACCCCACTGCTACTTGTGAGAGAGAAGAGGCTGTGCTGTGTCTTCAGAGTGGCTTTTGAGGGGATTTTCCCTTTTGATTTATTAGGACATTGTTTTCTTACTCCTTTTTCTCTTCGTCCTGTTGCACAAGGAAAGGATAATAATTCTGTGTTGTGTTTTTGTCAGACTAATGAAGCACCAGATCTGAGGACCTTGGCTTCTGATTTCATTGTTCTTTTTCAGCTTTTTGCTCTTCAGTTTGAGGTCAGGGCTTGAGCTGTTGCTTGTCCCCTCCGTGGTATGTGATGCTTTGGTCCAGCCCCTGAGGAAGGCAGCAGAGGACTGCATGGACCCCCAGCACCTTTCTCTTACTTCTGGTAATGCTGCAAGAAAAGCTCAGCTCTGCATGGGAAGAATTTCAGAATTTCAAGGTCTGGTAGATTATTGAGCCTCACCCAACAAAAAGAGAGAAATTCATCAGAAAGCCCAGGAAACTTCTGCACTTTGGTGCTGAGTTCCCACTTGATCAGATCTTCACAGCACCCCAGGATGGGTGAGGTGGTCAGGGAGCTGAGAGCTCATCTGCTCCAAGCTCCTGCCATGGCCAGGGACACCTCTCCTCCAGCCCAGGTTGCTCCAAGCCTCATCCAACCTGGCCTTGAACACCTCCAGGGAGGGGGCAGCCACAACTTCTCTGGGCAATCTGTTCCAGAGGCTCAGCACCCTCCTGCTGAAGAACTTCTTCCTAAGCTCCAGCCTGAACCTCTTCTCCTTCAGTTTCAATCCATTGCCCCTTGTCCTCTGGCTGGACACTCTGAGGAAAAGTCCCTCTGCAGCCTTCCTGGAGGTTCCCTTCAGGGATTGGGGGGCAGCTCTAAGGTCCCCCTGGAGTCTTCTCTTCTCCAGGCTGAACAATCCCAGCTCCTCAGCCTCTCCTGGGAGCAGAGCTGCAAGTTCTGGATTTCTGGTTCTCCTCCATGTGATGTTTGAGAGGAGGAAGGACACCCTGAGCTGTGTGTACCACAGATTTCCATACCCATGTAATGATTTCTGTTTCTTCTCTGCTCCACTCTTAACTTCTAGAATACAATTTACCTTTTTTTTTTTTTTTCTTTTTCCTCCATCAAGTTCTCATGTTCTGAGATGAAGCACTAGGACCCCAGGGTCACCTCTGCAGTGGTGGCAGCTGGAGGAGGAGATGTTCCTCTGCACGTAGCATTATTTTCCCCCCATGCATCACTCACCACTCATTGCCCTGGAACTGAATCTCTCATTTTGTTGTCTGGGTACTTGGTGTGGAATTAATCTCTTATAAGTTCCCTTCAGGTGTTTCTGGTATCTCTTAACAAGTTTTGCTTTTTCTCCCAGTTCAATCCTGATCTGATTTTAAAAACTCTTGAGAACCTCAGGAGCTCAAACCACTTTTCTAAAGTCTCCAAAACCTCAATTTCTCAACTTTCCCATCTCTTGAAGTCTTTGCTGTGGGAGAGCTGCTACAGCCACCTGGAGATTGTCAGAGCAGAGGAAGAAGCAATAATGATTCTGTAGTGTTTGGGTGACTCCTTGCTGTTAATAAAAGTGCTTTGGGGAGCAATGGAGTTGCTAACATGGGCTGGCAATTGTTGAAATCTCATGAAGGAAAGGAGGTGGGATGTGGGTGAGGAAAGCAGCTCTGGGTGTACAGTGCTTCTCAGTTCTGTACAGGAATGGCTGAGGTGTGGCTGCACTTTGTGCTTTCAGCGTCAATTTGGAAGTGATGGAGAGGAATCCAGATGTGGTCCTGCAAGAACTTCCCTTCTTTTGCTGCCAGGAGTTTTGTTACCCCTTCCCAAGGGAGGAAGCCCAATTATCCCACACATCAAACAGTTCCTGTGAGAGCTGAACCCCTCTTGTGTTCCAGCAGTGTCCTGCAGAGGTTGGATTGACCCACGGTGGCCTCATCTTTCATGACCCATTCATTTGTTGAGCTCTTCTCTCTAAAAACCTCATTAAAAACCCCAAACCCACGACATTCCCTGTTCTGTCTCACCCACAGCTACCCACTGCTGAAGCTGCCACTGCCTGGAACTGGTCCTGTGGAGTACAGCACCCCTGTCAAGGATTACTCCCCACCCTCTCCAGACGTGGGGCTGCAGCAAGGAGATCCCAGCGAGCGTCCCGACTGGGTGAGTCCTGCCCTGGGGGGGGCCCTGGGGGGTGATGAGATGGTCACACATCCCTGCTGGCTTGCCTCCACTTGGCTGTCAGTGATGGGAAACATCTCTGGTAACTTCTTGCTTTGTGTGACTGCTAAGTTCAGGCTGGGCTCTTCCTGCAAGTCTTCAAGCAGTGCCTTGTGCCAGCAGAAGAATGGGTGCCAGGTGGTTGGAAGAGTTAGAAGTTCTGAAATGCTGTTTGAGAGTCTGTTTTCCCAGGAGAACTTTATCTAAGGGAATTAGTATGCTTTTTAAAGCATTATCCACAGGATGGTTTGGGTTGGAAAGGACTTGTCAAGGCCATCTAGTCCAACCCCCTGCCATAAGCAAGGACATCTTCAACTCAATCAGATTGCTCCAAGCCCCATCTCTCCTTTGCCATTGAAATACTGCATCTAGCAGGGCTTTTTTCTCTGGTGATGTGAGGCATTTAGGCTTCACCTCCAAGACACAGGTGTTTTTTTTTTCTCCAGGTCTTAATCAAGAGGTTTTTCATTGGAATTAGAATTTAGCAGCCAAAGACTCACCTACAAGAAATCTGAGGGAGGGCTTTGGACATGGGGGGATAGGGAGAGGAGAAGGGAAATGGGTTAAAACTTGGAGAAGGGAGATTGAGGTTGGAGATAGGGAATAAATTCTTTGGGGTGAGGGTGCTGAGCCCCTGGTTGCCCAAGGAAGCTGTGGCTGCCCCATCCCTGGCAGTGTTGAAGGTTGGATGGGGCTTGGAGCCCCCTGGGCTGGAGGAGGGGTCCCTGACCATGGCAGGGGTGGCACTGGATGAGCTTTAAGATACCTTCCAACCCAAACCATTCCATGGTTCTGTGACCTGGCTACTCCAGTGTGGAGGGCAGGGGTGTTTGAAGAGCCAGGACTGAGCATCACCCAAAGGAAAGTGGGATTTGGTTTGATTTTTTTTTTAATTGACTGGTATGTACCATGCAGGTAACTGAGACCCTGCACTAAGGTGTGAGATGTTTTTAATTTTTCATGAGTGAACTGTCAGGAAGCTGCTAACCTTATCCAGCAGATCAGGAAACCATTCTAAAATCATCTTTTGGAACCTGTATTGCTCTTTTCCATCCCAGGGCCTCACTTCAGTAGAAGCTGCCAGTTGCTGTGCTGCTGTTGATGCCTCCACCTCTCTGCTCTTTCTCACTGTGACTGCAATCATTTGCTGCCCTATTCTCCCTGGTGCCCTCTGCATTGTGCTGTTCACTCAAGCTCATTACATCTTCCCTCTGCTTTGCTGCCTGGTTCAGCTCCCAGAGCACAAAGATTCTGGCTGCCACCATCCCCAGAGCAGGGGCAGCACCTTGGGCACAGCACTAGGAAGATGGAAATGGCCCATGGCAGAACCATCCCCCCTGCTCCTGCCTTTCATCCCAGCACCCAGTCCAGCTGGGAAGCCTCTGCCTTACAGAGCAGCTCAGCAGCCCTGATGCCAGCATGGTCAGTGCCATTTTCCCTCTTGCAGAGCAGACTCTTTGGGGTTTTTTCTTCTTGCTAGGTTTGCTCCCATTGTGTTTCACCTCTCGTGGGGAAAAGAGGGATCTTGGAGCCTTGCCAAGCTGGTTCTGCTTCAGCAGCTTCTCACTCACTCACTCTCTGTTTGCATTTTCCTTCTCCCCCTGGTTTTCCCCACAGTACCTCGGGGCTCCTGTAGCCTACATCCAGCAGATCCTGGTGAAAGCCACCGTGTCCCCCTGGCAGAAGAACTTCCTCCCTGTGGATGTGTTCCGCTCCCCCCTCTCCCGTGTCTTCCAGCTGGTGGAGGAGATCAGAAACCATGCCCTGAGGGACAGGTAATTCCTGCTCCAGACCTGACCCACTGCTTACACACTAATGCTGCTTCTTACCTGGGAACTGGTCAGCTTCTCACAATTAAAAGAAAATGAGAGGTGACCAGCAAGTGACATCATATCCATCCTGCACCTTTTGCTTTTTGTCCTCTGCTCACTGATGATTGCCAGGAGCCTTCTAAGCAGAGGCAGAGAGGTCTGGAAGGGGCCTCCAGGGTTACACCTCTCACAGCACCATCATGTAATCCCTTCACACACACTCAAGCTTTGTACTCAAGGAGGTTCATTTGACCCCCATGCCTATTGCAGAGCTTTTCTAGAATTTCTCATGGTCAGGAACCTTCTCCTGACTTTTCACTCTGTCTGTCTTTAGGACCAGTTTATATCTGCACAGCTTTCCAAGCTTCCAGATGTCTGGACAGGCTGGAGAGCTGGGCAAAGGTGAACCTCCTGAAGTTCAGGAAGGAGAAGTGTAGAGTTCTGTACCTGGGGAGGAACAACCCCAACCCCAGGGCAGGGCAGGGCAGGGCAGGGCAGGGCAGGGCAGGGGGTGTCCTGCTGGAGAGCAGCTCCATGGAGAAAGCCCTTGGAGTCCTGGTGGGCAGGAAATCCCCCATGGATCAGCAATGTGCCCTGGTGGGCAAGAGGCCACTGGGATCCTGGGGGGCATCAGGAAAAGTGTGTCCAGCAGATCCAGGGAGGTTCTCCTCCCCCTCTGCTCTGCTCTGCTCTGCTCTGCTCTGCTCTGCTCTGCTCTGCCCTGGGGAGAGCACCCCTGGAATCCTGGCTCCAGTTTGGGGCTCCCCAGTTGCAGAGAGGCAGAGATCTACTGGAGAGAGGCCAAGGGAGAGCTGGGAGGGTGCTGAAGGGACTTGAGCATCTCTGCTGTGGAGCAAGAGTGAGAGCCCTGGGGCTGTTGAGGCTGGAGAAGAGAAGGCTGAGAGGGGATGTGCTGAATGTCCATCAAGAGCTGAGGGGTGGGGGGCAAGAGGAAGGGGCCAATCTCTGTTCAGTGGTGCCCAGGAATAGGAGAGGGAATCCTGGCTTGAAGGGAGAACATGGGAAGTTCCAGCTCCAGCTGAGGAGAAACTTCTTGGCTGTGAGGGTGAGGGAGCCCTGGCCCAGGCTGCCCAGAGAGGTGCTGGAGTCTCCTTCTCTGGAGAGCAGATTGAAGGGGGAGAATCCCCTCTCCTGATCTGCTGGCTGTGCTCCTCCTGGTGCCTCCTAGGCTGGGGTTGACCTTCTGAGCTGCATGAGCACACCCCCAGCTCATGGTGAGGACAAAGTACAGGATAAAGGGGTCCTGCAGTGGGGTCCTGGCCTGAAGCTCAGGGACCTTTTGGTCTGAGATGAGGGGCAGCAGTGTGGGCAGGCAGCTCCTCGGGGTGCTCATCTCAGCAGCCTTATGAGCACTGCAAGGTGGGTGTCAGACCTTCCTTTGCCTTTCAGTTCTGGTGTCAAAAGCTTGGAAGAAGTTTGCCTTCAGGTCACGGATCTGCTCCCTGGCCTGAAGAAGCTGCGGAATCTGCTCCCTGAGCACGGCTGTCTGCTCCTCTCCCCTGGGAACTTCTGGCAGAATGACCGAGAGCGCTTCAACGCTGACCCAGACATCATCAAAACCATCCACCAGCATGAGCCAAAGACACTGCAGACATCAGCCACCCTCAAAGGTAAGAGGCTGAAGTGCCAAAGAACCTGGGAGAAATCCCCAAGCCTTGTTCTTCAGGCTCTAATGGTTTAATAGAATCCCAGAATGGTTTGGGTTGGAAGGGACCTTAAAGCCCCCCCAGTGCCCCCCCTGCCATGATCAGGGACCCCTCCCCCAGCCCAGGGGGCTCCAAGCCCCATCCAACCTTCAACACTGCCAGGGACGGGGCAGCCACAGCTTCCTTGGGCAACCTGGGCAACCAGGGGCTCACCAGCCTCAAATTCAAGAATTTTTTCCCCATCTCCAACCTCAATCTCCCCTCTCCAAGTTTTAACCCATTTCCCTTCTCCTCTCCCTACCCCCCCGTGTCCAAAGCCCTCCCCCAGCTTTCTTGTAGCCCCTTCAGATATTGGAAGGTTGCTCTGAGCTCCCCTGGGAGCCTCCTCTTCTCCAGGCTGAACAACCCCAATCCCTCAGCCTGGCTTCCCAGGGAGGTGCTCAGCCCTCTGAGCATTTCAGTGGCTCTGCTCTGGACACCTTCCAGGAGCTCTGTGTCCTTCTGAGCTTGGGGACTCCAGAACTGGGCCCAGCACTGCAGGGGGGGCTCAGCAGAGCAGAGCAGGGGGGGAGAAAACTTTAAGAGGGGAGAAAAAACCCTCAAAGAATGGAAATTTAGATTGAACATTAGGAAAAAATTCTTTCCTGTGAGGGTGGTGAGCCCCTGGTTGCCCAGGTTGCCCAAGGAAGCTGTGGCTGCCCCATCCCTGGCAGTGTTGAAGGTTGGATGGGGCTTGGAGCCCCCTGGGCTGGGGGAGGGGTCCCTGACCATGCAGGGGGTTGGGACTGGATGAGCTTTAAGGTCCCTTCCAACATAAACCAGTCTGGGATCTCAGTTGCCAATACAAGCAAATTTGGTTACTCACAGCACCTGGAATGAAGCTACCAAATATATTTCATCTCTCCTTTCATGTCTGGATTTTCAACTCAGTTCTCTTTGTAGAATGTGAACAATTCCACTCCTTTCTCTAGGTGTAAAAATAGCAGATAACTCACCAGATCTTTTTGCTCCTCTTGCTCCCTACAAGCTGTAGCTCTGATTTTTCCTCACAGTGTTATCTGTCTTACTCAAAACTGTCTCATTGTCAGAGGTAAATGAACATTCACCCTCCTCCCTCTCATGTGATTGTTGCTTCCCCCCACCCCTTGTCACTGAAGCTCATTAAGTTAGATTTCTCTCTTAATTATATGACAGTAACCAACTATATCTCAATTAACCCACTCATGATAAGATTAAGTGGCTCCATAATACTGAGGAGAAGCTGCTCCTTTGGTTTTAAATGAACTTTGTAGGTGTCAGGAAGCCACCTCTGTAAAGGGGCTTTGTAACCCTGAAGTAAATCTGGTTTAAGTGCACAATGTGAAGAGAAGAGGAATTCAGGGCCCTTTTGCAATGCTAAAGCTTCCTAGAGTTTAGGAGTTAGGATTAGAGGGCAGACCTTGTCTGCTGCTGAAGAAGATGAGGACAAATGCCATGTCCCCCAGGAGGGAAAGGTTTTCTTCTCTCTCCAGGGGATTTCACTCTCCATGCTCCTCACTCCCCACCATCAGCTCTCTATCCACACCAGAGCCCTGGGAAGGTCTTTCTGCAGCAGCAGGTCTGGTTCAGCCTTGCTCCCACCTTTTTATTTGTTTGGTTTGTGTCCCTAAGGGTCCTCTTGTATTGTTTTTTTTTTTTTCAGATCTGTTGTTTGGGCTGCCTGGGAAGCACAGTGGGGTGAACCTCTACAACAGGAAGAGAGTGGTGGCATACACAGTCACCCTGGGGCTCCAGAGATATGATTCCAGGTGAGGAGCTGGGGCTCTGCGTTATAGATCCCTGGCTCAGCCCTTGGCAGGTTTTCTGTGCTCTTCATTGCTGCTGTGTTTTTCTTTCATCTCCCTTTTTCTGGAGTATTTTGGCATCTCCAGAATGGGCTGTAGGAGAACGGGGAGAGCAAGCTTGCTGTGTTTGAAGGAAATGCAATACCAGCACTTTCTCTTTTTTTAAAAAAATATAAATATACAATATTTATAAACATATATATATTACCTGAATCTGCCAGTGGAGATTTAGATCTGTTGGAACCAGTCCAGAGGAGGCCACAAAGATGATCCAGGGAATGGAGCAGCTCTGCTCCCAGGAGAGGCTGAGGAGCTGGGATTGTTCAGCCTGGAGAAGAGAAGACTCCAGGGGGACCTTAGAGCTGCCCCCCAATCCCTGAAGGGAACCTCCAGGAAGGCTGCAGAGGGACTTTTCCTCAGAGTGTCCAGCCAGAGGACAAGGGGCAATGGATTGAAACTGAAGGAGAAGAGGTTCAGGCTGGAGCTTAGGAAGAAGTTCTTCAGCAGGAGGGTGCTGAGCCTCTGGAACAGATTGCCCAGAGAAGTTGTGGCTGCCCCCTCCCTGGAGGTGTTCAAGGCCAGGTTGGATGAGGCTTGGAGCAACCTGGGCTGGAGGAGAGGTGTCCCTGCCCATGGCAGGAGCTTGGAGCAGATGAGCTCTCAGCTCCCTGACCACCTCACCCATCCTGGGGTGCTGTGTGAATCCCTTTGATGATGGCTTCACCTGCAGGCAGAGCTGGCATGGTTGCAGCCAAGGCCCAGTTTGCCCCAGTTGGTGGCACATCTCCCAGTAAGGAGGTAATTCAGCTGCTTCCAGCTGTGCAGCTCCTTTGGGAGTGGTGGCCATGCTGGCCTGGCCTGAGAGCAGCTGAGGAGTGGGAACACCCAGGACAGAACTTACAGCACCGTGGTCCAAACCTGCTCTGGTGCCACCCATGAAGAAGTTCTCAGCCTCAGGAACTGTCCCCTGCCACCTCCCAGCCTCACCCATGACAAATTCAGACAGCACGGGGACTGCAGCAGGTTCTGTGCCCCAGGGATAAGGTTTTGGGTGAGGAACTTGGTTTCTCTGAGTCTTCAGAGTTATCTTTGGACCTTCCCAGCAGCCCGGGGCTGTCAGGTTGCTGCAGGAGGGCTGGGATGGGGGTACTGGGGAGGAGGAGAAAACCTCTATGCAGGGCAGGAACACTCAGGGACTCAGAGCAGGGTCTGCACAACTTCTTCCCCGCTTGCTCCCCACCCGCTGAGCTCCTCCTGGGAGCTGGGGGGTGCTTGGTGGCTCTGGGGACATCCTCCTTCTTGCTCTTCCCCTCCCTCAGGTTCCTGAGCAGCCTCCGCTCCCGCCTGAAGCTGCTGCACCCCAGTCCCAACTGCTCCCTGCGGGAGGAGAACATCATCCACGTCCACTTCAAGGAGGAGATTGGGATCGCTGAGCTCATCCCCCTGGTCACCACCTACATCATCCTCTTTGCTTACATCTACTTCTCCACACGTAGGTTTGTGGGGTGGGGGAGCAAGCTCGTGAGCCACCTACAGAGGTGCCAGATGTGAAGGTGGGAGGGGGGAGGTCCCATCCTGGGCTACCAAGGAGAGAGACTCCTGTCCCGAGGGCTGGGGTTGGAATTTCAGCCTCAGCTGTCACACAGAGAGTTAGTGCCCAGCAGAGCAGGAGAGGGGATTCTCCCCTTCAGTCTGCTCGTGTCAGACCCCACCTCAAATCCTGCTCCCAGCTCTGGTGTCCCCAGCAGAAGAAGGACACAGAGCTGTTGGAACCAGTCCAGAGGAGGCCACAAAGATGATCCAGGGAATGGAGAGGCTGAGGAGCTGGGATTGTTCAGCCTGGAGAAGAGAAGACTCCAGGGGGACCTTAGAGCTGCCCCCCAATCCCTGAAGGGAACCTCCAGGAAGGCTGCAGAGGGACTTTTCCTCAGAGTGTCCAGCCAGAGGACAAGGGGCAATGGATTTGAGCCTCCTGGGCTGGATGAGAGGTGGTCCTGTGTGAGACATTATCCCTTGTGACACCTTCTGTAGTGGTGGTTTCTGTCTTGGGCAGTTTTAAGTGCCTCAGTAATGACATTTTTTCCCAGTCTGGAGCAATCCTCACATGTCATTGTGAGATGAAACAGATACTCAGAGCTGCTGGGTTTAGACCTTTGCTAGACACATTTTTTCATGCACCAAGGGAACTGGAAGTAGCAGGAGCTCCAAGCCATGGACCAACCTCTGTCCCATCCTTGCTCCAGTGCCTCATACATACTGGGACACAAACCATCATCAGTGCTGGGCTGCAGGGCTACACACTGGAATCAGGATGAGGATCCATTTTTTATTAAGATGTCTTGGGGTCTGGAGAAGAGGTTTTAGGAGAGGCTGAAGGAGCTGGGGCTGTTCAACCCAGCAGGTTGGGGGGAGACCTTATTGCCCTCTGCACCCCCTGAAGGAGGCTGCAGTGAGGGGGGTGTTGGCCTCCTCTCCCCAGTGACTGTGACAGGACAAGAGGTGATGGGTTCAGGCTGCACCAGGGGAGGTTCAGATTGGATATTAGGAAAAATGTCTTCACTGAAAGAGTGGGGAAGCACTGGCACAGGCTGCCCAGGGAGGTGGTGGAGTCTCCATCCCAGGAGGTATTAAGAGATGAGTAGATGTGGTGCTTCAGGAGATGGCTTAGTGCTGAGGGTGGTGCAGGGCTGATGGCTGGACTCAATGATCCTGAAGTTTCTTTTCCAACCATGATGATTCCCTGACTCTGTGTGGTTCCCCCCCCCTTGCTGACCAGGCTGTGTGTCTGTGTTCCAGGGAAGATCGACATGGTGAAGTCCAAGTGGGGTCTGGCGCTGGCGGCGGTGGTGACGGTGCTCAGCTCCCTCCTCATGTCTGTCGGGCTCTGCACACTCTTTGGTTTGACCCCAACTCTGAATGGAGGGTATGTGTCCTGCACCAGACCTCTTCCTGGAGAGGGGTAGATGGAGGTGGAACAGTTTGGTTTGTTGGTTTATGCTGGGTTGTTTTTTCTCATCTTGCTTCCTCGCAGTTTCAGCTCTGCCTGCAGGTGAAGCCATCATCAAAGGGATTCACACAGCACCCCAGGATGGGTGAGGTGGTCAGGGAGCTGAGAGCTCATCTGCTCCAAGCTCCTGCCATGGGCAGGGACACCTCTCCTCCAGCCCAGGTTGCTCCAAGCCTCATCCAACCTGGCCTTGAACACCTCCAGGGAGGGGGCAGCCACAACTTCTCTGGGCAATCTGTTCCAGAGGCTCAGCACCCTCCTGCTGAAGAACTTCTTCCTAAGCTCCAGCCTGAACCTCTTCTCCTTCAGTTTCAATCCATTGCCCCTTGTCCTCTGGCTGGACACTCTGAGGAAAAGTCCCTCTGCAGCCTTCCTGGAGGTTCCCTTCAGGGATTGGGGGGCAGCTCTAAGGTCCCCCTGGAGTCTTCTCTTCTCCAGGCTGAACAATCCCAGCTCCTCAGCCTCTCCATTCCCTGGAGCATCATCTTGTTCTTGGTGTTGTGGCTTCTGAGCTTCCTGGTGCACAGGGCCACAGAATTCCATGCATGGTCATTTATCTCCTCCCAACAGAGAAGTCTCCTCCTGGGTTTTTTTCATGGCCCAACACTGGGTCACTTCCCACAGCTCCAACGTGGGGACCTTGACTGCTGGAGCCAGGCACAGGCCAAGCTCTTCACAGGAGAATTTTCTTGTGGAATGGTTTTGTGGAATACTTTGCTGTGATTGATCAGGATTCTCTCCCTGCTGCTGGTGGGATGTGCTTCCCACCCTCTTGTTCCCTCACTGAGCCTGTTGTAGTAGTTTTTTGAAATCCATCTCTTTGATTTGCACCTCTTTGTACTGGATGCTGGAGAGGCTCTTCGAGCAGCACTGTCCTGACCCTGGGAAACATGAGGATTAATTTAGGGGCTGTGTACAATGAGGGTTAATTTTGTGGTTGTCTGTGATGGCCATTCTGCAGAAAATCACACAGCTTTCCAAAAATGTTGTTATCTGTCCAAAGCAGTTGAGCTACAGCACTCTTACCTCACCATGGAGTAGTGCCATGGAGGAGTAGACCTGGCTGAGAGCTCTGGGTGGCATTTCCTCACCTTGACTCTAGGATGCTTAACTTGTGTTCTTCCCTTCCATTTCCACCAAGGATCTCATCCTCAGTTCTGGTTCTCTTTCCTCCAGAGAGATATTCCCATACCTGGTGGTGGTGATTGGCCTGGAGAACGTCCTGGTGCTCACCAAGTCTGTGGTCTCCACCCCCGTGGACCTGGAGGTGAAGCTCCGCATTGCCCAGGGTATGAACCTGCTGAGGGGTGCTGAGGGCATGGGGTAACCCAAGAAGGACCTGGGAGGTGGGGAAGGATCTCAGTTCTCATCAGTGATGGCTCCAAGGGCTGTGTGTGGTGGATGTGGAGCAGGAATTATGTTCTGTTAGTCTTTTCTCATGTTTTTGTTAATTCCAGGAAGCCTGTAATCGTGGGCACTGCTTTTTGAGCTTCTTGACTGAAGTATTGGCTAAAGTAGTTTAAAAAATGGCTAGTAAGGGAAGGTTCTATCTCCTGGGATAGCTTCTTGGCACGTTGTCCTCTGGTGTCATGAACATTTCAGGTGTGGCCCACAGTTCATCCCAAGTTCTGCTGAGCCTGTGACAAAATCATTTCACCTGCATAAGGACCCGAGTGTCCTCCAACCATGGATAAATGGAGTTTGCAAACTTAAAAGATGTTTCTAAACATCAGTGAGGAGAGACTGGAGGGTGATGCCCAGAAAAATCCACCTGGTTTTAAAACCAGAAGTGGTTTGTGTCCTAGGTGGACAGGACTCAAAAGCTCCATGGTCCTTCACACCTCTGAAGCTCTGGCTTGCCTTGTGCTGCACCCTCCTGCTGCTTAAATCAGGAGAGTTCTGTGGGCTGAGGGGGGTCCTCACCTCCTTGTGTAGTTCATGACAATCCAGGTAATAAAGATATTGGGAATCTTCAGTCCAAGTCTTTGACAGAGATATTCAGAAGAGATCAGATGAATTTCATCCTGAAAGTGTTGGGGTTTTTTTTTTGCCTGTTGTCAATAGACATCCCATGTTAAAGCAGAATATTTGTTTTAAATCCTCATGGCTCCTCTTGTGTCTGTCCAGCAGTGAGCAGTCTCCTCTTAACCTCTTATTGCACCTTCCCTCTCCAGGACTGAGCAATGAGAGCTGGTCCATCATGAAGAACATGGCCACAGAGCTTGGCATCATCTTGATTGGGTATTTCACCCTGGTCCCAGCCATCCAGGTGAGGGTTTGGGGTTAGGGACAGAGGCTTGGAGGCCCTGCAGGATCTCCATGGGCAACTCTGATTAAATCTTTTGGTGGGAAACATGAACACCTCTGTGGTGTGGATCCCTCCAGGAGGGGTCTGGAAGGAATGGGAAAGGGTCTGGAGCACAAGTCTGACCAGGAATGGCCGAGCTCCCATTATCTACTGAGCCTCCTCTGGACCTGCAGGGATTTTTCAGGGTTTCTAACCCTAAGTGGAGCTATGAACAGAATTACTGTCCTCATGCACAGAGCCTGCTCTTTGGGGGAGCTGGTGCTGGCCAAGGTCTGGGTGAAATCCAGATGGACTTTGCTTTCCTTGTGGTTTTCTCCTTGAGAGAGGAACCTGTGTTGTGTTTTCATCCATTTTCTCCCCAAAACTCCGGCCAGGGAAGGGGCTGAAGAGCAAAACCTGCTGAGAAGCTGCTTCCTTGTGCTGCTGGCCCCGGGCAGCTTGGGGCTGGGGCTGACCTGCTGGGTTAGCTCATTCCATATCACATTTTTATATCAGAAGCAGTTGTTTCCTTACATTTTGAGGACAATTTGGACAGGGTAGGGAGGAGGTTCTAAGGTTTGTTTTGAGGTTTTGAATAGCTTTTCACTCTCTTTTCATTTCCCTGGGCTGATGGTGGCCTCCAGCCTGTTGCAAGAAGCTGGGGCAGGAGATAGGAGGGAGAGGGATAAATTAAATTAACCTCTCCAGGCTCTCCTTCCCCTTAGGTGGATTTTTCCTGTCTTGGTCTGCGGGTAGGGAGAATGCCACCAGGCAGGCAGTGCCTAGCAGGAGGGATTTGCCAGCTCTGCTCTGCAAGTGAGGGCCACTTTTTACTCCTGCTTATGTTCACCTTTCTTGAGCTCCATCCTTTTTAGGGTCCTGGCAGAAATTTGGACCTCCAAGGGAAACAAACAAAAAAATATTTTAGTTCTCTCTTGCTGTGAGGGTTTGAACATAGTGAGGGGAGAGGGGATGGCAGCACTGATGGGGGTGAGAGGAAGAGTGGGGTTTTGTTTTTTAGGGGATGATGCTGATGGGCAGAATCTTTTCATCCTCACTTCTGCAGTGGCACCTGCTGAGGGAAGCTGAGCCTTACAGCATGTTTGAACACCACCAGCTTTGGCCAACATTCATTCCCATGGGTTTGGTGTTCAGAGGGCTGGTGTGGGACGTCTTTTCCAAGGGCACAGGAAAGGAATTTGCCCATCAAATAGACATGACCCAAAAGTGTGATGGAAGCAGAGAGCCTGGCTAGAAAGGAGCACAGAGATGTACAGTCTTTGGTGGGAGAGTGATCCATCTCCTGAGCAGCCAGGAGGGATGTTAAATCAGGGCTGAGGTTTATTGGCAGAGTGCAGGAAATTGTCCTTGTTGGAGGCTTATTTTTTATGTGTGGCCTGAACTCATGGGCAGGAGGTGAGGAGCTTTGTGAGCTGGGAAAACATCTTCTGCTGGTCCTTCCCTTAGGGCTTTGGTGTTTTACAACTAAGAAGTTTTACAAGTTTGGTGCTTTACAACCTGAGTGAACCTGCTCCTCACCTCTCATGGAGAATTATCTGGCACTGAGCTCTCAGCTCTTCCAAAATACCACCAGTGGGATTTGTCAGTACCAACCAGACTCAGGCCTGAGGTTGCCGAAGTTTCCCAACTTTCCCTTTTTTTTTTTCTGAAGCTGAAATCTTTACTGCTGTTTCCCTGGCTGATGGCTCTGTCCTGTCTGCAGGAGTTCTGCCTCTTTGCTGTGGTTGGCCTGGTCTCTGACTTCTTCCTGCAGATGTTTTTCTTCACAACCGTGCTCTCCATTGACATTCGCCGGATGGAGGTGAGGAAGGACCAAGAGCAGGGGGGTGGTTTTGTGTCTTCCTTCCATGCTCTTCTGGGAGGGGGAAAGGAAGCACACCCTGGGAGTTTTTTGCTCTCTAAACAAGATGGAGTTATCAACATTCCAGGGCAGTGCTTGCTTGGTTGCACAAGCAAAGGGACTTGGGGGGGTGAGGGGGACACAGGACAGTTGAGGGACACCACATAACAATGTGCAGATTTGGGGTAAATGGGCTGGAAGGAGACGTGGTCACAAAGAGGTGAAGAAGAAGAGAGCTGGGCTAGAGAGCATGGAGGTGAGGAAGGAGCAGGAACACCAGGGGTGGCTTTGGCTCTTCCTTGGGTCTTCCTTTTGGGTCTTCCTTTTGGGTCTTCCTTTTGGGTCTTCCTTTTGGGTCTTCCTTCCGTGTTCTCCCGGGAGGAGGAAAGGAAGCAGACCCCGAGGATTTTTACCTCTCTAAACCTCCTGGGGATCTCCCAGCCAGTCTCTGACAGGCTCTCTTCTCTCCTGGCAGCTGGCTGACCTCAACAAACGCCTGCCAGCAGAAGCCTGCCTGCCCCCAGCCAAACCCCTCAGCCGCTCCCAGCGCCAGCCGGCCGTGCGGCCCAGCACCCCCCACACCATCACCCTCCAGCCCTGCTCCTTCAGGAACCTGCGCCTGCCCAAGAGGCTGAGGGTCATCTACTTCTTTGCCAGGACACGGCTGGCCCAGAGGATCATCATGGTATGGTGGGGGATACCCAGAGTCCCATCCTTCTGGTCACTAACCCAACCCCATGGGGACATTGAGGGGCTGGAGAGTGTCCAGAGAAGGGAATGGAGCTGGGGAAGGGGCTGGAGCACAAGGAGAAGGTCTGGAGAGCATGGAGGAGGGGCTGGAGAAGATGGAGAAGGGTCTGGAGAAGTTGTGAGGAGCAGCTGAAGGAGCTGGGGGTGTTGATCCTGGAGCAGAGGAGGCTGAGGGGAGAGCTTCTGGCTCTCTGACACCCCCTGAGAGGAGCTTGGAGCCAGGGGGGGGTCGGGCTCTGCTCCCAAGGAAGAAGGGATGGGACAAGAGGAACTTTTGGCACACCTCAAGTTGTGCCAGGGGAGGTTTAGGTTGGAGCTGGGGAAGAATTTCTCCCTGGCAAGGGTTGTCAGGGCCTGGCCCAGGCTGCCCAGGGCAGGGCTGGAGTCCCCATCATCCCTGGAGGTGCTCCAAAAAGATGTGGATGTGACACTCCAGGTTTAGTGGGCATGGTGGGGTTGGCTTTGATGATCCTAAAGGTCTTTTCCAATCTTCATAATTCTATGAATACAGTTCAAGAAATAATTCTCCCAGAGCCTCCCTCAGTCTGCACCACTCCAGGGCTCTGTGGTTTGCATGGTGTTTGGGGTGGCAGTGGGGAATTTCCCCACAGCTGCTTTTGAGACAAAAATCTGCTTTTATATAAACAGATCTTCAAGGTCTGTATAACCAGAGAGAGATGTTTATTGAGCAGAAGTTATGTTTTGCTCCTGCAGATAATGTGGATGAGGGGCATGGAGATTTTTCTGTTGGAGGAATGTGGGGTTGGGATGGATGACCTTTAGAGGTCCTTTCCAACCTAGATTATTCCATGGTTCTGTGTTTCTTGGCCCTGCAGCCCACAGCCCAGGCTGTCACTGGCACCTCACACTGATGGCAGTTGAATTAATCCATTGGGCTGCTGCAGGAGGTCTTGCAGAGTTCAGAACCCCAAAGTCTTAGAATCAGAGAATCCCAAACTGGTTTGGGTTGGAAGGGACCTTAAAGCTCATCCAGTTCCAGCCCCCCTGCCATGGTCAGGGACCCCTCCCCCAGCCCAGGGGGCTCCAAGCCCCATCCAACCTTCAACACTGCCAGGGATGGGGCAGCCACAGCTTCCTTGGGCAACCTGGGCAACCAGGGACTCAGCACCCTCACTCAAGGTGAGGAAATTTTTCCTAATATCCAACCTAAATCTGCCCTCTGGTCCCAGCCACCAGCCAGAAGGCTCTTCCCTGCTGTCCCTTTGGTGGGGGAGAAGCAGGGTTCCCAGCACCAGGTTGGGTCAGAAAAGTAGCATTGAGATTTTGTGCATGCTGCACACCCTGTCCCAGAGAAGTGTCTGCTGGGGGCAGGACCATCCCCGAGTCCCTTGGTCAGGATGATGGGCTCAGCCCCCCTGAGGAGGCTGTTGGAGGTGCAGGGTGAAGCCCAGGTGCTCAGCCAGCTCCTCTCCTTGCTGATCTCCTCTCCTAGGCTGGGACAGTGATCTGGATTGGAATCCTGGTGTACACGGATCCCGCTGGGCTCCGCACCTACCTCACCTCCCAGGTCACTGAGCAGAGTCCTCTGGGGGAGGCAGGGCTGCCCCCCATGCCTGTTCCTGGAGGGGTCCTGCCTGCTGGAGACCCCAAGCTGGATCTCTCGGTCTTCCCATCGGATCCTCTCCAGCTCTCAGAAAACCAGAGCCAGCAGCAGGAGCAGAAGTCGGGGCTGGAGAGCAACCAACACACCTGGGCCCATGGACCAGAGGGCAAAGGGAACGGGCAAACGGAGCTTGGAGCTGAAGCTGAGGTCACCTGGGGAGCAGAGGATGAGGAGATCTGGAGGAAACTTTCCTTCAGGCACTGGCCATCCCTCTTCAGCTACTACAACATCACCCTGGCCAAAAGGCAAGTGTGCTGGTGTCCAGTGCTTTGAGGTCCTGTGGGGTCTTCTGTCCTTCATCCTCCTGAGTGAGGTAATTTGTGTCCAAGTGGCTTCAGGAAGAGATTTGAAGAGGTTCTCCCCTGTGGTGTGGAGGTACCAACCCTCCAGGAGTGTTTGCCTGAGCATCAGGGTTGTGTCTCTCCCTGTGCTCTTGGGTGTGTTCACTGCTACTTGTCCTGGAGGGGAGAATTTTGTTCATCTCTGAGTTCATCTGAGTTACCAGTATCTTAAGTTCATATTAATTCTGGTGTTCATCAATAAATGTTCATCTCAAAGCGATGGGGGGTGGCACAGGTGAGAGGTGGGAGCTGAAGGAAATTCTTGGGGAGATGTGGCTGCACCAGGTCATTACACTTCAGTCTGTGTGATCCCAGCTCACCAGTAGCTCATCCACTGTTGGCTCCACAGAGCTGAGGATTAAACTTGGGAAACCTGTCAAAAACCCCAAAACATTTCTGTGGAGGTCTTTGGTTTACACCACCTGAAACTACGGAGGTGCAAGACCTGCCCTGGCTGCTGGGGAGAGGGTGAGCTGGGAACCTGAGAAGGTTTTGCCTCTCTTTGTTGTTCCTAAGGTGTCCTGACCTTCCTCTTCCTGCAGATACATCAGCATCCTCCCTGCCATCCCTGTCACCCTCTACCTGAACCCACAAGAGGCCTTAGAAGTCCGGCACCCCCAGGAAGCCAACCGCTACCACCCCTTCCTGGCTGCCAACGGGGGCAAGCTGGGGGCTGAGGCTCAGCCTGACCAAGCCTCATCCAAGCTCCAAGGCCACCAGGATGTCACCCTTTACAAGTAAAAGAGTCCTTGATGCAACCTTCTGACTGCCTGAGCAGCCTTGGAGGCACAGCTGGCTTGTTGGGCTCTTCTGCAGGGGGAAGGAAAAAAAATAGAGAGAACCAAAACAAAATAGTTGTAAAGCTTCAGTGCCAAACCCTGTAACGCTCATTCATTAAATGATTAATTAATGAATTTAATGAATTAAGTAATCTGGGGGTTGAGTCAGGCTCTCTTTCCTTTTTGCTGGAACCCTGCCCTCCCTCTGAACCTCCACTGCTCCCCCAGCTGTGTTGAACACGTTTTATGTCATCCCCACTTCACAATTTTCTCCAAGTCTCTGTTCCTTCCTGCTGTTCCTACTGAAAATCCTCTCAAAATGGACACTGTCCCATTTGCAAACCCCTTGATTTTCCCATCCATCACTAGACCTCCTTGGAAATCTTGCTCAGCTGATAAATTCAGAGCAGCAGCTTGAGTGATGTGTTTTATAACTCTGTCCGTGGATGGTTGATCTCACCACCTTCTTGGTTTTGTATCTCTTTGTCTCTAGGGTGGCTGCTCTGGGTCTGGCCTCAGGGATTATCCTGGTCCTCCTGCTCTTCTGCCTCTACAAAGTCTTCTGCCCCAAGAACTATGGGCAGAACGGGCTCTCACACAGCAGGAGGAAGAGGGGGGACCTGCCCTGTGACGATTACGGCTACTCCCCACCTGAGACTGAGATTGTCCCCTTGGTGCTCAGGGGCCACCTCATGGTAGGTCAGATGGGTGCTGTCCCGACAGGAAAGGGACCACACAGCTTTAATTGAGATGAATTATTTCAAGAAATCCTTTGGGGTGAGGGTGCTGAGCCCCTGGTTGCCCAGGTTGCCCAAGGAAGCTGTGGCTGCCCCATCCCTGGCAGTGTTGAAGGTTGGATGGGGCTTGGAGCCCCCTGGGCTGGGGGAGGGGTCCCTGACCATGGCAGGGAGGGCACTGGGGCAGCTTTAAGGTTCTTCCAGCCTAAACTTTTCCATTGTTCTGTGATTCTACAATCATTTGTTTTCTGTAATTTTATTCAAACAACAGCCCTCCTGAAGGACACCCCAGCACTGCAGCCTTCACTGGGGCAAATGCTAGATATATCTATTTATTTATTTTTGGAGGTTCTAGGACAACTCTCCACAGGACAGCAGCTTGTGTGATTTCGTTGCCTTCATCTCATCCTTACTTTTAATACCATCTCCTAGCATTTCATCACCATTGTTTGAACCTTTGTGTTCCCACCTCACCTGTATCCAGACATTATTTTTAATGTTACCAAATATGTTAAAAAAACGTTTCCTGATGTTTTATTGCTGCATTTTTGTTACCATTCCCAAATTTCACTGCTTGTGCAGGAGCAGAAACAGGTCTAGGGCAATTCATTTCAATTTGTTGGGTTGGCCATGATCAGTTGTCCTACACCCAGGAGGTACAGAAATGAAAACAGCAATGAAGTGCTAGGAGGGGACATCAAAATTAACAATGAGGTGAAGCCAGTGACATCAGACAAGCTCTACTGACACACGTAGAGTTGTCCCACGTGGAGCTGGCTATGGAGAATCGTCCCATTCCATGCTTCCAGTGCTCAGAGCATCCATGGGTTTGCATTTCTTAAATGGAAAGAGGTTTTATCTCCTGAGATGAAACTAAGGGCTCAGTTATAGGGTCAGCTGGAGTTTGAAATGCTGTGCTGTGTCTTCCAGAGAAGCTGCACCCCTCTCCCCAGTCCTGCCATCTCCTTGGGCCATATTTTGTCAGGAAAAGGGTCTGCAGCAGCTCCAGGCACACCAAGGGCCCTGGGCAAAGATGTTCTCCAGGGGTCCCTGGGTTGCTGTGCCAGCCACATAGCTTTGACATTAAATATTTATCCTCTCCATAGTTCCTCAGCCACGCAGAAGGGGATGGTCAGAGAGCTGGGGGGTGCTGGGACCCTCAGCTGTGCTTCCTCTTCCTTCCCAGGACATTGAGTGTTTGGCCAGTGATGGGATGCTGCTCGTCAGCTGCTGCCTGGTGGGTCAGATCCGGGTGTGGGACGCTCAGACCGGCGACTGCCTCACCGTCATTCCCAAGCCCAGGTAAGTGGTGTCCATGCTGAGCCCTCCGGGTCCCTCTTACCCCTCACCTCGCCTCTTCACCCCCTTGGTGAGAAACCAGAAGTTCTGACAGCAAAGGGGGACCCTGACCCTGGAGTGTCGTTCCAGGTTGCGAAGAGACAGCAGCGGCATCTTCGATTACCAGGAGAGCTGGGACCACAGCCCGGATGGCAGGAACCCTTTGGATGACTCCTTGGACAACACTCACCAGCTCAAAAGGATGCTCAGCCCACCCCAACCTCCCCTTTTCTGTGACCAGCCAGACCTCACCTCCCTGATAGACACCAACTTCTCGGAGCAGGTGAAGGTGGCCGAGTCGGAGCCGCGGCTCCGCGCCGTCGGGGCTCGCCAAAAGGAGAGGGGCTACGACTTCAGCAGCCTGGTGGGGAGAGTTTATGAAGAACACGGTGGCCCCACCACCACCTCCTCCCACTCCATGAACTTCACGGGGCTCTCCAGCCCCCAGGGACAGCCCGGGTTCTGCCTGGGGAGCAGCAGTCCCCGGGGCTGCAGCAGCGAGGAGGGAAGCGGCCGCAGGAGGAGCCTGGGGGATGAGTTTGATAAATCTGCTGCTCCTCCTTCCTGGGGAGGAGACCTGGAGAGCTCTGTCTGGAGCCTGGAACTGCAGGGCAACCTCATTGTGGCTGGAAGGAGTAACGGGAAGCTGGAGGTGAGGAGCAGAGCTGGGACAGGTCCCGGGGCAGGAACTCCTCCCTGGCACTGCAAATCTCTGGGAGAAGCCATCCCAGCTGATGGTGCAGAGGCTGCTCTCACATGCAGTCAGCTTTTAAAAGTATTCCAAGCAGCTTTTCCAAAAGTACTTCTCTGCCACTTCAGTGCTGAAATATTTTATTTCATAGAATTCTAGAATGGTTTGGGTTGGAAGGGACCTTAAAGCTGCCCCAGTGCCCCCCCTGCCATGGTCAGGGACCCCTCCCCCAGCCCAGGGGGCTCCAAGCCCCATCCAACCTTCAACACTGCCAGGGATGGGGCAGCCACAGCTTCCTTGGGCAACCTGGGCAACCAGGGGCTCACCACCCTCAAATTCAAGAATTTTTTCCCCATCTCCAACCTCAATCTCCCCTCTCCAAGTTTTAACCCATTTCCCTTGTCCTCTCCCTACCCCCCCGTGTCCAAAGCCCTCCCCCAGCTTTCTTGGAGCCCCTTCAGATATTGGAAGGTTGCTCTGAGCTCCCCTGGGAGCCTCCTCTTCTCCAGGCTGAACAACCCCAATCCCTCAGCCTGGCTTCCCAGGGAGGTGCTCAGCCCTCTGAGCATTTCAGTGGCTCTGCTCTGGACACCTTCCAGGAGCTCTGTGTCCTTCTGAGCTTGGGGACTCCAGAACTGGGCCCAGCACTGCAGGGGGGGCTCAGCAGAGCAGAGGGGGAGAATCCCCTCCCTTAACCAACTTGTGTACTGCTTCTGATGCCCCCAGGACACGGGTGGACAATTTCAAAGGAGCTTTGTAGAATAAGGAGAAAACTCCTTCCCCAGCAGGACCAGCTCTGAGGCTGAAGAAGCTCCAGGATTGCTGTGTCACTCAAACAGGGCAGAAGTGGGGCTGGGGGGAGCAAAGAGGGTCCTGCAGAGCTGGGGGGTGAGGGTTGGGTGGGTTTTCTTCAAAGCAGAGTGTTCTGTTCACCATTGCTGCTGACAAGCACTTGAGAGCTTGCTGTGCTCCAGGGCCCAAGGGTGATGCTGGGTGTAGGCAGCAGAGCCCAGAGAGCTGCTTCCAGATTGCTTTGTGAAGATCAGACTTCTGAGGGGTGTATGGGATCACAGAACGGGTTGGGTTGGATTGGGTTAGGTCGGAGAAGACCTCTGAGACCCTCAAATTCAACCCTTCCCCCAGCAGTGCCAGGGCCACCCCCAGCCCCTGTCCCTCAGCACCACATCCCCAGGCTCTGAAACCCCTCCAGGGATGATGGGGACTCCAGCCCTGCCCTGGGCAGCCTGGGCCAGGCCCTGACAACCCTTGCCAGGGAGAAATTCTTTCCATTCCCAGGACGATCCCTGCCCTGCTCCTGCTGCCCACCCCAGTGCTGGTCCCAGCCAGGATGCTGGTGGCCACCTTGGCCACCTGGGCACACACTGAGCTCATGTTCAGCTGGATGACACCCAACCCCCCCAGGGCCTTTTCCCCCGGGGCACTTTGCAGCTGCTCTGCCCCAAGCCTGGAGCAGTGCCTGGGGTTGGGGTGACCCCAGGGCAGGACCCAGCCCCAAGCCTGGGTGAGCTGGGAGGTGGCTCAGCAGCTCCTCCAGGTCAGTGCTGCCTTGGTCAGGGTCCTGGCTTTAACCCCTTCTCCTTGCAGGTCTGGGATGCCATCGAGGGGACCCTGTGCAGCAGCCACGATGACAGCCAGTCTGGCATCACTGCCCTCGTCTTCCTCAACAGCAGGTGATGGGCAGCAGCTTCTCCATGGCCTCTGTGCTCAGGGATCTCCTGCAAGGGGAGGAGAATGTGGGAGGAGGGGGGCAGAGCCAGGACCCCAGCTCTGATCCTGCCACCTGGAGCTGGAGCAGCTGGGAAGTCTCCTCCTTCCCACACCTCCACCTCCTCTCTTTATGTTCTCCATAATTATCACCCAGTGGCTTGGGTTGGAAGGAACCTTAAAGACCAACTTCCAACCCCACCTAGTTCCAGCATCTCCTACCAACCCAGGTTGCTCCAAGCCCCAAATTCTATTATTATGTTAATAATGTTCTGTCATCTGAGCTTAATGCCATCTCCAAACCTCCTCACCAGGGTGGGTTGTCCTCTGCCTCCCCAGCTCTTGGTGCTCCTCACCCTGCAGGGAGCAGGGACCTTCCCCTCATGTTCCCCCTTTCTCCCTCAGGATCGTGGCTGCCCGCCTGAACGGATCCTTGGATTTCTTTTCCCTGGAGACACACACATCCTTCAACCCCCTGCAGTTCCGAGGTGAGTGTCCCACCTCCCCACAGCCTCTTCTCCCACCCCACTCCTCCTCCTCACCCCCACCCCACCACTTGGTACAAGAACTCTGCTCCAACTGCTCTGCTCTCATGGTGAAGGTGCCAAACCAGGGCTGAGGAGTTCCTGAGGACTTCTTGAAAGCTTCCTGAGTTCTTCAGGGCTTCCTGAGGAGTTCTTGAGGAATTCTTGGGCTCTTCCAAGACTCTGCTCCAATTCCCCAGTGCTGAAGGTGCCAAACCTCAGGGCTGAGGAGTTCCTGGAGGGGTTTTGTGGCCTTCCAAGACCAGCTCAGCCCCAAATCTCTTCCCTCTCCCCCTTTTCACTCATTCTCCCCCCCTCAGCAGGCTCTGTCCTCACCCCTTTGCCCAGCAGAGCCGTTCCTTGGGGTGCTGGGTTGGTGGGTGCTGCAGGCAGGACACTCACCCGGGTGGTCTCTCCTCAGGAGCCCCCAGCAGGAGCAGCATCCCCTCTTCCCCTGTCTCCAGCAGCAGTGAGATCCTCTGCCAGCTGACCCACACAGTCTCCTGTGCCCACCAGAAGCCCATCACGGCGCTGAAGGCGGCAGCGGGACGCTTGGTCACCGGCAGCCAGGACCACACACTCAGAGTAAGGGTCCTGGGGGGGGGGATGGAGCCCAGATGGAGCTCAGGGATAATCTGTATCCAAGGATAGGGACAGACAGCCTGGGAAAGGGGTGGGGTCACCATCCTCAGAGGGGTTAAAAAAAAAAACAAACCCAACTTGTGGATGTGGCACTTGAGGACATGGGTGGGGAGTGGGCACAGGGGGGGTGGGGGTGGGGGGGGTGGAACTGATATCTCAGAAGTTTTCTGCAACCTTGAAGTGAGTCAGCACTGCACATCCCTGAAGCTCCCCAGGTCATGGTCCTCTGGGTGGGTGAGTGGGGGTCCTGGTTCCACCAAACACTCTGAGATCCTGGGGCTTAGGGCTGGGTGGCACCACGAGGGGCAGGGATGGGCCCTGGGGTGGTCCCTGTCTTAGCCATAGAACCATTGAGGTTGGAGAAGACCTTTGAGACCCTTCCCCCAGCACTGCCAGGGCCACCCCCAGCCCCTGTCCCTCAGCACCACATCCCCAGGCTCTGAAACCCCTCCAGGGATGATGGGGACTCCAGCCCTGCCCTGGGCAGCCTGGGCCAGGCCCTGACAACCCTTGCCAGGGAGAAATTCTTCCCCAGCTCCAACCTAAACCTCCCCTGCCACAACTCGAGGCTGATTCTTCTGGTCCTGTCCCTGGTGAGGTTCAGGTCCTGCTGTCCTGCAGCCAGGACCCCACATCTGCCTCCTCTGCCCCACAGGTATTCCGTCTGGAGGATTCCTGCTGCCTCTTCACCCTGCAGGGACACTCGGGAGCCATCACAGCCGTGTACATGGATCAGGTCAGAGAGAACCCCCCCTGAATGAGCTCCTGGTTCAGCCAGAGCTGGGACCTCCTGATGGTCACACAGAGGGTTTGGTGGGCACTGGAGTGGTCTGCCAGCTGGGTCATGGAATGCCAGACAGGTTTTGGGTTGGAAGGGACCAGAAATCCCCCCCCAGTGCCCCCCCTGCCATGGTCAGGGACCCCTCCCCCAGCCCAGGGGGCTCCAAGCCCCATCCAACCTTCAACACTGCCAGGGATGGGGCAGCCACAGCTTCCTTGGGCAACCTGGGCAACCAGGGGCTCAGCACCCTCCCCAAGTCCAACCAAAGAATTTCTCCCTCCCTGCCCAAGCTCTCCTCTCCATCTCCCCTCTCCCAGCTGGAAACCCTTCCCCCTCCAGGCTCCCAGCCCTCCAGGCCCTTGTCCCAAGTCCCTCCCCAGCTTTCCTGGAGCCCCTTCAGGCACTGGAAGGTGCTCTAAGCTCTCCCCATTGCAGCCTTCTCTTCTCCAGCCTCAACACCCCCAACTCTCTCAGCCTGGCTCCAGAGCAGAGCTGCTCCAGCCCTCCCAGCAGCTCCAGGGCCTCCTCTGCACTGGCTCCAACAGCTCCGTCTCCTTCTGCTGCTGGGGACCCCAGAGCTGGACCCAGCTTTACCCCAGGGGGGGCTCCCCAGAGGGGAGCAGAGCAGAGGGGGACAATCCCCTCCCTGGCCCTGCTGCTCACACAGCTCAGCACAGCTCAGGGGGGTTTGATGGCTCCTGGGGAGCTTCTGCCCCCCCAAAACCCCCACATTCCTGTGACCTCTGCAGGGGTGAGCTCAGAGCAGTGGAAGGGGAGTAGAGGAAGTGCCAGGGGCTGGTAGGGAGCTCTGGAGCTCATGGAGTCCAACCCCCTGCCAGAGCATGGTCACCTGGGAGAGATCCCACAGAAATGTGTCCAGCCAGGACTTGAAGTCTCCAGAGAAGGAGACTCCAGCACCTCTCTGGGCAGCCTGGGCCAGGGCTCCCTCACCCTCACAGCCAAGAAGTTTCTCCTCAGCTGGAGCTGGAACTTCCCATGTTCTCCCTTCAAGCCAGGATTCCCTCTCCTATTCCTGGGCACCACTGAACAGAGATTGGCCCCTTCCTCTTGCCCCCCACCCCTCAGCTCTTGATGGACATTCAGCACATCCCCTCTCAGCCTTCTCTTCTCCAGCCTCAACAGCCCCAGGGCTCTCACTCTTGCTCCACAGCAGAGATGCCCAAGTCCCTTCAGCACCCTCCCAGCTCTCCCTTGGCCTCTCTCCAGTAGATCTCTGCCTCTCTGCAACTGGGGAGCCCCAAACTGGAGCCAGGATTCCAGGGGTGCTCTCCCCAGGGCAGAGCAGAGCAGAGCAGAGCAGAGCAGAGCAGAGGGGGAGGAGAACCTCCCTGGATCTGCTGGACACACTTTTCCTGATGCCCCCCAGGATCCCAGTGGCCTCTTGCCCACCAGGGCACATTGCTGATCCATGGGGGATTTCCTGCCCACCAGGACTCCAAGGGCTTTCTCCATGGAGCTGCTCTCCAGGAGGACACCCCCTGCCCTGCCCTGGGGGTGCTGGGTTTGGTTCCCCAGGGGCAGGGCTCAGCTCTTCCTCTCAGGGGGTCCCCTTTGTGTCCCCGAGGAGCCCCAGGCAGGGGGTGATGGGGTGGGTGATGTCCTCGGGGTGGTTCCTCACCCCTTCTCTTGGTGTCCCGCAGACCATGGTGCTGGCCAGTGGTGGTCAGGATGGGGCCATCTGCCTCTGGGACGTGCTGACAGGCAGCAGGGTCAGCCACATGTACGCTCACCGCGGGGATGTCACCTCCCTGACCTGCACCACCTCCTGTGTCATCAGCAGTGGCCTCGATGACCTCATCAGCATCTGGGACCGCAGCTCGGGCATCAAACTCTACTCCATCCAGCAGGTGGGGGCTTGGGGGGCATGGGGGGCATGGGGGGGCATGGGGGTTCCTCCTGCCCATCTCTGCTGGGGGTGGTGTGAGGGCTTCTCTGGGGGGGTTGGAAGAACATCCATTGGTACAGGAGCTGTGTGAGAGCTCAGGGCAGGTGACAGCTCTGCTGGGGGTGGTGTGAGGGCATCTCCACGGGGTTGGGCAGCCATTGGTAGAGGAGCTGTGGGAAGGGTGGGCTCCCTTGCCTGGCCAAGCCCAGAGTGTGGCTCCGTGGCCCCATCCTGCCCGGGGGGGTTTGCTGAGCTCCAGCAGAACTCCCCAGGACTTCTCCCCCCGGGTTCCTCCTTCCCCTCTGCAGGAGCTGGGCTGTGGGGCCAGCCTGGGGGTCATCTCCGACAACCTCCTGGTGACGGGGGGCCAGGGCTGCGTCTCCTTCTGGGACATTGGCTACGGGGACCTCCTGCAGACTGTCTACCTGGGGAAGAGCAACGAGTCCCAGCCGGCTCGGCAGATCCTGGTGCTGGAGAACGCAGCCATCGTCTGCAACTTCGGCAGCGAGCTCAGCCTGGTCTATGTCCCCTCCGTGCTGGAGAAGTTGGACTGAGGGACAGGAGATGGATCCACGGGGGGAGCAGGGGGGGGAGGCTGAAGGGGGCTGGGATGGGGGCTGCCAGGGGACACCAAGATCCATGGATCATCCAGGGGACACCAAGATCCATGGATCATCCAGGGGACACCAATATCCATGGATCATCCAGGGACATCAAGATTCATGGATCCACCAGAGGACTCAAAGCTCCATGGTCCCGCCAGGTGACACCAGGATCCATGGATGTGCCAGGTGACACCAGGATCCATGGATGTGCCAGGGGACACCAGGATCCATGGATGTGCCAGGGGACTCCATGCCCCCACCACCTGGACTTTGTCACCCACCTCATTGCCCACTTTCACCCATGGGGGGGGGGTCCCTGGTGCCACGATGGTGCTGAGACACAGCCCCCCCCCAGCCAGCATCTCAGAGTGGGGGGGGGACACACCCACCCCACCCCCCCAGGGGACACCAAACCCCTCCCCAGGGACAGAGCCCACCCAGAGAGGGGCAGGGGGGGCTGGGGGGTCCCCCCAGGGCAGGGAGGGGAGGACAGGGCTGACCCCCAACCCCCCCCCAGGTCATGGCCCCCCCTGTGCCTTAGAGCTCTGCACCCCCCCCCCTATTTATTGATCCACTGTAAATATTTATTTATTCCCCCCCCCAGCTCCACCCACCCAAAATCCTCCCCAGGGCAGAGCTCACCCCCCCCCCCCCCCGCTGGGAACAATGTCCCCTCGAGGGGGGGCTGAGGGAGGGGGGGATCTCTTGGGCCCCCTCCCTGCAGGAATTTGGGACATGACCCCCCCCAGGGAGGGAGCAGCTGCTCAGCCCCTACTCCACTTGGAGGGGGGAGGTAGGGGGGAAAAGGGTGTCCCCAGGGGGGGGGTCTCAGCCCCCTCCCCACCCCCCCAAAAGCACCGATGATGTCTGTTAATTAAATCGTGGTGATTGTAGAGACCCCCCCCCAAAATTCCCTTAGGGGAAAAGGAGGGAGTGAAGAGGGGGGGGTGTCGAGGCTTTTTTTTCTCTCTCTTTTCTTTTGTACCAGGTGGGGTTTTATAACCCATGAAACAGAAATAAATCCCCTCTCCCCCCCTCCCCCCAAAAAAAAAAAAAAATCCAGCCCCTTCCGGGCCCCCCTCACGTGCAGCTCAAACTCGCTTTTATTTTAGTAGCAAATGGCTGAAAAAGTCAAAGTCAGTTCTAGGGAGTCACACGGGGGGGGGGGGGCACATGGCAGGAACCCCCCCCCCCCCCAAAAGGGAGGGGGTGTGATCCCCAATGGGGGGTGCAGTGCTGGGGGTGGGGGGGTGAGGGGGGTGTTTGGTGTTTCCCGCCCCCCCCCCCCCAGCCCCTTCACGTCTTGTTGAGGGTCCAGAGGGGGTCGAGCATGCTGAGGGGGTCGTCGCTGGGGGGGGGTCCCCGTAGCCCCTCTCCCCCCCCCCCGCAGGAAGCTCTGCTTGCTGACCCTCCCCTTCCCGCGGGGGGAGGCATCCAGGGAAAAGGCTTCGGGACGCAGGGAAGCCAAGAGCTCCAGCGAGGAGGGGGGGGGCAGCGACCCCCGACCCCCCCACACCCACCCCGGGGGGTTCCGGGGGGGGCTCGGCCCGGGGGTCACCGCTCTCGGGCAGGGGGGGGGAGGAAGAGGATGGGGGCTCGGGGAGGGGGGCAGCATCGGGAGGGGGGGGGGCGGGGGCTCTGCCTCAGTAGGGGGGGGCGTGGGGGGAGGGGGGGGCTGTGGGGGGGGGCGTGTGGGAAGGCTCGGGCCCTGAGGCCCCCCCGGGCTGCTCCCCCACCCCCCCCGGTTTGATGCTGAGTTTGGCGATGGTGGCTTGGATGGAGCTGATGGGGACGTCCCCCCCCAGCACCAAATCCTGGGGGTCCTGGTGGAAGTGGGGCTGTGGGAAACAACCCCGTCAGGAACAAGAGGAGGGGGGGGTGCTCCCTCCCCAAATTAACCCCCCCCCACCCCACACCCACCTTGGGGGAAGCGCTGCTGGGGGCTTTGGGGGGCGCAGGGACCCCCACCCCGTGTCCCAGCAGCAGCTGCTCCGCCTGCAGCAGGACGGCCTCGTAACAGAACTTCAGGTGGAGCTGAACGGGGAGGGGGGGGAAGGCAGAATGAGGACCCCCCCCAGCCAGGAGAAGACCCCTCCCCTCTCTCCTCCTCCCCAGCTCCCTCCTCACCTTCTCCTGCATCCCCCTCCCCAGCCTCCCCCCCGTTCCCAGCCCCCCCTCACCTTCTCTCACCCCCCCATTCCCAGCCCCCCCCTCCCCTTTTCCTGCACCCCCCCCATTCCCAGCCCCCCCATTTTCCTGCCCCCCCCACCTTTTCCTGCACCCCCATTCCCAGCCCCCCCATCCCATTTCCCAGCCCCCCCCCTCCCCAGCCTCCCCCATTCCCAGCCCCAACACCTTTTCCTGCACCCCCCATTCCCAGGCTCCCCCATTCCCAGCCCCCCCCATTTCCCAGCACCCCCCATTCCCATTCCCAGCCCCCCACCTTTTCCTGCACCATGTGTTTCCGTTGCTGCCTCAGTTTCCTCACCAGCCCGGGCAGCTCTGGGATCCCTCGTCCCGCCCGCAGCTCCTGCACCGCCGCGTACAGCAAACAGAAAGCACCCGTGCGGCCCACCCCGGAGCTGCCAGAGACCCCCACAGCCCCGCTGTCAGGGACAGGGGGACACCCCAAAATTCCCCAGCCCCCCAGGACCCATCCCAGGGGCCGCAGAGACCCCCAGACGTGAGGAGCATGGGGACACAGGGGACACCCCAGATTTCCCAACTCCCCAGGACCCACCCCGGAGCTGCCAGAGACCCCCACAGCCCCGCTGTCAGGGACAGGGGGACACCCCAAAATTCCCAACTCCTCAAGACCCACCCTGGAGCTGCCAGAGACCCCCAGACATGAGGAGCATGGGGACACAGGGGGGATACCCCAGAATTCCCCCCTCCCCAACTCCCCAGACCCACCCCAGGGGCTGCAGAGACCCCCAGACCCCAGCTGTCAGGGACAGGGGGGGGGACACCCCGAAATTCCCAACTCCCCAGGACCCACCCCAGAGCTGCCAGAGACCCCCAGACCCCAGCTGTCAGGGACAGGGGGACACCCCAAAATTCCCCCCTCCCCAGGACCCCCCTGATCTGCAGTGTGTGACCCACGCCAGGGCTGCAGAGACCCCCAGCTGGGACAGCAATGGGGAGAAAGGGGTACCCCAAAATTCCCCCCTCCCCAAGTCCCCAGGACCCACCCCAGGGGCTGCAGAGACCCCCAGACCCCCAGCTGTGAGGGACAGGGGGACACAGGGGGGATGCCCCAAAGCTCCCCCCCCCCCCCCAAGCCCCCCCTGACCTGCAGTGTGTGACCCACCCTGAGGATTGCAGAGACCCCCCCAGCCCCCCAGCTGTGAGGGGCACCCCAGAAGTGTGTCCCCCCCCCCCCCCAGGCCCCCCCTGACCTGCAGTGAACCACCAGGGGGGTGTGGGGGGGGCGCTGGTGCAGGCAGTGCTCATGGACCTCCTGGATGAAGCGCAGGAGAGTGGCACTGCTGTCAGGGAGACCCCTGGGGACAGGGACAGCGTCAGGGGGACACGGGAACAGGGGGGGACACGGGCACTGGGGGGGACAGGGGCACTGGGGGGACACAGGCACTGGGGGGACACGGTCAGTGGGGGGGACAGGGGCACTGGGGGGGACAGGGGCACTGGGGGGACAGGGGCACTGGGGGGGACACAGGCACGGGGGGGGACACAGGCACGGGGGGGGGACACAGGCACGGGGGGACATGGACACTGGGGGGACAGGGGAGACTGGAGGGGACAGGGGCACTGGGGGGGCACAGGCACTGGGGGGACACAGGCACTGGGGGGACAGGGGAGACTGGGGGGGACAGGCACTGGGGGGGACATGGGCACAGGGGGGGACACAGGCACTGGGGGGGACATGGGCGCTGGAAGGACATGGACACTGGGGGTGACACGGGCACTGGGGGAGGGGACAGAGTTATGGGGGAGGGGACAGATTGTGGGGACAGTTATGGGGGGACCCAGTTATAGGGGGACCCGTTTGGGAGAGGGGACACAGGTATTGGGGGTGACAGTCAGAGGGGGGACACACGTGGGGGGTGGGACACACCTGGAGGCCAACACTGCCTGGGGACACACACCCGACTTTGGGGACACCCCCTCCCCGGGGTGCCCCCCAGCCCCCTCCCCACAGCCATCAGGAGTTGGGGTCCCCCCTTAGCCCCCTCCCAACAGCCACCAGGAGTTGGGGTCCCCCCCAGCCCCCTCCCCACAGCCACCAGGAGTTGGGGTCCCCCCCCGCCCCCCCGGTGCCTACAGCTCTGGCCAGGAGGTGAACTGGAGATGGATGACTGTGCGCTTCAGGCTGTGGTCCCGGTGCTGCAGGGTCAGCATGCGCTCCAGGTGGGTGGGGGTCACCTTCAGGCTGGTCAGCACCAGGGTGAGGGGTCCCTGCACCATGGGCTGGCCCCGCTCCGACGGGAAGTACCGCAGCACCTTCTGAGGGGGGGGACAAGGGGGGGCTCAGGGGCACCCCAGGGGACCCTCCTGTCCCTCCCGGGCCACCACCGAGGTGACACGTGGGGACCTCAGTGCAGAGGGTGAGGGAGAAGTCACAGAATCATGGGGGGGTTGGGTGGGAAGGGACCTGAAATCCCCCCCAGTGCCCCCCCTGCCATGGTCAGGGACCCCTCCCCCAGCCCAGGGGGCTCCAAGCCCCATCCAACCTTCAACACTGCCAGGGATGGGGCAGCCACAGCTTCCTTGGGCAACCTGGGCAACCAGGGGCTCAGCACCCTCCCCAAGTCCAACCAAAGAATTTCTCCCTCCCTGCCCAAGCTCTCCTCTCCATCTCCCCTCTCCCAGCTGGAAACCCTTCCCCCTCCAGGCTCCCAGCCCTCCAGGCCCTTGTCCCAAGTCCCTCCCCAGCTTTCCTGGAGCCCCTTCAGGCACTGGAAGGTGCTCTAAGCTCTCCCCATTGCAGCCTTCTCTTCTCCAGCCTCAACACCCCCAACTCTCTCAGCCTGGCTCCAGAGCAGAGCTGCTCCAGCCCTCCCAGCAGCTCCAGGGCCTCCTCTGCACTGGCTCCAACAGCTCCGTCTCCTTCTGCTGCTGGGGACCCCAGAGCTGGACCCAGCTTTACCCCAGGGGGGTCTCCCCAGAGGGGAGCAGAGCAGAGGGGGACAATCCCCTCCCTGGCCCTGCTGCTCACACAGCTCAGCACAGCTCAGGGGGGGTTGATGGCTCCTGGGGACCCCCAAGTCCTTCTCCTCAGGGATTCTCTCTCCATCCATTCCCACCCAGCATGGCTCTGTTGCCCTCCCCATGTTTAGGATTTTGCTCGCGGCCTTATTAAACTTCACCAGGTTCTCCTGGGCCCAATTCTCCAGGTTCTCCAGGTCCCTCTGGATGCTCTCCCATCTCCAGCCATGAGCTTCTCCCCCCCAACACCCCCAGGTCCTTCTCCTCAGGGATTCTCTCCATCCCATTATGGATTCCCCTGCTCCTCCTTGCCCTCCCCAGGGGGGGGACACACACACACAATCCCCATGTTCCCACCTTGTCCATCTCCTGCTCGGACACCAACATGACGATGATGGAGACTTTCTGCTCGTGGATCATCAGCCAGAAGTCTGCGGCGGTTCCGAGGAGGGGAGCCTGTGTGGCGATGATGTTGGGGCAGTATGGGCTGAGGGGCTCCATGAGGGAGGCGTTGATGTAATCATCCCTGCCCGAGGTGAGGAGCAGGCGGTTGGTGTCGTAGGGCATGATGTCCTGGTGCCGGTTCTTCATGGGGTAGCAGCGGGCAATGGCGATGGAGAGCCGGCGGGCATCGCGTTCCTGAGCCTCCTGCAGCTCCTTCCACAGCGTCTCCAGGTCCCCTCCTCCTGTCCCCGTGTCCCCCCCCAGCCTCCTCACCGTCTCCCGGAACCCTTCCAGCTCCTCCAGCAGCCTCTGGACCCGCTGGGGTTCCCGGTAGGGATCGGTTTCGATCACCCGAACCCCTTCGGGTTTCTTCTTCTGCCCCTCGGGGGGGTCGGCCCGGGTGGGCTGCAGCAAAGGGGGGTGTCCCCCCCCTGCCCCCCCCACCCCGGAACCCTGGGACCCCCCCCCGGGGTGGTGGCTCTCGGGGCTGGAGGAGAGGAGATCATCGGGGGAGGAGGTCTGGCGCTGGGAGGGGGGGTCCTGGGGGGGGTCTGTGGGGCAGGGACCCCCCCCCGGCTGGCAGGGGGGGCTGCGGGGAGGGGGCAGGGGAGGGGACCGGGGGACCCCCGCCCCCCCCCGGCATCTGAGGGAGGGAGGGGCTGGGGGAAGGGGGGGGCAGGTGGGGAGGGGGGGGCTGAGAGGAGGGGGCGGGGGGGGAGCAGAAGGGGAGGGCGGGGGAGGAGCTGGGGGGCAGGGGCTGCAGCCCCCCCCCACCCCCCCCCAGAGCGGGGTGCAGGGGTTGGGGGGTGGGGGGTGGGGGTCTGGGGAAGGGAAGGGCCCCCCCGGGGGGGGGAGCAGGGGGCAGCCCCTGGGGGGGGGGCAGCTTGTCCTGCCCGGGGAGGGGGTAGAGCTGGGGGGGCACAGGGGGCTGCCCGGGGGGGGTGGGGGGCAGCAAAGGCTTGGGGGGCAAACTGGGTTTGGGGAGGGGGGGGCAGCTGGTAGGGGAGGGGGGGGGCCCGGGGGAAGAAAGGGGGGGGCCCGGGGGGAATTGTTGGGGGCGGGGGGGCCCCTCCATCCCGGGCTGGAGCTGTGCTGGGGGGGCAAAAGGGTGGGGGGGCTGCCCGGGAGGGTAGTGGGGGGGCTGCCCAAAAGGCTGAACCCCCCCCTGGGTGTAAGGGAAAGGGGTGGGGGGGGGCGGTGCCCCCCCCGGGGGTCTCAGGAAGGGGCGGGGGGGGGCAGCTGGGGAGGGGCCCTTGGCTGCCGTCCACACCGGTGGGGGTCGGGTGGGCAACCTGGGGGGCGGGGGGGGGGCTCAGGACCCCCCCCAGGGGGGGGAGGGGGGGGCTGGGCAGCCAGGGGGGGGTCTGGGGGGCCCGTAGGAGGCAGTGGGGGGGGGTCCGTGCTGGGGGGAGGAGCTGGGGGGCAGCCCCTGGGGTCCCCCCCCCGCCCCATAAGGAGGGGGGAGCATGGAGGGGGTGGGGAAGAGCTGGGGGGGGGGGGCGGAGGAGGATGGGGGGGGGGGGCTGGGGGGCGGTGGGCTGCAGGAGAGGGACCCCCACCCCGGGGTGGGGGAAGGGTCCCTGGGGGGGGGGGCGGCAGGAGGAGGAGGGGGGGGGGAGGTGGAATTGGGGGGGGGGGGGGCGAAGCGGGCGAGGGGCTGGAGGGGGGCGGTGGCCAAGGTGGCCCCCGGGGGGGGGGGGCTCGGGGGGGCGCAGAGGGGGGGCCAGCAGGGGGGGGGGGCAAGCGAGCCAAGTGGGCGGCCAGCAGGTCGGGGGGGAGGGTCCTCAGCTCCTCAGGCAGCAGCTCCAGGGGGGGGGCCCA